>CM052541.1:68624286-68888645 GCA_028533065.1 Trachops cirrhosus
TGCATAGAATTCCATTGTGTAAATGTACCATAGTTTTTTGATCCATTCATTTACTGATGGGCATCTAGGTTGTTTCCAGCACTTAGCTATTGTAAATTGTGCTGCTATGAACATTGGGGTGCATAGGTTCTTTTGGATTGGTGTTTCAGGATTCTTAGGATATAGTCCCAGCAGTGGAATTGCTGGATCAAAGGGCAGAGGGGAGGGAATTTCAGGGAAGAAGAGAAGGGTTTACTGGAACAAATATAGAGGACACATGGACAAAACTAAGGGTGTTGGAAAGGGGAGGGAGGAGGGGAGGAATGGGTGGGGGGGCTGGAATGGGAATAAAGGATAGAAACTGTACTGAATAAACTAAAATAAAAAATTTAAAAAAATTTTATTGTGAAGACATCAAATGGTTTACCTGCAATGATTATTACATTCATCTTAAAATGGTAGAAGTGTAGATTTGAAAAGGACTGTAGTAACAATCTGGTCTGAATTCCCTCTTGGTAAAATACTTCTTTGACAGTGTATAGCATCTAAGGAGGAAAGAAATGTTTTAAGTTTATTAATACAGAGTGAGGTGTTTGAATTTTTTAAAACATGTCTGGTTAGTACTTATACAAATGGTCACCTAATCACTATTTAAAAATAAATTTGGGTGGCTCACTCGTAACTCTAGGAAAAGTCTAGACTCAAATGGACATTTTCCACTCAATCTCTCTTTGGAACTCAGGACTTCCATATTCAAGGTTCAACCAATCATCTCTACTTCCCATATCCAAAACTGGATTCTAATTTTCACTCTTTTCTACCTGTTCTTATTTCTAGGTTTTCTTCTCAATTTATATTGTTAACCACTGTATCATCTTGGTTTTGAATGGGGTCTTTAGTCCATACAAACTATTTAGTGATATTTGGGTTTATGCCTACCATTATATTATTTGCTTTCTATTTGGTCCACCTGTTTTACACTTTTTTCTTGATTTTTTTCCTTTTCATTAATCAAATATTTTCTAATCTATTAGCTCATTAGCGGTATATTTTCTAACTTTTTCTTTAGTGGATACTGTATAGATTACAACAGGAGCCTATGTCTATTACAAGTCCCCTTGTCTTCATACATGGTGATTCCATCATTATAGTTACACAGACCCAACCCTGAAGTTATCCTTCAACATTTATTTCTCCCACAAATACAACCCATCAGGAATATCTGTTGATTCCACTTCAAAATATATTTAAAATTCAACCATTTTTAACCATCCAAACTCCTAGCCCTTTAGTATAAGCTATTTCCAGCTCTTACCTAAACTATGTAAACAGTTTCTTCACCAATCTTTCTCTCCTCTTGTCCCACTAGAATCGGCGCACTACTTTTTGTAAGAGGGGCCCTTTCAACTATAAGTCAGATAATACTGTACAATGCTTAAACTTTACAAAGGCTGGCTGTCTCACTTAGAATAAACTCCTGAACCCTTCCTTATCCTTCAAGGTTCAGCACAATCTGACCCCAGTCATCCGTGTAGCCTCTCACCTTGTGACTCTCTCTGTTAGTCACTCCTCTCTAGCCTCACTAGTCCCCTTGTTATTCTTCAGATACTGACTACAAAGCCCCTGCCTGAGCACATTTGAGTGTCTACTTCCCTGGCCTGGAGCAGTCTCCCCCCCAGTTACCCACTTCTTTGTTCTCTATCTCAGTCAGGTTTCTACTCAAATGTCACCTCCTCAAAAACGGATTTCTTAAACACCTTTTAAAATCACATTCACTCCCTCTTCATCCTCTTGCTCTACTTTATTTTTCTTCATAGAAAATCCTGATGCATTAACCATTTGTCTGCTTGTTTATCATCTTTCTATTCCTCTTTAAATGAAAACATCAGAGACCTCTCATTTTTTGGTTCCCTCCCCACTGTCTAGAAAAAGGCTTGAATAGACCTCAACAGCTCAATTGATATTTATGGAATTAAAAACAAAGTAATAAAAGATTTCTAATCCTTAAAAAGTTTCATTCCTTTTATATTTTCTCATTTATCTGTCCATGTTCTCTCTTTCAGAGGTTTTCAAAAGAACTCCATAATGAATTATCCACATCTAGGTCTTACCCAAAATATACCTTCTTGGAGATTGTGGCTTATACCATCCTCAGCTGACACTTTACACACAACCCTAAGGCCAGACAAGCACATTCCCTCACATATATTACAGCTGAAATGCCATCTTTCCTTTTCTTCATTATTGTCCCATCCATCCAAGAGATGCTTGCTCTGGGATCTTGTCATAATCTATCCTCAGAACTGCTACTGCTTAAATTCCATTTAAATGATATTCACAGTCAAAACTGTTGCAATTAAGAGAAGAATACAGCTGAAAGAAAAGAGATGCATTATATTCCCAAAGTAGTCGCACACTTCTCTCCCTCTCCCTCTCTCTCTCTCTCCCTCTCTCTCTCTCTCTCCCCCAGATAGAACAGAGCTGTCCAATAAGAATATAATGCAAGCCACATAGGTCATTTTAAATTTTCTATCAGCCATATTTAAAAACTAATAGGAATATGGAAATTAATTGTGACAATGTATTTTATTTAACCCTATATATATCTGAACATTATGAATCTAACATGTAATCAATATGATAATACAAGTTTTTATATGAACTATGTGAGGGTTGTAACAGTCTGGCCATATCATAAATCTTCCAGGGTATTAAACTAAAGCAGTAATCATGCCACATAGAATGTTAATAAGCTGTGGTTCTCAAACTGAGGGTGTAGAGTGAAGGAATGAAGTGTGGGAGTTGTAATCATCTCAAAAACCTTTTGAAATGTTCCTGTTGAGATCCAAAACATGTGTGGTTTGAAAACAATGCTTCAGACAGTTTAGAAGTCACCCCATTTCTTCTCCCAATTTGAGAACCAAAGTGGAAAAGAGAGTTCTTCCAATGGGAATAGATAATTAATAGAGGCTATTCCACTAATAACACTCAAAGATTACGTGATGTAGAAGCCTGGCATCCTCCCAGCAATCTTCTAAATCATCCACACATCATGTAACACTCATTTATTCAAATAGAGGGGAAAGGCTACATCCTTAATGTCTATTTTAGCTAAATGCATCTCTTTTGGCTTAACGTGTAAACCACATCCAGATTAATCATCAAGGGCTGCTAACTACAAACAAAGCACTGCTACCTTTCCTTTACCTCACTCTCCCTTTGCTGGCTTTTCTCTAGCACAGAACTTTTCACAGGATAACACCTGGTCTCCATGTCCTTTTGACTCAGCCTTCTAACCTCTTTGGGCTGATGTAGATGAGGTGGCATATTAGAACAAGAAGTTATTGAAAGAGCCAAAATTGAATATCAAAGACCAGCCACACCACCATGGGACAATTCTGATTTATATGTGCTTTCCTGTGCCATTTTCTATCCCATGGTAGAGGCTGTCATGCGTGGGGAAGCATTCCAGTAAGTTGGCCAATGGTCTGTGAATCCATCTACTGGCATCATCTTAATTCTGCTCGGTGACTTGATCTCTCTAAGATTTACATTGTAACAGTAATCTAGACATTTCAGAATTGTTCTGGAAAGACACAAAAATTATGTAAATAAATGCTTTCAAAATGCTTTGGAAAAATAATTTTAAAATCACCAAAAGGTTTTGTTTTTCATTGTCAGATGCTTTCTTTCTCATTTTCAGATGACAAATGCAATGACAGATACTCGATGTTCCTGAAAGTTTTTTTTTAATATGTAAACTCCTTGATTTGAGATTAAGTTTAGAGGCACACAACAGCCTGTGTAGCTTTAAATGCTGTAATTATTTCAAATACAAATTTAAAATTCAGACACCTAGTGTTACTTAAATGCACCCAGGTTTTTGTGGTTTAATAATAACATCTGTTTTGGTTTTTCAACCACAAAAGTGCGTTTAATCTGTTCTTCCTTTAGTTGAACTTTTCACATCTGCTTCGGCTCGGTTCCCATAAGCTAAAGACCAGATCTTTTCCAAAAGTAGGAAGTCTACCTGTACCACTGTTTTTTCAGTTCAAAAGATCTGTTTTTAATACCAGCTGAATATTTCAAAAGAATAACAAAAATAAACTCCTTACCCATAATCCACTTTTTATGCTTTTTGGCTAACATATCATCACGTGGTCACTTTATGGACGCAATGTTGGGCAGAAATGGTAAATGAAAAAAGTGAGTTGTAAGATCACACATACACAGGTAGTTCCCTGCATCACCTCACCCTCGCAAATTTTAATCATGGGAGAAGGAGTTTATTTTATAACGCTTACTGTTTGTGAGAAAGTTACACCAAGGGTGGACAGTGGCTTCAAAAATCCAGTGGTTTGTTTTGGACACATACCTAATGCTTATCTGAAGCCCATGGGGCTTGAAAAATAGGCTGGAAAATGTTGCAAGGACAACATTACTTCACAGATTTTCCACAATTGTTTGCTGCCGCCAGACTTTGGCTCTACTTCTGCCTTGTTTATAACTAATTCAGAGAGACATACCTAAAATCAGAGACTCTGAAACCAAATCCTTTGAAGTGTCCTTGAAAAACAACCAAGGCTCTAAGAAGAAAAAATTTTCTTCACCTACAAATTTGGTTGAGAAAGTTATTGAACAAATGAATGCCTGGGTTAGATGTGTGTTGTTTTTCTCAAGTGGAAGGATTAACTCTCTTTATCAGCATTTACATGAGATTGAACAACGTTGAATATTCAATCTTTATTTGGACAAGATTTAATTGATATCAAGCTAGTTTACTTATTTTACTTTAGAAATTTATTTTGAATATGCGAGATGCACATAATTATATATTTTTTCCTGACACATGATTATGTAATTATATTGGTCCTGTTTCCTGGACAGAGTAACACAGCACACTGCAATTAGTAGGTGTTCAACCCATATTTGGTGAATGAGGCCTAATGAGGCAATATAATGGGGAGAGCCTGGTACAGTACCTTTGTCTATGCAAACAAGATGATTCCGTGATTTGAATAATTTCCCAATGCCTAATGTAAATAAGAGCTGTCGGTGGAGAATGATTCAACTTAATTCAAACAAATATTTATTAGTTGCATAATATGTACAAGTCACTATGATAACTACAAGGATTCAGAGGAAGATCACTAGGAGATTTACAAAGTTAAAGTATAAGATAAGCATGCAAAGGATCTAAAATACTTTAAAAAAAGTAACAACAATCTAACCTTTAACTGGAACCTAATCAACAAAAGAAAAAAAGCAAGCAAAATACAACCAGACACAATGAAATAAGAGAACAACCTGACAGTAACCAGAGGAGAGACGGGGAGAGGATAATGAGGGGAAAGGTTTTCAGGAACAACTACAAAGGACACAAGGGCAAAACCAAGGGGTGCATGGAAGCAAGGGAGGGAGGTGAGTTTGGCTGGGGTAGGGGGGAGTGTTGGGGGGTAAATGCAGACAACTGTAATTGAACAATAAAATATTTTTTTAAAGTAACAATGCATTGCTATGGTGGAGCTAGCATTTTATAACAGGCCTTGAAAAAAAGTAATCAAAATTTTGAGAGTTTTAAAAGGAGATGGGCAGGAAGTGAAAGGAAAGAAGGGAAGTAGTCTGGTAAGAGAGCAAAAGATTTCAGGTCTAGAGAACAGTATTAGGAAACGTTGAAAATGACAAGCAGCCTCACTTGTCTGGAGCACAGGCTTCTAGAGAGAGGATTAGAGGAGGATAAAGATAGAAAAATCACTCAGTGGCATGCTGTGGAATGCTTCAACACTATGCCGTCAAACATGTACATAATTCAGTAGGAAATGAGAAAGTGAATCTTCAAGTCAGGTTTTCTTAAGGTAGTATTCAAACAACTACCACAGAATTTCAACCATTTTGCTAGCATAGACAGAACCAAAGAATTAGCATTTATCTCAAGTTGGTCAAATATGTTTAGTATAGTTTTCAAATTCATTTTTGTTTAAAAGGGAATTCATGAGTATATCTGTATATCTTGCAGGGGAGGAGTCTGTCAAATTTCCTGATCCTCAGATTAGTTACTGGACTTAGAGATAAGACACAGAAGACTCTTTTAAAGTTAATGAAGCAAAAAAAATACACTCCTAGTAAGAGAGAATGAAATTCTAAAAAATGAGAAAAGCCATGGTTGTAACTTCTTGCACCCAAATCCTAAAAATTAAGTGCTTATCATGATCTATTATACTATTGGCAGTTGTAAAAAGTAGGCTCCATATATGAACCATTAATCAAATGATAGTAAATAAGATATTTTTTAAAGACAAGAATAAAAGAAAATTATTTTTTTAAATTTTGTTGAGAAAACTAAAAAAGTAACTACATAAATCCAAACTGAGAAAAGTTCCATGATGAAATATCTCTATGACTTCAAACAGGAGTGATGGCTTGTTGAAAAAATATAGAATTTTGCTATATATGTAAAGGATGTGGGTCATACCCCTAACTAATGGGCTCATTTATTTAGTACTTTTTACTAAGACATGACTATGTCAATGGAGTCTGGAATGCTAAGGTGAAAAAGATTCAATATGTCCCACATGTCCCAAGCCAAATTTCTCTCCCCATTTTCTCCATCCCAACCTGGCCTACATCTAATATTCTCTTCTACGGACTGACTAATACTAAGCACCACTCATAATCCCACCCTGTGTTCCACATGCAAATCAACAAAATGTCTTACAACTTTACTCATGACGTATTTTTCAGTTCTAAACCTATCACCAATTCTGCCACCCTAATCCAAGCCCTCATCATGCCATATGTAGATGACTGCAACAGTATGCTACCTGATCAACTCACCCTTCTGTGATTCATTTTTCATGCAGCTGGAAGATTGGCATGACCTTGTCACCATCCCCTATCCCGGTCTCTGTTCCTTTCCATTGCTCTTAAGACTTTATTCACTGTTTTATCTTTGACATTTACTTATGAGTGGAATTGAATTCAACTTAATCAAAGATGCAGTCACTATAGTCAAATGGGAAGAAAGGCAGATAAATAATGGGATAAATGATGCAACTGGAAACCCAAAAAGATTGGTTATTTTGGTAAAATTGCTTCAGAGGTAACTAAGTTCCACATGAAAAATAAAACATTCTCTTTCACAAGGCAACATTTTCCTTGCTTCTTCTTGGGATTCCCATGATTATTCATTGGTTTGGTATTTTGGAGTTGGTGGACTTGATTCAGAACATGAGAAACAAAATTCTTTAGAAGTCAAATGCAAGTTTTGAAAACTTAATTCATTAAAAAAAGAATTTGCCAAATATTTTTATAGCCTTTCTTAAAAGTCTTCCTCAGTTGTTTGGTCACAGTACTTCCAGAAAAAAACTGTTATTATCCAGATTTTAGGTAGGGCTCCCATTAAGAAGGCTACCCAAACCTAATTCTTACTTATTTTTAAAATTCCACAATGTGTTTTTCCTTCTCATAAAAGATTAAAACTACATCATAACAGAACAAACTGTAAGAATCATAATGCTTTTTACAAGTAAGAAATGGATTAAAAATCACTTTATGTTTTGTTAAAGAAATCCTCCTGTTTCTCAGAAGCACGTTTTAGCATCTTATTAGTGGCATTTGATCTGACTGATGTATTACTGACATAGTGATCAGTAATTTGGACAGAAGATGGATCATTTTCACTTAGATCACAAAGAGAATATAATTTTGTGACTGTCAGTTCAAGAGGGACAACTTTCAAAGAATTTTGTTAGACTAACCCCTTTTTGTATAAACAGCTTTTAAAGTTGTTTTAGGTTCTGCCTCAGATTCCTTAATAAATCAGTGTCCAAAATGATACCTAGTACTCATCTATTGTTTTTATTTGGACTTGAAAGAATACAAAAGTAGAATTGATCTTAAAGTGGAAATTAATAAAAAATACCCACTCTTTATTAATATCAATAGAATACTATATTAGTAGCCAAATATGACTGGGTAGTGTTTTGTCATTGTTGTTGTTTAGTTTACATTGTTGTTTTTCCATTTTAGCTACTTTGCACTACTTACACATTGATACTAATTGGTTTTTGGTGCCATATTCTCATTGATTAACAGCTCCTCAAGTTGAAGATATGATTTTTGCATATTTTACTAAATTTGATTAGATAAAAAGCCACATATGTTCAACTGTAACACAATACTAAACATACCACCATTTTACCCTTATGTAAAACTGTGAACTGTGAGTCAGCTAGGCAGCTACAAAACATACTAAAATATTTCCTTCATCACTGTACTATTAAAGTCTCCAAGTATTTAGATTAGCACACACATTAATTACTTACTTACATTATTTGGCTTTGTTTTCATTATTTAAAAAAAACAAGAAAGAAATTAATTTCAGAAATGCTAAGGAAAACATATATACAGGCATGTATTTCCAAAGATTGTTTTCTTTTTTAACATTTATTTCATCCAAGAAAAATACAATTCAGATCATGGATGTTGTATGGATACTTGCAAGGATCCAACCTGATTCTCTGATTTTCTTTTTGTGTGTTACACCACATAAAAATCACTTATTTATGGCAGTTATGGATTTATCACCTAAATATATAAGTTCATGCATTTCCAGTATATTGATCTTTATTTTGCAAATGTTTCAGCAGCTTTTACTATCACTGAAGTAGCAGCAACGTGTTCTACTTAAGATCAAACAATCGCCCGAAATCTGGCAAGATTTAACAGAAATTTAAAACAATACTTTCCAGAGAAAACACTAACCATCTGCAACTATTATTAACACTATTCTTTTCTCTTTTTTCTGCCTATATTATTTATACTTCCTGTTGCTCTCAAAGCTTTCTATCTATTATTAGCAATTAATTGTAAACAAATGGTTGAGGAGGATGTTTGTATATATAATTTTTATAAGTCAAAGAAATACAGTATCGTGTTTTAGTCACATGAATTTTCTGTGCACACACAGATGTACCTGAGCTCTGCTCAGAAAAATCCATGGCAGAACACAGAAATGATTGATTTCAGAAAGGAAGAATGTCATCTTAAACAATACTTTTGGTGTACTTGTACTAGTTGGGTGGATTTTTCTAAAAAGGGGATAAGAGTTAAACATGTTAATAAGGTCTACTTTAAAAAATTAACAGCTTGAGTTAGTGTTATTTAAAGGAAAAAACATATTTAGATAAATTTGCTCATAAAGAGAAGTTGAAAACATCAGAACATACCCCAGTGTTCCGTGTTACTTTATCCCAAGCACATAAGCTCAGCTACACTGGAGGAAGCTCTCCTGAACAACAGTGTGTCCCCATTTCTTAGTCCTTGTCATAACCATCAGGATACATCATCCAATGCCACCCACTTGTATCTCTGCCAGAGGGAGTGCAGTTACTTGTTCAATTCTGCAGTCGAGTTCCCTCTTTGATGTTGTTCAGCCACCATTTCCTTTCCATTCACTTTTATCTCCATCCTGGCACTCATTCCTGCAGCATCCTCCTCTCCAGATGGTCTCCATCTCCCCTTCAGAAGTGCCCAAAATACTCCAGCTTCCTCCTCTTGATCTTTCCCTATCAACAGCCACATTATCCTTCAAGATTTTAATACCAACCTATTCCCTGTTTTATTCTCTTACTCACTGATTATTTTTATGAGGAGAAAGGTCACAAAAAAAGATCACAAAGTCCTCAGCTAATATTGTTGCATTACCAATCATACTTCTCAAATATTTTCTGGTGCATTGTTTACCCAATATTTACTGAGTAACTATTATTAATCAGTAGTAGTGTTAGGCACTGGGCATTCACATATAAATAAAACATGGCTAATGAGAGAAGGTAAATGTGGTCTGGATAAAGTATGGGAGAACAGGCTCAGGAAACTCGAGAAAAGAAGAATCACTTGTGCTTATGCAGAGTATCATAAAAAGTCTCATGTAGTGGGTCTTGTAGGATAAACAGGAGTTTACCAGGCTGATCATGTGTAAAGGGAACTTCAGATAATGTAAACAGTAAAGGTACTGGAATAGAAAACAGCATGCCATATTTGGAGAATCCTAGGTAGTGTGTTTGCCTCTAGTACAGCTTCTAAGAGCAAGCAGGGGAAGTATAACAGATGAATTTGGAAAGAAAGGCATAGAAAAGAAAAGATCTATCATTCCCTGATTTTTGAACTTGTCTAGAAGGCAAGAACAAATGAGAAGGTTTTAAGTAGGTGATGTACATGATCATATCTATAGTTTTGAATGATTTCTCTGACTGCACCTCAGTGAATGAGTAGGAGGAGAAAAAAAGTTGGACAGAAAAACTTGATAAAACTCCAATTTAGTAGCGCCAGTGTGAAGTTACAAAAGTCTAAAATAAAGCAACATCAATAGGTTTGGACAGCAAAGAGGACAGATTCTAAGGTCTGGGCCTATTAACTGGGTTAGGAGGGGAATACAGAGCAGACAATCTGGGAGGCTTACAGATACCTGACTAGGGAAGTACAGAAGGAGAACTGTCGCTTCTCTTTCGAACATGTTGAGACTGAAGTGCCAGTGAGGTGTCTGGGTAACTGTGACCAGAAGGAGAGTAGAGTTTATGAGCAATGACTTAACGACAAGTAATAATCTGGGAACTCAAGCAGATGAACTAGGAACCTGGAAGAAAATGTAAAGAGAAGGCCAAGCTTCAATTCCAGAAAGCAGCAAAGTCTTGTGTTTATTGCAAGTTGGGAAGCCTGCAAAGAATATTCAGAATTATGACTGACTGGAAATTAATTTCAAAAAGGCAGTGTGTAAATGACAAGGTCAAGTGTTATTAAATATTTTTAGTGAATAATTAGGAAAATAAGGAAAGTATGTAATAAAGTAAATAAGTAGCATTACTCTTGGATTTGAAGAGAGTGATAAAGTATGATGATTATTGAGGGTTTAAAATTATTTTTAAGATGCGAGACCCTGCAACATATCACTAAAGAAAGGAATCAGCAGAATTAAATGAAAGACAAGAACAGAAAAAATAATTACCAAAAACCATGAGTGCTATAATAGAAAAAAACAGAAATGGGAGAGCATCATCAGGAGAATTACATTCATCCACCCTTCCATGAATGCAAAGGTCAGTAATATTTTTAACTCTAAATATTATTGGATGATAACTTCCAAGTCACAGTCTATTTGTGCACATACACCGACTATAAGTAACTACATTGACTATATTATTTGCCTAGTACTAAACATGTATTGCCCATCAATGTTCTTATTTCCCCAAGTAAGATAGAAACATATTTGAAAACACATTCTCTCACTAAAAATAGTGCAAGGAAGACACAAATTTGGTTTTGCAGTTGTTCTTTTGTTTCTGTTGTTTTTCTTTCAGTGGTGGGAGCAGGAGTGAGAAAAAAATCTTAAATTTAACTTTCCTTCCTAACTAAGCAAAAACAAAGCTTTCGTTTTCAGCCTCAATTCACTTCAAATCTTATACCCCAGTCCCACTGACACTGTCACTTCAAAATCTCAGCATAATGCAGTATACTGTTTTCCAATGTCTATAAAACAAAGGCTTTGTTGAATAAGTATGTGTGAAAATGCTGCAGACAAAAACATCTCCACAGGCAGCACCTGACTGGCTCATAGCAATGCTCTCCATTGTCATACCAGGGCTCAGCAAGTAACTTCCTAGCATATCACACTAATGTTTCCTTCAAAGTTGTTTGTCCTTTTCTAAAAGAAGGAATCAAAGGAAATTAGAGTAAATATTTTCCCAGCCAAACCTGGGAATAGACTGTTCTTTATTAGAAGTTAGTAACAGACTACAAAGAAATATATTTGCATGATTTCTGTCCTTTCAATCTACACATATTTTTAATAAAATTTTGAAGGTGACTTCTTCTCTTTGTAGACTCTCCACATATCAGTGCTATAGCTTTACTTTTAACTAAGGAATAAACACAGTTGTATCAGTTTAACTACATGTTTCATGAACATGCAAGTATGTAACCTAACAGAGAATTATCATCGTCTCTCCTTTGCTCCTTGCCCTTGTATGTCAGCACACTTTGCCCCATATCCTATAGCTAAAAAAATTGTTGCAATAATACAAAACTACAGCTCTACTGTAATAGCCAAGAGCCAGTACAACCGTGCTAAGTCCTCTAAAAGTCCATACTTCTCTAAATTTTCCTCTGCTTATGGGATAGCTACTCTCATAAGGGTTTAGGGCAGTAAAATCTGGACTCTCACTAATTACAATTAGTTTTGCTTTCCTCAACCTCAGCATCTGTGCCAGCAGCCAAGCCACTGCCTTGTACATAGAGCTGCTTCTAACTGCCTATGCACTGATGCTGCTGGCAAAACTCTTAACTGAGTGCCATGTGAGCCCAGTTTGAATTTCTGTCTTTTGGGGATCTGTCTCTCATCACTTTACTATAATCACATATTTTAAATAACTCTAAAAGTAGCTTCAAAAATCATCTGCAATAGAAACAATCTGATATAAATGAATGCATTTTCTCCAGTGAGTTATCTAACAAAAAGTCTAAACTGCAAAAGCTAACTTTGTAAAGGCTACACTAGAAGTGCTTCATGCATAGTTATTTCCAACTCATTAAACATCTTTAGAAAAATATACAAATGTCTTCAAAGCAATGGCTTAAAAGAATCCATCCAGCTTTTCGAGGTAAAAGCAAAAGAGTGGGCCATTACAAAAAGTGGGAAAAGCTAAGTGCTATTAACTATGATCAGGTGTTTAATCTATTAAAAAAAGAAAGCACTTCTATAAATATAGACTTGGCTACAAATCTTATGTACAGTTTATAGAATAGATACTCACATTTGTTCATTCACTCAGTCATTTATTTCATTCAGTAAGTATTTATTGAGCAGCTACAATGTGCCAGGCACTGAGCATAGACCTGCAAAAATAACAAGCAAGGCCCTGCTATCCTGGACTTTACATTCTGGTAGGAAATACAAATAATAAAAAGTGTATATAAAAATAAACAGATGTAGCATTAAGTGCCATGAACAAAAATAAAATGGGATCATGGGACTAAAGATACAGGGGCACTATTTTAGATAGATGGCCCCAGAAGGTCCTTTGGAAAAGCTGATGTTTGAGTAGAAACCTGGATAAAAAGAAAACATAAGTCATACAACTTTAACAATTGAGCGCTTTATAGAAAGAGGAATAGAAATACACAGTTCCTGAGCAGCTATTGGGCTTGGAATGTTTGTGAAACAGCAAAGATGTAGGAGTGAAGAGGAGTGAGGAGGAAATAAGTCTGAAGCAAGAGGAATAGTTTTGAAGGCAATAGAAAAGACATTGGATTTTATGCTAAGTGGTTTTGGAAAGTCCCCGGAAAATTGTGAGCAGGGGAGGGACATGATCTAATATCACACACACACACACACACACACACACACACACACACACACAAGCTTTCCAATATTCCTGTTTTCAACCCACAAAGATTTGTTGACAACCTATGCTCTCCATGGGGTACCACCTTGGGCATTCATTGTTGCCATGTGTGCCCTCCAATCTATTGAGGGTTTCCCCCAACAGACAAAGTGGAACTAAAGGGAAGATCAAAGGAAAACTCATCATAACAATTCATTCACATTTTATAGCATCTTCTCACACATGATCACCATTGGACCCCCATAAAAAGTAGAAACCTTATTAAGGAATGTGAGGCAACTATGGTTATCTTTATTTTATAGATAAGAAAATGCAGAATTAAATTTCCTTGAACAATTACACATCAGTGGAGAGTAAAATAACTAGGACTAGAACTTAGATATTCTGCTGCTGAGTTCAAGGATATTTGTTATACATGAGTTGTCTCTCAAGAGAAACTTAGACTATTCTCCTACCTTCTCCCAATTCTTATTCATCAAAAGCTAAAATAAAATTGGGCAAAAATGTAATAGCATAGAAAGTCCTAGATGGAAGATATAAATTATTTGCGAAAAGAAGAGAGCAGAATATTATATTGTTCTTCTTACACCAGAGCTATGACATCTGTTTTATAGCACCTTGAAAAATACTGAGCAAACACATCCTCAATACAAATAATTGATTGATTAAGACACAGAGAGAAAATAGGAAAAGAACTGGAAATTTTATATCTGGAAATAACAGTATTCATTACACTCATAATCTCCTTTAGACTTCACAAAGATGAAAGTTATATGCACTTAAAAATATTTTTCATATATACTTCAACCTTTAGTAGTTGTAATATTCTTTATGGACAGGTTCATGTAACACTATTTGGGAATAAAAACTAACTTTCCTGTGAGAGAAGGATATATGAAAGGTCTGCATTCAGAGCCACTTTTAAGACTAAATAATTGCCATTTTACTTCAATGTATATTGAGCACCAATTAAGTGTTTTATATACCCTGTTAGATACTGGGAGTACAAAGATAAATCAGACTGTCACACAGTATTTTAGTAGATCATGTTATCTTATAATATTAAGAATGTGAAGGGAAACATTATTTTGAACATGTCAATAACTTTATTCACTGTTAGTGAATTCCTCTGTCTTTTCCAACATCCCATTTCTGCAACCTTCACCTGAAGCCCCCATGGCCCCTTTTCATACTCTTCTACCACAATTTCCCTACCCACCTATCCCATCTCTACTTGATCTCCCTTACCACCGCCACCAAAAAAAGAAAAAGGAAAAGCAACCCGATAGGAGCAATCCTCTGGAGCAGGTGGTCACCTCTGCCTGAACAGGTCCTTTATTCTTCACTTAGCAGAAGGAAACAAAAACTCCTTAAAATAGCCTCTGGCTAGAGGGAAAGAGCTGCCTGAACTTAATGATTCTGAATGTTTGTCTTAGATGAATCAAATATGGCAGAAAAATATTAAAGCCCCACTGGGCCCACTACATCAGAGGACACAGCAAAGGGGTCAGCCTCAGAGAAGGACTTGAGTCCAAGGGAGCAACTATTCCAGTGGAGGCCAGAAAAATCATATCAGGGGTAATTCAAAGGGGTCTCTTTTAAGGTCTTTTTAAAATTCTGAAATTGTTGACCTCAGCAAAATATAGACGAGAAAGCTCCAAGCCCTTATTCTCCAATGGAAATACTACATAAACAAATTAAAACTGACTAAAATAATTTTATAGACACTCTGGAAATTACTTAAATATCTACACCAACCAAGCACATTCAATCAAAAAAAAGCCATGTGCAATATGTTAAAATTTTTCATGGAGATTTTATTCACATTTGCCTCATCCAGTTTGAAGAAAGCAGAAGTCTAGTCAGTCCCCAAGCCCATTCAGTGACCTAAAGAGAACCAATTAAGGCAAATTTTAACTTTCTAACCTGTCTGCAAGCTGCCTGAGGGGCTGGTCTATGCGCCACTCAACCTGAAGCACAGATGGACTAAAGTATCTCAGAGCTCAGGCTACAAAAAGCAGCAGGACACAGTGGGCATGACTTGTGAAAACTGCAAGGAGTCTGCAGATCTTCATTCACTTGGGGATAAGTGGTTAAGGACATGGGGATACAATAGAACAGCTGAAGTCCAAGAAGAAGCAAGGGTGAGACTTCTAGGAAAATTAAGACAGTTAAAATCAGTCAGGTATACTGGGAAATTAGGGGGTCCCACATACACACAGGCCCTCAGAAGATGCATGCACAGAAAAGGCCTGAGGGGACCATAAACTGTTACACTGGACTTATTAGTGAAGGTCGTTCTCTTATAATGTGTCCAGTCAGCAAACATTGGGAGAGGTGGTCCAAATTTCTACAAAAGATCATAAGGTGAACAAAGAAATAGGAAAAGATAACACATTAAAAGAAACAAAATAAATTTCTAGAAAGTATCACCGAAGAAACACAAGTTTTAGACATACTAACCTATGCCATTAAAACAACTTTTTTTATAAACTGAAACAGCGAAAAAACAAAAAAATAAAAAATACATTTAAAAAATCCAGAAAATAATATTTGAACTAAATGAGGATATCAACCAAGTATAAAAAGCAAAGCTACAAATTCTGTATTTGATAAATATAATAACTGAATTGAAAGATATACAAGAGAACTCAAAAAATGTATTAGTGAACCTGAAGAAAAGCCATTGGAATTTATTGAGTCTGAGGAGAAAAAGGAAAAAGAAGAAAAGATACCAGAGCCTAACAGCCTTATGGAACATTATAAAACGACCAATATACATACAACTCATGGGAGTCCCAGAAAGAGATGAAAGCCAAAAAGATGCAAAGAACTTATTTAAAGAAATAATTGCTGAAAGTTTCTACTAATTGAGAAAAGACATGATTATAAAAATGCAAGAAGCCCAATTAACTCCAAATAAGATAAACTCAAAAAGACCATACCAAGGAATATACTAATCAAACTTTTAAAAGAAAAAGACAGAGAGAATATTGAAAACAAGAGAAATGTTAATCATCATATACAAAAGGATTCTTAATAAGATTTTCAGTAGATTTCTCAGCAGAAGCCTTGTAGGTAAGAAGGAAATAGGATCAAGTATTTAAAGTACTGAAAGAAAAAAAAATAAACTGTCAACCAAGAATTCTATATCCAGCAAAACTGCTTTAAAATGAGTGAAAAATTATGATAAGCAAAAGCTGAGGGAGTTAATTACCACTAGACCCACCCTATAAGAAATATAGAGGGGATCCTTCAAGTTGAAATGTGAGGATGCTAGATAGTGACTTAAAGTTATATAAAAATATTAAGTTTTTTGGTAAAGGTAAATATATGGATAAATATAAAAGCTTCTTGAGAAAAACATCAATAAAAATTTATCAGATTGTGATTAAATCACTTGCTTAATGAACATCATCTCAACCCAGAGAGTTATACACAGCATTACAATCACAAGTGATGTAAAGGTGTTCCCACTTAAAATTATTTCATAATACTCTAGAGTAATTAGAAAAGAGAAATACTCTAGAGTTATATTGCTGCCACAAAAATAATTCTTAATCTACCACAAGGATTTCTGAACAAATGGATTGAAGCATGCCAATACTGATATTGGTAAAGTAACCCTACATTAGCCAATATGTATACAATGAAAACAAAGAAAATAAATATGAACTATAAATATATTATTTGAAACAAAACTATATATGGCTATTAATGAAGGATTAGATAATATTCCATGGAGAAAATTTACAATGCTCTTCTAAAGTTATTAAATAAAAATGACTTTATTTGAAAATGAAATAATAAGAATACACTAGGTTTTTGTTTAAATCTAGTTCCCTGATATTTCTTCAGTAATTACCACCTTGTTGTCCATGTCCATGAGTCCTTTTACCTCTTGCCTCTATTTGTACATTTTGTTATTTTTAAATAATACTGTATGTGTCACTTTAATTTGCTGTACTAGAGTAAGAATTATATATAGCATTTATTGTTTTATAAACTTAATGCTTTAATATTTATAAGTGCTTATCCTTGAGATGAATTAAATATTATTTAATTCTATTGATTTTTTTAAGTTTTGAATGCTGACATTTTGTTTTATAAAATACTAGTAAGCAAAATAAATCCTTGTATATGGTCCTTTTACTCTAAAATGACTATTGCTATATCCTAGAGAAAGTGAAAGAGACGAACGTGTGAGATGATATTAAGGCTAAGGTGAGTGGTCTAAGAGTAGTTTGCTCAGTCATATAGTAACAACAAAAAAGGACATGTTATGATATTAGTAGACTTGATTAACTATTAATTGAAAGGTCCCAGTCCATGTCATAGCAAATACATTTAAATTTTGCCACATTTCACAAATAAATAATTTTTATGTAACTATATAATATTTGAGTTGAGTTGTAGTAACATTTGACTATTTAACACTGTGGCATTATGTTCTTCAGTATTTAAACATTTATTCATTTCAACTTTGCAGCCTTTTTTTCTTATTTTTCTTGCTAACATTTATAGTAGGTGTGAGTTAACCCCATTGGCTTTTCCCCTATGCATGTAATATCTAGTGGTTAAAATAAATCTGGGAAGGATTTGCATAGAAGAAAATGCTTGAGATGACTTTTGAAGAATGAGTCTTTGAATGGTGAGTTAAGAAGATTGAAAATGTTATTCCAGGTGCAAGGAACAGAATGAGCAAGAAACTGAGTGACATTAAGAGTAGGTTGTGTACAGCAAGACTACAAGCTGTTGCATATTATGGAAGTGGGAAGTCTTCAGCAAAAAAGAGAGAGAGATTACAATGGAAAGATAGCAAGTGAAAATGGGGTAAAAAAGCTTTGTATAAGAGGGCTTAGACTTTATACTGGGAGAGGCTCTCCATGAATCACTTTTGGCAGTGTAGTAATTCATGGAGAGCCAAGTATGACAGAACCAAGTATATATTTCATATGGACCACTTTGACAGCTAAGTGGAGGTAGAATCAAGGCAACAAACTAAAGGCAGAATGTAAGTTAAAATAATATTGCCATATCTGATGATAATGGTCACCAAAGAGAAGTGTGTGGAATATATTTCTCCCAACGAGAAGAGTACAAGACAATTTATTTGGAGAAAAAAGGAATTAAATTTTTGGTATTCCTTTTATAATGTATATAATGTATTATTAATACAACAGTTTGTTTATAATGATATAAACTGGAGGCAAAGGCTCAAAAATATTTATCAGTTGGGGTGCAGGAAAACAAAAGCTTAGGGATCCCATTTTTCTGGGTAAGTTTGTTGTGTTGGGAGCCAGTGATTTTAAACTCATAAATACAGATGGAGTTGTGAAATGTTTAAGAGCTAATATCATCAGTGTTTGATGGTTGTTTGAACATAATGGTTATAGTTATCAAGTATATGCATATGAACATTCCTATATGCTAAGCAGAATGCAAAGCTAGAAGTGAATCTAGGGTTGCGAAATGAGGCAGAGTAAAGCAGCTCCATAACAGGGGAAGTAGATCTGTGGAAGACAGAGGTATTCTAGTAGCAAATTAAAAGCAGATGGTGGAAGACCATGTGAAAATTCCTTCTCTGATAAATCAAAAAGTACTTTCAAAATTTGTAAATAAGAAAATATCCTTGAACTACAGCATAAAACGTTTAGGATAGCTCACAGAAAGAACTTTGTCAGTAATCATTGTTAAAAACTATGTGGTGGTACAAAAACTCATTGTTTCTGTTTGCTAAGTTTTACAGGTTTATCTGGTGTTCGTGCAGAGAACACACAAAAACATCTTTATGGTTCAGTGTTTTTCTCCACTGTCAAAAAGTTTACATGGTGAGTTTAATACCCTAAATCAGAATCTTCCTTACTGTAGCTTATCACTCATGGTCATCTTAATTAACTCTTTTATAATTCAGGCTTATATACCATAAGAAGTTAAAAGATTATAGATATTTAGGAAGAACATGCTTTCACTATTGCAGAATAGAGGACTGGATGTTTTACAGAAATCACATATGTCTTTTGATCCAGTTATCAAAAACTCCAGTTTCTGTAGGAGTTAGGGTATGTTTCCAAGCAATACTAAATGCTCTGATATCATCAGGGCGAGAACTACACAGGCTCATCCAGATGTGATTAGCAGATATGGCTGCCTCTGCTATGACTTAGGGCTAACAAAAGTAGTCACACACCCAAAGCTCATCCCCCAGTTGTTTGCTACATACTCTAAAATTCATAAGTCTAGGATATTTCAGTTAGAAGGAAAAAAAGAAGGTCCTCAGCATCTGGAGGTCACTGTTAAACTGTATAACTGTACATTGACCTGCAAGAGAACAAAGGCCCTGCGAACTGCCTTCGGTCTTATTCTTGAACATATCAACATAGGTAACTCATTCTCATCAGCCAGCTGTAACCTTGGGAGGCATAAAAAGCCAACCTTGAGAAGATAAGTTATGGGAACCAGGTAAGCTAAGGGAAAGCTATGCCTCCTGCTTCACAATAGCCACCAGAACAGGTCTTGAGCAAATTACTGGGATCTCTTCACTCAGGATATTCTAAACTCATAAAGACTGTAGGATAAGCAAGACTATATAAATATGTGTGTTTGTATAGTAGAAACTCAGTTGAGAACACAGCTTTCTTATATACTGTTTGTACTTTAAAATAATTCAAGACCACTCTAACTCTTGGTAATTAATAATAATTAGCATTAGTATTAATTATTGTTGATAAAATGCTATTAATCATTATATTACAAAATTATAATTATATAATTCTTAATATAACATAAATATATTAATAAAATTAATATTGTTTTAGCTGATAGATGGATGACATATTATGCATCTAGAGGGCACAGTCCAGAATAAAGTTTAGCTTAATTTCCTTCAAGTTGTGATCCTGAAAAGTTAGTATTTGGTAAAATACTTGTTTTTCTCAAGTGTGCTTATGGGAGAATTTGCCAAGTACAACAATATTTACCATTAATTTTCGAGGAATCTTACTAACTTTTGATACCACATAGACATAGCTAACTGCACCAAAGACTGTATGTTCACTACACTTTCTCATCCCAACCTCACAAAACTCACTTGACAGATGAGAAAATTGAGGCTTGATGAGGCAAAAGTCACAAAACCAAGATTACACAAATAAGAAGCATCATTGAAATTAGGGCACTAGTGGCACTAGGTTAACTGGGATTTTAACCTAGGTCTGAATGTTCACAGATCCTTCTTGGATCCATATGGAATGATTCATTTTGTATATATTTCTTGTCATATATTGAGAGTACTTAATATTCGAGGTAAAAGCCCAAATAGATATAATTTGGAGATGACTGCCTTCAAGGAGATTATGGGCTAAATGGTTGATTAATGGTACATACAAAAATACAAACTGTAAGTCTGAGGAGCCCATGATTGTGCTACTGAATATGAAAAGTTTGTCTTCTTTCCTTTATAAAAGTGCAGGTTCTTTCATGACCAAGACTACAGGCATATTTTGTTCAGTGCAAGAACACAGGTTTCAGGACATGAAGACATGGGTAGAATGTTCCATATTGGGCCAGTGTGACATCCCTACTGAATGGACCTGTAATTCTAGTATGGTAACATGTACCATAGTGCAGATCTTTGGGAAGTCAAGGCAGGGCTTGACATGAAAGATTTGGGGGCTTGACATTTCTTGTGAGTAAACAGAGAATAGGAGCAGACAGAAAGAGACTTAAGATCTCAAGTCTAGTCTAATACTTGTGAAAGATATAGAAAAGGAACAATTGAGTAGAAATGCCCTCCGACAGCAGAGCACTTGTGAGAAATTATCAGCCAGGTCAAAAACAGTAGTCTTCAGTCTCAGGGCAAGCACTAGTAGGCCTATCACATTCAGCCACTGAGTGGAACAGCTAGGGGAAGCAGATCTTCACGAATGGTGGGGGCAGCTGGGGCCACTAGTCAAATCTGTTCCAGGTAGTTCGCTCCCTTGAAGGAGATCTGAGCTGTGCATCTCCATGGCTGCTACATCTAAAACCAATATGCAACAAAAGTCTATAAAATGATGCCCTTTGCCTCCCAGCATACTTGGCAATTCCTCCAATGAGAGGCAAGTAGGCCTGCAGCATTACCCTTCCATTCATCTGAGGCTAGACCCTCAACTTGCTATGATATCCAATGTGTTTTAACCATGAAAAGAATCCCATGTTTGTTTGTCTCTTGAAAAAGAATCAAACTTTTTGCTGAAAATTGAAAGATCTTTGGTGGCAAAATAGGGTATTATTGATGAACAAGAACCTGGAGGAGTAAACAAAGAAAGGCAAAACAACTATGTAATGTTAATGCTCACTGGCCAACGGGGTGATTAAGCACTTAATTGGCTGACCCACACCTTAAAGAATTAGCTTGTCCATCAATAAATGAAGCTTGCCTGGTGTCTCACCAACACCTCATCGTATGTAACCACAAACAGTTATTGACCACTTATTGATCAATAGCTGGACCTGTGACAGCAATGAGGTATTAGAAATAGTTCCCATCCAAGACACTATTAAAAATGACTACCCACACCTGCAAAGAGTTCTGCAGTTTACAGTGCATATTTACATAATTTTTAACATGTAAAACTTGTGAAAAAGGATACACCCACATCATACTTTGTGATAACTCAACTTTGTTGTAATAGATTAAAAGATTTAATCTATTTAATTAATAGATACATAGATAGATACACGGACTTGACATATAGTCTCTCTCCCTCTCTCCATGTATACAGTGTAGGAAAAAAGTAGGTTTTATAGTTGTTCATATGGAAAATAATACAATAATTAATAAATATTATAATAATACAAGAATAAATTCTTTCATGTACTCACAACTGTAAACCTACTTTTGCTCCACCCTGTATGTGGAATATATATATATATATTATATATTATATATATTTAATTTATTCCTCAACACTAATGTCTAGGGTCTATTGTGTTCTCTGACATATGTGGAGCATTCACAAAGACTAAGTAACTTGCTCCTGGTCAAACAACAAATAAATTCTTCAGCCAAATTTGAAGGCAGAACTACCTCACCCAGAAGCCAACACTCTTTCTACTGCATGGCAGTGCCAAATCGCAAAAGCACTTTGTGAGTTCTTGAGGCCTACATAGTGTAGCAAACCCAGGTCCACGTGGAACCATTTAGTAAAGAAAATAGAACTCCTTCAGACAAATTGATGCTGTGAGGTTATCCAGGTAGATATCATTTTTAGGTCAAATACACCTTAATATTCTGATAGTCTAGTAGATACTGTCATATAACAAAATATAGCATTCTTCATATTTTAACATGGAAAATATTACTTAAATCTATACAGAGTTCAACAAAATTATATTATTTTTCTATAATTCAAATACCCCCCCAAATAAGAATAATGTCAAGTAGCATGAAATATTTGGAAAGATGTCTCTGAATAAACCACAAGTTCACAGTCACTAATTCTTGACACGATTCAAATGCCGTAAAATCTTGAGTCATGAATTGGCCAGTTGTTTTTCTTCACTAACTTTGGTTTACTGAAGCATGGCTAAATGTATTAACTAAATTTAATTCAACAAATATTTATTGACCACTTACTACATAAAATCTGTTACCAAAACCCTGGGTGGTGGGCAGAGGAGATGGAATTTGAAGAAAAATATGGCATGGCCCCTGACCTCAGGGAAGTTCTCAATTTTACATGGGAGAAAAGTCATATACAATGGAAAATAAAATAAGGCAGAATTTGAAAATTTATAAAATACTAACACACACAGTGTATTTTAGGAACATATAAAAGAGAGATCTTACTTTTTACTGAAGGAATTTAATAAGGTTTGAGGATTTAAACCCAACTCCTGGTACCAAAATTTATATTCATTATGTATTATGGTATAATAGCCACCAAAATTTTTCTGCCTTAAACATTTATGTTCTCAACAGTTTTTACTACCCATCCTGGTACAGCTTAGTTGGAAGATCCTGCCTCCAGGTCTCCCATAAGGTCACTGTTAAAGGGGTATCTGGGCTGCAGTTTCTTTCAAAGGTTCCTCAGTAGGAGAATCTCCTTCTAACTCACTCACATAATGGCTGACAGGTTCCAGTTTCTCTCGGCTATTGGAGTGAGAGCCTAAGGTCCTCACTGCTCATTGGCTAAAGGCCTCCCTCAAATCCATGCCATCTGGGCCTCTCCATAGCATAGCTCCCAAGATGACTGCTGGCTTCTCTCCAAGTGAAACAACAAGAGAGCAAGAGTAAGAGATGCATCACAGTCTGTGTAATCAAATCCCAGGAATGACATTTCATCCCTATGTTCATTAGAAATGAGTCACTAGGTCCAGCCCACACTCAAGGGGAGGAAGTCGAGTCAAGATCACTAGGGACCTCTCAAAGGCTGCATGCTAGGATGTGCCCTGAAAGATAGGTAGAATTTTAACTGATAAATATGGAAGACTTGAGGAGTACAGGTTTTAGAAAGAGAATGAGTACATATGCCCAGGTAAGGTCACATAGGGGTTTGCTTGAAAAGAGCAAATAATTATTCCACCTTGATGGAAACATGAATGCAGAATATTAGAGAATAAGCCTTGTTGCAGGTAAGTTGAATAATGTGATGCTGGCAGTTAAAGCTTTATTATCTCAGATTTAAAGAATTGTTTATCTTTAACATAACAGTAACAGGATAGAAACGTGCTTCAAGAAAATTAGCCTTGAATTCCCATGAAAGATACACTTGATGTACAACACATGGTGTGAAAGTGAAGAGTACTGTAAGGAAGCTGCCCTAAAAGACAAAGAGAGAGTGACTATCGTGACCCAACTAAGAGAGCTGCAACAGGAGGGAAGAGGAGGACTTATGAAATAGCATACCTGTGTTCTACAGTGTATTTCCTATAAATTCATTTCCTATAAATGTTTTTTTCAATTTCTGATTCTCAAAACATCTTATGTTATTATGGATTTTCAAAGGTTTCTCAGTTTCTATTATTTTTTTCTCCTAACTCTTTCATGCCCTGCTTTAGGGCAACTGTTACCTATTGAATATCATGCTAGCAAAAACATTTGATCTGAACCTTGCCCATTTGCCTCTGCTGCCTCAAAGAAGGAAACACATGACCTGTCTTTGATCACACTTTTTTCCTAAAATGAAAACATCCTCCAATATGTGATTGTTATAAAAGGTGAGTGTGAAAATTTGGGGATAAACCACATTTAAGCCCAGGGACTCAGTTAAAGTTAATAAAAACACACTGGGAAAAGAGAAACCATTGCAAAGTTTGGTGGCTATTTAATTCTTTTGCAAACCTCAGAAAACCTGCCCAGCCTCAATATAGACAAAAGCTGGAATGAGCACTCAATTAGTAGCTATTTCTTAACATTTTCTACAATTATCTAGTAAAGAAAGTAAGAATCTCAGCACATAAATTTGTTCCATTCTGGAAGCAATCTTCAGTGAGTCAGTCAGTCAGCTTTAGTATTCAAATCATCAATGTGATGCTTGTAAAATGAAACAAAGGCCGCTCATTAATGATAAATATTACAATGCAGAGACTTTTCACGTATGTCTCCACACACACACACACGGTGAACCATTCACTGAAGTATAAATGAGACAACCAAGTAACAGTTCAGATACAAGAAAAATAGGCAAAGCCCAAAAGAGAATGGATTATCCAGTTACTACTCTGACATTATTGCCGCTTTTAGGGAACAGCTGACTTTAGTCATCAGTTTCCATCATTTGTTCTATTTTCTTTTGCAGACTTCTGATATAGAACTTTTCACCAAAGATGCTGGGTAAAAATCAGAAATAGATAAAAGTCTAGAAAGCCATCCTTCAAACTAGCACCCCCCTTTCTTTAATTTCAAGAAGGGATGAAGTTCTTAGGGGGTTCATCTTTTCACAGATCATTCAGTGGCAGGGACTGGAAATCTCCTGCACCAACAAGGTCACTGGCACATTCACCCCAGCCTGAGTCTCCTGGAGTGCTGCAGGCTGTGAACAAAAGAACAAGGCCCAGAAACAGCTTGAGAGATAAGCTTCTAGGACTGAAGGCAGGGTCAGGGCTTCTGGAAATGTAAGAGCAGACACATATCACCAGAAGTATTACAGTTAGCACAAGTCGCATATGTTCTTGTATTGGTCTCCTTACATTTGGACATATTTTTTCTCTTCAACACAAAGAACAAGTCGTGCACATTCCAGTGGCATCCTGCAGCCACATTTGCCTGTTGAACAGTACCTGTTACAGAACCTCTATCACCTCTGCAGACTCTTCGTTTCTAGTTTTAACACTAATCTCACCCTGACTCTCCTTGATTCACAAGCCAAAAAATCTCTCATATGCCAGACATCCAGTAAAATACATGGGCATCAGACATCCATTGTCAATGACACCTTGTAGAAGACCTACTTATTAAATGCAAATAGCATATGGCTTTCTGCAAGATCCTTGAGATCTACTGTGTACCTGGTCTCAGCTCTCCTTGGACCAACATTTTTAGATATTTCTCTTCTTTCACTTTATACATGCCTGTCTGAGTATACTCCAAGTAGCATTACCTCTAAAGGACTCAACAAATACCATAAACATGGCGTGGCATCTGAAACTGCAATATCTTTTCTGAATCTCACAACTCATCAAGTTGCTATCCAGGGAGAGTGAAACAATCATCCTGCTTAAATAATGCTATTTGATTATCAACTGCTCAAACAGCAGTATTTAAGTGATTACACCCACAAATTATCTGACTACCTTGCATATTGTATTTATTCACACCAGCCTGATGAACACCAAGATCATTGTGAATAATGTTCAAAATATGGTGTGATTTCCAAGGAAGTCAATACCCTGGCACAAAGAATGTCCCTGATCTCAGCTTTGAGAAAGGTACACATACTTTAATTCAGTGAAGGATAGTGAAGAATAGTACCCCATGGACTCCCCACTCTCTAAAGAGAATGTTAGATATCTTATTTTTTAGCTAGTCTATATATTTGGCCATCTGAAGAAATAAGTTAAAATGCTGAGCCAAGAATCAAAGTTATATGCAGCGGCCACCGTACTTAATTCATTATGCAGACTTTTCCAGAAAGCATATGCCACTTGTTTGTAGGTCACACTTCTTCACAACTAGCATATGATCCTCCTTTAAACTGTTATCAGGTAGCCCTGCTGGTGTGGCTCAGTTGGTTGGAGCACCATTCCATAGACCATAGACCAAGAGGTGGCAGGCTCGATTCCCAATCAGGGCCTATTTCTAGGCTTCAGGTTCCACTCCCAGTCAGGGGGCATGAGAAAGGCAACCGATCAAGTCAATGTTTTCCTCTCTCTCCTTTCCTTTCCCTTTCCCTAAAATCAGTAAATATGTCCTTAGGTGGGGAGTAAAAATATTAATAATACAAATAAAATAAATTGTTACCCTGGCTGGTGTGGCTCAGTGGACTGAGTGCCGACCTGCGAACAAAAGTATCAACAATTCGATTTCCAGTCTAGGGCACATGCCTGGGTTGCAAGCCAGATCCCCATAGGGTGTGCTTGAAAGGCAACCACACATTTATGTTTCTCCACCTCTCTTTCTCCTTCCCTTCTCCACTCTCTAAAAAAATAAAGAAATAAAATATTTTTAAGTATTTACAGGTAATTGTACTCTCTAGTAAAGTAGAGGAAATAATAAGGCTACTCACACATGAAGAATTTTTCTCAAGGACAATCATCTTAACCATATTTTTTTCAAAATTAACTAATCTTCTGTTCTATGAAAACATTGTTACTCAAGTCTTGCTCTCCTCACCCCAAAAGAAGGAAAGTAAAGACAGATTCCTGTTAGAGAAAAAGCTTAAAAGATTAAAACAAATCCAGACAAAATTTTCAAATATTCTAAAGTGACATAAAGGTACCAACATATATTTGATTCTTACTACATCCAAACCTAAAATTCTGCATCCTGACATTTGTATTATAGACAATTGTTTTAAAAAAACTTTTAGAGATTGGGAACTTAATGCAGCTTCCTTGAAAAGTTTCTGAATTAGAAGAGTACCACTTAGATAGATTATTTTTAATCAAATGGCAATTGGTAGCTCTGGAGCTGAATGTACAGTCAGCATTCAGCTGGTCATGGAAAGGTATTCTCTTTTCACAAGAGATAGATACTCTATAGGCATTAATGGATTTCAATTGCTTTTCAGTTGTAATTTAACATTTTAAGTTTTTGCATGAAATAATATTTGTTGATGTGCTGATACATGTTGTGAACATTATCCATAAAGATCAGCACAGAAGCCCATTTTTATATTTTTCCATATTAGTGACAATTTTTAAGATTTTTTCTCTTCTATTGAAAGAGCATGTTATTTCTAATAGCATTGTCTAATATACCCTGAGGGCCTATTACATGCCAGAATCTTTAACTAGACTGTCTCTAATTTTCACAGGGTGATACTGTTGTCCCTAGTCTTACAGATGAGGGTGCTGAGGTTCAGGAGGCTGGTACAGGCAGTGTTGGGCTCCAGTCCCTGCTCATCTCTTCCCCAAGTGTATGCCCCTTCTTCTATCCACTCTGCCCACACAAAG
The DNA here is from genome assembly GCA_028533065.1 of Trachops cirrhosus. NCBI lineage: Eukaryota > Metazoa > Chordata > Mammalia > Chiroptera > Phyllostomidae > Trachops > Trachops cirrhosus. The sequence goes on from CM052541.1 coordinate 68,652,264, forward strand.
AACATTTCCAACTCAGAATTTTAAAGAAAGGGATGCAGAACAGTGTCAACAGTTACATTTCTTTATGCTTATCTACAGGGAACTTCCAAGCAAGCCATAGCTTTTTTCATACCCTTTTCCAACTTAAGCCCAAATGAATTCTGTGCAGCAAACAGGTAAAAACATGAGCACATACATAAATATACACATTCATACACATATCCCAGAAACAAATTTTCAGAAGTTATAAATAAATGAATAAACACTTAGTGTTATAGCACCAGCATTTTAAAAATATAATTTTCAAGTACTTACAAAGTACTGTGCTAGATATCATGTCAATTAAAACAGATGTAGACTTCACAAAAATCAAAGGGGATGTAGATACATGTGCAATTTTACCTTAAGCAAATGACAACAAAAAGCACAAAATCATAGTACACATGACTATAAAACATTAGTAATTAACACAATGTGAATTGTGGACACTGCATATTTGAACTTTCTTGAGCCAATTAAAAAAAATTCACTTCAGGTATGTGGGAAAGATTTTAAGGAAGGGGTATAATTTTCAAGAGTTCTTTAAAAGATGGGAGGGAAGCACTTTGAAATATCAGGGAGAAAATCAGGTAGAAAGTACATTCTGAATGAAGAGGCTTAGAGTGTGTTGAAAAGTGGGTGGTGAGGAAGTATTCCTGTTAAGAAGTGGAGGAGGCATTTATTATAGGCAAAGGATATGTCAAAATTACCCTTTTTAAATAGATGAATTAATGTTTAAACTCATAAAGGATCCAATTTATTGAAAATTATCGAGTCCCTTATGGAAAGCCAATAGTGATTACAACCGAGAGAGCTGTCGTTCCGTAGTCTGGTATGTATATGCCATATGTGTTTATCTTTTTCACTAGCCTACTTACATGCAATAATACTACAGCAGCTTTCAAGATGAACATTTGACAAGCCAGCTCACCGCCGACTGACACCTCCATTTCAGCTGGCCTGACATATATAAAAAGAAATTGAATGTTTATCCGTGTGCTTTCCGGATTTGACATATGTGCTATATAAGAGTCACAGAAGGAAACTTCAGAAAAGAAATTAAGGAATGTACTTGTCAGTTTATTAATCAAAGTTTACCTGCTTCACATTACATGGAGACAAATTAAGCTGGCTACTATGGTACTTCGAAAACATCTGCTAACAAAGTCAGAAGTAATGATAAACAAACGAGTTCCCTTTGTGGTTGATTTCCATCCAGCTGCATTTAATTATAATAGTGCTATCAAAGAAAGCTCCCCATTAGCTGCTAATTCAGAATGACTTCAGAAGGAACTCCCAGAGCTTCCAGTGATATCCCTCCAACTCCAACAACTTTCTAATCTCTGCCAGTGTTTGTGAAGAGCCATATTATAGAAGTTTGGTTATCATTTCTGGCTGTTATTAACTGCCATGGCCATATGCAGTGTTTTTTCCCCAAGACTAACTTTAATGTGACCAATTAAACTTTGTAAATGGCAAAATTTATGACATTCATATTTTGTTCCAACTTTAGACTAAGATAAACCACTTTAATAAAGGAGGGAAAATTTTATTTTAATGCATTTTTAAAACTATTTTTCAATTACAGTTGATAGTCGATATTATATTAGTTTCAGGTATATCACATAGTGGTAAGAAATTAATATACCTTACACACAGGTGGCAAACACAAGGCCTGTGGGCCAAATCCGGCCCTCCACCTTGTTTTATCTGACCTGGCACCTTGTTTCTAGCCAGCAGTAGTGCCAAGATCCTTGCCCCTAGTTATGGAGTAGTTACATTTTTACAGTCCTGAAATTGCATCCAGCCCTTTGAAGGCAACTGCGAGGCTGATGTGGTCCCCAGTGAAGATGAGTTTGACACCCCAAAGTGATCCCCCAGTAAGTCTTGTACTCACCTGGTACCATACACGGTTATTACAACATCACTGACTATATTCCCTGTGCTGTACTTTATTCCCCAGTGACTATTTTGTAACTGCCAATTTGTACTTCTTCTTCCCTTCACCTTTGTCAGCTGCCATATTTTAAGTAAAATGAAACCTATCATGTTATTTAGCAATCTACAGTCATTACAGTAAAAATTATAAGTGACACTGGTTTTTCAAATTTAGGTTGAATTGGCTTTTGAATAAACATATATCCAAAGCCTCTCAGGACAGCTATACTTCTACCCAACTCAATAATGAATCATCATCCAACTTTGCCTATTGATCAGCACTGGTTCCTACAAATTACCCAGTGCATAGTCTCCCTTTGAAAGTTCAAATTTGAGATAGGCAGGTAGAAATATCAAAAGCAGCACCTATTATTTAAAGCTTTCCCAAATACAGAAATGAGTGCTTCCTCACCCAAATCTGTTTTTTGCCTGGCCAGGAAGCAAACATAAAATCAAAAGCTTGCATGTGCAATCAATTCACAGCTATATGTGTGCCTTCGCTGATTCAACCTGGGAACACACTACACCTCATTTATTTGTCTTGAGGTGACCCGGTAAGGCACAAGTTAAAAGTGAAAATGTATAACCTAGGAAAGTATTTATGATCATTTGTTACTGACCTCTTTAACAAAGCAATAAGCCACAAGAAGAAAAGTTTCATAAAGAACATAATGAAGGCAGAGTAACTCAGAGTGGGAATGGTAGGTATTTGCCAGAATCGGATCTGGCCAACCTCCCAGGACCCATGTCATAATGTATTTTGCTAACATCTGCAAGAAGTTATTTGATCATGGAAGGTGTTTGAAATTTGGAGAGAATGGAGGCAATTTTTGCTGACTGAAATGTTAATACCTTTGGAAGGTTTTATTTATGTGTTTGTTTGTCTCTTTGTTTTCCAAGGAAGAACAAAATAGCTATTAATTAAATGAATGTCTTAAATTCTGAATTTCCTCGGCAAGTTCCAGTCCTCAAAGACTCAGTATCATTTGTGAGGATTCATTGACTTATCAGAAGGAAAAATGGAAAGAAGAGAAGACACCATTGGTTTTAAGTGTGCTTTGTGGAAACTTACTTGTAGCCATTCATTAGGGTAAGCATATGACATTAATTTTCCCCTTGGCGCAAAGATCAAATCATGTTGCCAATGTTGTTGTTGTGTTTATAACAATATTTGTGATGACTTGAATGTTGTCCTCCTCCAGTTGGCTTGAGAACAAGCATTATTCTTCTGTGCTTGGTTTTATAAAACTAGGGTATGTCCTATTTCAAAAAGAATGTGCAGGAAGGAGCATGATTTTTGGTTAGAGTCAGTCAAAACTGAGGATTTTCCTAATGTTATTTGGAAGAACTGCAGTAATACCCACAGCCATCCTTCTACTCTAACATTCTTCAGGCTGAGGGCTTGGACAAATGCAGCCCTCTCTTCAAATCATACATCTCATATCTCTTCCTTTATTTTTTCTTCAAAAAACACATAAGATTTGCCATGGAATAAACATTTTGGAGCATGGAAGACCCCCTCCAAACCTTTTTATATTCCAGTACAGAGGGTTTTCAGAGTAAGCTAGTAAGTCAATTCACTTTCTCTAATTATTAAGCTCAGTGTGTCGATTTTAAAGAATATTTGGTACTAGAACTCATATTTTCCTCTATAGCATTGACCTACCCACAGGTGCTGGTTATTCTTCTTATAGCTTAATCCCTGAGCATGCAAATATACTCACAATGTATATGTTTCCACTTAAGGACATTAATCAACCCTCTAAGACTTTACCATTATATAACTACATTAACTAAAGAGAAAAAGAAGTTCACATGATTTTCAGGAAGTTCCGGTAGGCAAAATGAGCCCTCAACTATTGTCCAAGGCTGTACAGATATACTGGCAGACACAGGATGGTGAGTGGGCCAGCTCCTGCCCCAAGTTGCATATCTACACTTGAGGGATTATACTCACCTTAATTGCATTCTTGCCTTTCTAACATTCACTGAGAAAATTGACAAGCAAGTACATTTTACTCTCCGCACATAAGGAAAGATCCATTGTAAAATATATTAGAATCTGAATGCAGAAACAAACGGAAGAAGTGGTCCACACCAGAGGTCTTCATTTGTTGTGTGTGTATCTATAAAGACCTAGAGTCAGTTACATGTGATTCACAGAAGCAGAAATGACAGCCTATTATCCCATAGACTCAACACTCCATTCAACCAGAGCAGTTCCAGTGTTATCTACTTTTTATATTGCAATTCAGAACATGAATTTATTCAGAAAAAATGTTTACCAGAAAATAAATGATGGCCACTCATCTAGTTCAATACACTCAGTTTACAGGAGGAAAAAGGAAACTCAAAGATATAAGTGGCTTGCCTGTGTCCAACATTGACCAGCAAGAAGATTAGACCATGGAAAAGATTAGTATGTCTCTGCCTGCAAGTTCAATGCTGCCTGTTTTGAGGGAGAGCAACAGGAAAAACATTAATGACAATGTTTTATTGTGTTTAGACCCACAACTAAATTTTATTACTGTCTATCATCCTATTTTACCTACTTGTTGGACTCTATCAAATATTTTGTTCCTCTTATGATTTTTTTTTTACTTCACAGCATTTCACATGTATTTCTAGTCAATCCATTTATGGACCTCACAAAATCATAAGGTTGCAAGTTGCTCTCAGAGAACTGGGAACAATTTATTTAACTTATTTGGCATGCTGCTTATCACATCAATATGTAAATGTGATTGCTTAATAAATTCCACTTATTGATGTTGACTTCATCACAACTTCCTTTGCAGTTTAAAATTCAGTTTCAAGATTATTCTGTGAATTTATCTTCATAGTTACATTTACCCAAAAAATGCTTCCTAAATACTTCCTGTGTATAAATAACTGCTAACCCTCCTGATTTTCACATGGAATATGGGAAACATAGGTTCACAATTATATGTAAGTGTAAATATCAACATGTTATTGCAGTCCAAGAGAAAAGAGAGAATTTCCAGGTAAGGAGTATGGGAAGAGATGGGCAAGCATTTTTTTGTGGAGGTTGTGGCCTTATAGCTCTCCTGGAATAATGGGTAGAATTTCACTGCCAGAAATAGAAGGTAGGTTTCCCAGGTGGTTCAGCAGTCTTAACAGCTGAGGAGGCTATTGGACTCTGTGTTAACTGTGCCTGCAACAACAACAACAAAAAAACATCCAGGTGCTCTATTAACCATCTTCTCTTTTAAACATCTCCCAGATCTGGTGCTCCCAATTATCCTGCTGCCCTCTCACTGGACTCTGCCTCTCTTCTCTTTGGATTGATGTCTCATCCAGACTGTTTGCCAGACTTTCAATTTTAGTTCCGTGAATAGACATGGTCTGTCATATCACCTTGAGTCTGGGTTCCTTTGCCTGTATACCAGCCCAGCCCGCTTTCATGCCAAGCCCAGATCCTTCAACCCCTCTGCCTAGCACCATGCTCCTGAAATATTGTTCGAGAGACAATGACATGAGAAATCGACAAATATATTTAGGAATGATCTCAACAACAAAAGTTTTTTTTCTTTCTGTTTATCACTCCATCTAACCATACACTATAATCTTTCTTTTCCCTGTTCTTTGAAGACAAATGCCACAGAATTCTGATTCATTTCAGTATTTAAAATCTAGTCTAGAACAAAATATAAATTTCATATCCAAATTAAAGTACTTTCCTCTTTCCTGGATCTTGGCTTGTGGGTTGGCTCCTGCCATGGGGAAAGGCAGCACAGTTTGATTTATTTACTCCTTTTTTTTTCAATTACACTCTCACAGCCTCTCTACCGCTCTCTCTGTTGTTTCTGTTTCCCCCAAGTCTCAATATTGTTGGGCTCTCAAAGGTAATGGGTGAGGTGAAAGTCTGAGTGACAGTTGCCCAAGTACTGCCCATTGCACATGTAGGATCCTGGGACTGAGCCCCTCTCCTGGAGGTTTCCTGAGATGATGCATTCTATGGCTGACCAGACTCTCTCTCTCTCTCTCTCTCTCTCTCTCTTTCTCTCTCTCTCTCTCTCTCTCTCTCTCTCTCTCATCTCTCACTCCTGACTTTCTGCCCAACATTTTCTTAAGGGTTCAGTTCCCATGACACAGTAGACCTCTGAGGCCTCCACATGATCCAGGGGATATTCATACATCCTTGTCACATAAAACACGGATGGTGCAGGCTGCCCTGCTGCTGCTGTTTCAGCTTGCTTTGTGTTTCAGATGCTACAGTTCACTCCCACTCAAGACTCACATTTGCATAAATTCAAATCTGTGAGATACACATAAGATCTCTTAAGAATTTTCTTACCCTACTCTACTCTAATGCTGGTGCCAGCATGGCCTCATGAACTTCTAAGACTCAGAAAGCTTTCATTGAGAACGAAAGATGGCAGTTTCCTTTTTTAATACACATGACAACGTCTATCTGCAATTTTCTCGTAGTCCTTCTCAATAGGTACAAGGAGAGGGAGAAAACACATCAAAATGCTCTACTTTTATGCCTACAGTTTATATCTCATTCAATGCACTTTAATATCTATTCATCTCCTTATATTGGTTAGATGAAAGGAGGGGAACTATGTCTTTTTTTGGAATACGGAGTCCCTTTTTGTCTACTCCTCTCAGCTTTGGCTCCTCACACAAAATTCTAAAACAGCAGGAAAACTTCCATTCAGCATTATTTACAACAGCATTGGTGCAGGCAGGTAGTGGCAAAAAGGCTACATGGAGGTGCTAGGTTCTGTGGCAATAGAATTATATTCAGGCTATGAGTTAGAAACATTTTTTTTACCAAGGCAATGCTAACATTTGCATTATAAAATTGACTCTTCCATGCATTACTTATATGTAGATTCTTAAAGTTGAAATATCATTATTGTAACAGGCTTTAAAAATTATTTTGCTTCTTAATGAATGCAGCAGTCATTTTTGCTGTTCATCAAACACAACCAGTCACTTACTCAGCAGAAGGCAGAATTGCACTCCTCTGCCACCTTGGAATTGATGTAGCCACACAACTTACTTTGAACTATAAAATTTAAATGGCAGTTAACATCATATTTCATGGTGAGAAACTTGAAGCTTTTCCACTAAAACTAGGTACTAACTAGGCAAGGATATCTCTCCTCTCATCACTTTTTTTAACATTACCTAGAAGTTCTAGATAATGTAATAAGACAAGAAAATAAAATAAAAGGTATTCAGACTAGGAAGGAAGAAACAAAACTGCCTTTGTTCACAAATACACAAACAATGTACTCATCTATGTAGACAATCCACCCAAAAACCCTCCTGGAACTAATAAGTGATTATAACAAGGTTGTAGGATATAAGGTTAATATACCAAAGTCAATCACTTTTCTATACATCATCAATGAACAAGTGAAAATTGAAATTAAAATACTACACCATTTATATTACATGTATACATAAAAGTATATAGGTATAAATCTAACAAAATATACACAAGATCAATTGAGGAAAACTATAAAACTATGATGAACAAAATCAAAGAGCTAAATAAATGGAGAGCTACATTTCATGTTTATCAGGATAAGAACTTGATTTATAGATTCAATGCAATCTGAATCAAAATCCCAGTAAGTTATGTTGTGGATATCAATGAACTCATTCTAAAGTTTATATAAGAGGCAAAAACCCCAGAATAGCAAACATAATATTGAAGGAGAAGAACAAAGTCATGCTGACTTCCAACTTCTGACTTACTATAAAGCTACAGCAATTAAGAAAATGTAGTATTGGCAAACAAATATAAATCAGTGGAACAGAATAGAGAGCCCAAAAATAAAATCATGTATAGTCAATTGATCTTTGACAAACAACCCAAGGCAATACAATGGCAATACAATTTGTCTTTTCAACAAATTGTGCTGGGACAACTAGACTTCCTCACACAAAAGAAATGAACCTAGAACAGTGCTTACACTTATTAGAAAAGTGAATTCAAAATGGATCGATCATACAACTACTGCTGTTTTCCTCTTAGCCTCACCTGGAGAAGTCCTTGTTATCATCTTTTTTCTCCATCAGTCTTTCCCCCTAAAATATATAACTTTAAACTTTGTTCCAAATATGTATCTACTAGGCTGTCTTCCTCAATAACCCCCCAGCCAGTTCTGGTCACAATTTTATTCTGGGTTGCATCATTTATACATTACCAATCTTATTGCTATAAGAACACATTTTATAAGTGAAGAAACTAAAGCCTATGGACTAAAACTAAAGCTGTTAGAGGTTTGCCCAAGATCAAAGTTACTATAGGGGAAATCAGGGCTAAAACCGAGCTCTGACTAGCCAGCTCCCCTGGCTCTGCATTTGTTTCCATGCACCCTATGACATAGTTTTGTAATCTTGATTGAATGTAAGTTTGATATTTTTCTTGTTTATTTATAGATTATTTGTTTCTTCTCTACATTTCTTGGAGATGTGTACACAGACATTTAATCAAAGAATCAGAAAGAACCTGACTAGTTAATCCATAAACATTACAAAATTTCAAGTTTCTTTCTGGTACTAAATATTTTAATAAATAATGTTATCTTTGTAGATAAACTTGTATCTACATTTCAAGACAGTAAAACCATATTCAACTGTGACAATAGATAGCCATTTATACTGCCCAAATTCACAAGGTTTTAAAGATCCCTGCCAAATGTTGAAATAACACATGAATTCCAGTTTTGTTGATAACAAGTAAAATTCGTGAATATCATAGGGTGGGACAAAGTTTTTAAAGATAAACATTTCTTTCATTGGCAAATATAGCAGTAAAAAATAAGGTTTTTGAGGGATTTGTTAGATATTTTGGTTGGTAATGAGAATATTAGAAAATATTCAATTTCAGATGCATTACTCTTTCTATCCCCTTTCCCCCTCATTTTCTATGAAATACATTACTCATAGCAGAGCAATATTTTAGGTCTCCTCAGTTTCTTCAAGGTTATTCAACCACCTTTCTTATCAACTCCCATTCACAAAGAAAAAAAGTCCATCAACTTTCCCCCTAGATCCTTCATTTCTCAAATGATCTGTACTCTTGACAGATACAAATTACTTGAGAGTTTGTGTTACTAGGCACCTGACATCATTTTCCTAAGTTTTTTTTGACACTACCTTTTCATTAATAGGATGGAGGCTGAATAAGCCTGTCAAATGTTTCAACAAAATAAAAGGAGTATATTATAAACCCACAAAAGTGCATTGATTGTGTCTACAAAGATACATAATTAAAAAGTATAAATCAAGCACTGCTAATTTAGACTTGACTTCAGTTATTTGAACACTTGTAGTATAGTAGCATTCACTGTTAAGGATATAATTTTATGTGTTTAGAGTAAATCTGATGTAAGCAATTTTATAGTTTAATGAAAATAATTATAGTTTGAGTAAGTAGCATGAAGTGTATCTGATGCTGCTTCCCCCAAATAAGCTGTGATATAAATTATCATGATTTATTACAGTTATTTTTCTGGTTCTGTTTGGAGTGGATTTTAGCAAGTGATGATGATTCTAAAATTGCAAAAAGAAACACATTTCAAGCTATTTTTCCTCAGATCTCATCTTTAATTTCTCTATAAAACTGATATAATATCCACTGTGGTATAGTATATGCTACTGAGAGGATGGTATTATTGTGCTGTCAATTTGACAGCTTATTTTAATTTACACCATTTGGTGAAAGAATACATTTTTAAATCCTTTTAAATATATCATATGTCACTGTTGTTACTTACTTTTCAGTTTTTAGCCTGTCAAACAGTAATGCCATCCTCTAATGCAAAGCCATGCATGACACAACTTAAATTGTTTACAGTGACTTCGGCAGCAGTCTCATTTTTTAGTGTATTTTTAACTTCTTATCAAAATCAGAGTGATAAACGTATTTTTACTTTTTAAATTTAAAAGTATTTTCAGTCCTACCCATAATTTACCTACTCTTTACCTACACTGCTCCTTTGAGGGATCAAAGGGTTTTGATAGGATATAGTCACTCTGTGAACTACTTACATATCAGAAGCTAGGCTCAAATCACTCCCCAGTAAACAAAGAGTCTGATGAGAAAAATCATAGCTCAGTTTCACACTTCCAACCTATTCATTTTACTAGTCGCATCAATTCATCCTTCCAACAAACCCTTATTGAGAACCAACCAGATGTCTAACCTTGAGCTAGACACTGGTGAACATATTCAGGCCTGGGGAGAAGATGAACAAGCAGGCTGCCAATGATACCAGAACATAATGAGTGCGACAACAGAGCAATGCACAAGATTCTATTGGGGCAGAGGGATGGACATCTAACACAGTAGTTTAATCCCCAATGCTACAAAACCAGCTCTATGCCTAAATAGACTCAAAGGTCCAAAGGAGCAAACATGAAGTAAAAAAAAGTTGAGAGAAATTAGCAATATCACTCCTCCTTATTGTCACTTGAAATTCATTGCTAGGGCATTTTGCCCTTTGAAATTCATTGCTAGGGCAAAGTCAGTCTATATTGCCTTAAGGCTCAGAAACATTATGTGTCTTTTAGATACCTCTCTCCTACTTTTTCCTAAAATTGACTCCACAGCTTCACTGGGGGGTTAAATTCCTATCCCATAAAGACTTACTGAACAATCAGTTGAAACACAGTAGTCAGATAGCCTTTAAAAAGAATTATTGATTTTTAGAGAGAGAGAGAGGGAGCAAGAGAGAGAGAGAAGCATTTGTTTGTTGTTGCACTTATTTATGCATTCATTGGTTGATTTTTGTATATGCCCAGACTGGGATCAAACACACAAGCTGGGTATATCAGGACCACACTCCAACCAACGAGCTACCTGCCAGAGCTATATAGTGTTAACCACAGGGAGATGTCTTGGTTTAAGGTAATGATGATCCCAGTCATTATAAACTCATGAAAATTATGATCACAGTTATAGAATCTCTTAAACCCAATTGCTTAGAAAAAATTTGAAAAAAATTTTTTCTTACCACCCAGAGTTCATATATAACAGGACAATGATGTTTTGATTTCTTTAAATGAATAGATATTAAAACATTTGCATTTTGATTTGGTTATTTTTGTTGGCCAGCAATTCTTGCCAGGAATAATTGAAATGTTGATGCATACTAATTCTCTGCCCACAGGTTTGAAGGTACATAGAGCTGGCTTCTAATTCAAGTTCCATCATGTTTACCTGCTATATTATTGCAACTAAGTTATTTAAGTATTTGAGGCTTTAGTTTTCTAATTTGTAAAATGGCGGTAATATGTTCTACTCAAAGGATTGTTGTGAGGATTAAGTATATATCAAAGTGTCTAGAAATTGCTCTGTGTCATTAACAAGTCACTCATAATATTTGAAACTATTGGATGCCAACTACCAAAAAGGAAATAGGAGAAAGTCATTTAATAGTTAAGTCATGACCCAGGCAAGTCTATTTAACTAACTATATGCCAGAGAGGGAGCAACTAACTGTTGTTTTTATTTTATCCTGTCAAAATTTTCTGATTTGTAACATTAATACCAGTTTTGCCACCATTAGTATCTTGCTTCACTACAAGCAGGTAGGATAATAATTATATTATTAGGATTATCTGGGAAACATTTAAGGAACTCAGATTCCTAGGCCCCATCTTAAACCCACCAAATCAAAATCTTCTGAGGTGAGGCTGTGTGAAATTGCTCCCCAGGTGATTCTGATGCTCAACTAAGTTTAGAAAACACTGCATTAAATGATCCAAGTCAAGGTTAAGTACAGTAATACAATACCTTTCTGCTTAACCTACTTCTAAGACTTCAGTACAAAAGACTGACCTTGATCTAGCTGAAAAGCAATTAACTCCTATCTGTCTTTATTCATCCATATTCGAAAGGGCAGTGAAAGATAACACTGGGTCAGTTAAATACCCACTCACAATGCTCTTCTTAATGTGCTATTTTTATGGCAATTTGCCATCACCTAAAACCTTAAGACAATTTTTCTTAAAAAATATTATACACTGTGGGATTTAAACATAGATTAGATCAGAGCTGCTCTACTCTACTCATACACTGCTGACATTTGGGGAGTTTTTAAAATCCTGATGCTTGGGATCCATCTACAGCCATTTTGATTTATCTGGTCTGGGTGCTGCCTGGACATACGGATGTTTAGAGTTCCTGTGTGATGCGAGTGTGGGGCCCAGAAAAAAGCCACTGCTGTTATGATTGACAACTCACCTTCAGGGCTTCACCAATACTACTTTTCCTCTTCCATCAGTGTGGTTTCCAAACTCCACTGCTCCTCAGGGTCACTGAGGAAATTGACAAACACTAGAGGTTCCCAAGATGCCTAATTCAGTCAATTTGAAAAAGAGCGGAGGGAACTCTATTGTTTCAAATTTTCCCAGGTAAGTTTAATAATAATGATACAATTACAGCAACTAATATCCACAGAATTCTTACATGTGCTAAGCTATGTTCTAATCCCTTTGCATGTATTCATTTGATCTTCAATAAAACCAGTGAGTAGGATCATTGTCCTTCCTTCATAATTAACATAACTGAGGAACAGAGAAGGTAAGTAACTTGCCCCAAATCACACAGAGAGTAAGAGGTAGATCCAAGATTTGAACCCAGGCTGTGAGATACCAGAGGCATACACTTAATTTATATTTTTACAGCAACTCTTATGATGTTGATGTACATTATCATCATTTTATAGGTGAGGAAATTCACATAAAAGAAGACAATTATTTAAGAATCTAAAAACCAATATAGTTATAAGTGGAACTCCTGATTAATTACACTAGCCATAATACATACATTCTCTGAAAGTGTGAACTTATGTCACTGCCAGTCCTTTTACCTAGATTTTAAATCCTTCCCAGCCACAACTTTTAACAGTTGGCCGTGGTCATTTTTTAGATCAACTTTTTGACTGCTTTTATTTTCTTACTGGATTGTTTGCTGTTTATATACACAGATAATGACTCTGGAATTAAGCTTGCTGGTATAGTTTGGATGATCCTTCAGTCCCTTTTAATATTTGTTGATGTACAGTTTTGAAAGAACTTGTCATTCTCTCTCCCTTTGTATGTATATGTTGGCATATCATGGACTAGAAAACAGGTTTCTTGGTCCAATGGATTAGACATGCACCAAATTCATGTTTTTATTTCCAATACATAGTGCAGTCCACAGACAGTAGCCCTTAACAGTGATTGAGTTAATGATATTACAAAACCCAGAAACCATGTCTCCTGAGCTTCACCAATCAGCAGACTGGAAATTGTCTCTGTGCTATTCTATTCTCTAATTTATCTAAGTAACATGTTTCCTCAGAATACATATTTTTCTCTAATGAAACCAGCTCTTCAATTTGTGGTCCAAAGTTAGTATCACTATCAGTAGGACCATTTTCTCTGGAATTTCTGGCCATTATAATTACACTAATTACTAGCCAATCAATCACAATACTATGCGCTACTTTTGGATTCTCAAGGACTCTTATGTTATGTGGTCCAATATGGTCGCCACCAGCCACACAGAGCTGTTGAACACTTGGCAAGTGAGCAGCTTGAACGATGTATGCCATGAGAGAAAATGCACACTGAATGGTGAAGACAGTATGGAAAAAGTGATGTAAGTACATCATTAGTAAATTTTATTATATTTCACAATAAAAATGGAGACATTTGATAAAATATATAATTGAAATTAATTCCACCTGTTTCCTTTTACTCTTTTGAATGTCACTAGAAAACTTAAAATCACATATAAAGCTTGCATTTGTGGTTCACGCGTGTCTACTGGAGAGCATTTCTCTAAAGTCTCAGTGATTCTTCTAGCAGCTCCTTCATTTTGACTATGCCACCTATATAGCTGGGTGACTTCATATAAGTTACCTAATTTCTATAACCCTCAATTACTTATCCTGTCCAATAAAACTATTTTATAGACTTGCTCTGTGAATGACATGCTATGATGGCTTCAAATTTCCAATGAGGAACCAGGTTTCTCAATGATCTTTTCATTTCACCATCCTCTTACACGTCATCGGCAAGTGTAGTCACAACTTGGAAGCAAGAATAGTACAACAATTCTTCTTCAGGAGAACAGAGACAATACACTCTCAATGAAAATGCATTTAAAAATGTTTGAACAACAGTAAAAAAAAGTGTTTAATCTTTCCACTTTCCCTGACAACTTTTGTACAGGAATCATTTGCAAACTCCTTTGAAGATTAAAATTAGATATATGCCAGTTTACTCAAATTTCCAGTTAATAAATAGCCAGTGATCAGGTAGGTGATCCAATAAAAAGTGTTTGAACCAACTGTGTTGAGGGGGAAATGTAGATTAAACTGAAATCAACCAATTAATCGAGTAAGCACTTATAGCCTCTTCAGGCAATGGACTTTAAAATAAATTAATGAAAAACAACTTATAACTCTAAAATTATTAAATTCAAATTCTAAATATACTTTATTGTATAGTGTTTTGTGTTACATTTTCAGCAACAAAGATGCCATTACTTTTAACCAAAAAAAATACTAATCATAAGATTAAACATAGATAAGCACCTGACATAAATAATTTAAATTTATCTATGATCTTATAGATGTGATGATTTTGTCTTCACCAGAAGTTTTCTCCTCTGTATAAATAAAATAAAATACTCAAATATTTAATACTTTTAATAATTGCTATCACAATGTTTGATATTAAAATCTGGGATAGAAATGTGTGAAATTCTGCATTTTTAATAGACTTTTTCATATTAACAAGAAACTTAAATCATCATAAGGATACATACACACAATAGATTTATTTAGAAAACACCTGAAAAATAGACACCATATGTTCATAGTCTTTAAAATTAACCTGGATAAAATATCTCTTAGCAATAAAACATTGTTATTAGTTGCCAGGTTTATACAGTGAGAAGTGGGGGATAATGGTGCAGGGTAGGAAGACATGCTAAAGAATAGTTATTTTGGAGCTTTACTCGTATTCTTAATAAATAATTTTCAACCAAGATATTTATGCATGACAAAAAGAATGATAAGCGAATACCTCCTTCCCTAACTCCCCCCAAAAATAGATGTTTGATCTGTTCTGCGTTGTAGGACCCCAACACTCTCATCTCAGTACTTGATGCACAATGTGTTCATGTGCTGCAGAGATGAATTAATTGCCTGGCATAGCTTTATAATGAAATAATTCAAAGACTATTTAGCAAACTCAGTTATTTCTATATTTATCAAAGATGGTCTCCATGTGTTATTCAGTTTCAGGCAATTATTACAGGAACAATAATTCATGCAACAAAACTGTCTGTTTAATTCAGAAAGGCAACTTTTGGACTTTGTTTAAAAGACACCTATGAACTTTTTAGGAGTTGCAATTTGATAACTATTTAATGGAAATGTGGTTTGCATATGGCTAAAGAGCAAAGAACAATTCCACATAAGACTCTAGTACAAAAGTGAATACCTAAAACATCAACTTAGCTTAAAATACCAAAAATGCTACCAAATTACTGAACAAAAGAGGAAGCAGATGACAAGGATCTGTCTTTTCATTTTCAGTAAGCATGGTAAAATAACCTTATCTGCTTATTCAACTTTTGAATTGCCAATTTATTTTCTAAGATATATGTAATGAAATTTTGAGAGCTATAAAATATTTCACTAGTAATTTAAAGATCAAGACACATCCCCCTAAATCTATATGCTATAGGCATGTACATTATTATTTTCACAGGCTTATTGGTGTGCAAATAGAAACAATTAAGATATCATTCTAAACCTATAAGTTGTAAGGGTTTAGAATACGTAAAGAACATGTCAAAACTTTTCTCTATTTTAAAGAGTGTGATTAATACTATTGAAAGCACATTGGGGATCTCAGCATTACCTGATATCAATCATGATATCCCCCCAACACTCGAAAACTGTTCTAGAAGTACTTTCAAGTCATAAGAAACTACCAAGTAATGGGACTTTCCCCAAAAAGCTTGTCTTCATGTGATTTCCAACTGCATTTCAATACCAGATAGACCTGAATGCTCATCGGATATAATCCAAATTGCCAAGAGCTCTGATTTCTGCCCATCTGTCACTAGGTTATTGATTCAAGACAATATTAAGACAAAGAACAGGGGACAAAATCAGTTGGATTTTTTTTGACTTTCTATCCCTTTATCCCTTTTCTGTATTGTCTATTGAAGTTATGTGCTCCCAAAGTGCCTTGAAATTGAAATCAACCAACTTCTCTCAAGAATTAGTTGCCACATAAATTCTCACACACACACAAATTGTCTGAAGTATTTTAGGTTATTCACTCACTCTCTCCTCTTTTCTCTCTTCCACTGCGTCTATTTCACTCTCCTCTTTTTTTTCTTCTACCAGTGCCTTTGGCATGAAAGAAATGCCAAAAACAATCGAGGGAATCTGGAAAATTGTAAGATCTCTACTGACTCAGGCTGTTTCCCTGAAGGGGGAAAAAACAAGAAATTTATATAAAGTTAAACAAAATTTCCTACGAAGTATGTAATTTGTATTTGCAAAATTAAAAGACTCCTTTATTATAATGTTCTTTTATCTCACCTTGTGTCATTAAAATATAGGATACTGGCAGTAAAACTAAAAGTAAATATGCACATATCTTTATCCGTGTAGGGAAGCAATAAATCTCCCTCAATGATAGCAGCTGTACTATAGCTATCATTTGAATAGTGCAGCTGCCACAACAATATCAAATTTTATAGTTAAAAAGCAGTCAAAACTTTAATGTTACAGTGGAGGTAGATATATATTACACTATAAATAAGCATCCTCTAATGAAGAAATAAAGCATGTTTATTTTTTTCCTAGACATACCACTGAATAGCATATATCTCACCTACTTCAATCTGTCTAGAGAGAACTCATTACACATGGGCATCTCTAATACAAAACCCTGATTTATACTAATTAGCCTGGCTTTCATTGACAGCAACGAGAACTTGAAAATCTCTGGCCTGAGAGCAAACTTTACCTCTTTCTCTAAAATTTTGTTTTTCCATTCCTCCTTTAAAATATAAACTGGAAGAATTTTTGTTCTTTTCCTTCCATATATGTATTTTAAACTTGAGGGTTTGATTGGCAGAGGTGAGAGGTACATGCAGTTTGGGGAAATTGAATCTGGCAAATGTTTAAACCAAAAATGACTACTTTTAGAGCAGACTTATTCAGAGCCGTGGGATCTCAACCTAAAGATGGCATTACGAGGATTCTCCTGTCCTACAGTCAGTGCCTTGTGGGATGTGGTTTCTGGGCCAGACACTAAGTTGCCAATACAAAAGTTTAGCTCTCTGCACACGTTCTGAAGAGGCCAATATTCTCCCAGGGGGTGAAGAGGAGTGTAGATAAATATACTACCAAGAAAAAAAACCCAACAATTTTAAGAGTCATGTTTAGAGAGACTTTTTAAATGATTAATTTGGTCCTATTCCACTAGCTGGTCAGTTGATATCAAGTAGGATGCTTCCACAATATGGAGAACATGGGCATTTGCAACTCATCTTTTGGAATATGTCAAATCTCTCCATTACTGAGCCAAGACAGTGTATACTAAGCAGTCTGAAAATTGTGGTAAAGGAGCCACCACACCTTTGGGAATTGCATTTTACAATACTTTAGTGTGTCTGTCACATTATGCTTAGTCAAATGGCATGTGGCAATCCCAAAGTGACCTATTTGTAGGATCAATGTAGGATTGATAAGCACCGAGAGAGCGTATACATGAAATTCCACTACTAGGTTTATATCAGTGCACCAATCGGGCTGTGTTGCTGTAAGTGAATTATACAAAACCCCAAAATGATATAAGTGTATTTGATGCACCATGCATCTTTGGGAAAGTTTGTCCAAAAGCAGCAACTAGAAACATTGATTGTGTTGAGTGTACTGCAGTAAGAATAAACTTGGTGAATTGCAGTAATTTCAAATTGTTATTCAATTTGTTATTGATTCTAATGGTTCAGAAATGCACATTGACACATTTGGGACATTGAATATTTGAGACAGACCATTTTAACAAGTACTTATTAAGTTCCTACCTAGTCCAGAGCCCAAAATGTATTATAAGTATTATGTCTTTATATACACATAAATAAAGCTAGGCATTTTCTTAAGGCCTACAAGACATAAAAAAATATATTTCCTTATGTATGTTTAAAAAGATGTTGGATATTTTAAAAACAATATGTTTCTGGTTCTCAGCAAAGAGGAAATTAATTAAAGAACACCAGGGTATTTTACTAGACAGGATCAAATGCTCATTCTCACTTGATTGTAAATATCACCATTAAAAAAGGATGCTAGATATTCCCCCAATTGGAAGACAAGAAAACTGAGGCTCATTTTGCCAGTTGGGTTGGGGAAGGCTTTGAAGATGAGTGGATTTTCAATATTCAGAGATGGTGAAAGTGATTTTAGTCTTAGAGATCAACGTAAACACAGACTCATAGTCATGAAAGCACCTAGCCCATTTGAGCACAAGTGAATAGTCTTTTGCCCTAGTGCATAGCAGATGTGTGCAGAAGAGCTGCAGAAACACTGGGTAAATGCAGCAGAGGGAAAAGAGAACAAAGGTAATATAGTAAAGATCCAGGCTATAACTTTATCTGTTGATTAACCTATGTGGAAATGGTGCCATGGTCTAAATAAAAAATCCAATTGGCAGGTGGCTAGAGGGCTAGTGTCTTAGTCAGTAGCTGCTCTGAGAGATTTAAAGAACACAAATTTTGTTTTGCATCATTCTGAAAGCTGGAAGTCCAAGATCAGAGGGCCATCAAGGTAAGGCTCTGGAGAGGGCCCTCTTCCTGCCTTGTAGCAAACTGCCTCCTCACTCGGTCTTCACACGTTGGAGAGGGAGATTATCTCACCCATATCTCTTCTTATAAGGGTCCCAATCTCATTCAGGAGGGTCCACCCCCATGACCTAAGCAACCTCCCAAAGATTCCACCTCCAAATACCATCACTTTACAATTAGAGCTCCAACACATGAATTTGGAGGCATACAAACATTTAGTCCATTACAGAGAGCATGTTAGAATGAGTTATTACAACCTATCACTCAATAAATTGAAAAACATATCTCTCCTTCTTGTTTTGTTCTCAAGATCTGTTCTTACTTTTTTGTATAAATTACTAGGTACAACTGTGTTTTCCATGAAATGAGCCATTTAAAAAAGAAACGCTAATCTGTGCACTAATGTATGCATATTATATATATTGTCTATTGTCTTAATTCTGGGATATAAGAGTAACCCTTCTGAACCAGGGCATGCTGTCCCACAAACAATAAACACACAAATGAATGGCTGTGAGTGCCTTCATGCTATCCTAAGATAATAAGCACCTTGGAAGGAACATGCTCTTTTTTCAGGCCCCAGTGGCATCATGTACTGCCTGGAGACAATAATATTCCCACTTATCCCCAGGACACCTGGGAGAATCTGACTCACTATGCAAAAATATTGTTGAGAGCTTTGTATAAAAAGGAATAATAAACAACAAATCTACAGAGGAGAGAGCTCTCCACAACTGCATAATCAGGACACTGGCAGAGGAAAAGATTTGCACTTTGTGTTTTGATAATTTCACAGTCAGTATGGTCACAGTTTTGAAATAAGCCTGATCTTCCATGGACTGAAATGCCCATGTATCCTGAGTCTCAGACACTATTGATGGAGATAAGAAGTAGGCGTGCCAGGGAAGTTTCTGTGTTGAGAGGATGGGGATTGAGGAGTGGTTCCTAACCTCCAGCAAATCATCTAATTTGAACAAAAGTAAGTAAAGCTCATTTTCAGAGTCTGATGTGATAAGTCTTTTCATTTCCCAACTTACTTTTATGAGAAACACCAAGACGTGGCAGCACATACATCTAATCACTATTGCCAGCTAATGACAAACCTCTAATACCTTTTGTCATATTGCAGTGTACGTTGCTAGTTTCATATTTACAAGCAAATTGTTACCTCATAGTATGAAACACTGGCATTTACAGGAATACAGAAATTACTCACTTCCCTGGAATTCCACATGACAAATTAGTACTATGCCTTAACTCTAATAAATGTAGCTATAACAGAGTTTTTGTAAACATTCTTGAGATGTTCTTCTGGAGTAGCTTTATTTTGGCACCCTACTTTTCCTGCTTAAACAAATGAAAAGGTTGGCTGATATTGTCAAAATATAGCACTTCTGGTGAACCAAGAGCCATTTATTAAAATAATGTATTGATGCGGTGTCATAAAACACAAAATCATATTTCTGCAGGAAAAACCTATTACCCTAAGCCAAGATTATTTTATTTTAAAAGAAAAATTATTGCAGTTGTGAATTCTGAAAGTAATACGATGCAGTTCTGACCCTGGACTTTCAGAGGCTGACCAGACGGCTTTTGATGCACCATGATATGTTATGTAAAAGAGATATTTATATAATTAACAAGGCTTCTTGTCTTGGTAAAAACACATTAGAAAGTAGATTCAGGATATCTTATGACTCAAAATAACTAATTTCAGCACACAAATATGATTTTTGTCTAGCTGGTGTAAGGCTTTACACTAACACATATGCAAGTGTGACAACACCCAGAATCCACACCCACACACACTCCTCCTGCAGGACCAGGGCTTTCCAGAGCTGACCACTTTCCTGACATGGTTTTCACTGTGTCCTTTGTCACAGCACTGCACTTTTTGCTCTAAAGGTTTAAGCACTAAAAAGTGGGGAGGTGAAGCCATAGTTCAATTCAATTTACTTTTATATTGCCTCTCATACAAAGTCTCTCAAAACGTTTTACAGTAAGAGATAAAATAATCATATAACACTTGCCCATATTTGAAGCAGCTGTGATCACCCAGACAGCAAGGGGGTAAATCTGTACACAGTCATGGGTCAAAGTCCCTGGTGAAGTACCCCTCATTTAGAAGCCATATAAACGAACATTTCAGCAGAGTAGTGTGGCCATATAATATCACTCATCAAGCCCCAAATTCTCATGGGAGAAGTAAGAGACTTCATTTTTCTATTCAAATAAAAAATTATCTCTCCTAAACCTGCAGTGATCTCAAATGGTGACCAGTTTCCTCTCATATGCAAAACTAAAGAGCCAAAAGCACAGGAACATGTTTTCTTTCTATTGTTGCCAATTACTTTAATCACACATGATTTATGGCTTCCTGGAAAGCAGCTATTCTGGGGCACCTCTTTTCCTTGTCTGTGCTCCATATTTTGGCCCCAAGAGGTAAAGAAGAAAGGCTGGTGGAAAGACTAAAAGAGGTGATATTTCTTTTAGTCAACCTATAGCAAAAAAAAGATAAGCTTACGCTTGAGACTTGAAAACTCAGAATGAATCAATGGCACTCTGGGGCAGGAAGAGATATGAGGGAGGATGATGGAGAAAAAAAATTTGCTAGATAAGACAGCCCAAGTTAAATAATAATTTTCATTAAAACAATTAAAAATAAAAACTAATATAAAGAAAGGATAATGAAGAAGTCAATCCTAGCAAAAGGAAAGCAGGTCAAATCAATGTATCATTTGTGTTTCACTTTTAATTTACAGAAGGGCTATACTGCACTTGACATAAGAAAATTGGAGTTGTTTCTATTCTCTGAGAATGATAGAGCTCTCCAGTAGGGGAAGAGAGCACAGTCAGCAGCTGAAAGCTACCACATTTGCAAAGATGTTCTTTTACAGAGCAAATAACAGCTTGAAATTACCAGGCTCCAGTGAAAGTAATTCTTTCTCCAAAAAGAAGTTTCTATCCCAACCCCACTCCAGTCCCATCGCACAGTTTTCTAAGTATGGAGACAAAATGTTCTCTATCAAAAACATATTTTTCAAAAAGTTCAAAAATCAAAACAAAAAGAGCCTCTGACTCCAGAAGAATTTACAGTATTCCTATTAGCAAATAATCAAAAATTTATTCATTTTGGAAGCACGTTTCTCAAAGGATCCAAACCTTTTTCATTCTCTCCTTCAATAGAGCCACATCTTTATAATATATAGTAACAAAACAGAATATATTGTAACTCATTTTTTGACCTTTTAAGATTTCCGTCACTGATTGTCAGAGTTGAGAACTACTCTCTATCCTGAGGTGATGGATTATTTAATTAACCATTGACCTTTTCTCAACATTTGTTGACAATGAGCACAGTCCCATGAAAGCTGCCTGCTTTGGATATTGGTCAATTCAACATTGTTTATCAGCAGAAGAATTCCATTTTTTGAAACTTAAATAACTAGAATTACTTTTTGCTATTTATTTTTTCAAATCTATTTTCAATGAATTTATGTATGCTTCCTTTTCACTCTCTATTAGAGAACAATAGGTTTACTTCACCTGTTTACAACAAATTCCATGTCAACAAACATATGTCTGATGGAATTTGAGTCAACCTAAAAAAAAATTCCTATTTTCTAGTAAGGAATATTTCAGAAAAAGTTGCAGCAACTAATTTCTAATGATATACATCAATCCAGGTCTCCCAGGAGGGAATGTAAGGCAGACCCTTGGGAAAGTCCAAATGTAATCTGTGTTGCATAATGATGTTTTGGTCAACGATGGACCACATATTTGATGCGGGTTCCATAAGATTAATATAGAGATGAAAAAGTCCTATCACCTAGCAAAGTCACAGCTGTCATAACAATGTAGTATAACACACTGTTCACATGTTTGTGGTGATGCTGATGTAAACAAACCTACTGTGCTGCCAGGGTACAAAAGTATATCATATAGAATTATGTACAGTACATACAATACTTGATAATGATACTAAATGACTGTTATTGGTTTATGTATTTACTATACTATACTTCTGTTGTTATTTTAGAATATACTCTTTCTACTTATAAAAAAAAGTAGTTTGCACTCTGGCCATGTGGCTTAGTTGGTTGGGGTTCATCCATGCACCATAAAGTTATGGATTCAATTCCCAGATAAGGCACACATGTAGGCTGCAGGGTTGATCCCCAGTTAGGGTGTGTAAGGAGGCAGTCAATCGATGTTCTCTTTCACTTCAATGGTTCTCTCTCTCTCTCTCTCTCTCTCTCTCTCTCTCTCTCTCTCTCTCTTTCCCTGCCTCTCTCTATCTCCCTTCCTCTCTCTCTCCAGAATCATTGGATCAGAGTTAAAAATAATGTTTGCTATAAAACCATATACCATGTTAGGCCAGCAGCAGCATCACACATCTCATGTTTACTGTGTTTCTAGACTGGATCATTTTTTCTTGTGTTTGATTTAATCCCCTGATGTTTTGTACAGTAACATGCAGTACAGACATGTATCCTAGAAGCAATAGGCAATACCCTATAGCCTAGGTGTGCAGTAGTCTGTACCATCTAAGTTTGTGTAAAGGCACTCACTCTATGATGTTTACATGATGACAGAATTGCCTCACGATGCTTTCTCAGAACTTACCCCACCAACTTAACTGTTGAATGACTATACTTTTCTATAAACTTCATTCATTGGTAAAGGAAATATTCATGCAATTTTCCAAGGGCTATTTTCTCCATAGAAGGTAAAAAGTTATAAGAGATTTTCCCTAAATAATAAAATTAAAATTTTTAATTTGAATGACTGACTTGTTTCAGTCCTTGTGGTAAGTAACATCTTCAGGTACCTTTTCCCACAGCCCCACACCTATCCAAGGAAAGCCTTTAGAAAGGGTTTCTATCTAGGAGGCCAGGGGTTGAGGCTTACAGTACTGCAAACACAGGTCAGAATTGTCATGGAGAATGTTTCATTTTTGCAGACACTTCTGCTCCTAGAATCAAGTAGTGTGGCACTTCAGAAAAGGGGAAAGTTTTCAAAAGATCCAATTGGCTTCTTTATCTATTGGCATCAATACTATGTATTTAGCGCTCAAAGATTTGTTTGAGTCCTCAAAGTTTGCTTGAGGGCATTCTATAATGTAGAAATTTGGAGATAGCTCTGAGTGAGAGCATTTAGTTCTTTTCCTTTCTGGATGATATTCCGCACCTCATTTATTTTTTTTATTGCCTTCTTTTTTCTTACCTGTAAAATGGGACTGAAAATACCCACCTCTCTCATTTACTATGAAATTTGACTGAAATAATATATGCAAAGATCCTGGAAAATAATACAACAAAAATCTAATAAAAACAAAGCTGTTTTTATGTAATACTGAATTTTCTAGTTTGTCATATAGACATGGCCATTATCTCTGCAAAGTGGAATACAATCTATTAGAGATGTTTCAGCAACAACTGAAGTCCATTTCCATCTCCCTGGAGTCTATGGTGTTTAAAGACCTGACATTAAGGAAGTAAATTGTCTTCATTAATTTATGTTAATTTTTAATGTTAGCAGTATGGTATGATATATATGGAAGCCTCTGTGTGTGTGCTTTGTACACAAACACAATTTACACACACACAAATGTTGCAGGGTGAAAGTGTTTAGACCCTGAGAAAGCAGATTTTTATTATAGCTTAACCCTAGGACATAACATAAAGCATTAATAGTAATAATGACCATTGTTGTTTGACAGGGAAAGAAATTCTAAAAATGAGGGATGTTTTAAAATTAGCAAAATACATTGTGTATATATTGATCATATTTTAACAATTGTGACTGAAATTAAACTATATGATTATGTCCAGTGAATCTGGGCATGCAAGCATAATTCATGTTATTTTCTCATAGATCTGTTAATTATAATGTTTCCTCTGGCACCTATCAATTTCCCTTCAAACCCAAAGAGCTTATCTCCTGTTAGAACAGAACATAAGGCATATCATCAAACATCTAGATGCTTAAGTTGTACATTTGATACATGACTGACATTAATGTAATATTATGATGGATATCTATTAGCATGTACATCACAGAAACATAGGCTCTTGAAAGTCTCTGACAGTGGCTGCCCTTCCCATGTCAGTGTCAATCCACAGCAGAATCACAAGAATGAACAAATGTGAAAGGAGAGGCTGTACCAATTACAGACGAAGGGGCACTATCTACTCCCACCATTTGATGTGATTTATTTGGCTGTCCTTCTGCATTTGTAGGCAGCAGATTGTAGCTGTTTATGAAGTGACAAATGGTACTCAATGACATTGAGTGACTTCTCTAATCAATTTAACTTGCTTAAAAAGTGATCATAAATTGCCGTATTTGTTAGTGGATACAAAAAAGTTTGAACTTTTTGCAGTAAAACATATTCCAAATATGTACCCCAAAGAGTAAAAGGAACAAGTAAAAATTAGTTCAATGATAAATGTTTTTTCAAGAGTTTTAAAACCATGTTTTATGAGCATTATTTTTTTCAGAGAAGTGGCATTTTTATTGATTTGAGATAAATTATTTTCTTTTTCTTGGTCAGTTTTATTTTGAAGAAGGGAAGCACATGGTTATCTATATAAATGTATTATTCTCTGATGGAAGAGTAAAACGATTTAACTAGGATTGTTAGCAAAATAATTGAGGCCTCTATTACATAAAAAGCCTTCAGGCTTATGACTCCAGATACCGACTAGAGTTTTCAATTATTATTTAGCCCTTTCTAACAAAGCTATTTTGGTCTAGGTGATTTTATTGATGACTTTATTAAATTGATTATACAGTTTTTCAGATTATCACGTATTATGCCCAGGTTTGACCACACAAGCAGAAGTTGTTTCCCTTCAACCCTGCAAAACTATATACACTTTTAAACTTAACATCTATTTGAAACAAGACTTTTGTCTCACATATATTACTAGTAAAATGGAATAAAGTCACAGGCTGGGCTAACCTTACACAAGTGTATTTACATATTTATTTCAATTTATTAGACATAGGTAGTCTTTTACATACTTGATTCCAACCACTACGACTATAAGCCAAGAATGATTTTTTCTATCTCTGTATTATTCAAATTTATTAAACAATATTTCATATTTGTTTGACACCATGTCAAACTCAGGACTCCTAAAGAAGTGCTGCAGCTTTGGAACTGTTATGCTTTCTTGGACTTTAATCATTTTTGGCAAGGCTCCATTTCCTGTCAGAAAGTGAAACAGCTTTGGAATGTCATTTTCACGAAAGAAAACAGAGAGAATCCGAGAGGAAGCTCTCCTCCACTCCAGATCCCCTAAGATACCCAAACACGCTCACAGGAGGGCTGGAATACATCAAACATTAGCAGAGGGAAAAGGACACAATTTTCCCACATTAAAATACATGGGTAAAGTTGAACTTCTGCTAAAAATAGTTCCCATGACTAATCCTATTAAGTTTAAAAAATTGGGCAGTATCTTCCTTGAAGCAGAATTACTCTCTTCTATCACACTGTGCTGCTGTCCACCCTGGCCCCCCAAACCCAGCAGCCCCTCAAAGTTGGGCCCTCAACTTTCCCTTTGTAATGATATTAGGAGGAAAGGGAGAGAGAAAGAGATGGGACTGTGTTTTTTACTTGGTTCTCAGATATCAAAGGAAACAAAAAATAAGATATACAGATTAAAATGATCTCAAAATACCAAAAATTCTGAAGAGCAATATACTGTCCTTATATATCAGCAATGTTTTCCCACTCAATCTTGGACTCACTGACTGTCCCCAGAGAGCAATGAGATTGCAGAAAGCAGATTAAAATTACTGAGCTGTGCCACTTCAAGGCCCAGACAATGTTGGATGCAGAAATCAAGCAGCAAATGTAGAAAGTCTACACTACTCAGGGTATGGAACCTCTTTTTTTTTTTTTTTGCTGCATGTGACACCATTTTACTGGTTAGGGGGAAGGAGAGGATGAAAATGAATCACTGTAAATGCCAGACTAAATTGAATGATTCTGAACCAAGTACCTACGATGTGTAAGAGAGTGGAAAACATTGGTTTCCCACTGTCCTGCAGCTCAGACTGGTAATGGATGTTACTCTGGTCATTTAGAGGGGAAGGTATAGAAATATAAAGTAGTCACTACAGAAGGAGTCATTAGGTACCATGATGTCAACATATGTTAGCTAGATGATTAGCAATGGTGATGTTCAGCGGCAATGAATCCTAAGCCCAGCTGATGCCATTAACACACTAGATCTAATGAACACCACAGACCACATTAAAGCAGAGAAAGCAAAACGACAACTGGAGAATGACTTTTAATGAAATCATCATTTCAAAAACGGAGGGGGGATGGATGCCATTTAAGAAACCTTTATGGGACCACTGGACAATCACTTACTTAACGACTAGTTTTAAAGATCAGGCAGGTAACCCATCCCTAATTATAATGAAATACTTTATAATATATTGGTGTCTTTTTAAGTAAAGTGGATCAACTTTCTAGTTTTGCATTAGTATGCAGAAAATGAGTCGACCAAATGATTTGGGATTTTCCACATTGTCACTATAGTGTGCAAATGCCTGTAGTTACACAAGTCATTAAGAAAAAAGTCTGTTCTTGAGGGCTGTACATTGAATTGTACACATTTAGGCTAATCCACAATTCACAGCCACTTAAGTGTTGGATCTTATCCTGTTTCTATTGTTCTTCATGGAAAACTGACCTAGAACTCCCTCAGCGTGCAGTTCCATCCAGAGAGGATTCTTTCACCTTCCAGATAACCACATTTTTCAGTTTGCCTCCCATGTATAAAAGGTTCTAGCTGAATAGTCATGAAAGCAGTTAAGAGAAAATCTTTGAAGTGTACCAAAGGAAAGTAACTCAGCACAGCAGGCAGTGCAGCGAAAAGGAAAAGGAAAGAACGTGGGTCCTGGAGCCACACTGCCTGGGTTTAACTCTCAGCACTGCTACTTACTAATTCTAAAGTTGTAATTGCTGCAACATTGTTTGGCCAAAAGAAAAAAGAAATATAAGGAATTAAGAGAGGCAAGGAGCAATTGAAAGTAGCAAAAAGTGGTTTTCATCTCCTTTGGAGCATCAACCCTGTAATTCCCACAATGCTGAACATAACATTGTGAGTCAGTCCATGAGTTTTGGCCACGGCCTTCCGTGGATATACATGGCTTGTCCTCCATCTGAACTGCACAGCAACAAATCTGAATCACTGTCCCCTGGGACCAGTAGGGTCCAGAAAATAAGAATTTAAACTTTCAGAAACTTTGTACAAAACTTGTATGTCAACAAACAGAAACAATTCACAAGGATAAACCATCACTCTTTAGAGCAGAAACATTCCACATCTAGAAAGGCTGCAATTTTATAAGCCATTTATGAACGTTTCAGGGCAGCATGACCCAAGCTCAGAGAACTTCAGGTTACTATTTAAGGAGCCAAATTACAATAGATATTTTAATTTTAAAATAAACACAGGAATTATCATTTTGCAATACAGTATATAGGCCCCATTTTAGCAGATGTGGGCATATGTGGAAATATAAGCCTATTTTTCTAGCCTTAGGGATTCAAGTTATGATTCAGATTCCTGTTCTAATCCTACTTGGCCTCTAACTGTGTAACTATTTACTTCAACTCTTTCTGCTTAAGTTTCTTTTTAATGTAAAATGGGGACAATAATCACAGCTAACTCATGGGGTTATTGTAAGAACTAAATGAGATAATACACATTAAGCACTTAAAATATTAATTAGTACACCTAAAATCCACAATAAACATCAGTTATTGTAATGCCCTGTGCCAGATATTTTAGGTGTTTATCATGTTATGTGAAACTCTCTGAATTCTAGACTCCTGGGGACCAGTTCCCCTTCTCCTGTGCCTATATGCACATCAGCTAACCTCTGACACAAATTCTGCCATGAATGATTCTTCTACTCAGATCCCCTCCAATTCCTCGGCATCAGTAATGGCCCTAAATTTTAGGAATCCAGTAAAACCATCATCTCTTATTCCACTCTCTGTTATTCTCTCTGTCCTAATTCTATCCTCAGTTAGACTAATTCCTTTGGTTATCGACTATGAGTCTTGGTGTCTCTAAAATCAACATTCAAGTCTTGCAACCCAGGTGAACCTCTCCCCAGCATAAATGTATCGGGATTTATTGGCCAGCTGAGTTCACTGGCAATGAATGATTCCACAGCACCTTCCCTTTCATGGCTGCTTTTGTATTGGTTTCTCTGCAAGCCCAGCACTGTGGTCTAAACCCAGAGTGCCGAAGAATGCCTGTAGGGGGCTAGTTTACCAAAGATCGACTCTGATGAACAGCTTGCCACAGCTCTAATGGTGAGACATATAAAATGCATCATACATTAAATTTAATGTTGTCTCATTAGCCTTAATTAGATTCCCACGTTATACCAGGATTATGATTTCTCTCTGTTTATGTTTTTTTCCCTAAGAATGAGTCCACCACAGATAATACTTCAGTGTACTTTTTAAATCTATGAATAAAAATGTCCAGTAATAGATTAATATCAATAACATTCCTGATCTTATAAAATAATACCCAAAGAAAGGCAAACTAAATTATTATGTGTAAGAAGTTTTATGTCATGCATAAATCCTATAAAAGAAGCCCCGTAATTCAGGAATAAGCTTAAAAACTGCAAACATTTGTTCAATAAGAAAAGTAATTGGTCTATTATTTCCTTTGTTTCCCTTTCTATCAGTATACATAATATGTTTTTTCAAGAAATGAATAGTTGCTTCCTGCCTCTTCTCCCCGATTCCATAGTTTAGCTTCTCTTTTTATCGGCATCCATTGTGAAGGCATATCACATTCAGTATCATCATGTAGCTATTAAAGAATAAGAGAATTGAGAAACCATAGAGTGTGTGTGATCATTTTTGAATACTAAAGAAGTTGAAGCTCAGAAGTTGTAGAAACTGGTGGAGACATAGAGGTAATGGTGGATCCATCACCAGAAACCAGGTTTTCAGGCCCACAACCCCTCACACAGATGATCAATGCCATC
This sequence comes from Trachops cirrhosus, assembly GCA_028533065.1. Classification (NCBI taxonomy): domain Eukaryota; kingdom Metazoa; phylum Chordata; class Mammalia; order Chiroptera; family Phyllostomidae; genus Trachops; species Trachops cirrhosus. The sequence goes on from CM052541.1 coordinate 68,682,121, forward strand.
ATGTACCTGAGCATATAGTCAGCTGCCATGGTCCAAATGCACCCTGCAATGCAGGTCTCCTAATTTCTGACTCTGGATTCACATGTTTGTACAACTGAAACAACTGAACATGCTATTTAACACCTATTGCTTGGCTGAATTTCTACCAGTAATTCCACACTCATTTAAAAATAAAGTAAACCAAGTATGTTAAAAAGAATACTTCAGCCCTCTATCACTGGAGAGTGAAAGGTTTGGTGGTGTGGAAGTCTTCAAAGACTGTATCTCATTCAAGTCTATATACTTGTCATTTAAGGAGTATAACAGACATTATAGAATGGGTTAAGAAATTCAATAATTCTATAGATTCAAGACCAGTCAACTCTATAGATTCAAGTTTTTCTGTTAAGAGGGAATGTATTTATTTATTATGTTGTTCTCCTTGTCTCCCTGGGCAGCCAGTTGACTCCCGCAGCAGCATAGAGCTGTCCCATACAACTGCACAACAAAGTCACCTCTGGGAGGAAAATCAAGGTTCAGGGGCCAAACAAGGAAACAACAAGAAAATGAAGAGAAGATATCAGAACCAGACAATATTCTTGTGCAATTTGGAAACACAAGCTCAGCATGGAAAACATTTAAAATGTGTTATTCCCTTGAAACTGTGAGCAGGAGGAACAGGTAGCCATGGAGAAGGCTGGGAGGCTTGGGAAAAGCCAGGGAACACTAATAGGTCAAAGTACATTGTAGGCAAATTAGCTTTTGGACACTGTCAATATATTCACTTCTGTAATCTATATATTTTGGAAATAAAGACCTATTCACAAATTTAGCAAAAAAACCTATCTGTCCATCTGTGAATTTATCCAATTATTATGAGTCATTTTCCAACATTCTATTAAGTAGTTGTTAATTTAATGAACCCGCATGCCAGTACCCTGGACACATATTTTAAATCCTGAAGTTTCTAGCACATTTTTAAACCCTCCCAAAGCAATCCCAACATTTTCAAGTTAGAGAAATAAATTGTATTTTGTTGGAAAAACTTTTGATCACACAACAGAATATTTAAATAAAGTAATATTTAAAAGTTTTATGAAGTATAGAAAGACATTTTTAAAAGATAAAGATATATGAGGTAAGATCCAAAAAAAGGATGCTATTTACAAAAAATGTGTATTTAATCTTACATGTTTAAACTTTAGTCACTTTCAAAGTACTCTGCACTTGATGCAATACACCTATTGAGATCTTTTTACCACTGCTCAAAACTGTTTTGAACTCATTGATTTTGATGCCTTTTAGTGCTTCAGCCATTTTTGTTTTATCTGTCCCACATCCGCAAAACATTTCCCTTTGAGGGCTTTGTTCTTGTAGAGAAACAGAAAATAGTCACTGAGGGTGAGATTCGGTGAATAGGAAGGGGCGGGGAGTGGGGGTCATATCATTTTTTGGTCAAAAACAGCTGAACATTCAGTGTGTTGTGGGCAGTTGCACTTGTAAATCACCCATCAGGAAATGGGCAAACACATAAAAAGAGACTTCAAAAAAAATTCACTGAAGCCGAAGGCAGCCTCTCACAACAATGGCAGCTGGTATACTGATACAGATGGGTTCTTAGAACAGTCACCTACTGAGGGAAGCCTGTACTACAAAGGGCATGACCTCCTGAACATACTTTCAGCATTTTTGGTGCCCCCCTCATATGCGATATAAGAATTCATAACTTAAATTTTTGTAATTCATGATATACTCACAATATTTTAGTGTGCATATACTAGAATACATGTACAAGCTTTTAAAACTTAAGCTTTAAGTACCAGAAAAAGATGTCTCATGAAATTCTAATAAATTTATATTGGGAGAACCAATTCTATAGTCATGTGATAAAATGGACAGTAGCTCTGCTATAAAACTTTTGGTTTAGTAGCAAGCTATCAAACCACCCACAAAATGTCAAAATATTCTCTACACCTTAGAGTTACAAATGGCTGACTCTTTGTGATTTATGGAAATATTATTTATAATGTATTTTCTGTTCATTTCTATCCAGTGCTGCACCTTTTATAGACCTACTGATTAATATCAAACAGTGAACAAATCTGACAAGCAGGATTATGAATCTAACAAAACTGTTTATAATGTGAGTGAAAAAAGGACACCATTTCCAGGCAGTGTACTTAATAATAAAATCCTGTTGTACTTAAGTGGTGAAGGGATTACTTAACTGTCAAAGTCCCTTTAACTGCTAAGAGCTGCCACATTAAAGACACACTATTCAAAAACCTAGCAGACTGTTTAAAGCTAGTTTATTCATTATTATCACATTTTCTTATTTAAATATAATTGATGCATATAAAAAATAAATTCAACTATTTGAACTTATCTCTTCCTAAGGCATTTTTATGGTAGAGAATAAATAAAAATTAATTCTTTTGATAGAGATTTAAAATAATTTGTATATATATTATAAAATTTTTTCAAGAGGCATGATATCAGTATATATTATGGATTATATTGGAACATTTTTCTTTAGAAAATGAACTTTTATATCATGAACACCATAACTTCTATGAGATACTTTTCAAAGCTCTTTAGTTTTGACAAACATGCTAGCCTATTTCATGTTTAACATGGATAGAATTATAAAACTATAGTTTATAGATTTAAAAAGTAAAGTTTTTAACCCCATAATCATTCAAGCTATTGGAACATTAGCAACAAGTGAAATACTTTGTATTATTAAAGTCAATTACTGGAATCAATCAAAATCATAAATGAATTAAGAGTGAAATAAAACTAACCTAGAACTCTTTAAGATTATAAAATTCCACTTCATAGTATTCCATCATGTGAATGTACCATAGTTTCTTGATCCATTTATTAACTGATGGGGGGCACTTAGGTTGCTTCCAGCACTTGGCTATTGTAAATTGTGCTGCTATGAACATTGGGGTGCATAAGTTCTTTTGAATTGGTGTTTCAGGGTTCTTAGGATATAATCTCAGGAGTGGAATTGCTGGGTCAAAAGGCAGTTCCAGACTTCCGGCTAAGTTGGAGACACACTGTGCCTCCTCACACAAGCAAAAGGACAACAGTTTAAAAACAAAAAAACAACCAGAACTGACAGAAAATCAAACTGTATAGACGTCTGACAACCAAGGAGTTAAAGAAGACATATTCATCCAGACCAGTAGGAGGGACAGAGTTGGGCAGCCATGGTGGAGAGGGTTCTTAGCAAAGTGGTGGCTGGCATACCCACCAAGGCAGTGGATGGTGGAGGGGTGGGAAAGGCTGCAGCTGGCAGACTGGGCGATCCAACATTCATGTGCAGATAAACCAGGTGAAACTGGGGAGCAGGATGAACAGCACAACCCAGAGTTCCAATGCAGGGAAATAAAACCTCAAACCACTGATTGAAAATACCTGCAAGAGTTAAGGTGACAGAAGAAACTCCCAGCCTCACAGGAGAGTTCGTTGGAGAGACCCTCAGGGTCCTAGAATGTACACAAGCCCACTCACATGGGAATCAGCACCAGAAGGGCCCACCTTGCTAGTGGGAAGCAGGGGAAGTGACTGAAAGCTGGCAGAGAGCTGAGCAAGCACCATTGTAACCTCTCAGACCCCTGCCCCACATACAGCATCACTACCCAGTGATGTGGGTAACCTCACCCAGGTGAATACCTAAGACTCTGCCCCTCACTACATAACAGGCATGCCAAGACAAAAAAAAATGGCCCAAATGAAAGAACAGAACAAAGCTCCAGAAAAAATACAACTAAGGGACAAAGAGGAAGCCAACCTATCAGATACACAGTTCAAAACACTGGTAATCAGGATGCTCACAGAATTGGTTGAATTTGGTCACAAATTAGATGAAAAAATGAAGGCTATGCTAAGTGAAATAAAGGAAAATGTACAAGGAACCAATAGTGTTAGGGAAGAAACCGGAACTCAAATCGACGGTGAGGACCAGAAGGAAGAAAGAAACATCCTACTAGAAAAAAATGAAGAAATAAGAATTCAAAAAAATGAGGAGAGGCTTAGGAACCTCCAGGACATCTTTAAATATTCCAACGTCTGAATATAGGGGTGTCAGGAGGAGAAGAGGAAGAGCAACAAGTGGAAAAGATATTTGAACAAATAATAAAGCAGAACTTCCCCATTCTGGCAAAGGAAATAGACTTCCAGGAAGTCCAGGAAGCTCAGAGAGTACCAAAGAAGTTGGACCCAAGGAGGAACACACCAAGGAACATCATAATTGCATTACCCAAGATGAAAGATAAGGTGAGAATCTTAAAAGCAGCCAGACAAAAGGAGAGAGTTACCTACAAAGGAGTTCCCATCAGACTGTCAGCTGATTTCTCAAAAGAGACCTTAAGGCACGAAGGGGCTGGAAAGAAATATCCCAAGTCATGAAAGGCAAGGACCTACATCCCAGACTGCTCTATCCAGCAAAGCTTTCATTTAGAATGGAAGGGCAGAGAAAGTGCTTCTCAGATAAGGTCAAGTTAAAGGAGTTCCTCATCACCAAGTCCTTATTATATGAAATGTTAAAGGGATTAACTAAGAAAAAGAAGGTAAAAAGCATGTACAGTAAAATGACAGCAAACTCACAATTATTAACAACCACACCTAAAACAAAAACAAAAACAAACTAAGCAAACAACTAGATCAGGAACAGAACCACAGAAATGGAGATCACATGGAAGGTTATCAACAGGTGAGTAGGAGGGTGAGAGAGGGGATAAAGGTACAGAGAATAAGTAGCATAGATGGTAGGGAGAAAATAGACAGGGGGAGGGTAAGAATAGTATGGGAAATGTAGAAGCCAAAGAACTTATATGTATGACACATGGACATGAACTAAAGGGAAGGAATGTGGATGGGAGGGGGTGTGCAGGGTGGAGGGGAGTGAAAGGGGGAAAATGAGACAACTGAATAGCATAATCAATAAAATATATTTTTAAAAAAATTTTAGTTTTCTGAGGAAATTCCATACTATTTTCCATAGTGGCTATACCAGTCTGCATTCCCACCAACAGTGCACTAGGGTTCCCTTTTCTCCACATCCTCTCCAACACTTGTTTGTTGTTTTGTTTATGATAGCCATTCTGACTGGTGTGAAGTGGTATCTCATTGTGGTTTTAATTTGCATCTCTCTGATGGCTAATAATGCTGAGCATCTTTTCATATGTCTCTTGGCCCCTTGAAGTATATACTCCTTGGAGAAGTGTTTGTTCAAGTCTTTTGCCCATATTTTAATTGGACTGTTTGTCTTCCTGGAGTGAAGTTGTGTGATTTCTTTACATATTTTAGACATCAAATCCTTATCTAAGGTATCATTGGCAAATATGTTTTCCCATCAGTTGGTTCTTTTTTCATTTTAATTCTGTTTTCTTTAGTTTTGTAGAAGCTTTTTATTTTTATGAGATCTCATTTGTTTATTCTTTCCTTTATGTCCTTTGCTCTACGGGACATATCGGTGAAAATATTGCTGTGTGGAATATCTGAGAATTTCCTGCCTATATTCACCTCTAAGACTTGTATGGTGTCCCCACTTACATTTAAGTCTTTTATTCACCTTGAATTTATTTTTGTTTATGGTATAAGTTGGTAATCGAGGTTTTTTAGGGTTTTTTTTTGGCATGTATCTGTCCAGATATCCCAACACCATTTGTTGAAGAGGCTATTTTTACTACATTTTATGCTTCTTTTCCTTTTGTCAAATATTAATTGACCATATTATTTCTGGGCTCTTTGTTCTGTTCCATTGGTCTATGTGTCTGTTCTTATGCCAGTACCAGGCTGATTTGATTACAGTGGCCTTGTAACACAGTTTGATAGAATACTACACAGGAGAAAGAAAGAAGGAGCTCCTTTGCAACAGCATGGATGGATCTGGAGAACATTATGCTAAGCGAAATAAGCCAGGTGGTGGAAGACAATTACCATATGATCTCACATGTAAGTGGAACCTAATCAACAACACAAACAAGCAAGCAAAATATAACCAGAGACAGTGAAATTAAGAACAAACTGACAGTAACCAGAGGAGAGGCAGGAGAGGATAATGGGGAGAGAGGGGAAAGGGTTTTCAGGAACATGTATGAAGGACACATGGACAAAACCAAAGGTGAGTAGGATCAAGGGTGGGAAGTGGGTATGGCTGGGGTGGGGGTGGGGAATGGAGACAACCGTACTTGAACAACAATAAAAAAATATTTAAAAAAATTTTTCTTCCCTAACAGTATTAAAATATAAAACCCTTTTCTTTGTTCTGTGGTTTCTTTTTTGACTTGTAATAGTGTTTTTCATTTGCTTCTTAGTGTTGTTCTATGTAAAGAAAAATTAAAAATTTAAATTATTAGTAAAAAGAGGATTATAACATTTCCAAAACAAGTAGGAAAAAATCACCCAAAAGACTTTTCCCATAATAATTTAAAATTGTGTTTTTGTTAGTACAGACAGAAAATTTTTTAATTCAATTTTAAGATTATTTCACATCTGCACATTGATCTTAAGCCTATGTTCATGGAAATCATAAGAGAAAAACTTTTGAAGACTCATACAGTAAGAAACAAAGGAGATATGATGAAATAATATCCCAGCATCTAATTAATTTTCCCCAAGTGAGCAAAATAACTGTTGGTGAGAAGTAACATCACCAAAACGTGGAGCTGTAACAAGCTCCATGGACCCATCCCTCTAGGGAAGAATTATTAAGCTGGTGAAAACTTTCAGAATCAATTCTTTTGAAACTCTAGAAACCCATAAAACATCTTCCAACCACCAGGGGATTTCTGAATGAAAAAAGGATTTGTTAAATTTTGGCATTTAGGAACATTTCTACCAGGTCACTGGCTGATGGCTGAGCTAATGAAACAGAGACTTAGTGACCATACATTACAAAGGACACAGTCTTTGCAAGAGTAGTTTGGCATTGTTACTAAAAAATAGACAACTACAGTCACAACAGTAAAATTTGGGGAGGGAATAGAATCTTTTTTCCAGAGTAACAACACTATAATATGCAAAATGTTCAGTTTTCAGCCAAAAATCATGAGACATGTAAGGAAATTTGGCAGATACCATACTTAAGGAAGCCTAGAGATTAAACATACTAGACAAAGACTTTAAATTAACTGTCTTCAACATGTTCAAAGAGTTAGAGAAACCTACAGGTAAACAACTAAGGAAAAGTCAGGAGGACAATAGTTCAAAAAATAGAGAATATCATCAAAGAGAGAGACATTATACATACTCCATAGGCAGAGGTATCACTTGGTCCTATATAATCCTCTAGCCTAGAGGATTTCCTAATAAGTTGGTACATCTACCCAAAAGCAGATTGACTTTGACAATCTGGGATTTCATTAATGTATGATTTTCATGATTGTTTTAACTGGAAAATACAGCATAATATTTGACATTTACCAATTGTGATCTTTGGAACTTATATTGCAGTGATAACCAGAGAAGTAATCTACATACAAATTTTAGCATTATTAGTCCAATAAGTCATTTTAAATTTATTAGTAGAATACTCATAAATGAATTAATCTGAATAAAATATATATAAAGATTATAATTAAGTTGTTAATGAAGTAATTCATTACAGTTGAAATATAACTAAGTAAAAATTACTTTCAGTAAAGATCACCTTCAGTTAAATTTTGAAGTTTGCTTTGTTGTTCCTTCCCATTTTGCAATAGATTCATGAAAATTATATTATTTGATTTTCCTTAAAATTCTTGGACACATTCATTACCTTACATTTTGTTTCCTTATATCTTCTCTTTAAGGATACTCATTAGAAGCTCTTTTGGATGACTAAAAGAATAAAATCCAATCTTCCCTCAAAAGTCATATTTCTTTAGGAAACATAATTTAAATTTGAAAAGGAAGCCTAAGATTTTTCGTGCTAATAACTAAATGTCTGGACTCTTCTTCCATTTCAATGGAATATACAATTGGTATTTGTGGTTTTCCAGGTTCAGGGTTGGCAACTGATATACCTTAATTATTTCTCATGCTTATTTCAACAAGCTCAATTTTGTAACCTTGAACACCTTGGTAATATATACTATACAGACAAAATGACATGAAAATCATATCATATGAGTAAGGATTGGAGTGAGGACAGAAGTTTGGAAGAAGACATATGACAAGCATTATTGTTGCTGCCTGTCTACAACTCTAACCAAATTCTCAAGCACTGCTTCAGAGATAAGCAGCTGCTGGGCCCAACAGTAATGTGACTTCTGCAGGTATAAAAGATCTATGTGCCCCAGGAAGAAAAAGTAGTTTATGGAAGACTGGCTGCCCAGAACTAAGTGAAGCCAAGAATCTCTAAACTGAGTTCTCCCTACCACTGATAGTCCAATTCCAAACTTCTACTATAGAGAAAAATAGGAACAGAGAGAGTTTCATTTGCTGCCCTAGAGGAGACCAGCATTCACCAGCAAAAAACACCATGAGTTTTCAGTGGACTACAAACTGACACTGCACAAGCCAGCCAGAAGTTAAGCTGGCACAAAAGAGTGAGGAGAACAACAAGCTGGCCAAGGGAAATTATAGTGCTTCTCAGGAACCAGCAGCAAGAGGGAGGGACCAAGCAGGACACTCAGAGTAGGCAGCCCCCAGTGAAACAGACCTGCAGAAGACATTGAAGAACTGACCCACCACAAAACAAACTCTCAGTGTACACAAAGAGATCCAAGTACAACATTAGGGAAAAAATTCAACTAAGAAACATGCTTATTGAATTTTAATATCAATACACAAATTGAAGGTGAGTATATTACTGATGAGATTTGAATAATTGTCCTGAGAGATTAAGAGGAGGAAATATCTCAAAGCACAGAGCAAAAAATACAAAGAAATGGAAATGTTAAAGAATAAGCTAAAAAAACTTTGAGGACTTTCCCAGGAGCTATGCAAATAATAATTTATAAAATAAATTTCAGATGAATAAAGACATGTTATATAGAACAATAAAAATCATGGAAAATTTTAGAATGCCATGTATCTTACCTACTGTTAGGCTAAAAATGTTTTTTAAAGGAAAAAGGAAATATTTGACAATGCAAACTTGAGTAATATAGCAAAATATAGCATAAATAAAGCCAATATGCATCTGTTAGAGCCGGAAAAATATCTGCAAAGAATGTGCGGGCATGTTCAGATGTGTACATATAGAAATAGATGAAAGGATGGAGAAAATAAAACCAGAATGTGTCACTATTGCAAGCTGCTTAGAACATGTAAAATTAATTGTTTAAAAAAGAACTCTATTTTAAAATGGAGTTGAGAGCTGAAAGAGATAACTCTCATTCAGGAGTTACTCAACTGCACACTACTGACCCCAAAAGGAAGAGATATACCTTGCATCTCTAGCAAGAAGTGATGCTACAGTTGATTCAAACAAGTCAGGGCTTAGGCAGTTGAAAATCCGCATATAATGACAGTCAGCCCTTCACATTTAAGGATTCCTAACTTTGAAGTTGACCCTTAAACAATGTGGGCTTGAACTACAAGGGTCTACTAAAGAAATATGCATCTAAGAGTATTCATACAGTTCAACCCAAGTCGTTCAATTCATGTTGCTCAAGGGTCAACTGTACTTTATTTCCTTAGCTGGAGGAAGAAAATATTCCTCCTGGCTCAGTAACAGCCTAGCCACTGGGAGACTGCCAGAGCTCAGCCAATGAAAAGTCACCATACTTTGAACTTTCAGTTTCCTCCAATAGGCTCTTCCTTTACAATAGCCCCTCCCAAGTCTATAAAAAGGCATTCTTTACATTTGCTTCTCTGGACTTCTGTGTTGTTTACAATTAGACCACATGTCCTGAAGTGCAAGTTTTGTTTGCTCAAATAAATCCATTTTGCTGGAGAAATACCTGACTGTCTATTTGTTTAAAGTTAACAAGCCTAAAAAGAAACAGAAAAAAAGTGAAATAAGCCAGTCAAAAAAAGACAAGTACCATATGATTTCACTTTTATGTGGATATATGGGCAAAATAAATTTAAAAACAAAATAGAAACAGACTCATTGATACAGAGGACAGACCAACAGCTGTCAGAGGAGAGCACAGTTGGGGGTTAAGTTAAAAAATTGAGGGAATTAAGCCAAAAAAAACCCACTGAATAGATACAGACAACAGTATGGTGATTACCAGAGAGGAAGGGGGTAGCAGGTGACAGAAAAGGGTAAAAGAGGGATAAATGGTGATGGAAGAAGTCTTGACTTGGGGTGCTGAACACACAATAAAATATGCAGATGATGTATTATAAAATTGTATACCTGAAACCTATATAATTTTATGAACCATGTCACCCCAATAAATTTAATTTTATAAAAGTTTGAAAAAAATAAAAGTTCCTTGTCTACCACATTGAGTCTAGTGGTTCTTCCTTGTGAGAAGCCATCTTAAGCAGGAGACTTCAAACCATGACTGGCTTATGCACATCTAGCAGTTATGAGTAGGAGAATCCTCTCCAAGTAATATGGGTAAGAGACCTGATGCACAGATCTGAGCACATTACCATTACCAGAAAACTGTTCCCCACAATTTCATGCATTCATTTATTCTAAATCACGTCAATGTGTTTTGATTTATGAACTGATAGCCTCTGTCATTGTATATCTATGTAATTTTTTAGAGTAAACCACATTTGATATGCAGTAACATTGTGAGAGCTAGAAAATGCACTGGTTTGTTAGGCAAACAAGAAAGGATAACACCAAAGGAAGGTCTTTCAAATCTGTAATTGTTGCTTGTCTCTGAAGAAGTAGTGCTCTTAAACCACAGGTAAGAGGAACCAAGGTTACCTGCACTATGGAACATAGATCCTCACATTCTAACAGTAAGTGAAAAAGAGCTAAAGTCTTATGTTTAATGTTGGGAAATGAATTCTGAGGCACTTAAGGTATGATACCGAAAGCTTGTTTATAAAGCATGTGGAAATTTTAATAAATAAATAAAGGTGAAAAGATATTTCTAAATAGCATTCTAACCTCAAAAAATTTCTCTGACCACAGTCTAATTTAGATAATCTTAGCTATCATTCAAAAGGCACTTTTAAAACCACCAATTCCCATAATGTTGTAAATGATCAAGAAAGAAATATTATTTTAGTATTCAGCTGGCCATTACAAAAGAATATTTCTGTCTTAACATATTTCAGATACCCATTGACTCAAATGAAAAGGACCTTTTACTTGTGTTATTGTGGAAGCAATTCCTCAGTCTCAATTCCTTCTTGAGCATTCTGCTCTTAACTGCTTTTACATTATGCTGTCTTCTTTCAGTAAGGCTTATTTACAATGGAAACAGAGCATGGTAACCAATTCCTGAATCTTTCTCAGAAACAAAACATTCTCTCAACACAACTTCCCTTACACTTCACACTACATCATACCACTTCCATTAATGTTGGGCCACACCTAACACTTTCCCACAGACTGCAATTTCACTCTAATTACTGTTGCAAACACTGCTGATGAATGGAACAGCTAAAATTTATATGCATACTAGACACCACTTCCTACACATCCACTCATCAGAAAGGTTTTCAGAGCTGTTAAGTAAGAGTAAAATGAATAAGGATTGACTATATAAAAAACTCCATTATGTAGGTCAATTGCTAACAAAACAAAAGTTTTAGGAGACAAATGTAATCCAAAGAAAAAAATTTTCTAAGTGAATGGAATGATGAGTAATTTATAAAGATATTAGAAACGAGAAAAATAGCCATCAGTCATTAGTGTATTTAGAAACAAGGGCTAAGTAATTCATGGAGGGAGAAAAATGTAATTATCAAATAAAGAAATTATGCTTAAACACAAGTAATAAGTGGAAAAATGATTTGTAGTACATCAAAATAAAAGAAGAATTTAAATAATCCTTAAATTATAAAATCGTCTAGGTTTTAAAAATATGAAAATTGAAATCTAAGGTATGAAAACTATAGAAGATATACAGAAAATTTTCTTGTTCAGAAAAAAATAATATAATGTTAATTTTTAGGTTTGAAGAAATCAAAGGAAATGCTAAAAAAACCTGAGCTTTGAAAATGATAAATGTATTGAAAATGTCCCATAGTTAGTGAATAATAGAAACAAGATTCAAAGCCTTCTGTGCATTTCTTGCCTTCTTTTCTTCCCTCATCATCATGGTAGTAGGTAAACTATCATCTGGGAATCTCTTATTCAGAATAACTTATACTTTGACCAGGTAAGAAAGGCTTTGTTATGTGTTCTTTTTTAAGAATTTATTTATTTGGGATAGGAAAAGAATAGGTGGAAGCAAAGCCCACGTGCTCGTGCCCCTAGGGCAGATTTTCAAACAATCTCCCAATAAGTGACCTGAACAATCAATGGAATATTAGCTGATATGAATTTTTAAAGCCAGAGAGTGCAGAAGAGATTTTGCATTGTCTGGTAAGAGATTTTACAAGTTCAAGGGGAAATACCCTGCATGAGGTACCTGAAGCAAAGGAAAGAGTAGAGGAGAGAAAGCACATCTTGTGGACTCCTTCCCCTCCCAGAGCAGGGGACCCAGTTTCACACAGGGAACCCCCAATCCTAATCTGGAAAGAATTGGGATGATATATGGAGGCTGGGAGACTTGGGCTGCACACACACAGGAGCAGCATGTCCATGGCTGCAGCCCCAACTGGGGGAGTTCAGGAGAGAAATTCTGTCACCTAAGACTGTTGAAGGCACCAGAAGGCTGTGGCCAGCCCTTACTGAGAAAGAGTTTTTGCCTTTTGGGGGAAGTGAAGTGCACAAAGAGCCAGGCAGAGGCTAGAGGCTCAAAGTTATAGTGTAGGTGCCACATAGGAAGTTTTTTAAAGTAGGGAATGGAGGCATAGCTGAGCAGGGAACCTGCTTGTGTACAGCAGCCCTGCCAGCAAAGAGGCCAGATTCAAAGAACGGTTCATGCCCACTGAACCCAGATGGCCAGGAAGAGTAGAAGGCTGTCGGGCAAAGGGATTGTGTGGCCCCACAAAGTGCACCTTGCAAGGGGTGAGGCTACATGCAGAATGGAGGGTCTGGGTCTGAGCCTCCTGCAAGAGCAGTGAGGCAGAACCTGGATAAGCTAGAGCTGAGCACCTGGGATTCCTTGTAGCCAAGCAGGGGCACCCAAATGGCAGAATACAAATCTCTGGGAAGAGGAAGGCATACCCATCCCCCACCTGCAGGATTGCAATCTCCACAGAACAGTAGGGCCAGGCTCAAGAACTCACTGCTGGGTGCATCTTTGCAGGGGAAAGAAAGAGAATCTCTAATGGAGCCATTTATGAACTTTTATCAGAAGTTATGCTGACTGCTCCTTGGGCCCTATTCAACTGAAAACAGCAGAGCAGAGAGATTAGAAATTGGCACAGCAAGAGGTATTCAGGGCCCCCCACCTCTGGCCTTGACTCTCACACAGAGTTACCGTCAGTACCAAGCAGGAAAGAGCTGATCTTTTTATACAGAATGGGCCCACACATGAAACAGACAGCTAATTAATTAGAAACTATATATTAGTGGAAATAATCTTGGAAAGACCAAGATGTGTGGCACAGAGGTGGGGAACACATCCACCATCTTGCCTGAAGGCTGTACAGCACCTCTTGGGGGAGGACCAAGGGATCCCACCCCCCTGTTTGAACCAGAGGCCCCCTCTAGAAGCAGGTGGAGGTGGCACATTCTGGGTTGTTGGACATTAAATGAACACCCTCAGGGCCTTGTGCTGATAAAAAGATAACAGGATGGAACAACAGGGAACAAGCAAGCCTGAAGGAGACAGCCACAGACGGTGGAACACCTGTAGCCTCAAATAGGCTGACTAAAGCTAGACTGGGTTACCACCTGACATCAGGGACAGGTCCTGAAGGAGAAGAGAGTAGGCCAACAAACTCTAATCTCTGCTGAAATCAATTCAATTTTGTTCTTTTTCATTATTTGAGCTATGTTTCCTCCTGCATAGTTTTTAACATTGTTTCTTTGTCTTCAATTTTGTTCCTATTATTTCACTATTTTTATTTTTTGATATTTTATGTATATTTTTATTTTATTCTTATATTTTAATTTTTATTTTAGTTTTAATTCCAATATCATATTTTACTTTGCCCTTCTATTACTCCATTTTCCCTTCACTCTTCTTCTTCTTATTTTTCTTAAATTTGATCTTTCTTCTATTCTACATCTTATTTCTATTCCTCACTCTTACTATTTCTCCTCCCTCCATTCTCTCAAACCCATCTTTCTTTCCATTAGTCATCTCATATTCTTTTCCCCTTTATTATAGTATGTTATAGTCATTCCATCTTTATTAATATTTGCTCTATTGTCAATGATATTAGGGTGGTCGTTGCATGTCATTAATTCTATCCCCAGATGTTCACTATTCTCTTTTTTTATCTGTAAAACTCATGCCTTACTATTCCCATGTCCTACTTCATTTTGCCTTCCTACTGCCCTGTCTTATTTTCATTTTAAATTTTATCTTCTCCCTTTCTTAGCCTTGTTTCTAAATCTTATGCTTATTATTTCTCCACCCTCTATCCCATCAAAATTAGTTTTCTTTCTTTTAGATATCTCACTTTTTATCTTTTATTTGTTATAATATTATCATTCTCTTTCCACCTTTACCAATCTTTGATCCTTTGTTGTGTATATCACTGAGGTGTTTGTTTTGCTGCAATTTCATTCTTAGTATTTTCACCTTTTTTTTTTTTTTTTGCCGAAACTCATATTGTAATATCCACTAGTCTTTCTCAGGTTGCTCTATTCCCTCCCTATTTTATATTGTGGTGAATTTTATTTTCTCCTCTTCTTCACTTTGTTTCTATTTCATACTGTTATTATTTTTCCTCCCCTTATCCTCTCTAAAGCATTTTTTCCCATTAGACACCTCATATTCTTTTTTCCTTTCATATAATATTTTTATTCTCTTTCCACCTTTATAAGTTAGCCCATTTGTTGTTGATATCATGGTAGTGATTGGGGGGTATTTTTGCTGCTGTATTTTTTTTATGTTCAGGTATGATTATTTCTGTATAGTTTTTAATACCAAAAGACCCACTGGAAAGTCATCTAAATGTCCATAAACAGGGAAACAGCTGAATAGATTGTGATATAATCATAATGGAAATATTATGCAGTCATAAAACTGATTTAATGTATGTTTATTCACATGACATGATATACATTTTATGTGATATAGCAGGCAGTGGTAGAGCTGTGTGTATATTTTTACCATTTCTTGAAAAATAATGTATGTATATACTTTCAAATGCTTACATGTACTGCTGTGGGTTTTGTTTGCTAGGTTGTTTTGTTTTGTTCTAGCAGTCCCTCTACAACAGCATAGGAGATGTAGTGAGGGTTGTGACTCTCAGTCAGCTAGCCAGAAGGGACAACACACCAAGGAACAAGCAAAACCCAATTACAGTAAGAGAGCCCACAAAATCTGCATAAAAGACATTCCTAGAGTGGCCAGCTAAGCTCAGGAAGACTGCATCACTGACTCCCATGGGACTTCTCCACAGAAAGCCACCCTGTGAAGACAGAGAGTAAAAGCAAATCAATCTAATACACCAAAACAAACAAAAACAGTGGCTTAAAATGAGGAGAGAAAAGAACAACGTTCAATCTAAAGGAAGGGAGGAATCCCCAGAAAGAGTGCTAAGTGAAACTAAGGCAAGAAATTTATCAGACATAGAGTTCGAAGTAATGGTTATAAGGATAATAAAGGAATTCAGTGAGAACTACAAGGAACCTAGAGGAAACTACAACAGCATGAAAAAGGACATAGAAACTATGAATAAGAATTAGGAGAGAATGAAGAATATCTTATCTGAAATAAAGAATACACTAGAAAGAGTTAAAAGCAGGCTAGATAAAGTAGGTGTTGAATCAGCAAGTTGGAAAACAAGGTAGAACAAAATATGCAGTCAGAGCAACCAAATGAAAAAAAGACAGTTTAAGGGAGCTGCACAATATGAAACAAAACAATTTTCGCATCATAGAGATATCAGAAGGAGAAGAAAAGGAGCAAGGGATAGAAAACCTATTTGAAGAAATAATGAGAGAAAACTTTCCAAACATGATGAGGGAAAGAGTCACACAAGTTCAGGAAACTCAGAAGGTCCTAATCAAGATGAACCCAAAAAGGTCCCTTCCAAGACAAGTCATGATTAAAATGGCAAAATTTAAAGACAAAGAGAGAATGTGAAAGGCAGCAAGGGAGAAACAGCTAGTGGCATAAAAGAGAGCTCTGCTAAGGCTATCAGCTGATTTCTCAACAGAAACACTATGAGCCACAAGGAAATGGCATGAAGTGTTCCATGTAATGAAAAACAAATTCCTACAACCAAGACTACTCTACCCAGCAAGGCTCTAATTTAAAATGGAAAGCAAAATAAGGAAATTCCCAGACAAAAAAAAAAAAGACTAAAAGAGTACATCTCTACCAAACCAGCATTGAAAGGGTGTTTACTCTCCCCACCCTTATTCAACATAGTACTGGTAGTTCTAGCCACAGTGATCAGACAAGAAAAAGACATAAAAGGCATCCAAATTGGGAGGAGGAAGTAAAACTGTCATTATTTACAGATGACATGATAGTGTACATAGAAAACCCTATCAACTCCACCAAAAACTACCCAACCTAATAAATGAATTTGGCAAAGTAGCAGGATACAAAGTTAATATTCAGAGATTGATGGCATTTTTATATACCTACAATGAACTATCAGAAAGAGAAACTAGGAAAATTTCTCATTTACCATAGCAACAAGGAAATAAAGTACCTAGGAATAAATTTAACTGAGGAGGTAAAAGATCTATACTCAGAAAACCATGCAACACTGAAGAAAGAAACTGAGGAAAATACAAATAAATGGGTGCATATACATTATTCATGGGTTGGAAGAATTAACATCATTAAAATGCCCATACTACCCAAAGCAATCTATAGATTCAATGCAATCCCTATGTAAATACCAATGACATATTTCAATGATCTAGAACAAATAATCCAAAAATTTATATGGAATGAAACATGACCCCAAATAACCTCAGCAGTCTTGAGAAAGAATAAAGTTGGAGGGATCACATACCTGATAAAAAAAAAACTATAGTACAAGGACACTGTAATCAAAACAGCCTGGTATTGGCATAAGAACAGACACATAGATCAATGAAACAGAATAGAAAGCCCAGAAATATGTCTTTATGGTCAATTAATATTTGACAAACGGGGCATAAGCATATATAATGGGTAAAAATTGTCTCTAATACATAGCGTTGGGAGAACTGGATTGGTATATGCAACAAAATGAAACTAGACCACCAACCTATACTATACACCAAAATAAACTCAAAATGGATAAAAGACTTAAATGTGTTATGATACCATAAAAGTTCTAGTGGAAAAAATAGGCAGTAAAATTTCAGACCCCATGTAGCAATATTTTTGCTGATATATCTCCTAAGGCAAGAGAAATAAAGGGAAAAATAAACAAATGGCACTACATCAAATTAAAAAAGCTTCTGCTTTACTAAAGAAATCATCAGCAAAATGAAATGGGAACCAACCATATGGGAGAACATATTTCCCAATGATACATTCATTGGACAAGGGTTTGATCTCCAAAATATATAAAGAACTCATTTGACTCAACACCAAGGATTTTTAATCCAATTTTAAAAATAGGCAAAACACCTAAATAGATACTTCTCCAAGGAGGACATACAAATGGTCCATATGCATATGAAAAATTGCTCAACATCACTAGCCATCAGAGATATGCAAATTAAAACCACAATGAGATATCACCTCACTCCTGTCAGAATGGCTGTCATTAATAAATCAACAAACAGTAAGTGATGGCGAGGTTATGGAGGAAAGGGAACTCTAGTGCACTGTTGATGGGAATACAGACTGGTACAGCCACTGTGGAAAACAGTATGGAATTCGTCAAAAAATTTAAAATGGAACTGCCTTTTGACCCAGTGATTCCACTGCTGGGAATATATCCTGAGAATAAGAATTCTGAAACACCAGTTCAAAAAAATATATGCATACCTATGTTTATAACAGAGCTATTTACAATAGCCAAGTGCTAGAAACAGCCTATGCGCCCAACAGTAGATGAGTGGATCAAAAACTGTGGTATGTTTACACAATGGAACACTACACAGCAAAAAGGAAGAAGAAATTCCTACTTTTTGTGACAGAATGGGTGGAACTGAAGAATATTTTTCTAAGTGAAATAAGCCAGTCAGTGAAAGACAAACATCATATGATCTCACTTGTAAGAGGAACCTAATAAACAAAATAAACTAATGAGCAGAATAGATCCAGAGACATGAAAACATGGAACAGACTGATAGCAGCCAGAGGAGAGGCTGGAGAGGGATTACGGTGGAAAGAAGGGGAAAGGACATGTCGAAGAACATATGTGAATGACTTATGGACATGAACAACAGTGAGGGAATTGACTGTGGGAGCTGGGAGCAGGCAGGGTGGAGGGAGGCAAAGGGGTAAAAATTGGAACAACTGTAATAGAATAACAATAAAAAAGAAGTAAAAATAGAATGAGTTCATTTGTTTGTTGTTTCTTTGTTTGTTTGTTTAGCATCCATGCACTTAAACATTCTATCATGGTACTCTGACTCTTTGATCCTTCCAACAAATATCTTTCAATATAATAGGAAGATAAGATGTGGCTATTACATTGTATTTATGAATAATGAAGGAATAATACTTTACGAGATTTTTGGTCCTTAGGTTCTTAGCCCAGATGACTGGGAGAATTATATTGCCATTAAGTGATAATAGAAAAAGAGATGTGGTTTGAGCATAATGACCAACACCTTTTTACCCCTCGTTTTATGTAGTCCCTCTGCTTCCTCAAATGCTGGCAGTCTCTCCTGTAGTCTGTAGACAAAAGAATAGAGGAGTTACCTCTCTGGAAAATATACCAGCCAAAGAGAAGAAGACTCAGAGATTCCCATATCAAGAGTTCCCTAATGAAATGCCCCAGCCAGATAAACTTACCAAGGGGGCCATAGTCAACAAACCCTATTCATACACTCACAGCCTCCTAGAAAACTTTTAGTGTTCCATTCCGAAATATGAACAGAGAGGTAACAATATCTGGTCATCTAAAGAAGTGTCTAATTGGAAGCACCTTGAGGAAATAGATTTTAGAAGTGAGAAAAAATTCTGAATAAAAGCTTTAATTAACATTCTCAAAGAGATAAAAGAGGGTATTATATTTGTGAATTAAAATGAACATTTAGAGATAAAAGTGCTCTTTAAAATTAAAAATATAATATCAGAATTTAAAAGTCAAAGAAGTATAGAACATAAGGTTAAGAATGTTTGTCAAAAAATATAGAAAAAGGACAGAAAGTAGGACAGTAAAATAAGAAAAATCGAGAGTTGATCGAGGTGATTCTTATCCAAATAATCAGAGTTCTAGAGAAAAATAGAAGAGGAAAAAATCATCCAAAAATATGGTAAGAACTCTTCAAAAAATGGTGTTGGAAGAACTGGACAGCTACATGCAAAAAAATGAAACTTGAGCACCAGCTTACACCATACACAAAAAATAAATTCAAGGTGGATAAAAGACTTAAATATAAGCCATGACACCATTAAAGTCCTAGAGGAGAACACAGGCAGGAAATTCTCAAATATTTCACACAGAAACTTTTTTATCAACATGTCCCCTAGAGCAAGGGACATAAAGGAAAGAATAAACAAATGGGATCTCATCAAAATAAAAAGCTTCTGCATGGCTAAAGAAAACAGTATTAAAATAAAAAGAGAACCAACTGTATGGGAAAACATATTTGCCAATGACACCTCAGACAAGGGTTTAATCTCCAAAATATATAAAGAACTTACACAACTCCACTCTAAGACAAACAACCCAATTAAAAATGTGCAAAGGACTTGAACAGACACTTCTCCAAGGAGGACATACAGAGGATCCAGAGACACATGCAAAGGTGCTCAATATCGCTAGCTATCAGGGAGATGCAAATTAATACCACAGTGAGATTCCCACTTCACACCAGTCAGAATGGCCATCATAAACAAAAAAACAAACAACAAGTGTTGGAGAGGTTGTGGAAAAAAGGGAACCCTGGTGCACTGTTGGTGGGATTGCAGACTAGTACAACCACTATGGAAAACTGTATGGTATTTTCTCAGAAAACTAAAAATGGATCTGCCTTTTGACCCAGCAATTCCACTGCTAGGATTATATCCTAAGAACCCTGAAACACCAATCCAAAAGAACCTATGCATTCCAATGTTCATAGCAGCACAATTTACAATAGCCAAGTGTTGGAAGCAACTTAGGTTCCCATCAGTAAATGAATGGATCAAAAAACTATGGTACATTTACAGAATGGAATTCTATGCAGCAGAAAGAAAGAAGGAACCCCTACCCTTTGTGACAGCATGGATGAAACTGGAAATCATTATACTAAGTGAAATAAGCCAGGTGGTGAAGACAAATACCATATGATCTCACCTTTAACAGGAACCTAAATAACAAAACAAACCAACAAGCAAAATATAACCAAAGACACTGAAATAGAAAATGGTCTGACAGTGGTCAGAGGGGAGAGGTGAGGGAATTTCAGGGGAAAAGGGGAAGGGTTTGCAGGAACAAGTATAAAGAACACATGGACAAAAACAAGGGGCGGGTAGAAATGGGAGGGAGGTGGGGAGGGCTGTGGGGGTGGGCTGGGATGGGAGTAAAAGGCAGAAAACTGTACTTGAACAACAATTTAAATAAATAAATAAATAAGGTAGGGACATATTCATAAACGAATGACATGAGCTTCCAGATTGAAAGAATATACTAAGTGCCTATCATAATGGATATTACCAAATACACAGCAAGGCAACTACCATGAAATACCAGAATAGGTAAAACAAAGGGAAACTGTCACAAGCTTCCAGAAAGAAAAACAATTAAAATGACTTTGCATCTATAGCAACACCAGAAGTTAAAAGAAAGCAGAATGATACTGTCAAAATTCTAAAAGAAAGTAGTGCATTTACAAAATGGAATACTACATGGCCATAAAAAGAAGAAATTTTTTACTTTTGAGACAGCATGGACTGACCTGGAGATTATTATGATAAAGTAAAATAAGCCAGTCAGTGAAAGACCAATATCATATGATCTTACTTATATGCAGAATCTAATTAACAAAAATTGTAGAACAAAATAGAAACAGAGGCATGGATATATGAACAGACTGATGGTTGTACTTATTAGAAAAAAAAAGACAAAAGCCAAGCAGAAAGGAATGTGTGTTGTATATAAAAATATATAATATGTAAAAATGTATATATAATATATTTCTATATTATGTAAAATGTATGATATATAATATTATATATTTATATTATAAATATATATTTATATATACATAAATATACACACACACACAGGAAGTCTGTCCAGAAAACACCCAGCCATGTACTATGAAAAATAAACACAGATATATGTATATATGTATACATACACATATATATAATACACACACACATAAATATACACACATATATATGTGCGGCTCAGATGTCCATAGCATTTACATAATCATAATAATATGAACATTATATAATGATCTGACTCAAAATATTATAAAATTTGAGAATAAGAGGATAGAAAGAATTAAAATTTTGGTGTGGAAGGCAAAGAATTATGAGAAAGTGTGTTAAATCCTATTTTCCAGAGGTAATTGAAGATGTAGTATGTAGAGCTGAACATTTTGAAAAACAAAATTATGTACATATCGCATAGAGTACAAAGACAATAGAATTGAAATTTATTGGTCCTAGGAGAAGAAAGTGGGAAACTTAAATTATTTGATGCTTTAAACTATATATAGTAATAGAAATAAAAACTACAGAGAATGAGTCATAGAAATGGAAAGTCTCAGTAAGAATGACGATGACTTGGATTATCAAGGAGAGGAAAGATAAGATCTGAGAAATGGGAGAAAGAAGGCCATGTTAGCAGAAAGGCACCAATCTAATTGCCAAAACACGATTCTAAGTACTTTGCTGATATCCAGGCTCCTAGGCTTTGTTTTTTCAATAATCCTTATTTTTCTCAGCTTTAGACTTTTCACTGGCAAAAATTTATTGCCATCTCTCCTTCCAATCTACTTAACAGCGTAACTTGACCATCAGATGTCATCTTAATGTACCACCATGTACTATAATGGGAACCAAGAAAAAGTTCTACTGTGTCCATTTAAAATCTTAATTATTAAACTCCTCATTAAATATCTCCCCTGAAATTGCATGCAATGTGTAACTAATTGCTTGCTTAAACTAACAGCACAAATAAATGAACTATAAGACCAGTTTATGACCATTTCAACCTATGTAAATCTCAAACCAAAATCTTGAGGGTATAAAATAGCTCCAGTATCCCAGAAACTATAAGTGGTATAATATGTGTATTTAATCTTTATTCATGTCCCCTATTTTCCTCCCATTTTCCCACCTCCATCCAGTCCCTACTCCCATCTTCTGTTTTAATCTTTATTATAAACCATTCTAGGAAATTGAGAGAAACAGCATTATTTCAACAGATCAATTAAAAAATTAAAGGTAATTTATTTGAATAAAAAAGAAATGCATGTTATTTCTCAAAATACTTTAAAAACTCTTGAAACATCCTGAAGACAATCCTCTAAGCCTAAGGATGCCAGAAAAATAGTACTCTACTCACTGATAGGTTGTCATCCTTGCTTGAAGCTATAGGCTAGACTGGGAGCTAGATAGATAGAGAGAACCTTCGGTCTGATTTCCAGCACAGAGTAAATTCCTCTAGTTAAAAAATAGCACTTCCTACAAATCTCCAACCAAAATGCTTCTTTTATTCTCTAACATATGCTAAAAACTCAAAAAACAGGAATATAAAATACATGCAGAGAGCACCTTTTTATTTTATGAAGAGCAATTATGATGTAGAGCAATATAAATATTTAATAAAAATTAACATAAAATAGAAATTAATAAATGTGTTGTATCTAATTATTCCATTCTGAGTAACATCAAAGAAGCACAAAGAAGACAAAAAAGATAGATTAAGTGGGTCCAATATTTCATGTATTTCATAAGTATATGAGAATTTAAATACATCCAAAACTAAATATTCTCCAGCTTTATAACAATCAAGTCTCAGAATGACTTATTTCATATCTGGATAATAAATCTTTATATTTAGAGCTGCATTACTTTAAAAAAACTTAGGATTATGTGTAAAGATAGAAAACCACCCAAAAAAGCATGTAAGTCACTGATTTAAGCATATTTGTGTCTTTCAGGGAAACTATAATTTATTGTAACCTTCTTCAACTCAAAATGGTTTAATATTCTTGGCTCTAGCATATACTTTTTCTGAAATTAACAAAATTAAAGAATAAGAAAGAGAGTGATATGATTAAATATTTCTAATGTACTGGCATTGATCTTTTCAGCAATTAATAGCCTACATTTCAATTTATACTATCATACTGTAGTTTCCAGAAACAACTCAAACTCTAAATTCATAGAATATAAAGGACTTAGAATGTAAAGGACTTTAAGGAATTAAACTATCACATAAAACACACAGTGTTTCAAGAGCTATATTTAAAGCATATTTGAGGGGCATGAGAAATAATTAATGTTGTTAATTCCCCATATTTGGACTTGCTCTCATATACACACATGCTATGCATCTTTGATTTAACTTTACTATTATCATTACATAATAAAAATTGTGAAAAACAGAACAGTAATATCAAGGAAATAAAAGTCACAAAAATACAGATTATATTTGATGTGATTTGAAAACTGGCTTTGAGTAAGTATCTGCTTAGAGAAATGCTAGGAGAAAGAATGTCCTTGGGAACAATCATAAACAGAAAACTCTATAGACTGGATTTACAAAGAAATAAATAAACACATAGTCTATAAAAGCAATGTCTTGGGCTTTGTGCTGTCAATTTTCCAGGAGGCCTGGGAACATGTCTAATTTCCATCTAAATTTGCACACATCTTTATTACAAGCTTATACCCTGTGAAGATTTACTCACTCTCATGTCCTTTGGCAGAAGGGAAGAAATGAGACACCTCTCTCTCTCTCTCTCTCTCTCTCTCTCTCTCTCTCTCTCTCTCTCTCTCTCTCTCTCTCTCCCCCCTCCCTCCCTCTCTCTCTCTCTCTCTCACTCACATTCCTTGAGACCTCTCCTTGGCATTACTGACATTTGAAAATGTAAAATACACAATCACTGCTTTCGCTGTGGAATTTACTTCCAAATAAATTCCACCTCGGGAATTGATGCGCAAATCAATCACTGAATGAGGCTACACCGCACTGTAATCCTCTCTGTAACTCATCCACCTGTGCATGAAAATCACATATTATCAAATAATTTTGTTATAAGGGTTACTAAATGATACCCCTTCCAAAGGATCACTTCCTGCATGTCCATTTCAAAGCTCATTGCTCTCAAATATTCCTACCTTTTCCCTTTCTACTGCCTCCTTCCTCCCAGTAATAAACATAATCCTAGAAAAACCCTCCCTAGGCTAATCCCCATTAACTGACTGCCTTCTACCCTCACACTTACTGCCAAGCTTTTTGAAAAATAGTTCAGTGTTTCTTTCTCTACTTCTTTGCCTCCTCCTACCCTCTTGTAATCCGTTCCTGTCCCACAAAGTATGAAAACTACTTACTGAAATGTCACTAAAAAGCTGTGAGTTATCATACACAAATGTGTTTCCGCTTTTATTAATAATGATGGTGTTGATGGTGATGATGATAATAACAATATTACTGACAGCTGACTTTATGGAGCATGCGCTAGATGCCCAGCAATGCACCAAGTATTTTGCGTGTGATAGCATATTTATCCTCACAACCTTTTCTCTTTTTTTCACACTGTTTTTATTGTTGTTCAAGTACAGTTGTCTTCATTTCTCCCCCACCAGCAACTTGAAGAAATTGCAGCTTCAGGAAATAAACTGATTTTCCCAGGTTGCCCAATTAGTAAGCACCTGACTACTTTGCAGCATTTGGTATATTGTCCATTTTCATGAATAACGAAACATTTCTTCTCTGATGCACATTAATCTCTTGCCTGGTCATACCTGTTTTTTTTTTTTTTTTCTTGCCTCTAGGAGATGCTGCCTTGTCTCCTTCTCTTAATTCCCTTCCTTCACGCATCTTCATCATGTAGCCTTGTCCTCTCCATGGTATTACTCTTTTACACCATTTCCACCATCTATCCTTAAGGGTGAATTCTAGGTTTAGGTTCCTGGCCAAGATTTTTGTCCTGTTTTCTGGCCAAGGTTTTGTCCTATCCACCGTTCTCTTGCTTTCTCTCATCCTCCCTATCTACCTAATCTTGCAAACCCACAGAATCTTCTTTTAAACTGTTTTTAAAAGCTTCCTCTCCCTTTACATTTCCAAGTTGTCCAAGGGAAGAATCTCATTACTTCTGCCTGATTAATTGCAGTCCCCTTATAGTAAGAGAAAATCTTAAAACCAAGAAGTTTAGAGTCAGAAAGTTCTAAATTTGAACCACACCTTGGGGACTTACTATTTGTTCTTGAACAAATTCCTTTACCTTTCTCAGTCTCAACTTGCCTTTCAGAAAAATGGAAATAATATAGTATTGTTTTGTGGAGTGAATGAAAAAAAGCCTTTATTATATTATTAATCTCAGTTCTTCACCCCAGATACTTCCTCAACCTACTTATCATAAAGCAATTCAAAAATTTTGCATGATTTCTTTTTAGACTCAGTTCCCTTGAGCTTCCATGGAAGCTCTTATCCCAAACCTTCTTTTCCAGATCTACTTTCCATTATATCATCTCTCATTTTTATATCTCTCCAACCATACTCAAAACCCTGACAGTTTATTTGACACAACTTGACTTACTCTCACTTCCCAGGCTTTTTAAAATAGTTGTTTCCCTTCAATAGTTCTCTTAACATATTTTGACCCCAACATTCACTAATCAAAATTCAATCTACCCTTTAGAATAGACATAGAATTTCAGACAAATTATTGTTTTCCAAAATCACTCAGGTAAGCTTGAAATCTGTCTTTTGTTAATATTATTTAGCTATGTATCTGTCTCTGCACAGACAGGAGGACAGAGGGGTTGCTGATCCTCTTTCAGCTCTCAGACTTTACCAGTCCAGTGCTTTACATGGAGTAAGTTCTCAATAAATATTACATACATTAATATTAATGATCTATTACATAAATTAAAATTAAATATTTCCAGGCTCAATATCCTTGATAAGTAATGACAGAAAATTTCAATTTTCTTAATACCAGAATCTCCTCCAAAAAGACTTTGGCCTCTGTGGAAGGAATACTTGTATTTCTTGGAATGAGGTACTCAGAAGAGAAGTGTGAGATCCACATGAGGCATATTTGGTGGAAAAAACAAATGATCTATCAACTGCTTCTTATAGGGGGTTGTTTCAGTTCATTGTAGGTTTGGTGAACAATTGGGGCATGTGAATGAATAAAGAGCCAAGTTTCTTATGAGGAGAGAGCAGATTTGAATGAAATGTGGTTTGATTTTAAAGGAAATGAGGAAGCTGGCTCTCTAAGAGGAATAGAGACATCAAATGGGCATTTTTTTCATTTGTTTCCTGGTGCTGTCAAATATGAAGAAACTTTCTAACTTCCCAACAAAATTGTCAGTAAAACTCCATATTGTCTCTAAAGCCTATAGAATTCTGACTGGCTTGAGAGGGTTTTGTCAAGGGACCAAGGCCTCTTTCAAAATGGCATAAGAACTGAATGGGTCAACCATATCTGAATTATATTTATATAATATTCTATAACTATCCTTTGTTTACAGGAGATGAGGTGTAATAATTTAGTGTATGGTGACCATTGGATGGTCTCTTTCTCACTTTATGTCCCAAATCCTGTATTGCTTGAGTAAGCTTCATAAACTTTTAACCAAACATTTATGGAGAGCTAACAAATATAGTATTCTATTAAGCAGAAAACAATTATGACAATACCTATTTTTTACCAATAACAGCTTCTACTGACAATATGTCAGACACTGTTCTAAAACTTTATTAACTCATTTAATCCTATCTGGAACTCAGTATTACTGGTATTTCAATTTTACAGTCTTAGGGGCTTAAAGAGGTTGAGTAACTTACCCAGAGTCCCACAGCATGTAAAAACAGGGTCAGAGGTTAAGTCTGTTTTTATTCACTTTAATGCAGATATTCTCAACCACTATATTTACTGCTCTTAAAAAATCCAAAGGCATGTAGTGTATAAATGTAACTACCAAAATCCTTATAATTTATTTGGGCATATTAAGTAAATACTCCTTAAAATGTAACCCCAAATGGTTGGAATTTGAGATTCTGATTTCTTTTTCAAAAATAAGTAATAAAAAGACCCTTGAAACAAACATTCTGACTGCCTCAAAGTCCAGATGAGCAACTATTATTAACTCAGCATAGCGGGCCTGACCCTCTTTAAACAAGAGAAATGCCAGCTTGACCATTGTGCTGAGTTTCACTCAGTAAGCCAAATACATGGTTTGCTTTGGTGAACTGAGGTATATGTAATCCAAGAAGGTACGCATCAGTATGTTTTTCTAAATAACATACTTTGGGTCTTTAAAAAATATCTACCTTATTTTCTTGTCCTTCTTCTAATAGCCTTTTAATAAATATCTTACTAGACTT
Organism: Trachops cirrhosus; assembly: GCA_028533065.1. Classification (NCBI taxonomy): domain Eukaryota; kingdom Metazoa; phylum Chordata; class Mammalia; order Chiroptera; family Phyllostomidae; genus Trachops; species Trachops cirrhosus. Next base: position 68,709,874 of record CM052541.1, read on the forward strand.
AGAAGACATTTTTCCCCAAATGCCCACAAGTAAATACTGTATAAAATATAATGTATTTTTTAATTTCCTCTGCTGTTCTGGCTTAAAATGGCTATTATATTTTCAGAATTTCATTTTGAAGTAGTCCAAAATTGTAAGCCAGTAAATTGTTGTGTTTGTATATTATGAATATCCTAAGACAAACATCATAAGTGTGTTTCTTCTCCTACTAAGAACATCAAAGTTTATTCTTGGGAATTATTTAAATGAGAGGAAATCCCTAGAAACTTCACAGAAGTGAAGTTAAAGTTGATGTTGCTCAAACAGCAGAAAACCAGAAATTTTTATTGGGAATTAGAATAAGAATTGCTCTCAGGACAGAGATGTATAAATTATATAAATAAAATTTGATTTAAATAAAGATCAGATTTCTGTGACAACACAAGAAATTCAAAGTTAGTGTACACGTAAGTATTACTTCAGGAATAAAACAAAGGCCAAATGAGATAAAAGGATATCAATTTACATGGAATTTAAAAAGCAGATAATGCCCTTATTTAGTCTGTACCAAACTTACTTTCATGGGGACTTAAATTTATGTGACAAACAAAAAGGAATTTACAGTTTTGTACTTTTCCACTTTATTCCTTAAGTAAATATGGCTTCCACCTAAAGGAACAAATGTACTAGAACATAATATTGGAAGATGTGATCCTTTAAATGAAAAATTGTAGTGATTTATATTAGGTTCCCAATATGTTAGTATGATATATAAACACATTATTAGGTAGGTATTTTTTAAATCCTCTTTTATGTGCCCAACACACCAGAACACCTCCTTTGGAGGTTAAAATATAAATGATCTAATTATGTCTTATACTCTGTGTAATAAAATAACATACATGAAATTTATGTAGTACATAGATGGTTATCCTAAATATTTCATCTTTTTAGAAGTGACAATAAAATGACATTTTGACAGTTATTCTACCCAATTTTGCTTTTTATTCTTAATTTTAACCTAATTACTTTTAAAATATGCACTTCTATATCAAACACATGCACATTATATGTATATATATGCATATTTATATATTCAATATTATATATGAGAATGTTTTGGGAATATTTGTATGGGTATAAAGAACGTAATAAGAATGTTTATATGGGTATGAAGAATTGGAAACAAATGGTTTTTTTCATGTTAACATGAAAACTTCCCTCATTTATTGGAAATATAGAATTATACATTTTATAACAGTAAAAATTTTATTGCTTCTGATAAAAATTTAGTTCTTTGTCTCAGCCTCTTTCCCCACTTTTGTCATTGTAACTTCTCCATTTATTTCCAACTCCAACTTTGTAGCAAACTTCAATTAAAACTTTGAGCCAATCACATCAATTAGTGTTCTTCTTGGTGAGGTATTTTGTGCCCACAACACTGTTATAAACTAATCAATTTAACCAGAAACCATAATTGATTTAATTATCAATCCCACAAATAAACACATACCTACTCTATATCAGACTCTGTTCTAAGTTCTGGAGATATAGTACTGTATACTAAACATAAATATCCTCATCCTCATGCATTCTGATTTCTAATTGACAATTGTTTCCTTTGAGTTAGTAAAATAAGCTAGCCAAGCCTGAATCCTCATTGCCAGTAACCAGACCAATCATATAGCAACATAAAGTAGATTTTAAACTTTTCAAGGTCATTTGAAGGGCTTCCCTTCAGGCTGAAAATATGAGAGAAAGGTTTAGGAAAGCATTTTTTTTCCTTTGGGTCATTAGAGACAGCAGCTTTTTGGTATGGTGATGGAGCGATCAGCAGAAGCAGCTCATGAATCATCCACCTGGGAGAGCCTGACTCCAGTTACTAGAAACCCCTAGCTGAAGAAATTTGGCAGTGAAGAACAAGGTGGTTGGGACCAAAGCTTATGGACAGCGAGTCATGCTAATAACCACAATGGAGATTCTCTAGGAAGAAAACAGAAGTTTGGGTTGGTGGCTCTAGCTCTATGAGAAAGCCTCAAGGATATGGGAAGAACTGGTTCTGATTAAGTGTGGAGAGAGGATTGAAAGTTCTTCCTTTTCCAGCCCCTATATAGTACAGACTTTTGGCTTGGGAAAAAATGACTGAGGCTACATATGCTTGTGAAGTATGGCAACTATAGCTCTGAAACCCCAGTATGTGGCACCACTGTGAGCTGGGCAGGGGCCATGACAAATGGGGACTCACCAAATGGCAGGTAGAACTCACACTTTCCACTTTTCTCAGAATAAAACTTTGGGAAGCAGGACATCTAAACCATATCACTTTCATATCAACCAGGCCCCTGGGGTACTTGAGCAATTCGGGAAGTAGAAAGTAGACAGCAGACTTCCCACTAATAAACAAAAGTTGGCAGAGTGATATACTGAAAGAAGAAAATTATTACCAGACTAATACTCGGGGACATTGAAAAAGTACATTCAGGTTGAATTAAATTAATGTCTAATTAGTATTTGTCATTTGTTTGACATTCTTTATATTTGCCCTTTTATTCAGGATGATGAGAAAAGTAAAAACAACAAAAAAAGATGCTTAAACTCTGAATTTTAAGGGAACATCCAATTTTAAATGACAGCTTTGTAATAACTCTTCTTCCTGACTGTATAAATATAAGCCAAGACAGAAAAAAAATTGCTGCTTCCAGGCTCAACTCAACTTTCTGCTGCATTTTACAGCTACTCCCCACTGCACTATCCTCAGAGGCCATAAAGGCGAACTGTTTATTATCAGACCTTTCCCAGCCTCCATCTTCTTATTCCCTTAGGTCCATATACTTGAAGACTGTGATAGTGAAATGAAATAAATCTTATATAGAATAACTAAGTTCTATAAGGAAGCTAAAACACAACCACACCACTTTCTGATACACTGAACAAAATAACTTTTGCCTCTGAAGACCTCTAAATGTCAGACAGGTAAGAGCATCTAAGATAACAAGCACATTAACCCAGCCTTCATGCCTCTGTAAGATCAGGTCCCTTCTCACCGGAACCTCATTTCACTTCATTTTCCTGCACATCCTTTACTTTAGACACTTTGGTCTTCTTTCAGGTCCTCAAATGCATCATACTGCCTTATGCCACAAAAATTTTCTTCACTCTTTCACCTCTGCAAGGAAATTTCTTCTTTCACATTTTCATTAGTTAACTCATCTTTCAGAACTCACACCAACTGTATTTTCTCAGAAATAAAAGCCCTTTTTCTACAGCCCTGGTTGATGTGGTTCAGTGGATTGAGCACTGGCTTGCTAACCAAAGGGTCACTGGTTTGATTCCCAGTGAGGGCACTTGCCTGGATTGCAGGCCAGATCCCCAGTAGGGGGTGTGCGAGAGGCAACCATACATTGATGTTTGTCCCCCTCTTTCTCCTTCTCTTGCCCTCTGTCTAAAAATAAATAAATAAAACCTTTAAAAAATGCTTGTTACACATTTCAAGGTGGGACAACCTCTTGGCACATTTCCTATTTTGCACTGTGATTATATTTTAATATCTGCCTCTCCCCAAAGTTCATAAGTTCCAACAGAGCTGCTAGCATCTTTATTTCTTATTCTTTGTTGTATATGTATGCCTAATTCAAGGTAGATATTGAGTTAATATTTACTCAATGACTGGATGAATGGAGGAGGTAGAGCTCTCAATTACCTGTAATAATTATGTCAACTATAACAAAACTAATATAAAATGAATAAATGTTCATTCCAACATTTACATCTATAAAACTAACTATACAAGTACAGAATGGGGAATATAAAACTTAAGGGCAGCTCATATAAAAGTATATTTCAGTGTTCTTGTTAATTATAATTCCCCAGTGAATCAATAGTATGACATGACAGCCTCACAAACAGAAAATCTCACAACAGAATCACTAGGATATGATGTCCAAAATCATAGAAGAGATTGGCCCCTTATACTCCAAATTGATCAGACCGCATTAAGAAAACTGTGGAATACTATTTTTATAGGAATGCCAATAAAATGGAGCATATTCAAAGCAAAGAAGTTGTCACAAAAGAGTTTGGGAGTCATTACAATCACTGAAAAGAACTATCTTGTATTTGTTTATTCATTCATTTACTCATTTAATTCATTCAATGAATGTAATTGATTGTATCATACCAGTCGCAAGTCTGGGCAACTGGATATATCAACAAGGAAAATTGACAATGATCCCCGCCTCGTGTAGCTTACATTTTTTTAAAGAACGACAGTCAATAACTATAATAAACAAGTAAATGACCTAGTATATTAAAAGGTAAAAAGCACCATGGGCCAAAAATTGAACAATGAAAGAGAATCTGTGGAGCTAGGCTGGGAAGGAGGTGGGATGTCAGGTCAAAGCATTAATACAGTGATGATGGTTGGTTTTATCAAAAGGTGATACTTTGCCCTGGCTGGTGTAGCTCAGTGGATTGTGCATGGACTGAGAACTGAAGGGTTGCCAGTTCAATTCCTAGTCAGAGCACATGTCTGGGTTGTCGGCCAGGTCCCCAGTGGAGGCCAACTGACAGTCAACCACACGTTGCTGTTTCTCTCCCTCTCTTTCTCCCTCCTTTCTCCTCTCTCTAAAAATAAATAAATAAAATCTTTAAATAAAGAAATGAGATGATATTTGATCAAAGAACGGAGGGAAGTAAGGCAGTCAGCCAGAGGGAGACCTGGGGAAGGTTGTTTTAGGCAGAGAAAACATGTGAATGAATGCCCTACTGAAAGATGGAGATGACCTTGCATGTGGGAAGGTCAATAAGGACAGTGAAGCTAAGACAGAGCGGGTCAGTGGGAAAAGCTAGGGAGAGGCTGTCTAAGAAATAGCAGGTGGCCAGATCATGGAAGGCCTTGCCAGGGAAGTTCACAGGTGTTGTTTATTCTAAGGTGAGTAAATAAGTGAGACTGGATAAAAATTTACATATTAAAATAAACAAAGTGTGGAGATTCTACAATGGCAAAATCCAACTCTATTTTAATATTATTACTAAGAATTAACATCATAAAAAATAGAATGGGCTATATTATTATGGACCAAATTATTTTTTAATTCATAACTTTAAGAAAAAGAAACTTAAATACACATATGTTAATGCATATCCATTTTATTTATGGAAAAACTGATGCAGAAGACAAAAAGTAGAAGTAAAATGAAATTTCAAGAACACATAAATCCCATTTACTTTTCCATTTTCTCATATTTCAATGCCAATATTCCCTCATGGTTCATCAGAATTAGGGCGAAAGACCCCAAATAACAAAATTGTAGTTCACTTAGCATGTTTGTGTGTGTGTAAAACCAATGCAGGAAATGATTTATTTATTTTCTTTTATTTTTAAATATACATATATTTTAAATATATTTTATTGATTATGCTATCATAGTTCTCCCAATTTTACCCCTTTTACCCCCCCCACCTTGTACCCACCTTCCTTCCAACAATCCCCATCTTAGTTCATGTCCATCGGTTGTGCATGTAAGTTCTTTGGCTTCTCCATTTCCTATACTATTTTTAACATCCCCCTGTCTATTTTCTACCTACCTATTATGTTTCTTAATCCCTGCACCTTTTCCCCCATTTTCCTACTTCCCCCTCCCAGTTGATAACCTTCTAAATGATTTCCATATCTATGATTCTGTTCCTGTTCTGGTTGGTTCCTTAGTTTTTTCAAATTCAGTTATTGATTGTGAATCTGTTGCCCTTTTAATGTCCATAGTTTTGATCTTCTTTTTCTTAAATAGTTAAGTTCCTTTAACATTGCATGCAATTACAGCTTGGTGATGATGAACTCCTTTAGCTTTACCTTGTCTGGGAAGCACTTTATCTGCCCTTCTATTCTAAATGATAGCTTTGCTGGGTAGAATAATCTAGGTGGTAGACCTTGCTTTTCATCACTTTGAATACTTCTTCCCAGTCTCTTCTTGCCTGCAAAGTTTCTTTTGAGAAATCAGCTGAGAGTCTTATGGGAACTCTTTTTAGCTAACCCTTTGCTTTTCTCTTACTGCTTTTAAGATTCTCTCTTTATCTTTAACCCTTGATATTTTAATTATGATGTGTTTTGGTGTGGTCCTCTTTGGGTCCAACCTGTTTGGGATTCTCTATGCTTCCTGGACTTGTATGTATATTTCCATCAACAAATTATAGAAGTTCTATTTTATTATTTTTTTCAAATAAAGTTTTTGATTTCTTGCTCTTCCTCTTCACCTTCTGGCATCCCGATGGTGCAGATATTGGTACATTTGGAGATGTCCTGGAAGCACCTTATACTATCCTAATTTTTTGAATTCTTGTTTCTTCGTGCTGTTTTGGTTCAGTGTTTATTTCTTCCTTATGTCCCAAATCATTGATTTGAATTCCAGCTTCCTTCCCTTCACTGTTGGTTCCCTGTAGATTTTTCTTTGTTTCACTTAGTGTAACCTTCATTTCTTCCTTTATGTTGTTGCTGCACTCAGTGAGTTTTTTGAGAATTGCCCTGCTCACCAGTGTTCTGAACTCTGCATCTGATAGGTTGGTTATCTCCATTTCACTTAGTTCTTTTCCTGGGGTTTTGTTCTGTTCTTCCATTTGGGCCATTTTTCTCTGTTTCCTCAATTTGGCAGCCTTCCTGTGTTTGTTTCTATATATTAAGTAGAGCTATTTTGACTTCCTATCTTAGTAGTGTGGCCTATTGTAGAAAAGGCACCTATAAATTGTGTGGGGTGGAGACTTACATAATCGCCAGAACAGGGGAACCTACTTCACCACTTGGTGGCTCTGTGTGGTGTGAGGGCTCAGAGAGGTGACAGTGCTGCTGCCTCACTTCTGAAGGTTTGTTTGGCAGTCCTCCCATTTCCAATCATTTCACCCACTCTTTGTATGTGACTGGCATCCTTCCAATTGTTGCTCTGGTGCTGAATGCCAGAGTCAGTGGGTTTGCATATGTCCTAAGACCATGCAGACCCATTTAGCATAGTTTCCTGAAAATCTGGCAGGTTCTTCCCTTGCCCCAACCCCCACTAATTTTACAGTCAGCTGTTATGGGGATTTATCTTCCCACCCCTGGAAACCTGGTCCCTGAAATCTGCCCTGGGGCTGAGATCATTTGCTCCCAAGGTATCCCTCCCGATTTTTATCCACCACATGTGAATGTGATACCACCCATACCACCACCACCACCTTTCCACATCACACCATGTTTCCTCACCTCTCCATCCACCTCCTCAACTCTGCCCCTCCTACCCATCTGAATGAAAGTGGCTTCTTTAAGTCATTGGCTGTCAGACTCCATACAGTTCAATTTTCTGTGAGTCCTGGGTGTTATTTGTTTTGATGTTTAGTTGTAATTCTCTCTGTGGTTGCACATTGAGGACTCACCTCAATGCCTCCATCTTGACCTGATGTCTCAGCATGTTTTAAATAATTGTAATATATATTTGTAATAGCCTGTTAAAATTTACAGTTAGCATATGCTTACAACACATAAACATATGTAAATTATATGTGTTCACATGACATGTAAATAGATTAATAAATATTCAATATTATAAAATAATATTAACACAATATTTTAAACACTATATTATAATTATTGTGAATGGATGTCATTCAAAACAGTATGATTTGCTTCTTATCATAGTTTCTCCGGTAGTATTTCCTGTTACAAAATGAGAGCAGTAAGGTTTTCAGGATATATATTCTTTCTTCATTCAGGAGGTTTTACAAAGTAAGATTTTCTTAAATTTATCTTTGTAAAAAAACTTTTAAATTAAGTGCTTCATAGTTTTTATTTGTTTTGACAGTTGAAAATAATTAGAACAACTGAAGTTGACAAAAATTCACCTCACTTCACTATTCAACTCTTTTAAAAATAAAGCTACTCTCTATATTTAAGCAGTACATCCATTCTGCAAATTCTTTATGAGAGAAAAATGTACAAAGAAACACACACACAGAGACATACACACACTTTCCTAAAAATGTTTTCATTGCTCCTCGGAAGACACCAAGCAGCAAACCTAAATTAGACAACTCACCCAGTTCATTAGTCAATTTAGAAAAAGAAGGAGGTCTTCAGAGTGAAGTAAGTAGACAGATTGAAGAACAAGGAGGGGGGTAATGTTTTCTGGAAGTAGCTCTTAGAAATCCTGTTCACAGCCTGGAACTGCATAAATTTTCTCTGCATATGTTATTGCTACCTTGGGGGCCATGAGAGCATATGCATTTTGGGTTTTTCAAAAAACAGATATATATACCTGAATATTTTTGTTTAATGCATAAATATTATGATGACTTTTTCTCCATGGGGCTCTGTAGTCCCTTCAGACTGTACTTACAGTCGATACAGAAAATAAACAGTAATCTACTAAAAATGCATATATTTTATGAGAAAACACAGAATAAGGTTGAAGGGGGGCTGAATATTATTGGCCAATTTAGAATATCTCAGAAGTGAAAAATCATGAAGCAAAATAAACTCAGCAAGACAATACAGACATTTGGTGGCAACACTGGCTCCAGCAGAAAAATCGATGTGAATTTACAGACTGGAACACAGAATCTTGGAGAAGCAAGAAAATCACACTTAGGCACTAGTGGAACAGCCAGAAAAGTTAAACGAGCAAACTAACACACTGTTAAAATGCATTATGTAAGATGATTAGAAGGAAATCTAACCTCTGATCAGGTGACTTTAATAAAACCAGTAAGTGTAGTTTCTTGAACACCTGTAGGTTTTTATTGTAAAAAAATGTTATTATTTGAATATAAATTCAGTCCTTGATGTATTTTGTTGTTTAGAAAAGATAGACGTTCAATGTACTTATTCCTGCTCCTCTTTGTATACATGATGAAACAGGATGATAAAAGCCAATGATTGTAATCTATTTGGTTTCCCAGTGAGTTCCCTCAAACACAAACTGACAAATCTAATACGAATCCTCAGAAATTCAGTTACTTCCAAGCTTCAGTACTCTGGAATACATAAAATAAATATATGATCAATGAAATGAAATATGACAAAATGTTTCATATTGATGTTTTCTTCTTTCAGAAAATGCCTTTTTGGTTAATGCCCCAAGTCACTTTTTCCATACGTTTTCTTTTTCACAATGTATAGATTTCCTAGTTCTGATCTCGAATTCAGGGAGCCTGGGGAGAAGTGGGAGATTTCTTCAAACCCGGGCTGTTCTTCAGCCTTTCACATGAGAAAATTGTTAGGAGCATTAAAGTATTTCTGACTATGCTGCATTCCTTTGTTCAGAGTGAGTTTTGGGAACACATCCTTTTCTCATTATATTTCCATAAAATATATTTGATCTATTCTATTCTTAGAATACCTCTGATGTGGTCTGTGAGTGGAGCGCAGTATAAAAATATTTCTTTTTTATATGAGACAAAATGTTTCCATTTCTTAGACACATAAAAAAATCACTATATAGCACTCTAAGAAAGTAAAACTTGTCGGATTCATAGTGCTCAAAACAGACCACAAAGGCCCCTCTTCCTCTATTGTAGTTGGGAACCTCACCCAAGGCACGGAGCCCTCTGCAGAACAAAAGGAAATCAGGAAGAAAAAGGAGAGTCAGGAGGACTGGGAAATATCCTGGATAATCTGACTAAGAAAGCAAGTTTATATTTGGAAGAAACAAACAAAGTTAACCCTCTTCTTCTAAGACAAAATGAGTTCGACTAAATTTGTATTGGGAACTAAAACATCAAAGATTTTAAAAGTTAATGTGAATAGTTAATGTTTCCTACTGGTGGTGAATAGTTGAAATATTTGCTTGGTTAATTCAATTTAGAAACCACTGGAAGCCAAACGAGTCTTTTCTTGAAGTTTTCTACCGCAGGCCCAGAGAACACAGCACCAGGCCACACATCTACAAGTTGGCCTAGTTAGCGCTGTTGATCATTCCGGAGCAAGCAATTCTTTTTGAAAACATTTTCTTCAGAAGACTTGTCTTGGCTTTCTCCTCTAAAAGAACAACTACCTAAATCTAGTTTGTCAGGATCCAGTTAAAACTAAAAGTTAATCATGAAGGATGGCCACCACAAATTCATTTCAAAATCAAGGACATAAAAGAAATCTACTACCAATTCTCTTTAATTACTCAGGTGACTGTGTATATATCATTTTTATGGTAAATATAACTTCTATGAGGGCAAGAATTTGGTTTCTTTTACCACAATATCCAGATGTTTATTTGTATATTTAGAACAATTCATGATTAGAACATGTTTAGAACAATGCATAATATACAGTAATTAATATATGTTTGCCAAAAGTAAAAATAAGTGAATGAGACTCTGGGTCTTCTTCATTATTCTTTTTATTACTGAAAGTGAAATATACAAAGTGACAATAATTGGCCCAGTTAAACTGAGAGCTTGCAGATTAACCAAGAAGCCCTTATCCTTCCCAGATGAGATGACTGACTATATATTTAGGAAACAATTTCTTCTTGAAAAAGTTATCATCATAGTTACAGACATGTCTGAATTCTATGTGTAAGAGATAAATGCAATGTTCCAAATAGTCTAAAGATTTCTCTAAAGTGAAATACTGGATAGTGCTATCATTTTAAGCTTCCATACAGCCTCCATAGTATCATGGATTTAGCACCATCAGCATTACTGATTTTGATATTGGACCAAAATAAGCATACCTATGTGCAGTCACTTCCACTCAGAATGGGATTTATGCAAAATCATTTAATAAAAACCATAGGGCATATGGGGAAAATATTGTTGAGCACAACATTCAAAAAATTTGTCAGTAACTCATTAGAAGAAATGGAATTTTAATAAAATTGTAGCGTAATTTTACACATGGTAAACAGTTAAGAAATGCATAAACACTACAGTAAATATCACAATACCTTGGAAAAGACCTGAAGTTTGCTTATAGAAGTGAGTCTCAGAGGATTTAGCTAATGTGTTGTTATGAAGGGGTAAAAGGACGGCTATATGAAGTTTGACAGGAAATTGTAAACTAGATGTGGAAGTTGTGGGTCATACCACATGTGGCGAACAAGGTAGCAGGTAGAGGTTAGAGGTATGTGCATAGAGGCATTTTATGACCATCTAAGTGGCTCTATTCTACTGCATCCAGTTTTCTATGTTTACCTGCTGTTTCTCACAGACCAAATTGTGTACAAGCAAGTGCAGATTTGCATTATGCAACTTTTTCCTAATATTTTAATCACATTGGAACAAATACATGTTTTCAAAACAAGTGTGATAGCATAACTGTATCACCTTCCAACAGAATGAAAAAGCAATGGGGACATGAATCTCAACCCCATCAATACAGATCATCCTAGCACAATTTGCATTGGACTCTTCTACCCTAAATAAAACCTGCTTTATCTACATTTTAAACTTCTTAAAAGCAACAGATATTCAATAGCATATCCAGGAGTACTTTCTCCAACTATTTTTAATATAATAATATTCAATAAATATTGCTTGTGTAAAAGGCCAGAAGAATTATTACAGTATATTACTCCACTTATGCAGGCTTTAACTGCTAAGGTAGCAGGGATAAAGTGTAGAAATTATACAGTATAAAGCAAAAGCAGTGCAGGGTCATTGTGGCTTTAAATGGAGTTTGGCTTCTGAGGCCTCAAAACTGATATGCATACATATGCCTCTAATAAATTACAGCACAGCTACACATCTAAAAAAAAAGGTGATGTTAAATTCCCAGGACCCTACATAATATTGAAATGTACTAAATCTTAATTTTGAGGTTCTCTTGAAAGTTGATTAATGAAGACCAGTATTTTTGCTTCTCTGCTTGCTATAAGTTAAATGGCGGCATATATAGTTCCACATTTTGGTTATTTAGAAACAGATCTGCAGCAGTGGATTGCATGAATCTTAACCATTTATTGTATACCTCCTGTATACAAATCACTGTCCAAAATCAAAGTCAATAGATTGTTTCAAAACTTGGTCTTCCTTTTATATTACCTATTTTAGTTAATTACTTAGTTAGGGGCATTGGTATTTGTTTTCTGCATTTGTAGTCAATGCCCAAACAACAATTTGTTCCCCTTTTTTCCATGAGTTCTGTGCAGGTCAGCTGGAGTCACATCCCCCCTCTGTCATCATCCTCATTCAAAGGCTAAGATGACAGAGCTACTTTATCTGAAGTATGGCTGGTCACACTGACAAAGGAAAATCACACACAGTTGCTTAAAGTGTTTGCCTAGGAATAACACTCATTACTCTGTTCATGTTTCATTGGCAAAGCATGTCACAGGACCACACCGAGCTTCAAGTTGGTAGGAAATTTGCTCTTCTGCCATGTGCTGAGAAATCAGGAGTGTCAAAATATTTGTGGATAGTGATAATAATGCCCAACATTTAATCTTCTTTGAAGTCCTTTGTATTTATTAAATTTTATGGTAATAAGAAAAGGGTACTTTTCATCTAATGTATGAAAATTTTTTGAAGTTTGTCAGATAATTTTTGGACATTTTTTAATATGAGACAGATATTATAGAAATGAACCACATCTTCTTCAACAATCCATTATTAATCACAGTAAAAATTTCGGGAGATTAAAATTTGAAATAAACTATTCAACTGGGATTTTAATGGTTAAAAGTGAAGAAGGATTTCTTGTTTTGTTTTGAATGTTATTTAGAGAACACAAAAACATATGGCCTAAACCTCTTCAATGGTAATAGGAATTGTGTGAAATAAAAGAAAATAAATTTGTTTAGAAATTTGTACATGTTAGGAAAGTTTTATAATCATGAAATAGCTAGGCTCTGATGTTATCGGAAAAACATGATGTGATCCCCATTAATGTGCCCTTGTTCTAAATGTACAAACTCACATGTCAGCCATGGACTTGCCAAGCCTGGTTAGATTTGTCTTCTTCAGTTACCACTCAGTTACTAACACCCCAAACTCAGCACCTCCTCCCCAGCAAGGCTTGGTTGTTACATGTAAAATTGATCTGTTTTGTTTCAACAGAACATTTTCATACTGTTCTCTTTGTTATTATATATCATAGCAGAGAGCTTTGAGTTAATAATGCAGCATTTAACCACTGCCCACATGTCAAAATAGGTCACAGAAGCTTCAAAGGAATATGAAATCAAAAGTTTGGTAACACCACCAGAGCTTGTGCCATACATTTTGGAATGGGACCACTCTGCCTTTTGGTCCATTGCCAATATATTCTGTCTTCTGTTAGTCTCTTAATTTTCAGAATTGAGCTTCTCTCTCCAACCTGATTAAAAACTTCTTTATCACAGAAATCAAGCCATGCACTTCTTTGGGGCCAGCCACAATACTTAATTCAGTGTTGAGCATATTGTAAGTCCCCTGAAACATTATCATTCAAAAAATAATAATTTTGAACAGCTACCACAGAGCCAGAACTGTATAAACTTTGGGTGAATAACAGAAATCTAGCTCCAATCCACAGAGCAGTGGTTCTCAGTCAGGGTCAATTTTCTCTCATAGAGGCATTTGACAATGTCTAGACATAGTTTGAGTTGTCACAATTGATGTGGGGGTGCTGCTGGCATCTAGTGGGTAGAGGCAAAAATGTTTTTAAACATAATGCACAAGCAGCCTTACAACAAAGAATTATCCAGCCCCAAATATCAATATTACCCAAGTTGAGAGACTCTGCCCTGCAATGTGTGTGGGGGAGGGTCAGAAATTAAAAAACAATTTTAATACAAACTATAATAGCAGTGTCTTCTTTTCCTACTGTTCTTAAATGCTTTGATATCAATATGTATATTTCATTAAACAATGCAACACTGATAATGATAATTTTAGATGCCAACATGTGACAAAAACCACCCAAAGGAGTTAGTGAGAAGACTTGTTATTGAGGAGATTTTTGTACATGGAGGTACAAACAGTTGTTTCCATTATTTCCTTAGAATAGAATGGGTTTTATCCTCATCAACAGAAATAAAGAAGATAATAGTAGGCAAGGTTGAGTTTAGAAAAGGTATATTCATACTACAATTGTATTTCTGAAATCCCAGTAACTACTGGGACTACTCCACAGCTTGAGATTTAGTTAACATTGGCTAAGACTCAAATTCTTTTTTTGCTCAAGGTCTTGAGTAGAAAATTAATGTCCAATAATTTCATATGTAAAAATAAGTATATAATACAGTAATAATATTTCAAATAATCTGTTATGGGGGGATGTTAGGGGATGGAGGGATTGAGCAAAAAGGAAAAAGGAGTCATGGACAGGACACCAGTGTGGTGATTGAGAGGGCAGGAGGGATAAGGGGACTAAATTATAATGAAAAAATGAAAAATAATATTTCAAATGAATAAACAATAATCTAGCTCATGTACAGAAAAATTTTAACCAGATAAAGGTAAATTATAAGCCAGAAATGTTGGAATTTTGTAGCCTAATCTTCCTGCCAGTACTACAAAGTTTAGTTTCAATTGCTGGGCTCAGTAGTTTAACACAAACTCATTTTGTTTGACAGTAAAATCTCCATTATTCCAGGGCTTTCTTAAAGTTGGGGAACCTCCTGGGCAAGACCTAACTATATCTAACCCATGGGAAAAGTGTCAAAAAGCAATAACCTATCTATATCTCCTATTGCAAAATGTCAATAAAATGTTAATTACATATATCAGAGCTTAAAAAACTATAGTAATAAAGTTTCAATGCTATCCCATCACACCTCCTTTGCTGTTAAGTTTAAGAAACCTACCTATCTTTGTGTCTCGGTCTTTCTCTTTCTCTCATTTTTTTCTCATGTCTTGGAGTATATAGACACAGGGTACATACTTCTCTCTTTTTCTTTCTGTCCTTACCAACAATAGAATTGCCAAACTCCTAATTTCTCTGTCTTTATATTTGTTAATCTTTATCACATTTTACCATGAGTCCTTTTTTTAGCTATATATCACTTTCACTTCACTATTCTTAAGAACTAAACAGATGTTATCCTCATTTTAGTAACCGATTTTACATTTCATTTCAAATGTTCATGCATTCATTCACAAAATTATTTAACATGTAATTGTGGGAAACCTATTGTACTTCTCATTTACATTAGGAACTATGAATATGACAATTAAAATATATATATTGTCTGTAACCTCACTATATCTTATGGTTTTTAGAGAAGTTAGCCAATTAACCTAGCAATGATAATACAGTATGAAGACCTCTTTGATAGCAGAGGTGGAGTTCTGTAAAAACACAAAGAGGAAGCAACTAAGTTAGTCCTAAAGGAGTTAAGCCTTGAGGAAAAATTGGCAGAGGTTTTGACATCTCAACTTCAATGTGGGGAATTGGGTGAAATTATTCTACTGGGCAATGGAGAATGGTTATTCCAAGTGGCAAAAATAACATCCAAATAGTGACATGATCAGGAGTGCATTTTCTTTTTTAAAATAATTTTTATTGTATTTCTTCCATTACCATTTAGCCCTCTTTTACCCCCACCCCCAGCAATCACCACCCTGTTGTCCATGTCCATGAGTCCTTTTTCTTTTTTGTTTGATCCCTCTACCCCCTAACCTTCACCCCCAGTATCTGTCAGCCTGCTCTCTTATCTATGAGGTTGTCTCTATTTTGCTTGTTAACTAAGTTTGTTCATTAGATTCCACGTACGAGTGAAATCATATGGTATTTACGTTTCACTGACTGGCTTATTTCACTTAGCATAATATTCTCCAGGTCCATCTATGTTGTCACAAAGGGTAAAATTTTATTCTTTTTTATGGCCAAGTAGTATTCCATAGCCTAAATACCCCATAGTTGTTTCATCCACTCACCTACTGATGGATACTTGAGCTGCTTCCATATCTTAGTGATTATAAATAACTGCAATGAACATAGGGGTGCTTATGTTCTTTTAAATTAGTGTTTTGTGACTCTTCGGATATATTCCAAGAAGTGAGATCACTGGGTAAGAAGGCAGACCTATTTTTAATTTTTGTGGTATCTCTATACTGCTTTCCACAGTGGTTACACCAGTCTGCATTCCCAACAACAGTGCAAAAGGATTCCCTTTTCTCCACATCCTCAGAAGTATATTTTCAAAACATCACTTTCTTTTCTATACAGTACTACAGTGAGGCAGGATTGGAAGCAAGGAGACCAGCCACAAGACTGTTGCCTTTGTCTCTTCAAAAGGTGATGTTGGCTTGCAAAAGAGAGACAGAGGAAATTTGAAAGAGATGAATGTAATTATTGTTAGGTGGGGATGAGAGTGGAAGAGCTAAGGCTGATGAAAGGTCCCTGACTTGGTCAATTAGTAGATAGTGGTACAGTTTCCTGAACTGTAGAACAAAGAAGCTGGAGCACAGAAGTTTGAGGGGCAGGAACTGGAGAAAAAATAGGATGAGTTCAGTTTTAACCATATTCTCTTTGAGTGAAGGAGGCATCCTCAAGGAGGAGTCCAGGGAACAGTTGAATATATAAGTCTGAAACTCAGAAGGCAGCAAGTACAATAGATAAACTTTGGAGGTAAGTTTTTTTTTAATTAATGGAATGAACACATTGTGTATATATTAAGCTAATTTTTCCCTAATATTGATCCAAAGTAAAAGGATCTCTGGTGCAGTCCTTGATATGTGTCATCAAAGGCCTTGGGCATTTTTCACTTATCATCATATACACATGCATTTCTTATTAGTGTCTTTGTCATAAAGGTTGAATCAAGATCATTTTATTAATCTCTTACATTCGAGTGGTCCTTCACAGTTTACTCAAGTTCTTTCCCATGCAGCTCTAGACAACGTTTCAACTCGGTGAGCTGGCATTCGAGAAACAGCCTAGGGCCAGGAAATCAGGATAGAACAACAGACCAGGAGTTCTAATGAGGTTGCTGCAAGTATTTATTCTGGGGTCACAGCCAGTGTTCAGAACCAGAAGTCACAGAGTTAACCAAGCCAAGGCCCAAGCTCCAAGCCAAGAGCCAGAGCCAAAGCCATGGGCAAAGCCAAGAAGCAGTCACAGGATTAGCACATCAGAACAAGCCCTAGCACTGCTGTTGAACCCATTGTCCTCCCTCAGGCCCTGTGTCCTTTGGAGGCATTCTCTCTCCAGGGACTGGCACTCTCAGAGGAATGCCATCCATGAGGTAGGAAGGAGGCATCTGAAGATTTCCCCGCCTTTATGGGAACTAAGCTTTGAGGGACACACCCAGAATCTCACCTAACTATCTTACCTACTTTCTGTACTTTTTAAAAGACAGGTGAGGTGATTTAATAAAAATAATTTTGAGTATTATTTGTAAATTTATTAAAATTCTTAACTGTAAATAACACATTATTTTATATTGAATCAAAATCAACAGAAAATATATATAATGATTCCAATATCAATTCTACTTTTTTCAAAGAATCTTGAAAATAGAACATCTCATATTCCATTTTGAATACTTTCCTCTGACACATTATGAAAGGTCTTCCCATATTCACCCTCTTCTGAGGAACTTCAGCTGTAGTCTCTCAATTCATTTCTCTTTCTGAGCTTTGAAGTAGCCAGAAGACACTAAGATCCACTCAGTTTTGAAACTTAATCTTTTACTGTATTCTCAGAAATATATTTAGCAAAATAAATTTGTCTGTTAAAATATAATTTCGAATAAACACTCACAAGTCTCCACCACTTTAAAAGTACATTTAATAAGTATACAGTGAAACTTTAATTTTCAGTTCACCTTCTCTGTTTAGTGGAACACCACTATCCACACAGGAGAACATTGTCATTAATTTCTAGTTATCCATTCAGAGATTGGTTATGCACATATAGGCACTAACATATGAGAACTGTGTTCTCATCTCTTTCCTTCTAAGCAAAATGTAGCATGCTAAGCACATTGCTCTGAACTTTGCTTTTCCTACATTTGTAATTGCAGATATTTCTCATTGTTTTTAGAGTTGTGTAGTATTCTATAATTTATTGAGTCATCTAATCTAGACAATTAACACACATTTAATTTCCAGACTTTTACTGTAATAATGTAGCAATGAATAATCTTTTCATATATCATTTTGCTTATATGCAAGTACATCTGTAGAAAAAATTGCCAGTAGTGAAATAAATGAATTAGGAGATATTTGCCTTTATACTTTCAATAGATATAGCTATGAACCTACCATAGTGCCATACTAATTTCCACTTCTCCACATAAAGTGAAAAGCTGTTGGTCCTTGTAATTTTTCCCTTATTGTAGGTGTTATTGAGCATCTTTTTGCCTATTAAAGAGACAAAGGTGAGTTATCTTTTCACAACTTTTTCCAATATTTTCATCCTTGATTTCTAAAATACTATTTCTGTAATTGAGATATAATTGACATATAATATATTAATTTTTGGTGTAGAACATAATTATATATATATATTTAAATGATTGCCACAGTAAGTCCAGTTCACATACATTACTATACACAAACACATTTTTTTCTTGTGATAAGAGTTTTTAAGATCTAGAATATATTTATGATATTAGCCTTTTTCCTATAATGAGTTGTGAGTTGTTTTCCCAGAGTTGGGTTTATCTTCTGATCTATATATATTGATTTTGGCCAGACATAAATTTTAAAAATATTTTATGTGTTAAATTTATTAACCTGTTTTTAGCTTCTATAAATCAAAATACATGGATACCTCAATGTAATAAAAATATATCTATTTTTTCTCCCAATGTAGCATTAGATTCATTTAGAATATAATAAATATAGTAACAAAACAAGAATGTCCAATATTTCTGCTATAATTAATTTTGTGTGAAAGGCAATACAATAAAATAAAAAAGATAGTAAAATGGAGGTTAATGATAGGTGTAACTAAAAAAAGCTGCAAGACTCACATGAAGAGATTTTGTAAATGTTATTGGATGGCAAAAAAGAAGACTTGCACTAATGCAAAGACATACTGTTTCCATGGACTAAAAGACCTTACTTCACAAAGATGCTAATTGCCTTACGTTAACATATATTTTATGTGCGACATTCCCAATAACTCATTTTCTGTTTGTTGTGTTTTATGTTGTTTTTTATTGTTTTGTTTTAAGACTAGACAAGAAAATTATAAAATCTGTGCAGAAAAATAAATACATACGAATAGCCAAGAAAACCCTGGTATAAAAGAACAATAAAAGTAAATTAGCTGTGCAATATATTAAAATATATTTTAAATCCTCAATAATTAAAATAGTATTAAGTATCACACAAGTACTAATGTACTAGAAATATTATAATAAATCCAAAAATAGTATATACAGACACTTAGTTTATGATAATAAAGATGGCATATCAATTCAGTGGATTGACTTAGGTCAACTATTACATAAATGCTGCTGGAACAATTTAATATCACCTAAAATAAAACAGTAGATCCATACTTTATACACTCCAACTATCAGATACATTCAAAATTAATCAAAATTTTTAAAAAATTAAAGGAAGAAGGAAAAGAAAGAAGGAGAGAGAAGGAAAATAGGGAAAAGGGAAAGAAGACTAAACCACTAGAAATGCATTAGGTGAGTTCTTTTATAACCTTGCTATGGGGAAGACTTCTAATATGGAACAAATATGTATTTGGCATTTTAAAAAATAATATGAACAGTTTTAAAACTTTAAGAAGAATTATTTTAGATAATGAAATATTGGCCAGTGTCAAACCATAAGCAGACATTTTTTTGAGAAAATAAATAAATAACATTCTTCTTTTAAGCAGAAAAATATATACCAGAATATCAGAGGAGTATAAAGATTGAGACATAATGAGATTTTTTAAGTCCTCTGATTGATATATGAAACAAACAAAAAGATCTGATTCATTTTTCAAGTTAAGTATTTAGTCCCTGTATATTTCTAAAAGAACATGGGTTATAGTGATTTATAGTCAGAAGGTAAAGATTCAAGTTCCTTTCCCTTACAAACCATGTGACCTTATAAAAATTGCTTAATCTTTCTGAAATTTAATTGTCTAATTAACAAATGAGATTAATGAGATAATTGGTGTCAAAATCACCAAGTTATTATTTAGATCAAATAATCTAATATGAAAATACTTTGTAATCTATAAAAACTATACAAACGTTCATTTTATTCCTATTGTTATATATTTAAGCACAACAGATATAGATATATCTATTTTAATATAATAAATTTAGATTAATCAAGCATATGGAGATACTAGGAATTTATAGAGTAGAAGATAGAACAAGTTTATTAGTGCCTCTAGAACTCCATTTTATTGATTTGAATCTTATTATTTAAAACTAAACTGGATGAATATGTAGAAAAATCATTATTCCAAATGGCAAATTGTTGCCTGCTGGAGGTCAATGGATACAAGTGGCAGTAATTCTATGAGGAGTTGAGGAAGAGGCAAACACTTGGTGCCCATCACTGAACCCAGTCCACATGGCCAAGCAAAAAACAGAGTGCTGGCAGCGGCAGCTGAGTGACAGAAGCAAAGAAGGCAGCCATCTCTCTTCTCCTTCTGAACCACCTCCCCTGTGTCTGAGCCTATAATGCCTTCGAAAGGGTCCTGCAAATGAACAAACAGGAAATGATGTGTCTCTTCTTCCCTCTGGATTTTAGCAACACAGAGGGTGAAAATTTCAGAAACAATGTGCAACATATCCTGACAAAAAAGCATTTTCAAATTGGGATGCTGGGAAGGGAGACTTGCTTTGGTTTTGTTTTGTTTTGGAACCTTCCTTCTAAGAGACAGTCAGGTCCAATTCAATCCAGGAAGCCCTGTGTAGCAATACCTACATGAATTTTAATTTCAGTAACAAATGATTCACTGAGAATGATTAGTTCCACTATCTGAGGAAAACAAAGGTATACAGTTTAGTGTACATATTTACATTCTTTAAAGGACAGAGAGTGTATTCCAATGGAACAAAACATATGAAAAATAAATGCTTTTTCCCTACCCCACCCCAAAATAGAGAGAGGATAATTTTTGTGCTCGAGAAGTATTTTTTTTTTAAAGATTTTATTTATTTATTTTTAGAGAGGGGAAGGGAGAGAGAAAGAGAGGGAGATAAACATCAATGTGTGGTTGCCTCTCATGTGGTCCCCACTGGGGACCTGGCCTGCAACCCAGGCATGTGCCCTGACTGGGAATTGAACCTGCGATGCTTTGGTTCGCAGCCCGCGCTCAGTCCACTGAGCTACGCCAGCCAGGGCTCGAGAAGTATTTTTGGCCAAATTAGTCTAAATCCTTTCACTCTGATACTCAGTTTTCACACTACAATTTGCTCCTTTCTTTAAGATCTCCATTATCTTTAGAAGATTCTTTTCCTGTGTTTATTTATATTTCCAAAGGATGCCTTCTATTGATTGCATCATTGAGTAGTCATCAACAAAATTCTATATGGAGCTAAACTTCCCTTAATATGCTCTGTAGCTTATTCACATTTGTGCTTCCACCTAAAATAATTTGGTATTTTTTTAAACTGACGCTTCTGCCTCTTAGTTTCAACCTACTGTCAATGGTATGCTGGAGCTAGCTTGCACCACTTGCATGAATTTACTATGTACATAATTTCCCCACCCTGAAATCAGGGATGTTATGATGGTAGCTTGAAATTTGCCATGGCAGGAATATTTAT
Organism: Trachops cirrhosus; assembly: GCA_028533065.1. Lineage (NCBI taxonomy): Eukaryota > Metazoa > Chordata > Mammalia > Chiroptera > Phyllostomidae > Trachops > Trachops cirrhosus. Next base: position 68,731,473 of record CM052541.1, read on the forward strand.
AGCATGGAAACTGGCAAAAGTTAAAAATTCACCCTCCCAAGAAAGTCAGTTAGTCATTTTTCAACACAACCAACTATAGCAATGTTTTTTCCTGGGAACTACTGTTCTCTGACCAGTGTGGTGAAAGTGGCACCTTAAACATATTTTGGTAGGAAGATTTGCATCTAACTTGCAATATAAACTGAAAATGAGTGCCTACTAATACCAATATAAAAACCATGTTACAACAGGTATAATACCATTTGACATTCCCCAAAAGCTATTAACTATATTATCACTGTATGGTACTACTGGGAACCTAATCTTGAAAGACACTCATATTTCTTGCTGTCACAAACTGACTCTGTCTTTTTTGTAGTGAATGATTTAGTTTTTGTTAACCTCCCTCAATGCACTAAGATCACCAGTGGTATTTTGCTAAGGCTGAAGTTGTGAGTACTGACTGATATGAGAAGGTATGATAGTGTGACTATTTCCCATGCCCTATTATTTGCAGCCAACCAAAAATTCAAATGATAAGTTGCAAAATTTAGACAGTGAAGGGGAGGAGATGGAGGGTCAGGACAGCTGTTACTCAGTGATCAACTCATAAATTAAAAAAGATTGCTCTGGGCCAACAGTATAGGACAAATGTTGGTGCAAAGAGGAAAAATTTCGCCATACCTTAGCTCCTTTCCCTGCCTTGTCTTCAACAAATACCATGGTGCAAAGACACAAAACTCCTTCCCTCCCAGATGCCAGACAATGTGAAATCAGCTCTCTACAGATTTCAACAGATATCCTACAGCATATTTTGTGGGCTGAAAATATGGCATCACCCACCCCCCAAAAAATTCATGTGTTGAGGTCCCTGTACTTCAGAATGTGACTATTTGAAAAAAGGGAAGTTTAAAGAGATATTTCAGTAATAATGGGATCATTAGATTATGCCCTCCTCCAACATGACCGATGACCTTCTAAGAACAGGAGATTGGGATATAGGCAACAACACACAGAGGCACCGTGTAAAGACAGCAGAAGAAGACAGCCATTTACAAGCCAAGGAGAGATGCCTCAGAATAAACGACCTCACAGACACTTTGATCTTGGACTTCTAGTTTAGAACTATGAGAAAATAATTTCTGCTATTTAAGCCACCTGTCTATGGCACTTTTTTATGGCAGCCTTAACAAATTGATACAGCATCCTCTTTGTTATCAACTGAATTTTGTGTCTTCCCCCTATTTGTATATTTAAACCTTAATCCCTAGTGTGACTATATTTAGAGGTATGGCCTTGAGGGTGATTATTATGTTTAAATGACATCATGAGAAGGGAGCCCTAATCTGATAGACATGGTATCATAAGAAGAGAAAGGGACACAAGCTATTTCTCTTTCTCTATGCATGCCCAGAGTAAAAACCATGTAAGGATACCACAAGAAGGTGCTGTCTAAAAGCCAGGAAGAAATAGACCTCATCAACATTTTGCCAGCACCTTAATCCTGAACTTCCAGCCTCCAGAACTGTGAGAAATTATTTTTTTGTGGTTTAAGCTACCCAGTGTGTAGTATGTTGTTGCAGCAGCCTGAGAACACTAATACACTCTTCCTTTGTGTATTTACTTCTGCTGATATCAGAAAATTATTAATTGAATGCAGTGACCTGTGAGGCAAAATCCAAAATAGAATCTTAGAAGAAAATAATGCTAATTTGTTTTTTCCAAAACTTCAGGTGTATTTCAAATGAGAAATGAATAAGAAAAAGTTGCATATGATACTTTACTAGCCTGCGGTTTTGGCTTCCAAAGCCTTCATTCCAAAAATTAAGGAGACATTTAGTTACTAGTAGACAGTGGTCCTAAAAGGTTACCTATTCTGCTCATGAAAAATAATTTTTCACTTCAGTCACCCAGCAACATAGTTATTCAGGATGAAACTTGAAAACTTCCTGACCACTAGGTTGTCATGTGGTTTACCAATGTCAGAGTCATTCAAATATCTGATGAGTTCCTATGACTTCCCTCTCAGACTCTACACTCTGGAAGATCCCTGACTGAATCAGCACCTGGCACTCAAAGCTGTACTGGATATTTCTTCTGAGACCTTCCATATTTACCCTCCATCTTCTGTTAGTGCTGCTCTGTGCATTGGCAAGTGACTGGTGGGGATGGTATCAACAGACCAGATTACCTTTACACTTCAGCTTCTGGCTGGAATGACCAGTATAGTATTCCTGAGGACAAGTAGGGCTAATATATTTGTCTCCTGGCTCCCTCCTCCCTTCCAGATCACTAAAGATTGACTGTGCTTCTCCACGGCAGATCACAGTTCCAGTCAATAGTTCTCTCCATTAAAATAACTTGTGAATTAGTTTAAATAACTCCTGTGAACTCCCTTTCTTCTTGCCCCTTTAGGCCTAGGTGGTAAAACCTCTCTCTTCTTCCTGGTGACTAGCTATGACATCTATCCTCATTCATTTTCCTAAATGCTTATAGCTTTGTAAATAATCCCTTTATGATATTCTCCTGAATTAATGAGTCTGAGTGAGCCTTATTTTTGTTAGGACTCTGACAGATACTAGAGCCAATGAAGAACAAAAATAAACTGAACTACCCTAACTCTTCTGCCCAACCCCATCCTTAAGTCACTATGCTCCAATACATTTCTGCCTCAGGGTCTCTGTGCTCAGTGTTTTCTCTTCTAAGAAGCATTTTGTCTGTTTTTCCACATGATTGTTTTCATCTTAGAATTTCAGAGAGTGCCTTCTCAAAGAGTCCTTTTTCTGTATAAAGCTCCTCTCATTCCTTGCCATTGTTCCATTTCATTTTCTTCTAATATTTATCAGACTCTATATGTATCTTTATTCAGTTTATTGTCTGTCACCAATTTCTATTCTACAGTTTCCAAGAGATTAGGAATCATGGCTCTCTTACCACATCTTTAGTGCCCAGCTAAGCCCGGGGTACAGTAGGCTCTCAGGGATTATATACAAGGTCTGTTCAGAAGGTATCCAGCCATGTAATATGAAAAAAATAGAGACATTTATTGAAGAAAATATAAGATACAAGAAATATTGTACATAGGACAATGATGCCTCATTCCCCCTCAAAGTAGGCACCTTGGGATGTCACACAGGTCTTCCTGTCACCATCAGTAGCCCTGCCATATTTTTCTGACATACACAGTCTGAAATCTCTTCCCTTTCAAAGGTGATTTTAGTTTTGGGAAAACCCAGAAGTTGCAGGGCACAAAGTCTAGGCTATAGGGGAACTGAGTCACCTGCGTGATTTGATGTTTCACAAAAAAAACTCAGCACAAGACATAATGAATGAATACGTATATTGTTGTAATAAAGCTGCCAATCACCAGTTGCCCATAGCTGCAGTTGTCTGAATCACCCAAATAGTTTCCACAGAGAAATAGTCAAGCTTTGCACAAAATCACTCTAGTTGTTCAGTCATTTTGAATGTGACAGCCACACAGTACACATGATCACTCAGTGGCATCTACCGCCCCCACCGACTAGTACAGTGAAGTCATCATTGTTCATGCACACACATTCCAGTCCATTCTCCTTGGCTTCTGGGTTACATTGATGTCACATAAACCATCCTACTCCATCCCGCTCTTCATGCACACAAGTACACATATCCACACATGCTCTCTCCTCCATGCACATGCATACACCTTTAAGATTATTCATAACCCACATTTAATAGCTAATTTCTACAGGCTTCTTTGCATGCTATTTTAAGTGGATTACATATTAGAATTGTTGAGAAATGGGACAGTAGCCATAATATCTGATTGCCCTACCCCTAGGTCATTCAGGCTCCCTTAAAAAATCTTTTGCCTAAGGCAATGAAAAAATAAATTATTACTAACTTGGAATGCTTCATTCCCAGAGAGAGATTTGAGCACTGGGGAGAAATAGTCTCAATCATTGATTCATCCAGTCAATTTCTATTTCTTCAAATAAAAAGTTATACATCAATAGAAGTGTAAGGTTAATGATAGAACACTTAATATTAAATAAAAGAAAACCCCTCCATTGGGATCAAGTAGAAGGAAAAAGGACTCAGGGACATGGACAGCAGTGTGGTAATTGTGGGCACCAGAGAGTGTAAGGGGGATAAAGGGTAATGGAGAAAATACATTTAAAAAATAAAAGAAAGAAAACCAAGATGTGAAAGAGATTTGAAAGACTTCAAAGTCCACATGAGGAGAGATTTGGTCTTTGCCTTCCACTTAGAATACATAATTAAGAGGACTTTGGCTCCGATGGGACACATTGGGACTGTAGAAGGACTGAACATTTTAAGGATTTAGAACATGTCTACAGTTGTCTCCGCCTTAATTACATAAGGGGAAAGCTTTTATTTTAACTCTGGCCAAGGAAAGCCTAGTCATGAAACTGTTTTTATTTGACGAAATGTTTACTCTCAGGAAAGAGGCAGGGTTGTGCACAGTTGATGAGCCAACACTGAAGTGGTTATACATGAGCAGAGGGAGAGATCCAAGGAATGGGCATGGCAAGTTGCCAAAATTATCATGACATCAGGGTCATAGATCAAATCCATGACCTTATTGCAAATCTTGGGAAATTTATGTTTATAAAATACATGGCACAATCATGAAACTTCTAAAGATACTCTCCAAACAGTCATATATTCCAAACTGTTAAATTGTATATCACAATGAATAAAATGTTAATGTTTCGAAGACTTTGAAAGCAAACATGCTTATATATGCAGATTTCAGTTATAGAGAAACCTTTGTCCTAAATCAACTGTGCATACCTTTTCTTTACACAAATGTAGCCAAACTGCCAGGCAGCTGAAAGATAAAGACAAACACTGAGAACAAAGCACAGCATTAGAGCTAAAAGAGATTTGATTCATGTTCCAGGGTCCATGCTATGGGATGTTTACTGTTCATGAAGAACAGGGAGTGCACATTGATTATGAGCTCAGTCAAAAGTCTCTCACACCCAATAAACCGTGTTGCATTTAGGAGGTCTGGTTGGGAATGGCTGAGACCATCCTATCTGTATGACTCCTCTGGAAGTTCTGACATAATCTTGCAGGACAATAAATATTATTGCTTGATCAATAAAAACCTCTTTTTGCAACACTAAATTGATGAAGATAAATAATAAATACACAATTAATGACTTATGGCAAAGGTCTGAAATGCAACAGCTTTGAAGTCTAGTCTCAGTCCACTTTGAGCTCTGAAATCCAGAACACTTGAGCTCTTTTCCTCAGTTCCCTCAGTCAGTTTCATGTACTACCATGTACAAGTAATTTTGCTAGAAGATGGGAGATACCAAGATTAATAAGAAATTCTAAGGGGATAAATGGTAATGGAAAAATAGAATAAAAAATAAACTATGAAAAAAGAAAAAGAAATTCACTATGCAATATGATTCTAGTTCAGTCACAGTAGCATAAATTAATGCCTACATTATAGGAAACATTAGGATTTACTATGTAAGGAGTCAATAAGTTTTAAAGCTGATTGAAAACAAAGGCTCTATATATCCAAAACCCCTATGTTTAGCTCATGAAAGACAGTAGAATCTAAAATATTGTTGCTCTTGATTTGTATTTATTGATTGTTCACATACACAACCCTTTAGGGAGGGCACAGTTTTTATCCTTTTACAAGTTCTTGGATTTCTATATTTCTGGAGGAAATAAAATATCATTGAAATTGTACAGCAAACAGCACACCTCTGTAACAGCAGGGTCTGGCTAGATCACTGGAGGGAGTGAGAAGAGGATAATCTGAGTTTTGGGAGGTAACTGTGCAAGGGCCACTATTTGGGCATGCAGGTCCCAAGGAAGGCCATATTACTAGGACTAAGTGAGGTTCGCCAGAGTTTTCAGGGGCCATGGCTTGGGGGCCCCAATTTACAGCACCAGTTGTCAGAAGATGAGACATCAAAATCTACTTGTGAGATGGAGTTATGGATGCAAGTTTTGTTTATATGTTCCCAGTTTGCCTGGTGTCTGTTCATGCTCATAATTATGGGTCTGTATGTCTGGGCTATCCGGGGCTATTCTGTATTAACTACTGGAGTAAGCCCACTTTGCAGAATTTTAACAGACTGGACCATGTACAGCAATTATCCAATGTGTAAGTAGGAATTGGATTTCTGTTCCAACACTGTTTGGCCTATGTACATTTTGGACTATGGAGAAAAATGGCCCATAACTGGTTCTTTAAATTGCTACCATCATGAAGTTGGAGCACTATTGCCAACATTTGGGAAAGTGGGATGAAATCCTGTATGTCCAGGCATTCAGTATATTGCATAATTGGATTTTTGCAGAACCTGAATTTCAACAAGGAATAAGATGTACTTGCAGACTTAACCTAAGGACTTTTAGCTGCCTGATACAAAGTTAGAATATGGTCCTTTCCATCATTAAAAAGGACAAGGATTGAAAGTGAGTTAGGTTTAAAAGATTATTGCTGTGTAAATATAAAAGGTATATAGAAGGGTGTGAAAATTTTGAAGTTGAAAAGAAAGAATCCTCAGTTCTTGGCTTGAGATATTCTATGCTTGCTTTCCTATCTCACGGGAAGTTAATTTGATCTTTGCTGTTTTGGCTATACTGGGGATTCTCTGCTGTTTGGAGCTCCATACCATGATGCCAGTTGCCATACCAGCTGGGATGAGAGATCATGTCTCTGTTGTGATACTGGTTGACCTATTACTAGGTGAGAGAATGTCTCTGCTATTTGAGGCTTCAGGCCATTTGGATGTAGTAGAGATCATTTGGAATACTGGTTTGTGTACCCCTTTAGAAACACTGTCTTTGCTTTAAAATTTGTTTTGTTTCTGTTTTATAAGAAAATTGAGCTTTCTGAGAATAAAAACTTCACATTAAGTTGGAAAATAAATAAAGAAGGTAAATAAAAGGCATGTAGCTGCAATTCTGGTAGATATTGGAAGGATAAGGATTTTCCTTTTTGCTTGGTATTTTTCTCTCTACCTGAACCTTCTAGAATTGGGCAGTCTTAATGAGTGAGTGATAGCTTAAAATTTCTTTGCATAAAACCAATAAAACCAGTTTTCAATTGGTGCTTTTATTAACCAAGAATTTGACTGGAATGTCATGCCTGAAGGAGGCATTCCTGCACTTTGGTTGTTACCAGAAAACCTTAAGAAACTGAGATTGACTTTTGAAGCTAACAAAGGCCCACTGGAGAAATAGCCTTGTACCTTGTTTGGTCATGTTGGTTATGACAGTCTTTTCAGGGAATGAACAATGGTTGTTCTCCTGAGAGATGGCAAGGAGGAACCTTGAGACACTTTGGGAACCTCAAAGACTTGAGGAAAATAGGTATTGCAGGCAAAGCTTTATGACAGGTGTGTGGCTTGGCTTCTATATGTGCTAAAGGAACAACTAAAACCCAATCCAAATGCTCCTTGTGTGAGTTCCAACAAAGCAGATTTAAAGAGCTATGTGATTAATTGCTGTTCTTGTTGTGTTTATGCAAATAATCAGGCAAAATTAAAAACTGGCATTCTCTTTGATGAAAATGAGGGTGATCTTAAGGAGAAAAATCATGTTTCAAGGAAAATCATAATGCTTAATTGTGCATATTGGACTCTAATGCAGCTAAATGTCCTCAAAGTTTTGTTTTCACTTGGAAGCTGAACTGGTTTATGCATACAGATGTTACCTCAGTGCTTGATGACATCACCAGAGATGTTCGATTTAAGGGAAAGAAGAATTTGTTAAATGGTCACTGCTTAATAGCATTCCAGCAAAAGCCTTGCAACTGGATGTCTTCTCAAAGACAGTCTTGCAGACTCAGAGACTGGTTTCTGATTTGTTGTATGAATTAAACTGTGTTCTTGTTTCTTTTTTCATAAGGTGGATGCTTATGAACTCATTTACCTGGTGATTGTTTACACAGTATAGACCTCACTTAGGAAACCCATCTGTGTCCCAGCCTGCTGAGACTTAGCTGTTTGTCTGGAATGTATAGTTGAGTTGGTGAAGTATGGGGTCATCTGTCAGCTTCACTTAAAACCTCTTTCCTTTTCTGTACTAATGGTTTAGACAGAAAAGATCCAGAAGTGTTAAAGGGGAGAACCTTAGAATACTCCCCTTAGCCTAAGTTAAGGCTAGTGGATAAAAGAGCTTCAGACAGACGTGATATGCCTTGTACACCTTCCTCCAAGGAAGCCATTCCTTTTCAACATAGGCATAGTAGTGTAGTCCTTATTGTTATGCTTCTAACTATGCCTTCTAACCCTCTTGCCAAATTTGTCACCTCCATATTATGACAAGGATGCCAACTTGTCCAACAATGCCATCCTTTGGATACCATGAATACAACAATTCCCAGGGACAGCCAGCTGACCTGGACTTTGCAAAATCCTTCTCCTTCACATAAAGGCCTCCCTTTATTCTATACCCCCTTTCTGTTAGGGATTCTCTAGACCCAGGGTTAGGTAGGACTACATTCTTTGTCAGCAGGAAGTAGTTATCGAAGAACAAGACCTTCACCCATTTGTCTTTGTAAGACTGCAAATGTCCAGTAGTGTTAAAGGGGGGTTTGTGACAGAGGGATCTAAGTAGATCACCAAGGGGTAGGGAGAGACCCCTGAGGTGATGTGAAAGGCTGCCCCTCTAGGGAACCTCAGGTGATGCAAAAGAGCTTGTGTTCTCCAGCAGAAGAAGAGGGGCCATAAGAGGAGGCTGCCCAAGGAAACAATAAAGAAGCTAGCATGGTATATGAACCAGCCCAGTGCACCAGCATGCATTGCCCTGGCAACTGAGAGGCTTGGCATGACACAGCAGAAGAAAGCTTACAGAGACACATGAACCTGGCTACTGAAATGTTTAGACAGAGAAAAAGACCCTATTATTGGCTTCTGCTGCACATAAGATTTTGGGTCAGTACTTTAAAACAGAGGGCATGTGGAGACTCTTTCTCTCCTTGCCTTTGCTTGTCTAGTCAGAGGCTAGGCCACATGCCTCACTGGTAGTGGCCCACATGACACCAGAGCTCCATGCTGCATGTATCCAGGACTACCCCCTTCTCCCTCTGACAGCAGAGCACGGACACAGAGTCCAGAATGTTCATCAGCCCTGAGAGTGGAAGAGGCTTTGGGCAACGGGGCCCCACTGGCAGATATACTTGCACACTGGCTGTGCTGATCTGGCAGTGGCCTTAGGTCCCAGATGAAGGAAGTTGCAGCAAGGCAATGGCAATGTCAATCACATACTTGCACACTCTGAGAAGAAAGCCTGAAGCCAAAAGCAGTACCCATCCATGTAGCAGTGTTGGGCCCTGGGAGGGAAGGTAAGAATGGAGAGGGGCACCTGTACACTGACTCTGGTTCTGGGGGTGGCTGAATTCTTCTACATTTTGTTGAAGAGATTGGCCTGGAGCCCCCACCAAATTGAGCAACCTGTTAACAGCCTTTTTTCTTCCCCACCAATTTTTGTGTTATTCTTGTGTTCAGTAGCAGGTGGCCAAACCCCACTTTGTTCAATAACACCTCAGCAAACTTGTCAATTGCTATTGTGGCATAGCATTCAGAATTTTATTCTTCTTGGACTTATATCCCCAACTATATTATAAGTTCTTAGGATTCAGAATTCTGAGATTCATACTAATGAATAGGGTAGGGTTAAGAGTACCTACCTCTGGAAATTAAGAATACTGGATGCCCCAAAATCTTTTCTACAGTGTTGGTTTCTCATGTGAATCTACACCCATCAGTGCAATCTCTGGTCAAGATGAAAGCAAGGACAAGTGTTAAAGTAAGTCAAAGAAGTTCAATGAGTATGGATGGGCAAGTTGATTAGAAATTAAAAATCAAAAGGGTAAATCACTGAGTCCTGAGCACCTAGGAGTGTGATATCCTTCATATGTGTCTTAAATGAATTCACGAATCAATCATTAGTCTCCTTCTGTGACAAAGTGGTGAGCACAAAGGTCCTCAGATATCAAGTAGCTTCGCCATGTACCATGAGAGAAATCACTCAACTGTTTGGCTGAAATGATAAGGTCATCCAGACACCGTTCATATGTGTAGACAGAGACTAAGTGATGAGAGGGAGCAAATGAGGGAAAACAATAAATTTCATGGAGGACTTATTACATGTTAAGCATTGTGCTGGGTCCTTTATATAAAGGTCTCATTTGATTCTTAAACATCTCTATAAATTAGATATGATTATTCATTCTACAGGTTAAAAAATGAGAGTAATAAGTATAATAAGCAGACTCATTCAAATGAAATACGAAAAAGTGAAATAGTGTTGTTCAGCTTAGAGATATAAAACATCAGAAAATAAACTATCCTTCAAAATGTTGACATGTAATTTAATGCTATTACTAAAAATAATAGTAAGCAAAATGTTTACTAAGAAGTGTATGTATATATTTGCACACATATGCATATTTCTACTGTATGATAAAATTAAAGTGCCCCTTGGAAAAAATAATGAACCAATCCAAAACACTGTTTACCAAACCCCCCTATAACTGATCCCAATTCTGTTTTGGAAGAAACTGCTCTCTAAGGGGAAATGAACTAAGTTTTAGTTTCAATAGTCACTGTCTTTTTGTGTCATTTATGAATAAATTGGGCCAATTGTTGAATGTGATAAGTGACAGTTTTATGATATATATGATGGCCTCTACAATATTGGTTGCTAAATTTGTCATCTTTAGCTAACAAGTTAGGCTGAATCTTAGATGAAAAAGATGATTCTCAATGTGGAATCCCCTAAACTCTGTAATTCCCATGTGTATCTTCAACAGGTAACCCCAGTTATCAATTACACAAATTTGAACACTGAAGGAGTTTTAGATATTACATAAAATTTCAATATTAAATAGGTATTTTAAGCATATCAATTTCTGCATATAAAGAGTGACTAGCACATCATGAATTACAATGTCATACTAGCTCTGTGGAACAACGGCTTTCAATTTAAAGAATAAAACACCCGCCAGCTGAAGAAAATTCTCACATTACAATATGTTTAAAAGAATCTATTCCAGTTGTGGTTGGTTGTCTATGAGAAATCTTTCTCATAGAGGGAAAAAACTGAACATTCCCATGTGAAAGTCTTTCTTGCAAGAGAGAAAAAACTGTATGTTGCATTTTATACAAACTAGGTGAATTCAAAATGATGGATCATTTCAAAAATATTCATTATACTATTTACTTACATAAATGTGGTTGTATAAAAAGTAAAAGAGGAATGCATTCACAATTGGTTTAAGTAATTTTCTCTTGGCAAACCACCATATAAAACAGGGGCGTCATGGCGCCATAGAATTCTGAATTGTGGTGGAGCATCATCAGTACACATGGCATTAATCTTTGTCTCGTTGCAGGAGACACCCTTGCTTGCATTAGCAGGCGGCCTCTTAAATGTAAGATGGTGTAATGTAACTCAGGTTTAAATAACACAATAAATACGATCATTTTTCTTTAGTCTTTCTCACCAATCTTCTCCAAGCCCTGTTTGTTAAAGTGCTTCAATGTTTACACACTGTAATGTAAATAACAACTTCTTGGGGTGGGGGAGGGAATTTTTCCAAAAGAGCATAGTAAAGAAAGAAGCTAAAGAGGTTATTATCAAATATATTTATTTAATATGTTCAATAATTAAAATACTTTTTTAAAAAATCAGCACATGTATATGAACATAGCATAACTACTTACCCCACTTTCCTATTTGTCTTGTAGAAAACTGACAGTCCAAATATTTTGGAAATCTCACTGTTTTATATCACTTCAGGCTTCTCATGACAAGGGGTACATTTAGCTGTCTTTAACCTCTTCTAATTAAATACTCAAAGCATTCTTAATTTTTTTCCAAATATAGATATATTTTAAAATAACAGACTTTTCCAAATGTATTTTTCTATTAAACTGAGAGGCTTTCAGAAACTCTCCCCACTGAATATAATGACTATTTAAGGAAACAAGCTATTTATGTGGAAATATTAAGAGAGATGATTTTGATAACCCACACTCAAGGCCAAAATAAGGATCATTGGGACTTTTACTAAAGAAGTTAATGGAGGCCAGGCCATTGGCAAATGACCTTGAAATCCCTAGATGTAGCCTCAAATTGGCTTCAGCACAAGCTTATTATTAATGCAGACAGCTAGTTTATACCATGAAAAGCACATGGTATCTCTCTCTGAAACCATAACTGTCATTCAGGCACCCCCATATACAAATATAACCACCAATGTGACAGCACTTTACCTATGAAAAATTCATTAATCAGTATTTTATGTTGCCTGAGAAAACTATTATATGGTTAATGGCAACTTTATATATATAGAAAAGAACTATCATATAAAGGTATTTAAATAAAGGATATTATCTTACAATACTGGAGTCAGAGTTTAAATTCTATTTTCCTCTCTGATTTGTAATGCCCCAGAGACACATATCAAATCTCTTATTTTAGATATCTCAACATGTTATAACTATTTCCCCTAATGTTTCTCAAAATTGATATGATATATTTTAGAACTTCATGCACACACACACACACACACACACACACACACACTCACACACGCTTACTCTACCCAGTGAGAAAGGAATTGTTTGCTCAGTTTGCAGATATGAAATCATTAGGGACTGGGTTTTACTTTGGGAAATTTGAGTACCATGTATTGTTAATGTAAAATAAAGAAATAAAGACTGGGAAGTTAGAAGATTATTTTTTTTGGAAATGCTTGTTTAGAGTTTGAAAAAAAAGGAAAAATCTCCTAATGGTAAAGCATTAACAAATACTTTTTCATATGAATAAAATCTGTAATCAGTTAGATAAGAGCAATGTGCCTTTTTTTGGCATTTAATCAAACAATGAAATCATATACACATTTCCTGACACAAAAGACAAATGATGTAATAATCTGAAGGAGTTTCTCTATCTCCTTGGAACTTTGCATACTTGACTTGTTTTCCATATTTTGTGACTTTAAATGGTGGGAAAATTATATTAAAATGCTTGTAGCAGTTCCTCTAAACTAGCATCCTTTTTGTTTTATTGTATTTAATATAAAAGCAGCAATTATTTGATTTCAAAGTTATGAAAATATGTACCTTATGAGAAAACAAGCAATTTAAGCTTTAATTGGTGTCATTTTTCACAGAACTGGCAAGATTCTTGCATCCCTGGCACATTGTTTTTCTATAAAACTGCAGAGCTGCCTTCAATGAATGTTTTACGAACACAAAAGTTGTTATATGAAGGTATATGCATAGATGTCTGGAAATATAAGATTTCTGGTGGGAGTTATTTACAAAAGATGTATTTCATTTGTTACTGTGCGTGGAACAACTCCTATTATTCTAAATGTTTCTCTCTTCTCAATAAGACTGTTCTTAGCTCATGTCTGTGAAACATTGCGGCTTATATCTAAAGTAGAATAAAAGTGGATGCTTTGATGAGGGAAAATACAGAGCTTGTGAGAGAAATAAAAAGAAATAATAATTTTAGCTGAAAAGAGACCATATTATAACATTGAAAGGCTAATTCTGGTTTTAATCAGGAGAAAGACAATATACAATATACAGTAGAAGGCCTAATATATATGAACCACAAAACTTTCTATTTTTCTGAGATGTTGGTTTACAGTGGACACTTTTACTTCCTCTGTTCAGATTATATATTTTCCATATTTTTATGATTACATATCATTCTGAGGGACTTCAGTTTTATCTAATTATTGAGAGATTTCACAACCTTAGCATTTCTAAGGACTTGAGAGGTTTCTACACCTGAGAAGGTGCTTGTTTTTATTGTTTGACTGCAATTACCAGCCCTATAGCCAAGGTTTCATATCCAACAGATCAAAATAAAGATAAAGGATACCTTTCTAAAACATATCTAGATGATGCCCTGGCTGGTGTGGCTCAGTGGATGGAGTGCCAGCCTGTGAACCAAAGGGTCGCTGGTTTGATTCCCAGTCAGGGCACATTCCTGGGTTGCAGGTCAGGTCCCCAGTAGGAGGGGGTGCACGAGAGGCAACCACATATTGATACTTCTCTCTCTCTCTTTCTTCTTCCCTTCCCTTATGTCTAAAAATAAATAAATAAATAAAATATTTAGATGATTTCTCTGATCAGTCAGTTTTGGGTAACACTGAAAATATATGGACTTAATGTAGAGAGTCCTATTGGCTAACAATATTAAAGTAGTATTCTTATATCTTATTTACACCTTTGACTTTTGTTTTATGTTGGCAATATTTATTGATAACAGAGGCTAACATATACTGAGTGTTAATATATGCCAGGCACTATGTTAACCACCTTATATGCCTGCATCCCAACAGTACTATGAATAGCAGTAATTCTGTCCTCTTTAGAAAGAATTCTAAAGAATTCAAAGAATTTGGAGGAATTCTTTGTTAGGGACTAATCTACAATGGTCATGCAGCAGGTAATGGGCAAATAAGAACTAGAATCCATGTCTGTGTGCTCTAAAAGTTACTTTTCTGACCACTATTCTAGACTAGGAGTTTCAAACATACACAGAACAACAAGTGTTTTGAAAGCCTTTTCATGTTGGCTGCCCAAGTGAAACATTAATGCCACTAGGGCTGATGGCACCCAAACTATTGATATCCCTGTCATTATTATCAGCACTGGTTTGATACCATTCTATTTCGAAATGAACCACCCAAAACTGAGAATAAGCTTCCCATTGTTACCACTTTCTATGAATATCAATACTAAATGGTTTAATATTGATATTCATATCAATAGCTCAGTGGAAACAAAAGTATATCCAATCCATGAATAAACTGCCACCTATTAACTCACTAGTCCACAACTGCATGAAAACACTACAAAAACATGACAAAGTTGCTGGCAAGGAACTTAAAAAGATTTTTTATTCTGAGAAACCAAGAAATTCATTTCCAAATGGAAATCAATGCATTTTACATCTTTGAAAGATGTCATTTGATCTTGACAGTTTCCCCTGATGCTTCCAGTGGGGGTTACAGATCTTCCCTTCGTCCCCCTCAGCACTCTGGGCTCATTCCTGTCAGAGTACTTAGCCCAGGGGTGTCAAACTCATTCAAACTAATTTTCCCTGGGGGCCACATCAGCCTCCCATTTGCCTTCAACAGGCTGAATGTAAAGCTCCTTGCCCCAAGTTAAGGAGTAGTTACATTTATACAGTCCTAAAATTACATTCACATTCGGCCTTTTGAAGGCAACCACGAAGCTGATGTGGCCCCTGGTGAAAATGAGTTTGACACCCCTGACTTAGCCTGTGAACCCCTGAGGTGTAAGGTTTCTGATGTCTGTCTCTCTATCCTCTCAGATCCACAGGCATATTGTTCTGGGCATACTTCTGTCCATGGTCAATACTTTTTTTTCTATAAAGGGCCAGAAACTAATTATTTTAGGCCTTCAGAGCTCCACAATATCTGTGGCTACTGTATCTCTGCTACAGTAATCTAAAAACAGTGACTGACAATATGTAAGCAAATGTGTGAGGCTGTGTTCCAATAAAGTTTTATTCATGGACACTGAAATTTGAATTTCAGACAATTTTTATATGACACAAAATAGTATTTATCTTTTGATTTTCTCAATCATTTGAAAATGTAAAATCTGTATTTGACTCATGGAACATACAAAACAGTCAGAAGACCAGAACTGCCCCAAAGGCCATGGTTTGCTGACTCCTACTCTAGGCAATCAGTAAACATTAGATGACTTGTTGAATGGCTAGATGAATGTGAAAAATTAGTCTCTCTTTACGCCGAATGAAATGAGGCTATACATATAATAAATGAAAGTGTATATCCTCACATTCAATTTTGGATTTAGAAATAATTGTAAAAGACAGAAAAAATACTTCTGAGGTAATAATTAGTAGGCAAATCCAAAATAATGCAGGTCCACATATATCAAACTAAAGATTTCTGGAAAAATCCAGATTGTGTATTGACTGACGTAACATAAAGCCACTGCAGTCCTTCCTCACCGACAAGCAAGGAATTTGGTACCTTTTTTAGCTGCTTCTGTGATATCTTGATCAGCATCTTATTTGATCTGTTTTGGAGCATCAAGAAACTTCTATGCTCATGTCTGGTTCTCACTCTGTGCCCCTCATCCAAGCTCACAGTAATTGTTTAATTATATGAGCACTCCAACTGCTTCACTTTCAAAAATCTCATAGGTGATTCTTTGAGCAGCTCTGATATCCTTCACATGTAATTTGCATTGCTGTGCTCTGGCATTTTGCACAGGACTGCTTTAGGATTTAGAGTAATTGTTAGCTTTCGAGAAGGAAACATCTTGCGAGACAGAGTTCATCCAGGTGGATCTACAATGGTAATTGCAGAGCTGTGCTAGTACCAAGGTGAAGGTGAGGCTGAGGCAGTTATAGAAGTGGGCACACTTTGTCCTTTCCTGCCTCTTGGAATCCCTAACCTCAGAAGAACAAATTCATGCCTCAGACCCATTAACTCCTAGGAAGAATATTAAGCAATAAGACTTTACAGTAATGCATCCCATCACTTTCGAATAGGGGTTTCTTAAAATGGCCAGTCCTGACCAATATAATACCGTTCTCTTCTTCTGATGTTGCTGAGATGCCTGAACTTCTAGGAGACAGTTAAGTCCCTGGCCCTCTCCTTATTAGTCAGGCCAGGTCAATCCCCTGTGCTCACATGTCATCACTTCTCTCCAACCCAAATCAGTTAAAAGCAAGAGAATACTCGAATTGTTACTTGGTTTACAAATCAGGAAAAGTGATGTGCCTTATTTTAGAGTATGTTCTTTGAACTTTATAAACTGGTATCTGGCTCTGTTTACAAAATATAGTATTTAATCTCTTCTCTGGCCGGAAAATATTTGACTCCAAGAGGAAATGGAGGATGGTAGTATGATATTGGGGGATTCAAGACAAGGGCTCAGGACCATCGACATAACATGTGATCATAGATTTATTTGTTGAAGTACTTTTCCATCCTCACCCTTTATGACTGTGAGCTCCAAAAGAGTGAGGACTCTGTCTGCTTCTACAATTGTTTAAACAGGGCCCAAGATACAACAAGTACTCAATTAAAATGTATTGAAAAAACAAGTGATCTGAAGCTAGCTAACAAATGAACATACTTGTTTACTTATAACAGGAAAGAACAAGACACTTCCAACCCTACGTATACCACAGTGCCAGGTAAAACACTCAGTAAATGTCTCTGCTTCAGTTTAAGGTTTGCTCTTCTCTAGCACACACATGTGTCCGCTTCTACTCAACTAGTTCCTCCTGTGATTTTAGCCTTCTGCTCCCTTTATCCCATATTCCTTTTTCTTTACTGAGTTCATCTTAATTCACTGGCTTCTTTTTTTTCTACCTCCATATTTAGGTGCTTCCATGGTTCTCATTGGCTTAAATAATATTTTGTACTCCCTGCTGTCACAATTCCCTGGTGTTTGCCAGCAGTGAGGATATCAGCAGTTGTCCTAACTGCCAGTTTTCTTAGAGACCTCATGATACATTTCAGTTAGATCCAGAAACAATGTTCTGTTTCCAAACATTGGTCACAAAGTCTAAGTCTCCTGTGACATGACAGGAGATCAGAATACCAAAAAATGGTGATGAGATTATTCAGGAGTTTATGAGTGTCTACACTAAGAAAGCAGTCAAAGAAGTCTAAGGATATGAACACAGGATGGTAAAAGAAAAATACTATATTTGCTAACCAACTGATTATGTGATATGAAGGGAAATTAATTAGGACACCTATGGTCAATTGTCAGAAACCCAAATTTAGCTACCCTGTACAAATTAGATAGATGATGATAGATGATAAATAGATAGATAGGTGATAGATGGATAGATAGATGATAGATGATAGATAGATAGATAGATAGATAGATAGATAGATGATAATCAGACTGCCTTGTGAAACCCAAAGCTAGAATTTGATTCAGTCTCAGGGAAAAGATGCAATCAAGCACTCACAAGTATTAGCTAACTCTCTCTGTCTTTCTCTCTCATCTTTGTTCTCTGCACATGTGTTCAACTCTTCTCTTTCTCTGCTTTTCTCAGTTTGTTAAATCATATAGCCTTTTTAAATGGCAGTACAGAATGGTCCAAACACTTAAGGTTCAAAATCTAAATCTCTGGAAAGAGGTTAGTTCAAGTTCTTATCCTTGGACAAGTTCACTATTAAGCTGCAACCATGTGGCAGAGGGTGAGTGAGTGGAGGAAAAGGCACCACATGTGTGCTACCTGGCAGAAAATCTTACAAAGAGTGTACTACAAAAGGCTAAGAATGAGTTAAATATGCCTCCAAAATCAAAACCTCCAACTTCAAAGACATGATAGAACTCTCCCTGTGAATAGAGAGAAAGAGGAAGCAAGAAAGGTCACTGGGAAATCAGTAATTCTCTCTGACCCATGAAGAAAGTGGAGTTCAGACATCATCAATTTAAGGTATTAAAGATCATTATTGGATATATCATTAGACTTTTAGGTTCTAGATCCTCATCTCCTATTTTATTCTAAGTGAAACCCAGAAATGATGGAGAAATGAATGTTAGCTAGAACTAAATGAAAAATCTATGGTAAATACAAGGAAATTCTCATGGAAAATTAACTCAAACTGGACAATTAACAGATATCATTTTTGGTTCCCCCTTTACACACCATGTACAGGTACTTTGCGAATGACTATGGATATCGAATCAAATACTATAAGGTCCTTTCCTAAATAACCTCACTCCCAAGTAAATATCTATGAGCCAATATTAACACTATAAGAGAATTACATATACAGAGTTATGAGTTCATGATGGAAGGTGATTTAATTCAGCTAGACCATCAAGGAAGACTTGATAAGGGAAGTGGCATTTCACTTGTAGATGAGTAGGAGTTCATCAAGTAAAGAAAGTGTAGGGAAGATATTCTATGCAAATTGTTCAACACAGACAATCTTTGACAATATTGTGTTTTCTAGTTTTGTTCACTCTGGGGACCAGAACATTGATAAGGAATAATTAAATCTATCTCATTTAAGGCCAATATCAACACACCTAAGCTGTGGGCACCTTATGAGCAAAACAAAGTAATTGATAAAAATCTTTGAAACACCTCCATGGAGCAAGAAAAAATATACACAATTCTCTGAATTTTAATTTTATACAGCAATCTTGAAGTGGCAGTCTGAACTTCTCTGTGCCCACCCATTCAACCAGCTGAGCCTCCTGTGTGAGCCTCCCACTATTCTTGACCCTCACTAATATGCACTGGTTTTGTCATCATTTGTTGTTAGTTACAGAAAATTCTTATTTGGGGGGATGCTCACATTTCACTCAATATCAAGTCTACCATAGTCTCCTCTAAGACATTCTATAAACATTTTGGCCCCAAGGACAGTGTCCTTCCCTTCTGGACAGCCTATGGCTCCTCAGCACTCAGTCTGTGTATTGTAATTATTTGCTCAGGCTGACACGCTGCATCCCACCTTCAGAAGGCAGACTCGCTCGATTCTTCCGAAGCTGCGTTTTATCCCTCTGTGCTCTGTGTGGCAATGAGTCTCCAACATGAAAACAAAACTCCCATAAGGCAGAAATGAGACTGCCACCATATTTCCAGTTAAATGCTATTAAAATTGTATGTGGATGCTATATTTAAGCAGTGTATTTTACCATTTCACTATCATAGCCACATGTCCTACTTAAAGGGATAAAAATGATATATATGTATACAGGTTTTGTAGGAAAGTAAATAATTATAATTTTATCTGAATGGTTGTGAGTAACAGAGAAAGGGAGATGTTCCAGAAAGGGCAAAAGAGTAAAGGGTATACATGGTAATTTCTCAACTATAGAAATAAGCAATGTTGAGATGAGACGTCAGACCATCTTTAATGCACTCGACAAGCATACAACCAGAGTTGATTAGAACTAAAAATATTTAAGACAAAAATGTAGAGGCATGCTTTTGTGTGTGAGTTCACAAGAAAATGTTTTTAAATTTTAGGGAATTTTTAAAATAATTTGCCTTTTTGAAGGGAAATTCTTACTTCTTATTAGGTTATCAATAGAATAAGACAATAAGTTTTAATTTTTACATTAACACCCTAAAAGAATTCAATGATAAAGAAACTAACTGAGAAGTAGTGCACTGAGGTTTGAAGCAGTATGAAAAGATTTGAGCTGAACTCTGTTTTATTTTTTACAGTCATTCCTTTTCTATAATCACTGCCATGAATCTGCTTGCATCTAGAAGTGAAATGCTGTATATTTTCAAAGCAGTAAAAATTCCTTAAAATAGTTCCAGTGGTTCAAAATATGCATGATGATCAAAATAGCCATCTATAAATACTGTCGATCTATCATGTGAGATATAAACATTATCAAATATTTTTACATTCACATATGTATATATATGGAGTGGAAAGGAGAGAAGGCAGAGAGAGAATATTTCTGTTAATGCTTACAACTATTTGGCAAAATATATACCCCACAATATGACTACACTGCATGGGACTTATGGGAATATGTCTTTCTGCATTGTATACACACACATAAACATCGAAGTTGGAATGTTCACATGTACACATGCATACATATTTTAAATAATACTTTAAATGCAGTTTGAAAATACATATGTATATACATACTCACACATATTCTGAAATGCTATCATTCAACATAATTCATGATATGTACTGAAATGTATCAAAGCAGAAACACATTCCAGAAACAAATACTCACTGGTGCAATTAAATCATAAAGGAGTTTAATTTGTTCACTTAGTAGCTAAATGTTTATTTCAACATTTTGGCCAGCAGTTCCTTTAATGAGAATGTACCTGGAATGAATTAAATTTGGTTATTATTTAAGCTCATGAGTTAAAGTGTTTCTTCAGGGACTGCACTTATGCTTTGATGCATTTCAATGGATACTGGTCTTGAAAATGCCTGTTTCAACTCCTTTAAGTTGGAAACCTGAAAATCCCCATGATAGTCTGGTTTATGAAACTAGTCATGAACATCTTTGGGATACAGGGGCTAGAGGAACAACTTATTGTTTTTGACATCATAGCCTTATTGAGATATAATTTACATGTACAATTCACACTTTTAAAAGTGTACAATCTGATGTTTTTTAGACTATTAACAGATTTGAGAAACCAGTACAATGACTTTTTCAGTATTTTCATCACACTAAAAAAGAAGCCCCGTATGCATCAGATGTCCTTTACCATTTCCTCCCACCTCACCTTGTGCCTGCCACAGGCAACCTCTAGTTTACTTTCTGCTTCTCTTCTGGGCATTTCATATAAACAGGACGATACAATATGTGTTCTGTTCTTACTGGCCTGTTTCATCTGGATCACTGTGCTTAAGCTTTATCTGTGGGGTGCCATCTATCTGTACTTCATTTTTATTGCTGATTTAATGACATTCCCCTCTATGGATTTATCACATTTAATTTATCCATTTACCTGTTGATGGACATTTGTTGTTGCTACATTTTGGCTATCATCAATAACGGTGCTATGAATATTTGTGTATAAGTATTTGCATGGGCATGCTTTATTTCTTCTGGATACACAGCAAGGAGTGGTGCACAACCAACTGTTGGGCCACATAACAACCCCATGTTTAACCTTTGTGAGAAACTATTAGACTGTTTTCCCAAAGTGGCCACACAATTTTACATTTCTATGAGCAATGTATCAGAATTTCAGTTTTTCCATGAACAACTCACTTTGATGTCTAAAGACATTCTTCCTAATTTATCAAATCAATGGGTTTCCTAAGTGTTAGGTTCTGTCCTCTACTGTGATATAGCCACACAGGTAAGACATGACCTCCCTGATTTTCTACTCTTATATGCTTAGCAAGAGCATTCTGTGGGCCCAGAAATATCAGCCCTTCTCCAAGCACACCATGAATGTTTTCTCAAGAATGCCATATACACTGAGTGTTATCGACTGAAATATGAGAGATTGGTCCAGAGTGAACTCTGCCACTTGAAACCTATGTGACACATCCCACTCCATGAGCAAGCCAAGTATGGAAGGAGATACAGATGTTATTTGAGATCAACTTAATGTGTTTTAAAAATACAAATCTTAAATCTGTTTAAACAATAGCAACTTGAGAAATATATCAATTCACTGAGGGAAGGCGATCCTATAGGTTTTTTAGATTCTTTTGATTAAGTACTCTCTAATGTTCTCAGAAGGGACTTCAGTCTTTCACTGCTAGAGTAATTTTAGATACAGTGTTGTCCTTTCCTAACACCATCATTTGCCACATGTTTTAAAATCTTAAATAAATTATAAATTGCTGGGCTATATAAATGTTCCAAATTGTTTTGCTATATCCAAAACAACCTTGAATAATAAGGGAAATACTAATGAAGGCCAATAAATTTAAGTAACTGAACTATTTACTTTTTCATGCTTTTAGCATACTATAGATACAATCTTACTGAATAATTATGTAATTGCATTATATATGTACATGCATACATGCATTATATAATTATTCAGTATATCCATATATATAAATATTCATTACATATATCAGGCCTTACCATAGTGGAATATTCTGTTTTATAGTGAAGCTAATGCACAAGAACAACAATTATAATGGTGGTGATAAAAATAACACCCCTGCCCTGGCTGGTGTGGCTTGGTGGATTGAGTAACTCATTGAGTGGAATGAGCTATGGAACCAAAGGGTTGCCTGTTCAATTCCCAGTCAGGGCACATGCCTGAGTTATAGGCCAGGTCCCCAGTAGAGGGCATGTGAGAGGCAACCACACACTGATGTTTCTCTCCCTCTCTTTCTCTCTCCTATCTCCTCTCTCTACAAATAAATAAAATCTTTAAAAAAAATAACACCCCTAAACCATACTGTGTACTAAGATATACACTCATTATTTTACATATATAATGTTACTTAATCTTCACAGCAACCAATTAAAATTGGTGTCATCAATCTCTTCAATTTACAGATGAGAAAACTGAGACTGGGAACTTAAATTACTCCTTATTTGTTATGCAGTGAGTGATGCTAGGCCATGACCAACCAACCGGAAGCCAGGTTCGTCTGAGTCTGCTGTAACCTCCAGCTCATGCTCTATCTATCCAAAAGGGCATTCACTGCTCCCTCAAAGAAGGAAGATGGTTCTGACTTGTATTTTCTTTTTTTTTTTTTAAATTACAGTTGTCTGCAAAATGTATTTTCTATAGCTGCAATGTAAAGCCCATTATTTTAGTGGGTCATTGGAAACAAAATACTGTCTATAGTTTTATGAATGTTATATCCCTTTACATATTAACTATTTTCCAAAAGTAAGTAGAATATTTCATGTTTGATAGAATACAAACGCACAAATAATAGTTTATACTAGACTTATGACTACTGCATAATATTTCAATCAATATATGATGAAAATATAACTACCAACATGTTAAATCTGAAAAATAATATTACATTGAAAAGGGGCTTTTTATTTGAAAATGCTTAATACCTGTAAGCATAAAGGGTTTTCATAACCTTAATGAATGAAATGTACTTCTAAGCACAGAGAAAGTAGTTACATATTCCAATTAATAGAAAATTGTTATGAAATAACTATAAAATACAGCATATGTGCTTAAATATCACTTATCTCTATTTTGTAAGTATGAAATCTCAAATACTAAAAGAATAGTTTTCTTGTTAACACAAATAAGGAATAATTGTCATAACAAATAACTGTATTTTGTCTATTCACTCAGAGTCCCATTCCTGAAACATACCAGAATTTTAACCAATGTTTTAAGATAAATGTTTAATTTGTGACCTGTGTTCTGCACTACCCTCCAGGAACTTTTTATTTATTTTACTAAAATGAAAATGTCTTTCATGTTTGCTAATTTCACAGCAGCAGCCTTAACATTGTCCTTAATTAATATTCAGTAAAACCCCTGAATTTAAAAGTTATTGTGGTCAAAACTGTAAATGAGCTACAGAATCCATAGGTAAAGGCAGTTAAATAGATTTAACCACCTGTGAGGTATGATAACCATGCTGAAATATGTGGCCTGGAGTGTTTTTCATTGCTATTATAAAAGGAAACAAATACATAAAAGCAAGGGAATCATTCAGATATGACCATTAATAAATAATTATCATATAATAAACAATAAATAAGGAATCACTTATTAATCCAGTGTTATACAACATTCAAAAACAAGTTTAAAATTATGTCTTAGAAAACCCATGAATTTATTAATCATACACATATGAGAATACTACTCATCATCTCAATAACACATTCTCAATACTAGAAATGAAAAGATCTAGAGAGAGTACTGGGTCCAAAGAAGGCCTGTATCTGAATCATTTAAAAGTATGTCACACAGCACATAAATTGATATAGAGATAAAATTTTACATAATTCTACATTTTATATTTTAAGAAACATAGTCTACATAATTATTACATAAATTTAATCTGTGATATTCACTCATTAAACATAATTTTATGCCAGATATACTTGTAATCTGTAAGCCTATGCTCAACCTTAAATAATATTCCTGGATTAGCAAATATTTATTAAGTACATATAGTGTATTCATATGAAGTGAGTGCTGTTTTGAAAGCCACTGGCCTAAAATCCAAAGTTGTATCTCTACACCTAGTTAGTTCTGGATATTCAAGACTTGGTTTTCTCATGTGTAAAATAAATTAATTCCTCCCGCCTCATAGGGTTACTTCAAATACTATATTAACTGAGAAATATAAGTAAAAATATTTTCTAAACTGTGAAATAAATCACAAAATTGGTAAAATCTGTTAATTATCATTTATTTATATGAAATAATCATTGCCTAATTTTCAAAACCTTTTTTAAACATTTGTTTTGGTAAGCATAAACTCAAATATGGTTTCAATAGATTAAATTGTTTCTATTTATAAAAATTATTAACAAGTCTACAGTCTAAATTCATATAAGAAGAGGAGTGGCTTTGAATCAGCTAATTTGTAGCAAATTCATCAGTCCAAATGTGTTTTGAGTATCTATCAGTACTAATATCTTGTATGTCTACAATGAAATGGATATTTTCTTAAGTTTTTCCATTTTCTTTTGTCTATATTATATCAAAATAATCAACTGTTACTCTTATTACATACAAGTAGAAATAATAAGTTAATTTCCTCTCTTGCAATTGATGTCATAATTTTTCTAAGACTTAATAATCCTGGATTACTAAACAGAGTTGTAAATCTTCTCCAGGGTTCTCTTCAGTTTCTTATTTTCTATGAAAAAAAAAACCTCTCCTATAGAATTATTAAGATACAACTAAGCCAACAAGCTGACTCAATCTTGGGAATAATTAAAACATAAAATTGCCAAGTAACTTTCTGGATATGACCTTTTGAAAATGAGGTAGAGATGACCAAGAGCTTTGGGCAAATGATAGTATTTACAAAGAAAAAATAAGCAACTAGAATCATCTGGAAACTGTCTGTGATTGCATTTAAAGTACACAAGTGTTAAACTTTTAAATGTATTTATTAACTCAACAGACATGTGAGGGTTTTTATGCATCAAGCTGTGTGCTAGGAGCAGCAGGAATATAAGGGTAAATATTACCCAGACCATTCACATAAGGATTCTGCCTGACTAATGGAGCTGAGAAAGACAAATTAAATATAGATGCAGACAAAGATACAGATTCCAATATAGCTGTTCATGAAAACTGTATTTTAAGGTAGAAATTGGTGTGCCACTAAACATGTACAAATATAAAAATATCAAAGGTGATGACCTAAATCGAAGGATTGGAAGAAACTTCTTGGGATATATAGGGTCTTAGGCATAACAATGTGGAAGACAGGCTTGTTAGGCCTAGGACCAGTGTGCACAAACACTCAAGAGTGGGAAACTCTGAATTGAGTTAGGACAATAATGAGGCCATTTGACTAAGGTAAAGGAGCCTAAATTAGGTACAAACATATAATGGGAGGATATTGAATATCAAATTAAAAATATTTGGTTACTATCTGGTAAACTTTTTGAAACTTTTGAGAAGAGGCATGCAAGCAATTGTACATTAGAGGAGAGGTTTCATGGGAATGTTAAGTGGGCAAATGTTCATAAAAGAAGCTAAAATGAGGCTAAGAGGGAAGAACAAGGACTACTGCAGCAGCAAAATGCAATGCAAACGCAAGTGGGAAGTTAAAGAGGCCTCCACTTAGGTACAAGAATGAAAGAGAAAGAAAAAAATGTTGTAAAGACATTTTAGAAAGACAATTGGCAAGGAGTAGTAACCATTTGGATTTAGAGTTAGAGATTATATATTTTTTCCCTTTGGCAAGTATTATCTGGCATTTACCCTGTGAATTTCCATGTCTGCTAGAACTATTGGGGAAACAATAAAAGGAGGAAGAAAGAAAGGAAGGATGATTTACCTATTCTTCTCCACCTTTTTAGGCAGTATTTGAGAGGGTGAACAATCCCAGTATATCATGTGCGTGCCCTTTATTTAATCTTTTATTTATAAACTGACTACTTTCTCTAGTCTCCCCTGGTTCCTGGATTTAAAATCATCTCTGCTGATGAGCTGGGGTTCTTGAATCCCTCAGCAATGAATAAAGGTGGGGTTCCCACAAGTTGAGGGAAAAACACAAGAGTCTGCAATAGCACCAATGAGGATTAAATGATAAATTTTTAAAGTATGTTATATCAAGACATGTTCACATCCTAAAATTGAATAATAAGTTGAAGATAATAAAAGGCTAAACAAACAAAAGTCATTAAATCAATGAAAGGAAAAGAAATATGAGACCCCACAAGAGTGAAAGCACTTGGGTAAGTTTCAAATTAACTTCATTAGTGCAGTGAGCCCGCACATCTGCAACCTGAAGGGGCAGCCCTGCTTTCTCCAGTCCACATTCTAAATCCTTTGTTTCCTTCTCTTCACGCTCGGTCTTATGCCTCTATGTGCTCTAGTTTTCTATGACTTACTTCTTACTCTGCACTTACTAATTCCTTAGACTGAGATTGAGCCATCATTTCCACATTTGTGCTTATTCCCTTTCCCCCGCTTATATTCCTCTTTGAATGACATTCCGGATAGGGCTAGGAATACCTGAGCACAAACAGCAGCGGCGGCTAAAGCCAGTGATCAAGGTGCCAAATGAATGGTCAGTGTCTCCTTAGGTCTAACAGTCTTGATGTCTTCCATTCTCCTGCATTCTTTCAGTTCCTTGTGGCAGAGGATTTTCTTTACCTTTTCTTAGGAAATATTTCAAGTTCATGATATTTAGAGCTATCCACGGGTTCAGAACAGCCGGAGTAAAGTCTGAAAGACATACTGGCACTCCAGCATGATAGGGAAAATTAGTCATCCAAATTGAAAGATGAAAAATATATCCAAAAGTTAAAGGGAGAAAGTGTGGAGGGCTAGAAAAGGGTAGAGATGGGTGTGGAGGACAGCAGAGAATGGGGTTCCGTCAAGTCTTTCCTGACAGTGCGTCTTGTTTGGATCATGCAATTTGAGCAGAATTTGGGGGTCAGTTTTTGCTTTACTCTCTCCCATTTTTAGAATCAGTTTGCCCAATATTATGACACACATGTTCCCAGTTAGCGTAATAGACTGCATATGTAACATTAACTACATCATTTCAGAGTTCCATTTGCAGATTCTACATTTTATTCGACTCATATGCCCCCCACCCTGGAGGAGACAGGCTGTTAATCCCCATCCTCTGTGGAAAGCTTATGCTATGGCTGGCAAAATGTGAGAGAAAAGGCTTTGTATTTCAGTTACCATGTTAGCTGTGATACACACACATCTACATTTCATCTCCAGTGTTGTTCTTCATTAATTCATTTTGGAAATTGTAATTCAGCATTTTACCATCGTCCTAGGGAAGCTCAGAGAAGATTTTTCTAGATGTGCAAGGCACTCTCTTTACAGTGGGGTTGGCAGCTATCATGAATAGGGTACCTAAGTTCACACTTTCGAGGTTGAACCTTAAATTTTTGATAAGCCCTGGGTAGAAATCCAGGCTCAGAACTTGTTGAAGAGAATCTGAATCTCTTAAGCAATGAGGGGAACAATTAAAGAGATTGGCTCCTTCTTCCTCTGTACCTGATGTGATACAGAGGAAGTATCACAATATCTAGTGTAACAAGGAAAAGGGAAATTTCTGAATTGCTTGAATGACTAGAGGGAGGGATTCAGTCATAGAAAATGTTTTATTTCTCTATCAATACTTTCAAGCTATGTTAAATTTAGGTATATATTTATCGGTGGGAGTGGAGAGTTAGTAAAAATGATGGCTGTTTCTTATAAAAATTGGTAAAACTTGTGGTTAAAAAGACACATATCAGGAAACAGGAATATAAAAGCAAAATGATTACTGCAGACTTCTACACCCAACATTAAAATATCAGCATTTTTGTACTTTGGCACTTTAGAGATTTAATTCATGTAATAAGCTTTATTTAGCTAGTTCTAGATTTGTTCCAGGAAAAACTGTGTCATTTATGACTTCTAAGAAATTTTATATAAAGATGGGAAGAGTGCTAAAAACTATTTTAACTAGATATGTTTTTCTAACTATAGGAGACATATACATTTATATTCCTGAATGCTTCAATAGGATTAATGCTTTCATGGGGAAGAAATTTTTTTCAGATATAATAAGTGCAGTTTTCTAAATAAATATTTTTCACAAGACAATATCTGTGTTTTTTCTTTATAAATTTATATGAGGATAATCAATTATTTTCACCCTCCTTTAACCCTTTTCTCCAAGTTTACTTTTAGAAATTCTTTCAATGGCAAAATTAATAGTGTTCAAATAAAACCTTTGTAATTTATAAGTTAAAAATATTCTATTATTATGCAATCAGAATTTGAAATAACATACTAAATTTTTTTCTACCCTTTGTCCACATATCTTTCTTTGTTTCTTAAAAGACCCAACATGAAATCATTAAATTAAACAGTATGATTTCTAAGACCTTGAGGAACAAAATAATTTGTTATTTAGAACTACAAACACCACAACAACGAATACATACAGAACAATTTTCATTCAAATGTAACAATAAGCAATATATAAAAATACTGAAGACCACCTTTAAAAATCTTAAACATGAGCAAAACTAAATAGCAACTTTCTAAAAGAAAATGAAAACTAGAAAACATAATTGCAAAATATCAAAAATGTTAACAAGAGTACTGAAAATTATTTGAGGTTTTATTGAATCATTTTTGCTTTCAGAAGTTGATTTTCATACAAACAAGAAAAGTGACAGATACATATATGCACAAAAGTCACAGGTCAATTTTCCTCTTTCAATGTGTGTGTCACCCTGATTTATGTACCTGATTGATTTAATTGGCATCAAGAAACTCCTTTATTAAAGATCATATTATACTTTTTTTGAAATGCTACTCAGAGATTGACAGAATTCCAAACTGTACTGTACATACCTTAGATCTATCATTCTTATCTATCACTCTGCATTTTCTATCAAATCGATTTTGACACATCACATTTGAATAAAACAGTGATAGAACACGCATATTCATTTACACTTCAATATTAATTGTTACACTTTTATGCACTAAATAAATGTACATAATTGGTAAAGTGCATGGGAATTAAGTTTAATTAGCCAAATATGCATTTAAAAAAGACATTTCCCTATCTTATTCATTACTATATATCAAGGTATATAATGAGATATATGCTGTAAGTCATTATAAAAACTGATTTACATCTTTGTAAAATAATTTAAACAAATATTCTCCCTAACCTAGAAGCAGAATAAACTTTCACTGAGTTTAGATTGGAATTTAGAAAATAGGAACTGTCCTTCATCTAAAAATGAAAGAAATTATTTTCTACATCAAGACCATTAAGTGAGCAGATCAGAACTTATGTGCTTTGCAGAGTTGAGGCAGCCGCAAGCCTTATGTAGCAAGATCTGCTGTGGGGTCAGTGCCCTCTAACTGCATACTAAAAACTTATGAGAAGTAGTAAAGAAGATCAAGATCACAGTTAAACAATTGACCTTCAATAGAATCCCTTTTAAAAATAGCTATGTCACTACAGACATTTTACTCTTTTGTTGGCCAAAATCATGTTTCTCCAAAGAACGTGATTTTTCAAAGTACGGGAAGAGGCTCAGCTGGCCACCAATTTTTCTAATGCTATTAAATTACAGCAGAAAATTGTGTCTTATATATAATCAGGGCGCTATTGGCATACAAGAGGTTGTAGATAGAAACTGGAAAATCCCTTAGAAACATATTATACACTACAGTATTTATATCTGATTGATTTAAAAAATGCAGCTATAGCATTTAAGCCAAATAACTATGAAAAAAAAACTGCAAGCTAATCTTCACTAAAGGAGAGTAGTTTGTACACATAAATGTCAAAGACCTTAAGTTAAGAACCAATACTAATACCTCATTCAGCTGGAGGTCAAAGGATCTCAACCATTAGAATATTGCTGTTCTTAAAATGTAGATGAAACTGGACTCTGATCTTACCAACTACCATGAACCAATACACACTTCTTTTTCAACCTGAGACAAAGCTTCTGTATCCTCCCTTAGAAGAGTCTATTCACTTCCCCGCAATTCTAAAACAGTGACTGCAAACCTGGGCACTCCACATTTTGACCCAAGTAATTCTTTGTTGTGAAGGTCTGTCCTGTACACTGTTAGAGGTTTAGTGACATGACCTCTACCCACTAGATGCCAGTAGCAACCCCTTTCTAAGTTATAACAATTAAAAAATGTCACCATACATTATCAAATGTGTCCCAAGGAAGGGAAAGTCCCCCGATAGACCTGCTGTTCTTGAGGGAGAGGAATAACCTTGGTTAAAGCCCAGCTTACTGAGGAGAGTAAGAACTATTATCTGACAGCTTTACAGTAAGGGGGAAAGATTGAGAAATAAGCCAAAACAATTACAATTGGTTGAATAACAATTGGGTAGGGACTTCAGTCACTACACTAAGTATGAACATCACTACGATAACTATGAATAGCAATTATTTTATTCTGCATTAACATAGAGATGCCCTACAATAAGAGCATCCCTAAATCATTGCTAAATAAGATAATTTATGTTCACTGTGATGATCCTGAGTCATTAAGAAATTGTTAGTTTCTTCAGTGTACCCCAACAAAGGAAAGAGAAGACATAATGCATTTGAGTAAGATTACCAGCAAAAGACTCAACATATCCAAATTCGGGCCAATTGATGTTTATCAGAAAAAAATGCTTCTTTGCTGATATGTATTTTGGGTTTTCCAAGGCAATGTAGATTTAGAATATTTTCTTTCATTCTTTCATTGGCAGCTGTTCAGAAAATAGACATCACTCATCAAAGGTACAGTTTATCCTTTGTTAAAATCCTAACATGTTGTGGTTTGTATCTAGTTTGGCCCACAGATATTACCAAATATGAATGCTATCACCTCCTGCCTGGTCAGAGCTGCCCATAAAGATGCTAGAGAGAGATGTACGTTTGGGTAAGATCTGGACAGTTTTTTAAGTCCAGGTAAAGAAATCTAGGCTCTCCAGAGAAGCAGAACTAATAGGATCCATGATAGATGATGGATAGATTGATAGATAGATAGATAGATAGATAGATAGATAGATAGATAGATAGATAGATAAAGGTAGATAAATAGAGAGATATGAGGGGGGCCCCTCAAAAACCAGAATTTACTTATACAAAAATTGTGTGTTTATTCTTACAAGTTTAAACATCAGTCAACTTCAAAGTATTCTCCATTTGATACACCTATTGAGATGTACTTTCAACTGCTCAAAACAGTATTTGAACTTGCCGATTTTGATGCCTTTTTGTGCTCTTGCTGTTTTTGTTACACCTCTGCCACATCAGCAAAACATTTTCCTTTGAGGACTTTTCTCATCAGGGAAACAAACAAACAAAAAAGTCGTTCAAACAAGATCAGGTGAATAGGGAGGGTGGGTCACGGGAGTCATGCCATTTTTGGTCAAAAACTGCTAAACACTTAGTGTGCTATGGGCAGGTGTGCTTGTAAATCACCCATCATGAAATGGGCAAACACATTAAAAGAGTTAAAAAAAAAACTTCACTAAAGCCAAACACAGCTTCTCACAGCTGGTACACTCACACAGACAGGTTACTAAAACTCTCACCTACTGGGGGAAGCCTGTACTACAAGGGGCCTGCCCTTAAGAACATAATTCTGGTTTTTGGTAGCCTCCTCCTTCACAGATAGATAGATAATAGGGAGGTAAATAAATAGGTACTTAGATAAGTCCATAGATGATAGATAGATGATGATAGATAGATAGATGATGATATAGATAGATTGTAGATAGATATAGGTATATAGATGATTGATAATAAAGATCTATTACAAGGAATTGGCCCACATGATTACAGAGAAATCCCAGTGTCTGCAATCAAAGATCCTGAAGACCCAGGAAAGCTCATGGTGTGGCTTCCAGGTTCAGTCCAAGTCCTAAAGGAGGAAGAAACAGATGTTCCAATTGTAAGACAGTCATATAGAGAGAAGACAAATTCTTTTTTACTCAGCCTTTTTTTCAATTCAGGCCTTCGACACATTGGATGAGGCTCAGCCACATTGGGCAGAACAGTCTGCTTTACTCATTCTACAAATTCAAATGTTAATCTCATCCAGAAATATTCTCAAAGACACACCCAGAATAATGTTTAACCATATCTGGGCACCCCATGGCCAAGTACAGTTTACACATAAAATTAACTCTCACAAAGCTCCGTGTGGAGACAGCTTGCAAAGCAAGATCAGGGTACAGAGTAAGAGAGTGAAACACAGAGAAGGGTAAAGGAGCCAAGCACCCAAAACAAAGCAATGGGAAAAATAGTGTGGCATTAATTGGGACAGGGTAGGTCAGAGACCAGATGGGTACAGATAGGTCAAAATCTTATTTTGCAAGAAGTTTTAGAAATCTGACATGCCCATTAGAGCAAACAATTAAATAAATGTGCTAGCCCAGTTCTACAGTTTGAATAGCAGTCTGAAACAGGATTATGGGAGTAAGAAAAGAGCTAGGACAATGTCATCCTTTTAATGATGATATACTAGAGACCTCATTTGTGTGCAGCCATGAAGAGGGCTTGGGGTAAAGGAATTCCAGAGACAGCAGCAAAAGGGATGGAAAGGAAGTCACTTGTGTTTGATATAAAATCAACCAGCAAACACTCAGAGAGACAGGTTTAAGTTTGGAGGCCATCTCAATCATTTATTAGCTATGTAATTTTTGGCAATTAGTTGACTTTTGGGGTTCTTAGTTCTCACATATGATATAAATACAAAGACTAAGTAAAACCCTAATGAAATAAACACATTTGATCACACTACGGGTAACTGGCTGCCGGTCTGCATCAAATTCCTGTTCTCAAATGAAGGTGGCCGCATAAGATTGGGAATTTATAAGTCATTGTTTGTGGTAATTTGGGACCCTCTTGTGTCAGTGTTTTGTCAATTGTTCACAGTATATAACTTAGTACTTTTATATCTGTGCTTTTTTGTGTGTGACAGAACAGACCAACTGAAAAGCATCATTTTTCATTAACTTTGCAATAATACAACACTGTATTTTCTGTGGTTAAGTTTTCTGGACACACTCTTGGTGTAATCTCAGTGTTTTACACTCTCTACTTCACAGGGTTAGGCAAGGCAGAGCTGGGTTCTGTGGGGCCTGAGGCTTGAAGAATTTGATCGGCTTTTTTAAAGAAAAAAATATACAAAATTATGAGTATAAAATTAGGTATGAAAGAAAATGGTGATTTCGAATGTAAAAAAGAATTACACATTTTTAATTCATAAACTTTAAAACAGGGCTTTGGAAGGAGTCCTTGTAAAACAAATAACCCGAAAACTAAAATTTCATTAGCTTTACAGTACATCTACTTCTTGGGGTGGATGAGGATTAGAAAAGATCATGCATGGAAATACTTAAGGCCTGATATTAAGAACTTACCTTCAAGCCCTGGCCAGGTAGCTCAGTTGGTTATAGCATCTTCCTGATATGCCAATGTTATGGGTTTGGTCCTCAGTCAAGACATGTATAAGAATCAACCCATGAATGCATACATAAGTGGAACAACAAATCCATGTCTGTCTGTCTGTCTCTCTGCCTCCCTCTCTTCTATCCCCCTCCTTCTAAAATTAATAAATAAAAAATAAAAGTAAAAAAGAAAACTTACCCTCAGCAAATTTTAGCATTATTATTGTCAAAATAATAAATAATAGTGATTACCTGACATGTACCAAGTCACATGATACTTGAAAACATGAGAGATTTGGGGAGAAGCTATGGTGATGAATGAGAGCCTCCTTACTTTCTCTTCTTTGTCCTCTTGCTGGGAAAGCTGCCCTCTCACAGCCCAGCACACAGTAGGAAGAGATGGCATATGCATTTTAGTCTTAAGTGAGAAGAGAGACTCCAGCCCTATTGGCCTGATTAGCAGAGTCACCTGAGGGAAGTTAGATGTCAAACCTGTCAAAATTGCCATCTGCGGTTACAAAAACAAAAAATCAAAGATAGAATCTTTTTGTAGAAGTAATAACTGCAGATTTAATCACAATATAATGTAATCAGAAAAAGTGCATATATAAACGAGTAGTTATGAAAGTACCAACAAAAATGTAGGCA
Organism: Trachops cirrhosus; assembly: GCA_028533065.1. Classification (NCBI taxonomy): domain Eukaryota; kingdom Metazoa; phylum Chordata; class Mammalia; order Chiroptera; family Phyllostomidae; genus Trachops; species Trachops cirrhosus. The sequence goes on from CM052541.1 coordinate 68,766,184, forward strand.
ATTAACTTTGTCTAGCATTATTAGAGAAAGTTCATAGGAAATAGACATTACAGTAAAATCCTAGATGTAGAAATGAAGTTCAAAGGTAGATAAACCTGTATGAATAGGTGTGGACCAGGTGAGACAAGTAGTACCCCGGACTGAGGAAGGGTGACAGGAGATAGTGCAGAGTAATCTGGGCTGGGGTTCTCTGGTATAAGATATTTGGCCTGATGGAAGTGGGAAGCTCATTATGCACTGACTTTTATGAGCTTTGTATAACAGCCTTGCGGAAGTTGTGCAAGAGTCACTCCTGAAAGGGTAAAGGCTATGATCAGAGAGATTACTTCTGTGTAAGGCTGTACGGACTGTGCACTGCACAACTTCCTGGGTGTGCTAGTCACATAGACTACAATAAGAACAATACTCTTGGAGTTTTACATCACTTGTAAGAACAGTAACCCAGATCGAGAATAATGAGAACCTGAACCAAGCAGGTGCAAAGAGAATGAAGATAGTTACCAAAACCAAAAAATATTTCTGAGAAGCAATTTGCAAGCATGGGAGACCATATTTCTCTTCAGTTCCTCAGACAGTTGTTGACATTTCAATGAAATACATTTGAGGTTGGAGTAAATTTGAAAATGCAAGCTTTTGACACAGTGATTTCACTTCTGGGAATACACCCTAAGGATCCCAAAACAGAAATCAGAAGAACATATGCACCCCTGTGTTCATAGGAGCACTATTTACCAAAGCCAAGATCTGGAAACAGGCCAAAGGCCTATCAATAGATGACTGGATAAAAAAGCTGTGGTACATTTACACAAAGGAATACTACCCAATCGTAAAAAAGAAGGAAATCCTACCTTTTGTGACAGTGTGAATTGTCCTAGAAATCCTTATGCTAAGTGACAGAAGCCAGTCAGAGAAAGACAAATACCATATGATCTCACTTATGTGTGGGGTCTAATGAGCAAAATTAACTGACAAACGAAATGGAAATAGAGGCATTGATATGTGGAGCAGACTGACAGCTGTCAGAGGAATTGGGGCTGGTGGGGGGACTGACTGCAAGAAGGTGAAGGAATTCGCCAAAGAACATATAGGTATAACCTATGGACAAAGACAGCAGTGTAGTGGTGGCCACAGGGAAGCCAGAGTGGGGACAGGAGGAAAAAGGCAAAGGGGGAAAAATGAGGACATTTGCAATAGCATCAACAATACTAATAAAGAAAAAAAAGAAAATACAAGTTCCACCCCAGACCTACTGAATCCAAATCTGTATTTTCATAAGACCCCAGATGCTCCTTGTAAAAAGTAGAGTTTGAGAGGCACTGTTTTAATCTGCTTCATGGGAAATAAACCTACCCAGGTACCATGCTGGTTAGCTGCTTTAGCAAAACCACCTTAAACTCACACACACACACAGAAGGAATTGGCTACAGGGAGATTCAAACAAAAGGATGAGAAGATGAAACACTCAGTAAAGGAAAAGACCACAAAGAACATGGGAAAATGCAGCCTCCAACTAGAAGGATTTAAGTTTCCAAATTTTGAGGCCGATTCCAATAATTCAGCTCTTAAAGATTGCCCACAAAATACAGAGAATTTTGTTCTTTCTGCTTGTTTGCAAGAGTAAATACTTTCCAATGAGGACAATATTCATTTCATATCATATTTTAGGATGATTATAGCCCATCTCAGGTGGTTGAAGTCATTTAGCCTTCAGCCTTGTACCTTATACCCCACCTGAGGCATGCTGAGCTACGCAGAAATGGGCTACCTGTTGTGCCTTACTGCTTAATTATTGTATTAACATATTGAAACTTCCTTTGAATTAGCTCTTCTCTATGAGTGTGTTTATTCTGTAGAAAAGCCCTTCAGTGATTTGCAATGAAGGTAATTTTTCTTGTCAGCTTACTTCAGAAATCCAATAAGTATAAATCCAATGCAATTTTAATTTGCCAACATTTTGTTTCCATTTCATTCTGTTTTGTTTCCTTTACATCTTTTTTTTTTTTACAAAAAGTCCAAATGCAAAGCTTCATTTACTGAATACAAAGCAGGATACACCTTCCCCAGAATACACAGTGCAGTGTTGTTGCTCCGGCTCCTGTGATGCTGGGCATCTTTGCCAACTGTGGGCAGAAGCTGGCCTAAGACTCTATCTGAGCACACTTGAACTTTGGATGCCTTGGCAGAGAGTTGCATGTTGACCAATTGAAAACTTTGACAGACATTCATATCTGTAAGCATAAATGAAGTGAATAAAAGTTTGGGGGGAGCCTTGCATATATAAAACTGCCATCTAGAAATTCAGTCATCTTTATAGCTGCAGGGTGCTGGAAAGGTTATATTATACCAAAAAAAGTGGTATGGTTGTGACATTCCAAGTCAACATTCACTTCTCTGGTGAAAGCTCCTGCAAGTATTAAATCCTGCTTCTAATGATTTTAGCCACACCCTCACAGTGTGTTCTCCTGCTTAAAATTTTAGCATGCAGTAAAAACTAAAGACTAAATATTGATTTTTATTAGGTACATGCACGCCATCACAATTTTTGTTGTTTAAGATTTAGGCACAACTTAAAACAAATTAGGGATAGCTGTCAGAAGGGAGGTGGTTGAGGGCCTGAGTGAAAAAAGTAAAGGGATTAAGCAAAAAAAAAAAAAAAAAAAAGCATCTCATAGACACAGACAACAGTATGGTGATTACCAGAGGGAAGGGGTGTAGGGATGGTTGAAGAGGGTCTAAAGAGGGGGATAGTTACAGAACAGTTGAAGTTGGGTGGTGAGCACACAGTCCAATATATGCATGATGTATTATAGAGCTGTACACTGAAACCTACATAATTTTATTAACCAATGTCACCCCAATAAGTTCAATAAAAATAGGAAAACAAAAATTTAAAAAGTCAGGGGCATAACTGCACCCCCCACAGGCTATCAGTTTAGCCAGAGCAGGAATCAAATTTTATTCACTTTTGTAGCCCCTCTCAATAGCATTTTGAAAATAGGTTGGATAGAAGCTGACATTCAAAGATATTGAACTGTGAGCTTACTCTCAAATTTGCATCCAGGTGCTCAAATTTTCTTTTAGCTTTATCTGACATGAGAACAAGAAGAAACTAAAGGAACTAAAGGCAAAGCCCTCTGCTACACTACCAAATTTAAGTTACTGACTGGGCTAGGTATTTAAGCTTATTAATCTAAACCAATTACTGAAAGAAAAAGCCTTCCTAGTTATTTTTTCCTGATACACTAAAACTTTCCCCAGAAATTCCTCTCTGCAAAATGTCATTTAAATAAACTATCATCTCTTTAAGTAGATTTGTTTGTAGATTTTTTTCAGTACCTTATTTCATTTTCTTTTTCTCAGTGCTACAAACCCAGCCCAGTGACTCACCTATGTGGGACAGTGCTTTAGATGCACATGTCATTTTTATGACTTAGGGCTACTTACTGTCAAGTTAAACACAATGACTTTGGTAATGCAAGATCTCAAGAGAGAAAGTAGAAGGCAAATTAGCAGTGGCTAGAGAACCACAGTGTAACCTCATTTTTAATCACAAGTGTTCACCCCTCAATGTGCATAGCTGATAGGTTGGTGAGCGGACTCAAAATAGGTCAGTTCCAACCAAGTTTAAATCAAGTGGTGGCAGCTAGGGATATGGTGGTGGAGTTTGGTGGTTACATACACTGGATTTGAACTCAGACAAGCCTGTGGTCCCTGGATTATCTTGTGTGGTACTTAAGAATAAAATGCACAGAGATATTAAGAACAGAACTCTCAGGAAGGGTTATGTCAAAGAAAGGCAATGAAAGAGTAAGCAAGAATTAAATAATATCAGCAATAGAATTCATCATCCAACTTGATCTTCAACCTTCAGGTTTCAAGTGTTGGTTAACCATTTTTATTAAGTGCATTTGAAAAATAATTAAGCATCTATTTTGTGCTAGGCATTAAGATCCCTTAGCTCTGCATAGTCTGACTGGGAAGACATATAAACTTTAATAAAATAAGTATTGCAAAGTGATGCAAAACTTGACAGAGAAGATAAAGTGTGAAACATATGAAAATGCAATAAATCTGACTCTGAAGGAAGGTTATATTGGAGGTGGGCCTTCAAACAGAGGAAAAGTTTGCCAAGCAGACAAGGATGGAGAAGGATTCTTAGTGGAAGAAATAAAAGCAGAGTCTAAGAAAGGCTGGCAAGTTCCAGAAATTGTAAAATATTCTGCTATATTCAGAGCAGAGGGAGAATGGGGACAAGGCCAAAAACACAGGGTAGGAGTGGAAGCAGTCAAAAGAAATGCAAAGGAATTTTGACTCTTTTTAAGGTGATGACAAGTATTTAAGTAAAAAAAATTTATAAGCCTATATCTGTGTTTTGACCATTAAATTTAATCATGATGTTGGGCCATACTTTTCCTCTACAATGTCCTAAATATGAAATCTTTATTTTTGGCACTGTTAATACTGACATCAGTTCAGTCCCTCAACATCTCCGAATGCTTAGCAAAGCCTCCTAACAGGTTACCTGACCTCTCTGATCTCTCTTTCTTGAATCCAGTCTTCTCACAGGTTCTGGCAAACTTCAATGGCTGAATCCCAAGTCTTTAAATTGCAAGTTTTTCCATAGTCATGAGAGCTTTACCGAGGTATTGGGTTGGCCAAAAAGTTCATTTAGGTTCTGGTAGTGCTTAGTTGTCTTTAACTTCATTCAAAACAATTTCATTAGACTGTATTGTGACAGCTGTTATATCATTGTTCATTTAAAAGAAACCTATCAAAATTGGTGAATTTTTGTGCAGCCATTTTAATATTGAAGATGGAAGAAAACATGCAACATTTTTTATGTATTATGCTTTATTATTTCAACAAAGGTAAAAACGCAACTGAAACACACAAAAAACTGTTCAGTATATGGAGAAGCTACTGTGACTGATCGAAACTGTCAAAAGTAATTTGAGAAGTTTCTTGGTAATATTGACATTTTGGTCAAGTAATTCTTTGCTGTGGGGCTGTCTTATGTATTGGAAGATGTTTAGCAGCACCCCTGGCCTCTGCCCACTAGAAGCCAATAGCGGGAGATAGCCAACATACTCAAAATATCAAACTCAATAAAGTTATTGGTGAAAATGAAAACTGTATCTTTTATTTTATGGAAAAAACTAAACAGATTTTTTGCCAACCAAATACTTATTCAAATAAATAAACACACACACACACACATGCACACACAGCATGAGGCTCTAATCATGCAGTTTCCATAATAGGAACCTGCCTACTGCTAAGGCCAGAAGCCCAGAATCCCACCAGAAGAATATGGACTTCCTAATAACCTAAGTCCTTTCTGAAACCACCTTAACTCTCTTCTTTGGACCATTTTCTCTTTCTTTCATAGATTTGAACTATATGTTCTAACCAAAACACCCATAACTTCTCAGTCTTGAACCTTTTTATACACTATGTCCAATATGAGGAATGCTTACATTCTTGTACTCTTACTACACCTGTAAAAACCCTACCCTTCCTTCAAGGCATATTAGGTACCACCCACCTAAGGCTGGCTTTCCTTATCCATCCATCTGGATGTAGTCCCCTCCCCACACCCACACTGGACATCTCAGAGGACTTTGTCCTTCACTTACTTTACTTATCTTAATATACTTGTATTGTAGTTATTGGTGATTAATGTGATGACAGGAGTCATTGTTTTCTTCATTACTATATCCTCTGAAAATTTATCAATTTATTTAACAAATAATAACAATTTATTAAATTCTATTATAATTCTGATCGGACATTGTAATAGATATCGATTGATGTGTAACTAATCATGCCAAAACTCAGAGGCTTAAAACCACAAAGATTTATCGTCTTACACAATTTTTGAGTATCTGGATTGTGGGACCAACTTAACTGGTGGCTATGACTCGGGGACTCCCATGAAGATCACTGGCAGGACTAGGGTCATCTGAGGACAGGATGAAGTCAGGAGGATCTGCTTCAAAGTTGACTCATGTGGCCACTGGCCAAGGCCTGAGTTTCTTCCTGGCTGTTGGCTGGAGGCCTCAGTTACTTGCCACATGGGCTACTCCATAAGGCTGACTATGTGTGTTATAGAAAATTACATCCCCAAGAGTGAGTAATCCAAGAGAGAAAAGAGAATGAGAGAAAGGCCAAGGCAAAAATTGCAATGTATTTTTATTACTTACTCTCAAAGCAAATACCACCACTTCTGTGGTATTTTACTGGCCACACAGACTGATCCTGGTGCAGTGTGGGAATGGACTGCATAAAGGTATGAAACTGACTTCCAGAGGCCCTTCATATTATACAGCAGAAAATGATCTATTCAACCACTGACTGGATGGAAGACTAGGGTTATGTCGATAGTCTTCTTTATGAACAAGATCAGATTTTTCTTATAATGACTTTTAAAAAACAATTTTAATATGAAGTAATTAATGACTTGGATTATTTCATTATTTAATAAACAAAACTTCCAATGTATGTGAGAGATAAATTGTTCAACAATCAATCTTACTAGTGAATAAGACAGGCTATTTCTTACATCTCATCATAGAAAACATATACAATTCTGGACAAGACAGCAGCATAGGTAAATAAGTTCACCTCCTTACAACCAAAACTACAACTAAAAAATAGAACAACTATCACTCAGAACTGTCAGAAATCAAGTTGAATGGAAGTCTAACAACTATGGAATTAAAGAAAACACATCCATCCAGACAAACAGAGGTGCATAACAGGCTAATTCCACATCTATGTGTGGTGGATAAATGTTCAGGAAGTATATCTTAAGAGCAAGGAGTCCCAGTGCCACAACAGGCCTCCTAGACCAGGGTTCCAGTGCCAGAAAGATAAGCTACCATAACTTTTGGCTACACAAACTAGCAGGGATTGAGTCAGTGGAAGAAACTTCTGGAGTCCCAAGCAGCTCCTTTGAAAGAACCCACAAATGGATTTAGTCAGACTCACTCCCTCTGAGCTCCATCACTAGGGTAACAGCTTAAAAGGCACCAGTGGAATACAGGAAGAAAGTGAAATGTCTGGCATCAAGGAGAGAGCTGGGGGACAGCTATCTCCCAGACTGAAAGGTGGGCAGAAGATATTGTCCCTTTTCTGTGCCCACAGAGGCACAGAGCCAGCAGGTAGGTGCCATATCTGAGACTCCATCAACCTGGCTAACACTATTTGCCCCACCCTGTGGATTCCCAGAGACTCCATCTCACCCAACTTACAGACCCCTCCAGGCTGCTTTTCCATATGAATGGCTGGTCTTGGCTCGTGTTTCAAACTTCCTAAATTCTCTCAGATAAGCAAGGGCTAGTCTCAGTGAACACCAGCCCCCATTCCTCTTGTTAAAGGGTAACAGGCCTGGCACTAGCAGCAACCAGCGTAGATTCACAGCTTGGCTTCTCTTGGGAATCTCTAAGCCCAGCACAAGTAGCAGCCATCTCAGATAGCTTCATAGCTCAGTCAGGGTTCCCCTGGCAAAAGACAGGTGGGGATGAACCTTATACTGCACCACCTAGGAAATCCCAGAGCTTACATACCCAGTGGACAACTATAGACCATGTGGGAGCATCACCACCCTGCCCAGCACAGTTAATCCTACACAGAAGGCAGAGATTGCTGGTGGTTAGTGGTTACAGCCATACCTTACAACTGACTGGCCTGGGTAAATCCCTCCAAATGACCTGTCAACAGTAATCAAGCTTCAACTACAAGATGAGGGTTGTACTCAGCCCACATGAAGGTTGCACTTCAAGTACCCAGTGTTAGGGGAGGCTGTGCCACTGGCCCATACAGGACATCTACTACATTAGGCCATGCTACCAAGACAAGGAGTTATAGCAGCTCTACTTAACACATAGAAATAAACACAGGGAGACTGCCAAATTGAGGGGACAAAGAAACATGGCCCAAATAAAAGAACTCCAGAAATTTTGTTCTGGAGATCAAAACTCCAGAAAAAAAAAAAAAACTGAACACAATGGAAATAAGCAATCAAAACACTGGTTATAAGAATGCTCAAGAATCTTAGTGAGGACCTCAACAGCATAAAAAGGATCCATTCAGAAATGAAGGATATACTAATTAAAATAAAGAACAATTTACAGGGAAACAACAGTAGAGTGGATGAAGCTGAGAATCAAATCAATGATTTGGAACATAAGGAAGCAAAAAACAACCAATCAGAACAAGACAAAAAAGAATACAAAAGAAACAAAGATAGTGTAACCAGCCTCTGGGACAACTTCAAGCGTTCCAACATTCACATCATAAGGGTGACAGAAGGAAAAGAGAAAGAGCAAGAAATTGGAACTCTATTTGAAAAAATAATGAAAGAAAATGTCCCTAATTTGGTGAAGCACAGAGTCCCAAACAAGATGGATGCAAAAAGGCTCACTCCAAGATACATTATAATTAAAATGCTAAAGCTTAAAGGTAAAGAGAGAATCTTAAAAGCAGCAAGAGAAAAGCCATTAGTTACCTACAGGGGAGTTCCCATAAGACTGTCAACTGATTTCTCAAAAGAAACTTTGCAGACTAGAAGAGGCTGGCAAGAAATATTCAAAGTCATGAAAAGCAGAGACCTACAGCCAAGATTGCTCTACCCAGCCAAGATGTCATTTAGAATTAGAGAGCAGATAAAGAGCTTCCCAGATAAGAAAAAACTAAAGGTGTTCATCATCACCAAATCATCATTATATGAAACATTAAAGTGACTTATTTAAGAAAAAAAGACCAAAACTATGAACAATAAAACGGCAATAAATACATATCTAGCAACAATTGAATATAAAAATCAAATCAAGCAAACAAGAAGATCTGAGACAGAATCATGGATATAGAGAATGTTTTGATGGTTGCCAGGTGGGAGGGGTTGTGGGGGAATAGGTGAAGAGGTGAGGGGATTAAGTACAAATAGGGAGTTACACAATAACCATAGAGACATAAAATACAGTAAAGGAAATGGAGTAGCCAAAGAACTTATACGTATGACCCATGGACATGAGCAATGGTGTGGGGATTGCTGAGGGTGTGGGTGGTGCTGTGTGGAGGGGAGCAAAGGGGAAAACATGGAACAACTGTTACAGCATAATCAAGAAAATATAATTTCAGAAATAAAAAAATAAAACATATATTTTTAAGTTAATTTCAAAATTTTTACCTAGACTAGAGCTATCCAATAGAAGTTTCTGCATTAGCAAAATGTCCTATATCTGTACTACCCAAAAGTGTAGTCACTAGCCACATGCAGCTACCAAGTACTTGAAATATGACTAGTGTGACTGAGGAACTAAATTTGTAATTTTATTTCATTTTAATTAATTCAGACTTAAATAGCTATGTGTGGCTAATAGCAATCATATTGGAAAGTGCAAGCCTAGAGTAACACGAGACTTTTATTTTGTTTTGATATAGACCTGAAGCATAGATCTTTTTAAAGATTTTTTAAATTTTATTTTTAGAGAGAGAGGGAGGAAGAGAGAAAGAGAGGGAGAAACACATTGCTGTAAGAGCAAAACATCAATCAGTTGCCTCTTGTACATGTCCTGACTAGGGACCAAACTCACAACTCAGGCATGTGTCCTGATGAAGAATCAGACTGGCAATCTTTTGCTTTGTAGAATGACACCCAACCAGCAGAGCTACACCAGTCAGGACATACCTGAAACAGTGTTTTTAAATGACATGTTGGGACAAATAATACAGTGCTAGAATCAAATCACCTGGATATTAAACTAAGGTTCTTCATTTAGAAGTGATGTGACAATGAGAATTATACATTTCTCTGGCTCAGTGTTCCCAGTTAGCAAAATGGAAGTACTTACCTATATAAATTTGTGGATAGGATTAGTGCCTAACATATGATAAATGTGATAGTGCCTAACATTTTTAAATGTCTCTGATAGTCTCTGATGCCATATAGTCTCTGATGCCATATTATTATTGGTGAACCTATAGTTCCAATACTAGATATTAATTAGTTTAATGAGATAAATGCATAAAATCAACCTTCACATTCCTGTAGCAAAGAACAAAATTGTATAATGTGTGCATTTCCTACATGGCAACTTCAGAAATAAAAAAAGATTTTTCTTTGAATATAGACAAGCCATTAGCTGGAATATCTTTTTCTTCCTTCAGTTTTATATCAAAGTTTTGTGGGATTTTTGGCAATATTTCAGTCATAACTTTGATGATTATTATGAAAAAGAGCAGGAAAGTGCTGTTAATTTGTTAACTTTGCTAGTGTTCATTTGAAGTTATTGTTACTTGAAAGATAATAAAAACATGGCCAAGTTCCCAAGGAAAGTAAAATTTAAATCCCCTACCTGTATGAAGATCTTTTTTTTTTTCTACAGGTGGCACCATAAACCATTAGCATCCTCTGGGGGAAGAAATGCAGTTTAGTTGCTGACATTAAAAGTAAAGCAGTCTCGCCTGGACCAATGTGACTCAATTGGTTGAGCATTGTCCAGTAACTGAAAGATTGCGTATTTAAGTCTGGGTCAGGGCATATACCTAGGATGCAGGTTTGATACCCGTGGGGACACAGGGGTGTGTGACCCCCCCATCGTGTCACCTATGACCCCCAGTCAAGGTACATACAGGAGGCATCCAATTGATGCTTCTCTCTGGCATTGATTTTCTCTCTCCCCCTTCCTTTCTTCCTTCTTCTCTAAAAGCAAGGAAGAATAAAATGTCCTCAGGAGAGGATAAAAATTTTAATAAAAAGTATAGCAGTCTCACCCTGGCCAGGCGGCTCAGTTGGCTGGAGTGTCATCCCATTCACCAAAAGTTTATGGAAAGTTTATGTGTTCAATCCCCAGTCAGGGCACATACATAGGCTGTGGGTTCGATGCCCGGTTGGGGTGTATACAAGAGGCAACCCATCGATGTTTCTCTCTCACATCAATGTTTCTCTGTCTCTCAATCTCTCTCTCCCTCTTTATCTCTCCCCTCCCCACTTCCTCTCTTCCTCCCTTCCATCCTCCCTCCCTTCCTCCCTTTCTCCCTCTCTAAAAATCAATCAACATATCCTCGGGTGAGGATTAAACATTTTTTAAAGGTAAAGCAGCCTTTTCATTTAATATAGGTTGAGATAAATTCAGATTAAGTACACATATTATGAAGAAAAATGGTTAAAGCATTTATTATAAAAACAGCACGTAGGACTATGGTTTTCTGTATTTCTATTATCAACACACACACACAATTTTAAATTGGGGACTCAGTTGAGAACTATCCGACCTATTTGAGTTAAACATCTTCTTTTCACAATAAATTATTGACCCACTCTCACTATAGTTTATTTTCTTTTTTGGGGAAAACTAAGAACTTCTTTATAAATTGCTTAAAGTTTTTATGATTACCCTTTGTCTGAGTTAGAATGTAACAGTGTATTCTAACACATCAGTCCTTAGTATCTTGCCCATCTCTACTCTAAACTTTCACTCTTCCTCATACTATGATTCAATTTAAAAATATTTCCAATGATCAATCTAAATAAATAACAAGTTAGCTTTAAGGCAAACAAATGAATTTGCATTGTTTTATATTCATCATAAATATTTCACTTAATTACCAAAGTACCTAGTTCAGAAACACAAAACAATATTATAATTTAATTAGCACTGTCCCTGCTGATTTTTTAGCAGTTCTTTGTAATTTAAAAGCCAAAAGTAAAAATAGCCTGCAGAGTCAAACCAGAGCATATCCAAATGCTAATGCCCACAAACATGTCATAGTATAATTTGTGGTATATATTTTGAACCATCAAGATTTTGTCTTTCTTCAGGTGCCACCTTATTACTTTTAAATTCAAGGTAAAAAAACCCTTACCTCCTTTTTTTTATTTTGCTTTATATGATCAAACAAACAAAAATCCCGATTACCTTGAAAGAAATTAAAGGAGGCACTTTTCTCTCATTACAGAGTAATTAAATTGTAGCATTACTAAAAATGTAAACACATATTTTCAAAGATAGAGAAGGTCATCAGCATGAAATAAATATACTCTCAATATGTAAATGTTACAAAATTCAGTCTAATATCAAAATTTTAACTTCATTTACTATTATTCCAAAACAAAGGTAACACATTTTTTTACACTAATTGTTAACTTCTATGAAAAGGCTGTTTCTTAAATCATTACTTTCAAATAATTGATCCTTTATAATATTTCTCAGTGAAAGTAACATAGCCTCAAAGGAAATAGTAAAAGTTCATAATATCTGAGCACAAATATAAATAGCAAGGTGCCTATATTTTATTAAAATTACAGCCATAAAATTCTAAAGTGAATTTAATTCCTACAGAACTGATATAAATATCAAATAAGCTTCCAAAAGTTAATGTTTAAACCCATTTTAAATAACTTTATTATATAAGTATTATGTAGGCTTTTTTATAAATGATCTTGATTTATACATGATTATAAAATACTTGACTTTTTCATTATTAGACACTTAAATAAATGTCTGCTAATTCTGTACTAAAACTCTGCTAAAACAAGTTGGTTTTCCTCTTCGTGAACTAAGAACAGTCTGAAGGAATTAGTGTTAAGAAAAAGTTAAGAAAAACAAAAATATTTTGCTTGACCAAGTAAAAAGGACCAAAAATGGTTTGGTTTAAATGTTACAATAATTTGGAAACTAGGCCTGATTCTGCCAAATTTGAACAGCTGGGGTTTGCTGTTGTTGTTGTTTCCTGAGTAGCTGGGGAATCAATGTACGTCCCTCCAATGCATTATCTCATCAACCTGCCTTTTTGGGCAATACATGCATTATAAGTGAGTATATGTGCAATATTCTAATGAAACTAAGAAGCTAATATTAATCTTTGTTTCTGAATTGAGGACTGAACACAACACAACAGGTGCATAGAAACCCTTGGTTTTACTCCTTCACTCACACATTGCAGCCTCCTGAAACTAGAGTCAATTGGTAAATTTCTCAATAGTAGTTTCCTGGTAATTTATCCAACTGACTGTTAGTCGTCATGCTGACAGTCTCTGAACCATCTTTCCTAGGTTCCCAGGCATACATGATGTGAGGCAATTGAATAATTGACTGATTCACTCAATTTCACATTCTCAGGGTTCTTAAAGTAGTCACTGTGCTCTGTTCTGAGAAATATCAAAATTACATATTCAGGGTCCATATCTTCTGACCTCTCATTCTTTATCCTGGCATGTTTTGTCTTTGGGCATGAGGCTTCTGTTCTCTCCATCTGTGCAGGGCTGCCACCTAAAACCTAAGTCATTCTGCCCTGACCTTTCCTAACTTGAGGTTGCTTCTTCACTACCACTTGTTTGTGATACAGAACAACCTGCTGTAACAGGAAAAAAACAAATCATAAAAATATGTGTATGTATGTGTATGAAAGATTCAGTAAAAAGTTAGACATATATATTTATATTAATGATTGAGATAATAGGTATTTTAACCTATCACTGCCATAAACATGTAAATTATTAGTAGCAAAATTTTACATGATTCTTCAATTTTGACATGTTTACATGTTTACTGGACTATAACCTAAATGACTTACAGAGTTGTGAAGTAATGACTGGCAGACAATATAAATAATAATATTATTGAAATAAAGTGATTGAGCCATCATAATGACTGTAAGAAAAAGTATGGGTAATTTTAACTGAAAATATTAAAAATAAAAAATATATATTATAAAAATGTATATTAAATACCTACATCTACATATTATTTTATGTTATGTACAATCAAGAGATTTTCCCCCCTTTCAAAAGTTGAGAAATACCCGGTGCTTAAAATGAGGCAATGATAGGTTGCTAGAAGCAGGGATGTACAACATAGGCACTCTGTATTTACATTGTCTTTGAGCCTTTGTCTGGTTTCTTGGTCAACACATAATTTCTGGCTCAATGAAAAGCTCCATCAACTGATCCCACTGACTGAGCAAAATTCTGAGACCTCACCTAAATCCTCTCTGCTGCTCAGAAATTCTTCTTTTCATCTCTTCTGGACTTCTGATGACAGTCCCACAAAGGTATTCCAAACCATCTCCTCTGTCCTCTGTCTTCAACCCCCATCAACTTATTTCATTCTCCTTGTTGTGATTCCATTTCTTCATTTACTGAGCAGAGTTAGGCCATGCAATATGTGTCTTTAAATTCCATTTTCTCTATCACAAAATTATCATTGTCATCCTTTCTCTCTGGAATCCATCTCCTCAGTTTTAGGGGATGAAGCATAAAATATTTATCAAAATTCAATTCTGTCTCTTGAGCGTTTTATTCGACATGATCCCACATCTTGTAGTCAATCAACCATACATTCACCTAATCAGTGGCTCACTTGATCAGTCAACAAATAATTACTGGGTACACAGGTAGCACTTTAGCAGTTTGGATCCAGAGTGGGTTCTAATACCTGTTCTGTCATTTTCCAGCCAAACAGTATAGGCAGGTTTCTTAATCTCTCTGGCAAAAGAAGCTGTAAAGTGAGTAATACCATTTTTATGTTGTAGTATAAAAATGAAATGAGAAATGGCAGATTAAGCATTTAACACTGTGCTTAGTACATAATAATCTTTGTGGAAATCAAGATGGTAGGTTCTAAGAGTATATAGTTGAAACATGTAGTCCTCAAGAAGCCATATGTTTATAATATATATGTATGTATGAGTGTATATAAATATACATATATACACACATATTACAAATATATGTATATAAAATCTCTTGAATATTTAAGTAATACAATACGAAATAGAACTAAGTGACATAACTATTGTAATTGAACAGTAATATTTATCCTTATTTTTAGAAGTCATTATTGTAAGCTCAGAAAATTTGAGGAATCAATTTTAAATTATAATTAAAAAATATCTAAGCTAAGAGGCCAAGTACAAATATATTCATAAAAATGTATGGTATTTCTATATTTTAGTGCTCACAGAGAGATAAAAGATTTTGTTTATAATTACTATGGAAATATGTATAAGAAAACCCTTGACATGAAAGTATGAGACTTATATAAAGAAAACAATTATGGTTTGCCAAATGATATAACAGAAATAAATTAAAAGATAACCCCTTTTGCTGTATGTTGTAATAATCAGAATATCTTGAATTTAGAATGAGATTTCAATTGGATTTTTTTTCTTGAAAAAAAAAGATTTTAAAATACATCTCAAAGGATAAACAGGTGAGACTGGAATTAAAAATCTGGAAAATGCTCTAGGACCCCATGGTTCTCTCCCAAGAATTCTGTGAGGCTGGAAATTTCTCCCACTGCCGCAACTGACACAGGTTTTTACAACCAGAGATTTGGAGGCTTTCTTTTCCCACGCTGGAATCCTGGGTTGCATGGTCTGTCTCACTCCCCAGTTATTCCTCCTGGTTTATCCACACACAAATAAGGGACCACCAGCTGCTGCCTTGCTCTGCATCCTCTCCACCAGGCTGCCTGTTTCCATCCCTCCTACCAGTCTGGATGAATGTTTCTTCTTTAACTCCTAGGTTGTTTGATTTCCATACAGTTTGATTTTCTAGTAGTTCTGGTAGTTTTTTATTTTTAAATTTATTCTTGTCCTTCTTTTGATTGTGTGAGGAGGCAAAGTGTATCTACTGATGACTCCATCTTGGCTGGAAGTCCCTAGAGTTTTGAAAACTTATTTGAAAAAATAATAAAGGAAAACTTCCCCAATGTGGCAAAGGAAATAGACTTCCAGGAAGTTCAGGAAGCCCAGAGAGACCACAAGAAGCACACACCAAGACACATCATAATTATAGTACCCAAGATTAAAGATCAGGAGAAAATCTAAAAAGAAGCAAGAGAAAAGGAGACAGTTACCTACAAAGGAGTTCCCATAAGACTATTCCCTGATTTTTCCAAAGAATCCTTGCATGCAAGAAGGGGCTGGAAAGAAGTATTCAAAGTCACGAAAGGCAAGGTCCTACATCCAAGATTACTTTATCCATCAAGGCTACCATTTAGAATGGAAGGGCAGATAAAGTGCTTCCCAGACAAGGTCAAGTTAAAGGAATGCATCATCACCAAGCCCGTATTATATGAAACTTTAAAGGAACTTACCTTAGAAAAATAAGATAATCAAAACTATGAACAGTAAAATGACAACAACCTCACAACTGAACCTAAAACAAAAAACAAAACCAAAAACAAAGCAAACAAATAGAACAGGAACAAAATCACAGAAATGGCAATCACATGGAAGGTTACCAGCAGGGAAGTAGATGGGGGAGAAAAGGGGAAAAGGTACAGGGAATAAGAAGCATAAATGGTAGGTACAAAATAGACAGGGGGAGGTTAAGAATAGTAGAGGAAATGGGGGAGCCAAAGAACTTATAAGTATGACCCATGGACATGAACTAAGGGCAAGGGTAGCTGGTGCGAAGGGGATTGCCACACAGAGGGAAATAAAGGGGAGGAACAAAATGCGACAACAGTAATAGCATAATCAATAAAATATACTTAAAATTTTTAGAAAATGAAGTAAATGATAAGATACTTTTCTTACTAAATATTTTAGAGGTATTATAGAAGCATAATAATTTCAAAAGCTTGGCACTATTCCCCATGTCAGCAGAGAGAAAATGGAATACAAACAGAGAGCTCAGGAGCAAATCATAATTTATATGTAGAAGTATAAGATATAAGAAAGGTGACCTAATCTGTCAGTGGAAAAAAACTGTTTGATAATTAATTCACTATTTAAAATGTTTAAATTATATATTTATCCCATAAATAAAATTGACCATAAAATATATTTATTCTCACATAAAATAACACAGTTAAAAAGCAAACAATAGGTTGTTAAAATATATTAGGTAACTCAATTATTGTCCTAAAATATGAATCCATAACGCAAATCAATAAGTCAGACTCTAAACTTAATTACATGAACAACCATGTGACAAAAGAAGTGTGAATGGTAATAAGAATGTGAAAAATAATTTATAGCTTTGCCTACTACAAAGAAAATGAACTGTACAAGACAAGACTCTTTCTCCCTATCAAAATTAGACAGAAATAAGAGTAATACAATATTATGAATGGGGTTAATATTCAAAATATATAAACAACTTATAGAATTCAACAACAAAAATACAAACAACCCAATAAAATATGGGAAGAAGACCTGAACAGTCTTCCAAGAAGACATACAAATGGCCCATAGATATATGAAAAGATGTTCAACTTCACTAGCTATTAAGGCAATGCAAACCAAAACTTCAATGAACAACCTCATCCCTGTTAGAATGGCTATTATCAATAAAACAAGTAACAACATGTGTTGGAGAGGTTGTGGAGAAAGAGAAACTCTGATTGACTGCTGGTAGGAATGTAAACTGGTACAGCTGCTATGGAAAACAGTCTGACAGGTCCTTGAAAAATAACAATAGTTACCATATGACCCAGTAACGTGTCTTTAGGTATCTACCCACAAAGTTTGAAAACATTTATTCACAATGATATATGCACCACTGAGTCAACAGCAGTATTATTCACAGCAGCCAAGACGTGAAATGAGTCAAAGTGTTCTTCAATAGATGACTGGATAAAAAGGATGTGGTGTATATATATATACAGTGGAATAGTACTCAGCCATAAGGAAAGAGGAAATACTGCCATTTGCAACAACATGGATGGGCCTTGAGAATATCATGCTAAGCAAAATAAATCAGAAAAAGTTAAGAATCATATGATTTCACACATATCTGCAATATAAAACTGAAAATAAAAAGGGAACAAATAAGAAACAAATAAAAATTCATACAGACATAGGGAAGGGGGTTGGGATGTAGCAAAGGGTAAAGAGGGTCAAATATATGGTGACAAAAGGTGACCTGATCCTGGATGGTGGGCACACAATGCAATATACAGATCATGTACCATAGAAATGCACACTTGAAACCTATGGAATCTTCTAAACTCATGTCATCCCATAGGTATAAATTTTAAAATTTCTTTACAGTAATACAGTATCCCATGTTTGTTACAGTGTGCTCAAACACTGTTGTTTGGAGAGTAAATTGGCTTATGTGCCATTTTATCTGTTCATCTGTCTTATCCATTCAACCAATATTGCCTGAGCATTTACTCTTTGTAAGGAAATGTTTTGAGTAGTTGGGAGTTAGTATCAAAAGTTTTTAAATGTTTACATTTGTATTCTGAAAATTTTTTTCTAGTAAGTCTATCTGAAAGAAATAAGCACTGATGAGCAAATAAATACAGGTAGGATATTTATAATAGCTTTAATAGCAAAAAAATTTGACACACCTAAAAACCCAACAATAAGAATGATTAAATGAATGCTGCTATCTCCATACAATTGCTTGTATATTCTTCAGAAAAAATAGAAACTTTTGAGACTATTAAGGGCCTCAAGTGTAATTAACAGTAGCAAAATTTGCATGTAGTACAATCACCGTATTGTGATACACAAACAACAAAGAATAAGAGGGATTATTACTAGATGGAAAACTATAGTTTTTTAAAAAGTTATTTTTATACTTTTTATGTTACTTCTTATGAGCACATTTTTCTTTTAACATCAGAAGTATTTCTACTCATTTTTAAATTCTATAGAATGATAAAAAAATATATTATTTTTACCTAAAAATATAAGAAGGCCTCAAAGGCACATTCCAGACTTCGCTTAATCTCTATCTTTTCTCTCTGGCATTTTTAATCTCTCCTTGGTCCACAAATAAGCTCAGGTCTCTCCTATTTAAAAATTATTTTCTCCTGTTCCTTTGAGCTAGCCAATATTTTCCCCCACATGTTATGACTGCCAAATTTCTTTAAAAAGCAATCGATATTTCTTTTCTCACTTTTTGCCATCTATACAACCTTTTTCAAAATGATATATTTATTGAGCCAGCTCTATCTCAGATCACTGGTATGTCCATTTCAAGTTCAATTTTCTCCTTTTGGTCATACTCCTTGCTTTTTTTTCATTGTTTAACTATGGTCATATTTTGGTAGTTTTCTAATCAATATTTCACTCTTTGTTTTTCTCCTCTGACTCTTTAAATAGGTGCTTTTCTTAATATTCTATCCTGAGCCATGTTCTTCTCTTCTACCTTTCTATACTCTTTTGGAAAAGTGTTATTCACTTTCACATTTAGTTATCACCTCTATGCATAAAACTCACAAATCTCCAGTTTCTGATGCTCCCTGGAACCATATCCTCCCCTTCCCTTTTTTTAGCTGCATGCCAGAGGTTGCTACCTGGATGTCCTTCAGTCATTCCCAAGTCAACATATCTAACATCAAAATATTCATTATATTGTACAACTTACTGTCCCACATGACTTCTCCATTTCTATCTATTTCCCCATAATTTATGCATGCCAAACTCAAAATCTTAAATGTCTTTGCTTTGTTTCTTTTTATCCAGTTAGTTACCCAAGGTCTATCAATCTTTTTTTTTTAAGTAGCTTTCATTTTCTTTCTCATTCTTTCCAACGTTGATAGTGATATAACTACACTTACTTTAGTATAACTTGGTCTGTTTCCATAGGAGTAATATTCTGGCCATTAGTCTAACTTCTTCCACTCTCCTGCTTTATCTTCCAGATTTACCTTCCTACAGTAACACCACTATGATTTTACCACTAACTACACAAATGACTCCTTGCTGTCTCTCAAGGTGAATGGCCTTTACCTTGGCACACAAACTCCTTTTCAATACAGTTCTAGGCTCTTTTTTCACTACTACTCTACCGATTTCCCATGCTCCAAGAGGACTACTTTCTACCATGAGTTGCTCTTTCTGAAACTGCTAACACCTTTCCCAAAAGCTCAACACAGATATCACCATTACAGCGCAGCTCTCCCCAGACATACCCACTGACTCCTTGATTTAGTCACTCTTTATGGCAATTACTGACTGCTATTTGTTATTATTTGTAAAAATGCTTTTCCCTCAAGCTACATTGGAAGGTCCTTGAAGACAAAAATTGCATCAAATTAGCTTAGAATACACCACAGCACTTGGTACAATGTTTTAATAACAAATCAATAAATTTATGGGCAGCAAACTACCAAACACTTTTTGGTCATTATTGTATTCACATATTTTCTGTTAGTTATTGGTTTGTTATTTTCCTTTGTAAGATTGTTAAATATTTACAAATAAGAGTCAAACCTATCCTTTAATAGTAGATAATTATTTATTAAAGTCTTAGAAACTTGTTATATATAAACACAATTTTGCTAGGTGTTTTACTCCTTATGCTTGCTTTCTTTTTTAGAAGGAGGGTTATAAAATTCTTAAAATGCTATTTTATTATGGTTTGTCAGTGATTAATCCATAATTAAATCTTGATTATTAGAGTGACTATTAGGGTTAAATCTATTTCTTAATCCAATTAAATGTTTGTAGGAGAACATGGGTGGCTGTGTAAATTCTCAAAAATAGGCATAATTAGATATCCCAGTGGTGTATGAATCAGGTAACTCTTTTATTTGGCAAATTTTTGAAGGAAAAGAAAAACATCAAATGACCAGTCATTTCCCTAAGCACCTCTTCTTATTTTAACAGCTATTACTCTCATTCCATGCTCATCTCCCCTGAGATACTGTGTTGGATTCTTTTCCTGAATAAGTCTTTCAAAAATTAAAGATAAATACAAGTCTCAGAATACCAACAACATTTCTGTCTGAGACATTTCTTACATGTTAAACCAAAACAGGGTGACATTACAGCCCAGCCTTGCTCAGATCAGGTGAAGCCTTCCCTGAGTAAATCTATTACACAAGACTGTTCCCTCAGCTGTGAGCCAAAAGAAACAAGAGTAAAAGCACAGTAATATGGTAATATCATTCCAAGATCCCAAACGTATCTGTAAAACCTCAGCTGGAAGTTGATTTAACCTCTCTGGTATTGTCATGTGACCCCTGAGGTGGTACCTTCCCTTCTATAAGTGAGTAGAACAATTACCATTACCCGTGGAAGCCAGAGTTCCCCAGTGACTCGGAAGAGTCTTGAGAAGGGATAAAGTTTCATAGTTTATTGCAATTCCTCCAGCACTGAAATCTCCTGGAGCTGAAACTCATTCAGAAATGATGAGGCATTTGAAGCTGCCTGAAACAAGGGCTCTCTACTAAAGTGACTGGTGGCTAGTCCATATCCCACCTGAGATAATGATGAAAAATCACGTTCAGGAAAAAAAAATCCATTCCTACAATGGAGCTGAGACAGTGATTATTAAGCTGACTTTTATTCAGGCTTCTTGACTCTTTAGATTCCTAATAGCCCATCTGCACTGGAGGTATTAAATGCTGTACTGATCATTTAACTTCTCCTATCCAATTCCTGTGATAACTTCTGTACTCTGGATAATTAGGGAACTGAGCAAACAAATTGCCACCCTTCCAACATGAGGACAAATGCATTGCTACAGGTTTATCCACCACACTTTCAGAAAGTCTCCCCCCTGTAGCGTGCAATCTTGCCATGGTATTTCCCTCTGGACAGTTTCCCACAATGCAGAGTGGGGGAGAGGGGAGGTAACATGTGGGGATTTAACTGAGGCCAACCCAGAAGTGGCTGCCATTCCACAAGAAGCAAAGCAGGGGTGACAGGCCCCCTTTGCATTCACAAAATACTTGTTGCCATGTCTGAACAGATTTTCAACTGCAAAGGTGAGCCCCCTTCCCACTGGCTTCATGGGTTACAAACCACGCACACTGAAAATGGGTGTCATTTGACCAGGTTGGTGATTGTAGCATTTTGAGAAGTACCCTGGTAGCTACAGGACAAACTACTTGAAATGGGGGAGACTATCCGCAGAGGCTGTGTGTTTGTGGGGTGGCTACAGAGAGGCAAAGAGAGTTGTAGCTACACAACAATGAAAAGAGAAGAAAGAAAGGGACACTCAGAGAAGATGAAAATAAACAACTGACTCACAAGAAATTAGAAATGAAAAAGGTAAACACCTCAAAGATGGTTTAGTGAGCAATTTAAAGTCAGCTGAGGTGGAGCAGGATGGCAAAAAGGAACTACTTACTCTCTAAGAAGGTGTCTCATTGCTTATGTGGAGACAACCCTGGCTCCAAAGAAAGGTGTTTTCTATTAGTTTGCCCACTGGAAGTAAGAAAGGCTGCAAAAGGAAGTTGATGCTTAAGGGTACTCATACGTGCACATAGGAAGTGGCTGTTCCACTGGGGCTGTCCCTCTCCTGACGACCCTCCGTGAGCACTGTCATTGTGGACACAAGCAACAAGCTGCTTCCAAGAAAAAAGGCACATAAAAAAAACAGTGATCTGGAGATTTTTCTAAAAGCATAAATGCCAAGGGCAAAATAAATAGGTTAAAGAGTCATATTCAACTTTTTCAGAACTGTGAAATGAGGAGCAGGGCGGGAGAGAACAGGAGAGAGAAAAGGAGGAAGAGCTCTAGAGAAAGAGGAGAGCCTACTAAAGAAACCAGCCCCCCTGTACAGACAGCCTGACGCCAGATGGCTTCTTCTAATAAATATTCAACCTTAACTCTGTTCCCATGTAACTTTGTTGTAAAGCTGCCAGCACACCCACACAGATCTGGGCCAACAAAATGATTACAGTAGTACAAACAAAATAGTGCAATAGAGGAAACAGACAGACAGGGTCCTTCCACAGACAGTCAGAGCTGGAAGATGTGAGCTGATGGACTTTTAGATTTAATGCTTCTGAACTCCTAATAATAAGTAACATTGGAGGGGAAGGGACCTCAAAAGAGGAGAAGAAACATTTAACTGTTATCTTCACTCTGCTTCAGGTTTCAGCACTGACACATGTACAACTTTTTCTTTATTATGCATGAGATATTATATTTCAAATATGATTTTCCAATATAACCTCTCTGTTTACCTTTATAGGAATAAGACTTCCCTGATGTCTCCTCATCCCTCCCCATTTTTTTAAATTGCAGCAATCAGTAAGACTTGATCAGTTGAATAAAAAATAGATGATTCACTGTAATTAAAAGAAAAGTACAAGAGTAATTCTCCATCAGTGTCTTCTTCTTCTTCTCCCCATCACTCCTCTCTCCCCACCACCCCCAGCTATGTGGTGTTTAAATTATATTTAAATATATGGACACCTCTGGATCCTGAGGGGAGGGAGATTCAGTATGCATTTCTATGTTTGGGGGGTCATAATTTGAAAATCATGATGTCAAAATAAAAGGACAATTTAATAAACTAATATATGGAGATTTTGAACCAAATAATGTCAAATCAGCTTGAGAAAATGGTGATTTGGTGATATGTTATTTTAAATATGTAAACTTTGAGTATATTAAAATACTATGTTAGAAAACAACTATTAGAGAACCACATGAAGCTTTTGCAATTTTAGTTTTCTAATGATATATATGAATTTCTTATAGATAGAAATGGACTAAATCAACTTAGTAATAAAATACAGCAACTTGGAGCAAATCATCTAAAATTCTTGGTATAAAAATGAGTTGCTAACTATATTTTATTTTCTATTTCTTGATCTGATATCTAAAATTACCCAGAAAAAAAATCCCTAAAGGAGTTTACCATAAACCAAAGCTTTTTTTTTTTTTAACCTCTAAATCAAGGATATATTTTTTGGGTTATCTGTAAGCACTGATAACACTGCAGGAATGGAGTTGTAAGAAAACTGAACAAAACAAAAAAATTAAAAACTTATGAAAAACTAGATAAGTTTTGTTAAGTGCATACTGTTGTTTTGACAGTTTGAGAATCTGCACAGATTTTACATTTTATTACACTGACATCAAAAGCTGTATTGATAGGAAAGGACCATGTTTCTAACAAAGAGAGACAGATAAAAATTAGCATTCATCTTCTGGTGATATGGAGCTTTCCTAGGATAAGTCATAGGATTTTCCATTCCTGCAGAGGACTATCTCAGGGAACTGAAAATGCATTGGAAGACTAAGGTTTCCTAAGTAAGGATACAATGGAGACAAATCCTTGAAAAGATGTGTACAAACTGCACACGTGAAAAATAAATGATGCAAACATATCCATATACAAAATATTCAGTTGTGCATTCAAAAGAGGTAAAGGCATACAATAATTGAAAAATATTTGAACATCTGTTTGCACATTAATCTGCATATTTTTGCACATGCAATCATCAATTTGCATCAGCATATTTTGGATGTCGCATGCACACATTTGACACCTGTTATTAAAAACCAGGTTCATAATGTGCTACTAGGTCCCTTAAACATAATTGCATTTTCATGAAATTTATCATGAATTCCAAAAGGTAGTACTTTTCTAGAGAAGTGGACAATATATACAGGATGATATTAATGGAAAACAGTGTACTTCTCCTCATCTATGCATGGACAATAGATTTCAGGGTTCAAAGAGAGAACCTAACTGGTTGTCACTGAAAGCAAATAACAACATGGCAGAAATTAATCATAACACAATCCAGGTCCTTCCTTCTAGCAGAAAAATGATCGGCCTCTGAGGAATAAACTGAGAAGTTATGTTCATCAACTGAGGTAAGCATATGTTTACCTAGCACATAGTACATACTCAACAAATATTTGTGAAGTCCTTGGTTAATGAAGGAATGTATAATTTAATTAAATGTCACGTTGAGCTGACGGTTACTAAGGTCAGATGATATGTCAGACTCTGACCGATTTGCAGGCTCATCTCATCGCATCCATATGGCAATAGCCTTTGGGCAAATATTAAAAGACTAAACTGAAAAGACTCTGCTACCAACTAGGAATGTGACCTTGGACTAATTTCTCTAGTAGTTGATTTTCTAAAATGGGAGACTGGATTGAGTTAGCAAATATGTGGTACATATGATGCTACTACCCCCTTCTTTACCCACAGTAGGCATAAAAACTCAATCCTGGCACTCTTTCCCTCTGAGCCTGAACTTAGCCATAAATTCTTTCTTAATACAGCACTCCAGGCAACCACCACCAACTGATTGAATTTGACACACAAAATTCATCTACTTTCTATGCCTGGACTATGTTATCTCTAAGGCCCCTTCCATAAAATGACTCAAGAACTTATAAAGAACACTAAAATCCTATGTTTTTAAGAAAGTGTCCTAATTATTTGGTTGTTTTCTAATTACTATGTCTCAAATAGGCTCTAAAAGTAGTTGACCATTAGTTAAGATTTGAGAAATGCTTGCCTCATGTAGAATTTCACTGTGGTACTATTTTAAATGGATTCCACCCATGAAACATGCTAAAGTAAAAAATATTTAACATATTTCTCCCTTTTGGATTACCCATAAAAGTAGGATCTTTCAGGCAGCTATGCAGAGTGGATCAGGAAAGCAGCAGGAAGCGATACTTTGCACAACACAGCCCTTTGGTATGGAGGAAAGACAGCAGCCGTGGTCCCAGCTTCTGCCAGACAGAGCGTTGGTGGTGTGATAGAAAGCACAGAAACCTGGAGGCATGTTGGACATATTCAGATGACTCAAGTGATATGGAAAGATGGGAAACAAATGTAGTTCTCAGAGAGGATGGGTTTTGAGAAAAATTGCTGGGAAATCCTTCAATGTAATAAGCATTGCAAACAGCTGAAATGAATCCATCAAAAGTATATATTCAGTGTTTGCTTTGTATCCAGCACTGTGATACATTCTTAGAGAAGTACAATAAAAGACTATAACACAGTGCCAGCTTTTGGGGAAATTACATTCTAGTTGGAAGAACCAAAACTTATAAATAACACTACAAAACTGCTCATAAGCCAAGGATACTCTTTCCCTCCCGCCCAGCTATATCTACATCCATATGGACAACATTTTAATCAATCCTATCACTTTGAATCACAATGCTTCAACAAAGAATGCCCAGAATATTCTTTATGAGGTAGCAAAATGCCCCCTGTTGTGTTTTTGCCACTTGTGTTATTTTCCTAGCAATTTATTGGGTTATGTCTCTTCATTTCCTAATGGTGGTAGACTCACATTCTTTTTGCCTGCACATTACACATACCTCTTGCTTGTAGAACTGTCATCCAAATTTCCTCCAAAGAACCACCATTCTTCCACTCTCAGACTTTGTGGATTGGGTGAGGCCGACTTTCACATGCTATCTCCAAGTACAGCCACATGATCCAAAGTGGACAATGGCAGTGAGCACTAGCATTTGCTAGGACTGTGGTGAAGAAGAAACTCAATGTTTGACCAGACTAGCTGGTGGCCGTGGATCCAATTAATTATCAATAAACGCAAACAAGGAAAGTGGAGCTGAGAGGTGGAAACAGACGGATCCCTAGTAGCACAGTATGAGCACTAAGATATAGCAATATCTGATTCCAGTCTGATTTCCTGGACTCTTCTTTTACCCACACTAACAAATTCTACCTTCCCCCTACTACCCAGCTTAAACCAGTTTAAACTGGATTTCTATCACAAGCAATCAAAATAACCAGGCAAAATCAACCTACATCACTGGCATGCATTAAGCAGTCAGTTGGTGCCATTTAACAAAACACATGCAAAAAGTACTGAAATCACTGTCCTTAAGTCACAGGTCAACAAAAGTAAAGTTCCAGCTTTTAAGAACAAAGTAAGTCAAAGCATCAAGTTATTATAAACTCTTTTCTATAGCTATTTTCTTACCTATTACTCTTCTCATTGCCCAAGACCCTCCTAAATACCCCCTCTGGGAAATATTAGGAAACAAGGTGACTGCCAAAATTCCCCTTCACTCATCTCCATTGAATTAAGATTCTTTTGAGTTGCTAATAGAGAATTTTTATTAAAACAGAGTATCTAATTATTGGGTAGAATTATCAGAATTCCAAAAAGTTCATTTTTAGGTCATTTATGGGATGGTTAGTGTTAATTCTCAATTTAGAGCCCCTTGTCCTCCTGCTTGTTTTCCCTGAGTCCAGCCAACTCTCACTGAGTTCCTCAAAAGGAGATCCCCACACAATACAAATTCTACCTCAGCATTCAGAGTGTCCCCTAGAGACAACAGCTGATGAGCACTCTTAGAGTCATCCCAGGATACTGGCAGCACACTAAGGTATTCTTGCCTGACTTCAGTAATTTATGCAATGGGATTATGTAGCTGGTGAAAATAAGCAATAAAGAAAGAACCAAGATAAGGAGGGGTGTCTTCTCATACATAACATCAGAGTAAATCCATAGTGGCTCATAATAGCTACCTAACTGAACCACCAAGTCCTTAGCTCATTGACTAGCTTAAGAAGCACACTGCTATTTTAATAAAAGTTAGCTGTGGGAATATCTCTATCACAACATCTCTACTACTGGTCATTTCTAAGCCAAGCATTTGTTCTTTTTTAGTCTACTTCCTGTTTAGAAATTGTTTCTATTTTGAGCAGTATGTTTACTTTTTCACCTTTCTGTAAGAGGAATTGCTTTTTATTAGCTAGAATTCAAATACAAGTAAATGAGGAAAACTCAATAAAGGAACTGAAAAGAAATTTCATCCAATAAATTTGCTGTGAAATGCCAAGTCTGTGGCTGTGCCTGCAGTCATTTTAGTTATAAGACACATAGTAGGAAACAGTTTTGGTGTTTTCAGCCATTAGTTTATAAATTGAATAAGATAGATGTATTCATTCATAGGAAGTAATGTAATTTTTCTTGGAAAAGTTTAATATTATACAAGTCCATTAGCATATTTACAAATTAATCTTCCCTTAGGAAAAAAAGATTGAAGATTTATAGAAGGAAAGGCTTTATTACTTTTAAAACTGCATTTTGAAAGAAAATAAAAGAAAAGAAGAAAATTATATTGAACTATAAATGCCTTTTTATGAGTAACAGTTTTGTAACACAAAAATTTATGAAATGAGAAGAGAATAGAGCAGAACATAGAAAGGGTTTTTGAGAAGATCACAGAAATTGCAACTCCAATATCACAAATTGCAAACTCCTATAAAATTAAACCTGTTTATGTGAATGCAAGCTAAAGGGCATTAAATCTATTAAGAACTTAAGGCTATTACTGTGAATTTCCCCTGGGTAATTTTTTTGTCTAAACTCTTTAGCTACTTATTCTAATATTTGACAAGTTAGGATTTTAAACCTTCATAACATTGATGATAACAACAAAAACCTGTGTTCTTTTAATTTCTTCCTCAAATTCTCAATGACTTATTAATTTTCAGCAAGTAACTGACAACATAATTAGTTACTAAAAATCCACTGTCATAAAAGAGACTTTCTCACAGAGAAAATCTTGGAGCGTAGTAAAGGAAATCTCAATTTACACACAAATTCCTGACATGTTATGAAAAGGAAGAAATGTGATTTGATTTTTCCCCAGATAGTTACATTTTACTAATCCCTAGCATCTGCCTTGAAAATGTCCTTTTTTAAGGAAGGGTTAAATGGACTTTCTACACAAAGAATTCAGTCCATTGTTAATAATAATCATATAAATAAGATACAAAATTTAATGATTTATTTATGGCTACTCTTGCAGTACACCTAACTATTTTTTTTTAATTTTTATTTTAGTTTATTCACATCTAACTATTGAAAAAATAAAAGTATTAATTATATTCAAATATTCCATTGCAATATTTTTGAACATCATCATAAATAATTTCTTCAGGTTGAAAGCTACATAGTAGCTTGATTCATAATAATTGATAATAAAAATAAATGGCTATTTATCAATCATCTCCCATATTTTAGGACTATACTTAATGTTTTCAATGCATTTTCTTATTTAATAGGCTTAGCAACCTCATCTGGTAAATACTGTGATCATTTATTTGCATTGTGATCAATTGCATTTTACAGATGAGACTGTTAAGCTTAAAGATATTAGATATTAAAAACATCCAACTAGTTCATGATGGAGTCCAGAGTGGAATTTCAGTCCTTCTGATTCCAGAGTCCACGTCATCAATTTTACTCTGTACCCTGAAATTCAAGTAATTAAACTTTCTTCGGAATGTTTTCAAACTTATTTAATAAATTAACTACTAATATTAGCTAAAATAATTTCAGAGATGTAGATCTCATTATTACAGTTTAGCAATGCCACATATTAGAAAGATTTTTTCCACTGTATTTAACCAAAATCTAGTAAAACAATGTATATCCATTGGTTTTGTGTAGTTTTCCTTCATGTTCTGTGTTTTATTTCTCTACTCTGAAACATTATACTAATCGCTACCATGGTCCCCATAAAGCATCTTATTTTCACTTGCAATAGCAGCCTCTGAAAGGATATGTTGTCCAGATCTCTCACTACCTGTTCTCCTGCCCCTATGGCCACTGTTCTTCCAAGTTCTTCTTTAAAAAGGGTGCCTCAATTGAGCATAACCTCCATAAGTATCCGTTCACTTAAAATAGTAAGCCTTCTATTTTTAGTTCCATTCTCTTTCACCTCAATGCACTAACATTATGCGTAAAGCCATGGCAATTAGATTCTGTAATTATCAAGAAGACCTATCATTTACCTAAAGGTAAAGAAATAGTATTCCTAAAAGACATATACTTCTTTTCCACCCTCCTTTTTTGGATGATTTACTGGGCCAATGATTTGAGAATAGCTTTGGATAGAAAAGAAACCTATCAGGCAATTCTATAGAGCCAGGCCTGGGAAAGAAGAGCCTTCCCTCACAATCTTTTAATAGTAGTTCTGAAATCAACCAGAAGTCAAAATCTTGGGCTTCTGTCTGAAGTCACCCAAACAATTATTATCACCATGATAGAATAGAAGCCCTGCCTGATCCTATGGATGTGGAAAAATACTGAATTCACCAAATTTCACTGGGAATACTTAAAGAGCAATCTGAAAGGATGCTCAGAGTGCCTTTCAACCCACATTGAAACATTAAATTCCTATGACAGTAATGTAGAGTCAAAATCTCATGGAACACAAATGCATATAGTACAAACATGTATAGCACTTCCACCTTCAATGTGTCATTTTATATTAACAGATGAGGTAGAAAACGGACGGCTGTTGGTTGTCTTCATTCAAGAGAGACATTGAGAGCTGGAAACACTAAATACCTTTTTACATTTCACCCAGTAAATGGCAGTGGAGCTGGAAAAAAAAAAGACTGGCCTTCCGGTTTAATGCATTCTTCAAACTTCCTCTCATGAAATGTGCTGCAGTCCATCACACTTAACCTACACTTTCCACACCCCCAGAAGAAGATATCAACAGATATACCTGTTTACTTTGGCATGAACTCAAAGGAGTAAGCTTGCAAAGCTGGTCTCTTCTTTGTACATTAACTTTAATTTCTCCTTTCCACACATACACTGCAAGAACATCAGGTAGATCCATTTACTTCCACTCTCTCATCCCACTGTTTCTCCTAAAGTGACATATTAATTATGGCTCACTTGAAATTTTCTGTTACAAATGTAGATTCAGACTTCAACACCTCAGTGAATTATATACACACCATGCAAACCTGTTTGTTCCAGGTTTCGTAAAAGGAAAAAATGAATGCAGGGTATTAATCATCAAACTGATGTCTACGATTAAAAAGTAAATTGTTTAAATGAGTAATACTTTGGGTGTTTTAATATGTTACTTTCTAGAAATTCTTTTTCAGCAGGCAAGGTGAAAAGAATGAAATATAAGTTAAAGTACACTACCAAGATGATATAGAGATAAAATTGAAGCTATGTATTCACTACATAATTGTGGTCAATCCAAACTGTTGGGTCTCACTACTCATTGATTCTGTAGTTATCAATCAAATTTGCCACAGTAATCCAAATTAGCTTTTAAGGGGGTCTAAAAATTTTGACCACTGCATACCTAAATATGTTGCATCCTTTCACACACAAAGAATGAATGTACCCCTTAATGTAGATTTATGTTTTTTAAATCTTAACTTCCATGGGTATGGAGTAGCAAACACAAGTGGAATCGCCATAATATATAAAATATATATAAACATATATATTTATGTGTGAATATAAGTATATATATATTTATGTAGTCTGTATTCCTCCTGACTTAAGTTATGTATCAGAGAAAATTTCCCACATTTTACATTTTATTTATTACAAATATACTACACATGCAATAAAAATTACAGGGATGAAACTATCAATAAGATCAAATATAAGATAAAAGACATAAAATTAAAGACTATAAGACCACCTTGAATGGAATATAAGTTGTCTGAGTGGCCGCTGAAACCATCACATAGAATGTGTATGAATCAAAGGGGGAAAAAAGGAATACCCAGTGAGCGCAATTTATTAAACTCAGCAGGTATAGAAAAGGCATTCAATGATGAGAGTTATATCAGTTGGGGGAAACTAATTAATTTAAAAAACACTGAAAACATGTAATGGAACTAATTCAAAAGAGTTTTTATTTCAATAACGGTACTAAGTGAAGAAATAAAAATTGATAAGGCCCTCCTCCATGCAGTTACTTGAAGACCTAGATTGATGGAAGCATATTCAACCCATGACTGCGAAGGTCACCCTGAGAATTATTTGCCTTCCAGCCACCAGGTTAGGGAGAAAAGAATGGAAATGTGTTTGCAGTGATATTTAATGAACCAGGCCTGGGTGAGACGCACATCTCTTTTACTCACATTCTATTGGTTAGACCTCGTCACACAATCACAATTAAACATCAAAGAGACAGGAAAATGTTGTAGCTCTGTGATCATGATGAAGACTATGGATTTTTTTTCTTGGACAGCTAGCAGTTTCTGCCCCAGTCTGCCCTTCTGGTTACCATGGCCATGTACTCCTTTCTTCCCTCACACAGAACACATTCAGTAAAATCCTGATGAGACCATCCACTTAATGCATCTAGCTAAAAGTCCATGGGTGACTGAATTGTTATTTCTCTCTGTTCAAACTTGAGGTGGTTTCCTATGGTCCTGTATGCTGTGAACCAAGAAGACAAGTTCTTCTTCTTCCCCATATACTCCTACATATCAGGAGTAGAAAAGAAATAGTGTGACTGTTAAAAAGTCTGAGGCAGAGAGGAGAATAGTGGATACACAGTAATCACAGACCCACAGTAACAATGGAACTCTACTGAAAAGGTATTGTGAAGCCACAATTCACGACACTTGAGCAAGTTCCAAGATCTTGATTTAACTCTCTAGGAGCAGCTGCTGTCTCCATTGTTACTCCACAACCCAGCCTGCACCCTCTGGATTTTTTCCCCTTGTCCATTATTATACAAGGTCATGTCTCAAGTGAACACTAAATAAATGTATTCACTTTCAGAGGTCAAAGTCATCCCTGTCTGTTTATGTAAGTTTGAGAAACTGAGGGTTGTTTTATAATCAGAATTTTGTTAAGGCTGGAATTATCATTTTATTGGCAATACAACTTTTTTCAAATACCTAATTGCTTCTGATCATATTTGTTTGCAGTCAGTTCCATGAGTCAGTAATAATTACCTAAATTCTTTTTCAGATTTAAGATTTGAACCTCTTTTACTGATTTGTTTATTTAAGTTTTTATTTGTTTCCTTATTGACTTATTTTGCTTTCTAGCTTTCATGCCTTTATTTCAACCTAATGGCAGATACTTTGGGTCATCTAGAACAAAACAAGAGGCTTATACGGGAAGGTCACCCACTTAATTATTTTGAGATATACTTCACATACCATATCAGTCACTATTTAAAGTGTACAATTCAATGTTTTTTAGTTTATCTACAGATAGGTGCAGCCTCACCACAGTCAATTTTACATTTTTATTACTTCACAAAGAAAGTTCATGTCTTATAGCTACCACATACCCTCAGCTCTAAGCCAGCTACCACTTTCTGTCTCTATCAATTTTCCTGTTTGGATATTTTATAAAAATGGGATCGTATAAAATGTGGCCTTTTGCTTTGCATATTGTTTACAAGACTCATCCATGTTGAAGTATGTATCAGTTCTGCACTCCTTTTATGGCTGAATATAATATATTTGCATGGACATAACACCTTTTTTTTTTTACCCAGCATTAGTTGTTGAATATTTGAGCTGGTTCTGCAACTACCAACATTCATGTACAACTTTTTCTGTGCACATATGTTTTCATTTCTCATGGAGTGAAATTATTGGATCACATGGTAACCAAGTTTAACTATTTGAGGAACTTCCAGATTGTTTTCAAAGTGACTATACCAATTAATATATCTACCAGCAGTGTTCAAGGATTCCAATTTCTGCTCATCTTCACCGACAACTGTTATTGTTTCACTTTTTGATTATAGCTATTCTGTTGGTATGATGTGGTATCTCATTGTGGTTTTGATTTATATTTTCCTGATGACTAATGCTATCCAGCATTTTTTAAATGTTTATTGGCCACGTATATCTTCTTTGGTGAAATGTCAATCCTGTAATTATTTTTCTTTTGGGTCTTTTTAATTATTGAATTGTAAGTGTCCTTTATATATTCTAGATATCAGTTCTTTGTCATATACAATTTGCAAATATTTTTTTCCTATTCTGTGGTTTGTCTTTGAATACTCTTAAAAGTTAATTTTGATAAAGTCAATTTATCCATTATTCTTGCTGTTGCTCATGCTTTCATGTCATATCTAACAATTCATTACCTAATCTGATATCATGATCATTTACCCTTATGTTTTCTTCTAAGACTTGTATTAATGTCTTTGATACATTTTTATTTATTTTCATATATAGTGTGAGGTAAAGGTAAAATTTCATTGCTCTGAAAATGGCTATCCAACCATTTGTTCCATTTGTTCAAAAGACTATTCTTCCACCATCAAAATGGATACCCTTGTCAAAAATCAGTAAACCGTAAATACATGCATTTATCTGTGTATGCTCCATTCTATTCCACAGATCTATATGTCTACACTGAGGCCAGTACCATATTGTCTTGATTACTCCTACTTTGTAGTATGTGTTAAAATTGGGAAGTGTGAGCCCCCAACTTTGCTCTTCTCGTTTAAAGATTGTTTTGGCTATCGTGGGTTCCTTACAATTTCATGTTCATTTTAGGATCACCTTGTCAATTCCTACAAAGAATCCAGCTGGGATTGACATAGCTATTTCATTGAATCTGTAAATTCATTTAGGAGTATTGCCATTTAACAGTATTAAGTATTCCAATACAAGAACATGGTAATATTCTTCTATTTAGATTTTCTTTAATTTATTTAAACAATGTTTTGCAGTTTTAAGAGTACAAATTTTATACCTCTTATATTAAATGTATTCCTAAATACTTTGTTCTTTTAAATTCTATTGTAAATGAAATTGTTTTCTTAATTTTATTTCATAAGACTCATGGCAAGTATATAGAAGTATGATTTTTGTATATTAGTCTTATATCCCCAATTTCATTGACCACATTTCTCCATTCTAAACATTTTACAGTGGATTCCGTAGAATTCCTATATGCAAGATTATGTCATCTGTGAATATAGTTTTATATCTTTCTTTTCAATATGGATATATTTTATTTGTTATTCTTCCTTAATCACCCTGGCTAGAATCCCTAGTGCAATAATGAATAAAAGTGGCAAAAGTTATCATCCTTGTTCCTGAGCTTAAAGGGAAAGTACCCAGTGTACTCACCATTAAGAATGATGTTAGCTACAGGCTTCTCAGAGATGCTCTTTATCAAATTAGTAAGGTTCCCTCCTGTTTATTCTTAGTTTGTTGAACATTTTTATCATGAGAAGAAATGTGTTGAATTTTGTCTAATGCTTTTTCTGAACTATTGAGTTGATAATGTGGGTTTTTTCATTATTCTATTGATATGGTGCCTTACATTAATTGATTTTCAGATGCTAAATAAATTTTGTGTTCCTGAAATAAGTCTCACTTGGTCATGGTATAATTCTTTTACATATTACTAGATTCAGTTTGCTATTATTCTGTTGATTTTTTAGTCCATATTCATAAGATGTAGTAGTCTATAGTATTTTTTTCTTATGATGTCTTTGCTTGGTTTTGGTATCAGAGTAACTAACACCTTTTACCATCCCTGTACTATCATTCTATTAGTATATTTGAATTAAATGTGTGTCTCTTATAGACAACAAACAGTTTGTCTTCTTTTTCCATCTGGAGGAACAAGCTCTACCTTTTGACTGGATTGTTTAATCTATTCACATTTAATATATTAAGATTCAGTTGAGTTCATGTCAACCATTTTACTTTTTTATCTACATATCTCATGTTTTCTCATTGTTTCTCTGTTCTCCTTTATTGCTTTTCTCTGAACTAAGTGAACATTTTCCAATGTAGCATTTTAATATCTTAAATGACTTTTTTACTATTCTTTTAGTTATTCCCTTAGTGGTTGTTCTAGGGTTTTCTATATACCTTTTAATTTAGAATAAACAGTTTCAGATTTATACAAATTAATTCCAGTGGCATATAGAACAGTTACTCTTATATAGCTCTAGTCTGTAAATGTTATAAGCCCAACAATGCATTTATTTATGTAATTGTATTGTTAAGTAACTAAATAGAGAAAAAATAAGAAACATTTATGTATTTTTATATTAAAATTCTTATTTATTAATTCTTGTTGCTTTCACTTGTTCCTGTGAATTCAAGTTACCATCAGGAGTCATTTGCTTAGTCCAATGTAGCTTTGCTTCCACCCACCCTCTTGTGCAATTATTGACAAATATATTACATTTTATACATTATAGGCTCAAAAACACATTACATACACATTGTTTTTTAATTAGCTGAGAGAAAATGAGAATAAATATACATTTACACTGCTTATTAAAATTACATAATGCTTTTCCCAGGATTCTCTATTGCTTTATTTCGCTTGGAGTTGAATTACTAGCTTGAGCCACTTGCTTCAGCCTAAAGAAATCCCATTAGAATTTTTTATAATTTGAGTATGCTAGCAACAAACACTCTCAGTTTTTGTTTATCTGGGAATCTCATTTTGGCTTTAATTTTTAAAGATAGTTTTGCTAGATAAAAGATTCTGGATTGACAATTTTTTCTTTGAGCATTTATTTAGAATGGTATCCCATTGCTTTCAGGCCTCCATGTTTCTGATGACCAGTCCACTATTAAATTTTATTGAGCTTCCCTTGTAAGTGATGAGTCATTTTTCCCTGAGCCTTTCAATATTTTCTCCTTATCTTTGCTTTTAAGCATTTTTATAGTGAAGCATCTTTTTGTAGATTGCTTTGTTTTTATTTTAACTGAGGTTCATTGAGCGTCCTGGATGTGCAGGTTAATATTTGTCAATAAGTTTGGAACTTTTTTGCTTTTTCTGGAACCCTCTCTCCTCTCTTCTTCTGTTCCTCCCACTAGATAGATGTTGGTACTAATGGTTTCTCACATTTTTGAAGCACTGTCTTTTTTTCTTCATTCTTTTTCTCTGTTTTTCAGGTTGGATAATCTCTACCAATCTTTATATTTGTAAGTTCTTTCTTTCCAGTTCAAAACTACTGTTGAGACACTAGTAAATTTTTAAATTTCAGTTATTATTTTTGACTCTAAATTTTCCATTTGCTTCTTTTTTAAAGAATTTATATTGCTTTATTGATGTTCTATATTCAATGTATCATTACCATCATACTATGTTTTAAATGTTTTCCTTAATCCTTTGAAGATATTCATAACAGCTATTTTGAAATATTTCTCTGTTAAATCTGATGTCTGGTTGTTCTCACAGTTTCTGTTGACTGATTTTTTTCTGGTATATGAATCATACTTTTTTGATTATTTGTATATCTCATATTTTTTGTTTAAAACTGGAAATTTTAGATAATATAACAAATCTGGTTACTTGGTTCTTCTCCTTCCAGTCTTATTGTTATTTATGTCCTTACTTTTTTAGTGACTGGCTGCCTTATTTTAATGAAGTACAATTCCTTCATAGTGTGAAACCTCTGCTGTTGCTACTACTCATGGAGTACAACTTTGTGTATGCACTTGGGATACCCTGGGATGTCAGTGGTTTTGGCAGACTCTCTTTGACTACCTTTATACCCTGAGCACACTGTTAAACTCTGCTAGTTGCTAGCTGATTGCTCTACTGCTTTCAACAATGCTCTGGGGATAAATTGCTTCACAGACTAACCCCAAAATAGTTCAGGCTCCTTTAGAGGGATATTTAGTTCCCTGGTCAGTAATTCAGATTTGTTCTGATACCAGGAGTGCTCTTCTCAACTCTAT
The DNA here is from genome assembly GCA_028533065.1 of Trachops cirrhosus. Classification (NCBI taxonomy): domain Eukaryota; kingdom Metazoa; phylum Chordata; class Mammalia; order Chiroptera; family Phyllostomidae; genus Trachops; species Trachops cirrhosus. The sequence goes on from CM052541.1 coordinate 68,803,322, forward strand.
CTTTCCCCATTTCTATCCAGAAAATTAGCCAGCCTACAATTTAGCCTATATCTCTAATAAGTCTATTAATATCCTTTCACCAAAACTTCTTTTTTTGAGAATGTCCTTAGACTTGAAATTCTCCATATTCTAATACATATAAAGTCAATTGCTCTGGGGAGAAATTTGAAGATATCTGTTCCATGGCTTGGTTCTATTCCCCCAAGTCCCCAGAAAAATCTTTGAGCCATGGCTATGGTGACAATGACATGCTTTTCTCTGAACACCTCCACATCTGGAGCTCAGCCCTCAGCACAGGGAAGAGAGGGGCAGACAACAGCCCAGATTTCAGCTTGCGTCTCTCAATGTGGCACCTCTCACCCCATGAGGTAGGGCATGCTGGTCAGGACCAATGGGCTCTCAGTATGCCGCCCCCAAGGTAGAGCTCGCTTATGAGTGGGAGATGGGCAGAAGAATGGGATTGATTTGGCCACACTTGTCCAGAACTTCACATCAACAACCGGTCACTGGGGCAGGATGAGAAATGTTCATGTCCTGCCTGTACGGGGTAGATAGCCCTCTAACTGAGACCTGGGAAGAAAAAAAAAGGCTTGTGTTTTTGGCTGTAGCAGTCTGGTGTAAATTTTCTGTCTCCCTGAACTGAGAGGTAAAGGAAGGCCCTAGGCCTGGTTTAAATATCACATATTATCATAGTTCTTACCGATTTTAGTAGTTTTCTTTTCTTTCTTTCCTTTCCTTTTTTTTTTTTTTTTTTTTTTTTTTTGAGAAAGGGGAAGGGAGGGAGGGAGAAAGAGAAGGGAAGAAATAAGGATTTGGGAAGGAAACATTGATTGGTTTCCTCTTGTACATGCCCTAACTTGCAACCAAACCACAACCCAGGCATGTGCCCTGACTGGGAATTGAACTGGCAACTTCTTGCTTTGCAGGTCAATGCCCAACTAACTGAGCCACATGAGTCAGGGCTAGTAGATTTTCTTGAATATCTTTTCTTTTTCATTTAATGTATGTCCACAGAGTTATTTTTAGGAACTTTAGTTTTTTTAAAGAGTGTTCATCTGTTTTATTGGGGAGAAAGTTTTGTAAGCTTCTCACACTGTCATGACAAAAGTGTAACTCCCAACCCCCTTAATTTTATCTTTGCTATAATGTTGAGTTAGTTGTTTTTGTTTTTGTTTGAGAAGTAGTTTAGAACTTTGACCATCAAGTCTTTTTCAGTCATTCTGCCTACTCTTTAGAGTACAGAAATAGCTTCTAATTCCTAGGTTGTCATTTACATTTACAAATTAGCCCATTCTTTCCTAACTTCATCCCACCCTTATAATATCAAGCTAAATGTAACAAAGTGCAATACACAAATATTCTGGGTCTTTTTTACATCTTTTTCTAGATTAGCAGGCTCTGTATATCTGCCTTCCAGGTTGTTGCAAGTAATAGTTTTACCAAATGTTTATCTACTGCGTAATATAGATCTCCAATGTCTTTCTATTTCCAATATTTGTTTCCTGGCTTTCTGCTGCCCAACCACTATAAGCCCCATATTTTATGTTTTTAATGTGGCAGCTATGTACTTCAAGATGGTAATTCCTGTTTTAATTAGGTGAGGCAAACCACTAAAACAATCTCAGTTGAAATTTATTTCTTGTCAATTTAATAGTCCTGGTCTAGAAATCAGATTATTGGTCAGTACTCTTACTCAAAGTAATACAGAAATTAAAAAATAGAAAAACTACTTTATGAGTGATATGCAAAATACCTTTCACACAACACAAAACCTAAAATGTATTTTTGTCTTACTTAAAAGCAGGAAAGATTACAAAAACCTCTGAGTCATAGACTTAGAGATTTTTGTGGGCATTTACATACACAAAGTTTCATTAGGTTGAAAGTTTTTAGAGCAGATTTGCAAGCATGTTGAAAAGAGCATTTACAGAACATGATAACATTAAAGGGGGGTTTATTTCCTGAAGTCATTGCATTTCACACATTTTGGGAGGAAAGATATGGGGAGAGAGATACTGGTTTTCCAATTCTCATTTTCACATAAAGGTGGAATTTCCACTCCTTTACTTAGAAGGGAAAATTAATAGGGAAAGGGGCATTTAAGGCTTCCCTCTGCTCTTCATGTTTTTTGGGGATTGTGTCTCCCAATTCATATGGTAATTCTTAATCCCCAGTACCTCAGAATGTGACTTCATTTGAAGGCAGGGCCTTTCAAGTTGTAATTAAGGTAAAGTGAGTTCACATGGAGGGTTTAGTCCACTATGATTGGTGTCCCTATAAAAAAGGAGATTAGGACACAGACAACACAGAAACCTCGGGACAAGCACATGAGGAAACAGCCATTTGCAAGCCAAGAAGAGAGACCTCAGGAGAAACCGGCCCTGACAAGTTGCTAATTTCAGACTTTTATCACCCAGACTGTGAAAAAAATTAATTTCTGTTCTTTAAGCCATTTGGTTTGTGGTATTTTGTTATGGCAGCTCTAGGGAACTAATAGACATGGTAAGAGAGATAACGTATAATCGGTAAGTTTAGGAGAAATAACAGGGCATGTGTGGAATCTTCCAACAGTAAACAGTAGCCAGTGAGCAACGCATTTATTCATTTATCCAGAATATTGTTATTATGTAAGTACTACAGATGCAGTACTATGTTAGCTGCTGCTAATACAGGAATGAAACATTCAGGTATGCTACCTGCCTGCAAGAAACTTATAAGCTAATGGAGAGAGGAAAATAGAAGAAATGTTGTGTACACAAAAGACACCAGAATATGGAGAAAAGCTGGGTAGGTTGGGTTTTTCCCAGGAAAATCTGGGGCGCTAACATCCATATTGACTTGCATTGGGTAGTGAGGTTGAGGGGAAATGGAGACCATGGGTCAAAGCAGCCAGCTAAAAGAATTTTCTGATCTGCTGACCAAATCCTTTTGATCCAGTGGTTTTGAGAGGCAGCCTACCCTTGGATAGTAATTTCTTTTGCACAGATGGAAGAGGACTTGGATATGAGCCACAGAGACAATTACGGGCTATGGGTTTCTCCAGTTTTCTAATGAAACGGCTTAGCTATCACCAAAATTGAACTGGTTAACTGAAGTATACAAATATATAAAGCAAACTCTAAATAATGTACAATCAAAACTAACACAAATCAATATCCCATACAGTTTATTTCTGAGTATGGATGCTACAATAATAATGAGGAAAGCACAGGCTTCAGAAGCAGATTCAATGTCAGATGAAACATACACATAATGAATACTAGTGAGAAACCAACTACCATTAGGTACTGGGGTGAAAGTAGTGAGAAAGTAAAATAAAACAGACAGAGTCCCTGCCACTTGCAAACTTGGGCAAGTAATTTAATCTCTCTAAATCTATTTTCTGAGATGATGAATAAGGACCATGAACAACAAAACAAAGAAAGAAGTAAAATATAACAAAAGACACTGAAATAGAGGACAGGTAGTTAGTGACCAGAGGGGAGAGGGGAGGGAATTCCAGGGGAGAAGGGAAGGGTTTACAGGACACATGCACAAAACTAGGGGTGTTGGAAAGGGGAGGGAGGAGGGGAGGAATGGGTGGGTGGGCTGGAATGGGAATAAAGGATAGAAACTGTACTGAATAAACTAAAATAAAAAAATTAAAAAAAAGGACCATGAAAGTTATTTTGGATAACTCTTATATAGGGTAAATGTTAAAAAGACATTTAAAAGTACTTAGCACAGTGCCTGGCAAATAACTATGTGTTGAATGTTATTTCCTTCTCACATCTCTCCAACTTTGCTCTCTGCAAAATGTGCCAAGCTAAAAGCGTCCCTTTGGGTATTGTTCAATATGTTACCAAATATCATAAACTTCATAGCCAAAATCTAAGGCTTAAAGAAAGGTGGTTAAATCTTATTTGAATAAATCAGACATTACATCATCATGGCTAAAACCTTTAGCATCTTATCTAGAAGGTATGTACATGTAAGAAGGTATTTCTTCTTTATTTTCCAGTATTTTCATCCTTATTTTTATAGTATTAGACTCATAGCAAAAACCCAAATTATTTGAAATAGACTAAAAGAGGATGTCACAAAAATAATCTGCAGGCACTGAAATAAAAGTGATACATCCTCTTAAAGCCTTAAGAAGTATCTTTATTTTTAGTTACAGAATATGTGTGTGTGTGTGTGTGTGTGTGTGTGTATATATGACTGAATACATATTCAGTCATATATATAATTATCTCCCCTTTCTCTAGAAAAAGATAAAAGCAATACAAGATAGAGAATCAACCCCTAGAACCTTTAAAGTGGTATGAAAATAGTAGAGAACATACAGTTCAGATAACATATTGACGTGGGTGAATTATCTGTATTGTATTGAACCAGATTCTCCATGTACTAAGCGATTGTCAGTTTGGGTAAGTATTCTAGGAAGAACTATTCCTTCCTTTTCACAACCTCAGGGAGTAACTTGAAATTCTAACAGAATCTAACTTACTTTGTCATAATATCAAAAGTTTTGGTTTGGTGCACTATGTCCCCAAATTACTCTCAAGTCCTACACTCTTATCTACAACTCTGAAGTCAATGAATTGCAGACTCTGGAGGCAACACGTTCCTTGCTCTTATCTCTGTCATCCCTTGTCTCCAGCTACTCCACATCCCATGAATCAGAACAATTTTGATTTGAGATAAAGTGCTAGCTGTCAATGGGCTTTCTACTTTTATTTTAATCCCAAATCCCCCCCAAACAGCTTTCTTAAATCTGCTACCTTCATTTCTTACTCTTGAAACAGACTTGGATTGGAATTAGATTTAATCCATTACTATCTATCATATTGGTCATTTATTTTATTCAATTCAGGGTACAAAGCTAAGCTATTTAGGGAGTGCCAAGGGTGACTGTTATACTCAGCCTTAACACCATAAATACCAAGTTGCATCTCCTTTTTTTTCTCTCTACTTTTCACATTTGTATGTAAACGTATACTTCTTTCATTAAACCATAGTGATCTTTGGTCAAATGAATAACGTTAAAAAAAACAGATTTGTTCCTAACCCATTTGGCTGCATGTAAAATATCCATAGCTGTGATGTGTAATGAAACCACCCTCTGTTTAGAGAGCCCTGCAAAACCTACATGCAGTGGATTTCATTTAAGAAAGAACATTCACATCATTTGAACACAGTGTCAGCAATATAAGCGAGAACAATCTTCTGGGTAATACCAAAGTTTACTTAAACAGATTGATAACGTGTTCACCAAAGAAACAGCAGACACAGTTTTCACAGTTTGTTCCCTTCTGTGTGACTTACCCACCAAGCATGATAGTACAATTACCTAGCTTCATTGTAAATGCCCGGACCCCCTTATGTGCTCTGATGTGATATCATCTGATTGTAGCAATGACATTTCTCTTCCTATCACATAATTTTTGTGGCTGTCAGAAAATATGTGCAGTTCATTAGAATCAAGATGTAAAGGGGTTACATGTAGAGAAAACAAGGTTTAAAAAAAGAACCACATGGTTATTTTTGCTAGTCTTAATTTTTTTCCTCTTCTCCACAGATTTCTTTACAAATCCCTCACTTGATGTTCCTTGATAAGCTTGGCCAATCAAAATGTCTCAGTCAGAAGTAACTGGCCCAACAGCCATGACCTTTCACTCATTTTTTGTTTTTGTTCCAAAACTACCTTAGTGGTCATTCAAATCATGAACGTGTTAAGTGGAAGTAGTCATAAATCAGCATTTTTTCAGTCCACTGCCCCACAAATATCTGTATTTAAATGAGAGGGGGATTATTTAAGGCCACACTCAATAGGACTTCACAGCTGTTAAAAGTCGGCTTTCTGGTGATTTGATAACTGAAATATGATGGTCTTTTTCTAAAATATTGATGTCCAAATATAAAGTTTATACAAATATATACATACAGGCATGAAATGTTGCAAATAACAAAGAAAAAATGAAATGTTTTCAGAGTAAAATAAAACCATTGATATTCCTTAACATATATTTAAAAAGGGGTTTATTTGATAAGACTTGTATTATTTCCATATAAATTAGATCAATGTCTTTGCTTCTCTGTTCATTCAAAATTGGAAACAATAACAAAAAGCAGTGAAAAGTATCAAATTCACTTGTGACTTGCACAATCAGGTGACACTCATTCATACATGTCTTGGTGAATGTGAAATATATAAGAACATGTGTTCTGTGAAGATCCAATGTTTATACTACGAAACTTGAAATAAATTAATTTGAGATAAAATATGCCTGCATTTCCATGCAAATAAGTTTAGAAATAATTTTTAAGGTAAATTTGTCCAAATGAATAGTTCAAATGAATAGTAAGTAGGTGTTTCCAAAACTATCAGTTATTTAAATGAAGTCTGATTTTTTGGAGGACACATTTTTACAGCATGTCTTGGCCAATAGAAATAAAGACCAGGTTATGGTGTCTATCAAATGTCCAGACACACACCCAGCTGAATATGGCAAAAATTCTCTCAGACAGGGCTGGTCAGACATTTAGTAGAAAAGGCAGCCATCTACACAACATGCGCTGGGAAATACAGAAGAGCAACTGTGCCAAAATTAGGCGTTCCCATCTTCTTGTTCTTATTCCCATTTCTCCTATTGCATTTGGAACTCTAACTGCTAGTCATTTTTTTTGTGTATCATTGAAAATTTTTACCAGAAAACTAAGATATTATCTAATAAGCCATTAATAAGTCATTAACACCTTACCTTGAAAAACGGGTAAGGGACTAGTCAAGGAACATGTATGAATGACCCATGGACATGGACAGCAGGTGGGGAATGAGTGTGGGAGCAGGGGTTGGCCTGGGCAGAGGAGGGCAAAGGGGGGAACACTGGGGCATAGGCAATAGAATAACAATAAAGTATTTTTAAGTAAACAAATAAATCAGACATACAGATAGTTTACTCAAAGGCTCTGAGAGAGTATAGTACCAAACAGGTAATTTTGATGAGGGTGGGGATTTAAAAACACAAGTGTTGGGCCATTTTACAAGAAAAGCCCCTAAAACACTGGGTAGTTTGTCAGGGGAGGCAGAATTTCAGAGGGCATAAATGCAAAAGTTAGAGGGGGTGGGAAAAACCTATGGCATCGTTTCCCTCCAAACTAGCTAATAAAATCTGAGTGTAATTGACAACCTTTGGAACACTAATAGTACGTGGTTCACACTCTCAACCTACATAATCCAGTCTCCAGTGACAGCTCTTAATGCTTATTCCTAATGACAATTTTGAATGAGGTATATGTTCTCAGTACCAGCAGGTACCTGATCTTAGTCTGAACCAAAGTGTAGGGACTTAGCAAACACATGTTAACATTTTACAGTGAGACAAATATTAAGTGGAAGATGTGTACAATGCCATGCCATCGATCATGTTATTCATACAAAGCATATAGTCAATTACTGAATTATTAAAGTTGCATCCAGATAGTTCTGAGACAAGTGATTAATGTCACTCACAATGTGTATGTGTGGTTGTGGGAGGACAGACGACATAATGAGTGATTTGACTGAGGTGACTAATTCAGGCAGATGATCTGACATCCCTGGCAGGTAATCCTGTTCCAACATGTACACACCCGCACTCACAGCTGAGTGCTCAGCATCCCCAATTCCTTTACACTATTGGCCTATAATCACATGCATTGCTCTTATATTCAATAAAGGAGACTTCAAAATAACAGCATTTTATTGAAAATTACACTAGAGGAAATTCTCTGAAGTAAATTAATGATAAAAGAATAAAGCTGTTAAATGAATATATTTTTTCATGCTTCGGGGCTATGTGTTTAACAGTTTTCTAACTGTTCATTCATTTATAAAAAATATTTCAGATATTATCTCCTAGAGTGGAAATTAGATATTTAATTGACTGGAGGGAATGAAAGCGGCTCACTTTTAGATATGGCAACTAATTTAAAATATTTCTATAAAATGCTTCATAAGACCACCATCAACCCAAATTCTTGGCAAACATTCTTGTGTGTATATATAGTTGTTTTTATAAATGTCATACTGTAAAAGCTAACTCCTTCAGAAACATGTTTATCTTAATTAGTAAAGTCAACAGACTTCTAATGGGAAGAAATGGGTATTTTTCTCTGTGGTATCCAAGGCATCAAAGGCCCAGTTCTCCTGCCAAACCAATCTTCCTTCCTGCCTGTCTTTCAAACCCAGGTGATTGCAGACAGCTGAACAGGCATTTTCCCCAAAGCCTCTGCTGACCTGGCTTCAGCAGTCTCTCTCTCTCTCTCTCTCTCTCTCTCTCTCTCTCTCTCTCTCTCTCACCCCCACCCCTCTCTCCCCACCTCCCTCTTTCTCCCTCTCTCTCTTTCTCTTTCTCTCTCTGTGTCTCTCCTCTCTCTCTTCCTGTGTGGTTTTCTATTTTGCCTTTTCTGTGTTTTTGCTTCAGGAAAACTAGGGATATTCATGACACTGAGGCAAATAATGTGGAATTAACTAAATTCTTGAGGCCTTATCCTAGCAACAAGACCATCACCATCTGTTCTGAAGACAAACCAGCCATTATCCACTGCATTCTTTATACAGACTCCATCACCTGTGAGGGAAAAACACTGCCCCTTTTGGGGTTCTTTGTCACAGAGAAAGTGGTCTGTGTCCTTCTGATGCAGTAAAACGTAAAGAATGCAAATATAACTGGGAGCATGTACAGCCAATTTAAAGAGACTTATCTGAAGTCCCTAAAAGGCCATTCCAAAATATCTGATAATTGTCATCTGTGCATAGTAAAAACTGACTAAAGTATATTGTGGATATCTCTCCATAGCTATTTTATTTTTTAAATTAGAAAAGAACAAATGCAATGTGTATCTGTAGTTTGGTAGTAAAATAATTGCAATATTTTTGCATTTATTTTAGAATCAAACATTGTATTCATTTCACCTTTTCAAACCACATCAAAATTTATGTTTTGAAAGTGGCATTAAAATGTTATTTCAGTGACTTCAGGGTAAGAATCAATCTGCTTAGACGGCTAGTGCAATCCAGGATGAAATTTTTTCCTTGGGAAAATGTTTAAAACATTAAAGACAGTAGCTTGGTTATACTTTAGGGAGTAAAATTTATATTATTAGGAATAAACAAGGTCTTTTTCCTCTCTCAAAATATTTTAGTACAAAGGAAGACAGTATCTGTAGAGAGACATCTGAAAACCCCAACCAGAGTCTGAAGTCCAGATAAGGGAAAATAGGAGACAATTCTGAATGATTTTCTTCCTAGAAAAAAATACACCTAGAGAGGTGATCCAATAAGTTAGGAAAAACAGATCTATTGAAGGTCTACTATGTACCTATCACTATGCAATATGCTTTGAGTTTTTTTTTAATTTGACATGGTTTTTAGTAAAAATACACCAACAGATAAAGTGCCCCCTCACATCCTACAAAATATTAGCTCTATGATTATCAGTTAGATTTGCTTGATGTTTATTTTTTAAAATCTCTTTTTTCTACTGTATCTAATATGATCCTAATTAAGAGAGTGGCAGGCAGACTGAGCAGTCATCTCCATCACCCATTTAAAGATGAGAAAACCCAGGTTCAGATAGGTGGCCTGGTTTGCCCAGGGCTCCCTAAGCTAAGAATCTAAAATCTATTGAGTCCAAATTTAAGCCCACTCTACCTTTTAAAAGGCATCATTTACAGTTTTCCCATCAAAAAGGGAAGTACAAATGAATAAGAAAGTTCAACTAAAGCAGCAATAGCTCTTCATTCTCTTGGACAGATCACTGACTTACCTGTTGGCTGATGTTCAAAAACAGCATGTGTGTCTTACATAGACCCCATTTGCATGAGCCAATGTCCCTGAAGTTACCTGTAAAATATGAACTGGAGTTACCAGTGTGGTTGTAAATAATCTTCCTTTTAGATTGTACCTTGTATTCCTATCACTGGGCATGACAAATTTCCTGCATGTTTCTCACGTGGCTTTTGCTAAAGTATTTCTAGACACAGACACAGTTGAAAATATTCGCCAGTGATTCTGAGAAGCAACTAAGTCATTCTCTTCATCCCATCTGTGAATTTGCTTAATCTGAAAGGAACAAAATCCCAATGTTTGGCTAGTTTCAATGAATAGAAGAAACACATATGTCTGGTTATACCACTTCAGAATGGAACAAAAGCACACATGAGAACTGAATAAGATGTACAGTGAGATCATTGAAGGACATTTTGATCCCACTAATAGGTATTAAGATGGTGTAAGAAAAACAGATTCCAGAATAATTGCCTCTAGCCAATTGGAGCTACTTGTGTACATAAAATATTATAAAATAAAATATTTAACAAGATATGAAGATATGTGCAGGGTGAATTATAGATGCCACAGATATGCAAAGTGGAATAAGAATTTAGTAGCATATCTTAGCAATGTAGTTAACTCCATTTTAAACTAAAAGAAAATAATTTTTCAGAAGATTATTTCTCCCAAACAAGATATAACTATAACTAATATGAGTACAAAAGCAGTTATGCAGAAATCATTATTCCCAATCCTCATTTTCAGATTAACTTAAAACAGTTAATAAGGCTAACAGCGATGTTTTGATCCCCATGTGGCCTGGAGACCTTGCTTTCTCTGTTCCTTTAATATAGAATATAGACTTTCCTCACAGTCCCTTATAAACATGTGCTGGTGGTCACAAAGGGGAATGAAAGGGAAAATAATAGGATGGACCAGTAAACAAAGGAAATGGCATTTATACTCCTCAATTGTCAAACTGAACACGGGGTATAAATATCTTGTCCTTGTAGCTGGAGTGACCAACCACTCTGGTTCACCCAGAATTTGACCCAGATGCTGGATGAGGGACTTTCAGTGCTATAGCTGAGAAATCCCAGGCAAACCAGGGTAAGTTAGTCACCCTCCTTAGCTGTGAAATAAGTCTGTTTGAGGTTTAATTTAGCACCACTCCTTAAAGTCTTTAACATTTTTTAATACGATGTTTTAGGGAAACAGGACTAAAGAGGATATGGGTGTCTGTCTTGAGAGTCAAGAGCCCCAAAATGCGCATGAGTAGCAGAAATGTGGAGTTTCAAACCTCTTAATTGCCACAAGTGAATGTCTGTGGTTTTTGCCAATACCAAGACCACTTCTGGCCTGACCTCTTGACTCATCTGTGCTCAATCGAAAGTGATTTGTCTTTCTTCAGTTTCTGTCTACTGCTGAGTTATCCATTCACCCCATTATGCCTCTGCTTCCCTTTACTAAGCAGGAGTGCCTAATAATTTGTTAAAAATCAATCCAATCCCCATCCCACCACTTTTTTTAATAACATGGAAGTGCTGCCCTACTGTTCAGGGGAAGAAATAAAATTCAATGGATCCTATTGGATGTTGTCAGGGCATCAGCTCATTACACCGTAAGTTGATTTTTGAAAGGGGGAAAAAGTATTAAGAACTTATCCTGTCTTTAGTTACTTCAAGGCAATTAAACAGTTAATGAAAGAATTTCCTTTTAGAAAATTCTAATAATTAACTACAGACAGAATGATAAAATTAGAAAAATCACCACTTGCAACCCTGTAAAAATGATGGATATAAGCAATGATCATCAATGAATGTAAAATAATTATTGAAAAGTTATTGCAGAACTTTAAAACGCTTATGGGACTTTAGACTTTAAACTTTTTTTCAAGTTCAAAATCATTTAAAATGGGGCAACTAGACTTATTGGGTTGATAACTTTGTAAGGTATATGAATGTCTGATCATTATGTTGTATACCTGAAACATATTATATCTCAACTACAATTGAAAATAATTTAAATTAAATTAAATAAGTAATTGAAATTTTTATTGTAAAAAAGATTAAACAATATAAAGTGAATGTTCCTTTTCAAAAAAAGAAATAAAATAAAATAAAATAAAATAAAATGAGTTAATCAATTATTATAAGCATCACAGAAAAGGCATACACAGGACCCTGTATTAAATGTTCTAGCCTGAAGAAATTAAACCAAAAGTCTGTAACTAATTGTAGCAAATGCCTTGGGTTCTCACATCTCATCCCTCTGCCCACCTCTGATATCAGCCGCAGTTCTGAGGAATGGTTCCAATTCACTGTATGCAAGCATCAGCTTCCAGGAAAACTTCCAGCCAAAAGGAGAGGGGAGTCAGTGGTAAGTTCCAGAAGCTTCTCAGAGGCCCCCACAAAATAGAGCCTTGAGGTCATCAGAAGGTACCTTGACAATACAACCTTAAATGGTCTTTCTTTCCTGGCTTACTGTCTCCACTACTTTAGTCTTCTCGTGGAGTCACTTTCCAAATAAATAAGGCTCCTTATTGCAAGCCCTGCTTTCGGAAAGCTTTAGCTAAGTCATCGATGAATCCTACATCTAATTACCTATTTCCAGGAAATACAGGAGATAAAGGAACAGCTCACTGTTGGCTTAAGAAATGTCCAACCTTCCCAGGATGAATGACTCGTACTTCTAACAAACTGACTGCATGAAAAAAAGGGACAAGAGGGAGGGGAGGAGGTGGGGAGGGAGAGAGAAAGAGGCCTTTTAAAGAATTTAAAAAGACCTAAAATATAATAACCAAATACAGTATGTGGAGTTGCTGAATTCTTATTTGAGTAAACCAACAATAAAAAAATCTCAGAAATGTAAGTGGGGGAATGCAATATAAATTGAATATTACATGATGTTGAGAAATATTTGTTAATTGTGTTAGGTCAATTAGCAGAAGTGGTTATATATTTTTAAAGCTGTACCAGATGAAACATATACTAAAGTATTAATGGATGAAATAATGATATTTTGTCTAAAATTATTTTAAAATATTCCAGTGAAACCAAAAAATAAAAAAGTAAGGATTAGATGAAATCAGATTGATAAAAAGTTGATAATTGTTGAAGGTGATAATGGAAATAGGGAAATCATTATCATCGCTATTATCTCTACTTTTGTTTATGTTTAAAATTTTATGTAATGAATAGTTAGGAAATAAAGATTTAGTGGCTTGAAAAGACCCTGAATTGAAATTCATAAAATAAATAAAATAACATCAACTTAAATTTATGTCCAATTTAGTTGACTCAGTCACCTAATCTAACCTGTCAATTTCAGTTTGATTCCAATTGTGAGGGGTGGGGATGAAGCCAGTGCAGGGACACAGTAGTACTACCACTAGGAACAATTCAGGAACCCAGACGTCTGCCACCTTCTTTGTTACCAGGAACAAATTTCCAGGTAAGTTATTTTGTCACTGATCGACACACTCTGAAGGGCTCCTGTTATAGGCTGCCCTGATTGTGTTTCCTAAAATCTCATATGTCAAAATCCTAACCCCAAAGTGATGGTAGATAGAGATGGGACCAGGGAGAGTGCCCCTAACCCCTGCCCTCCGAGAGGGAACAGAATCCACCAGTACCTTGATCTCTGACTTCAGTTTCCAGAACAAATAAGTGACTGTTGTTTAAGCCTCCCAGCCACCCAGTTCATGGTATTATAGTATATCTGCTCAAGCAAACCAGGATACCTCACCAACTTCTGTGTGCTGAGGAGACAAAAAACTATTTAAATATTAGGCTAAGCTAAATATAATTAGAAAAATAATAAAAGGAAAATAACACCTTATATTTATATTTTGAAAGTGTTTTCAAGTGCATCATTTCTGCTGATTCCTAAAGAATCCTGAAGAGTAGAAGTTATATGTATAAAGTCAAATGATAAGGCATACGAATCACATAACAATAGCTGCTTTACATTTTGCTTCTGGTATAGTAATGCAGAGTTGACCATACTTGGAAATGTAACACCCAACAGGAGCTTCTTGAGGGGAAGGGTTTTTTAGGATTATTCATTTTTGTATCTCTAGCACCTAAAAAAGCATTTGACACATTGTAAGCACTTGATAAATATTAATACTTAAATTTCTTTTTTGTTTGTTTCCTTTTTTAAAGACTTTATTTATCTAATTTTAGAGAGAGGGGAAGGGAGAGAGGATGAGAGGGAGAAAACATCAACATGAGAAACAGTGATTGGTTGCCTCTAATATGCACCCCAACTGGGCACTAAACCCACAGCCCAGGCATGTGCCCTGACTGAAAATCAAACTGGTGACTTTCCATTTTGGAGAACAACACCCAACTAATTGAGCCACACTGGTGAGGGCTAATGCTTAAAGTTCCTTAACTCTTTTACTTAAGTAGCAATTGGGTCATCTGTCTACTATCATTATCACTGCCATTAAATTAGTCAAACTAACATCACTGTCTTTTCTGCAATTTCTGACCGGTCTCTTCACATCCACCACTGGCAATACCAATTACGCTACAGACAGTGTACTTTGCAAATGCATATATGACCCTATAACAGCACCTACCCACATACACACATGTGTACCTAAAATCATTCAATTATGATTCATAGCCATAGGGCTATTATTTTGTAAATATGTTATTACATATTTATTTTGATCATTTGATTAACAAATGTTTTACCTAGCATACTTCAAACCCAATTCAGTGGGGGTGATGGGTGGAGGGGAACAAAGGAGGAAAAATCAGGACAACTGTAATAGCATAATCAATAAAATATAATTTTTTTAAAAAACCTATTCTTAGTGCAGGAATTAAGTTTGTTTTTATCCTCATCTCTTTTGCTCAGGCTCTAGCCTAGGACACAGGGTGGGGCAAAAGCAGATTTACAGACACAAGTATGCAAAATACAGAGTTTATTCTTATACTAATTTTTCTTACAAACAACCATAATCCTGTTTTTGACCACCCTATATAGTGGTCAATAGTATTTGTCAAAATAATTCATCCAGTAGCCAAATTTCAACTCACTTTGAGTTATTTTAGCATGCTAGTTTTATTATCCAAAATAAACAGGTAAAATAAAATAGTGGAGGAATATTATCATCAAATTAATAAAATTGTGCTTGCTAACCAATCACTGTAATACCTATAAGGTCCCAACTTATTATTAAATGAAAAGTAGCAATTATATCTCCTTGACCCAGAGTGACCCTGTTTGTCAGTTCAAGGGAGGTACTGAAAAAATCCATTATTTTGCCTTTACCTACAATGGTTATATAAAAAGTGAAAGTATATTTGAGAGCTTGCAGGAGCACAAACAATGCTTTATGGTCAACGGTCAGTACAGAGAAGCAAAAAAATGTTCTCATCCTAGTAAAAATTTGAGTCATTGGACTTTTAGGTCTTTGGCAAAACCCACTCTACAGAAAAAAAATAAGCATATAGAAAACTCAAACATACTACAGGTAAATTTCAGAGCACATTATTTGAAAGCAAAGTAACTTTGAAGAGTATTCACAAACCATTTCCTTTCACTGTCAGCTCCAGGGCATTTCAAAGGGCATGGGTTTCCACCTCATTCCATGGTACTCCTGGAGGGAATGCATCTTTTCCTTCTCTCACTGGTACCATATCTCCTGTCATCACCATCCATGTTCTGTGTGTTTCTCTTATGGGATTATAAACCTGTGAGTTCAAGATCTGAGTCCATGCACATTGTCTGGGTAAACAGTATGTGCTATAGTTCAATAACCCTTTGTTGAATGCTGTGATCTAATTTACAAAAATTCAATTCACACTGAAGACTTCTGGGACAACATCCACTGTGTCAAGTAAAAGATGGCACCAATGCACATGATCCAACAGTGTCAGGAAAAAATAGTCATTCGAGGAAGGACTGGTCCACTTCCACTAAATAATGAATGGGCAGAGTTTATCTTTGGAGTTCCTCTTCCATCTTCTCAGCTCTGAATACCTTTTTTAATACTCCTTTCAGCTCATCACCCCATCCTGTTCATGAGGTTAAAAAATATGATGAATTTTACTTGTATGTATTAATGCAATGAAGAATGTAAAGCATCTAATAAATTTTTTTATCAGTTTAAAGTCACACTTTGTTTGTAGGAAATGTCATTAAATTATAATAATTTGAGATATTATAATGGAATAAATTCTTGGAAAAGTTTATATTGAATAAATTTTTAGAAAAGTTTTCACTATCTATTGAAAGATGCCTGTTTAAAGTTCATAGAATGTTACAATAAGAAAGACCTTCAGATAATTTCTGGTTTAACACCCTTAGACTTAGAAAGGTTAAGTGATGTTATTAATTACTGATAAAGGATATTGGTTGACTGTTTCCTATATTGGGCACTGGGCAAGGCACTAGGAACACAAAGATGAATAAGAGTAAGAACCTGCTCACAATGAATTCCCAGTGCAACAAGGCACATAACCTCTAGGCTGAGGAGAATTATGTCTTTGGCTTGTAGAGGAGACATTTGCAGAACTTAGCATTTTGAGAAACCACGACTTCTCACTGGTCATCCTGACAAGCATATTAGTATCCATGGTGTCCTCAGCTCTCCACAGGTACCATTGTTTTAGAACATATTCCACCTGAGAAAGAAATAATTCCCTGAAGGGTACACATTTTAAATCTAAATAATATCCTTTCTTTTAGAAATTTTAATTTTTGGAGCTTAATACATAGTCTAGTGTTACTAGAACAACCACATCCACCAAAAATCATCTTAAAGTAGCTATAGAATCCCAAACGGATAATGAGTTCTTATAGAGTTTTCCCAGTTATGGAGAGGAAATCATTAGTAATTTAAGCCAGAAATAAAGAAATCATCTAATTAATGTATTCAGAAATGAATCTTAATGTTCAATTATTCTACTGATTTGACACAACCTAGTAACAACATAACATAGTCAGTAACATTGTATTAATGCTGGAAGAATTAGAGGGAAGGTAGCCAAGTAGTGGAAGGGACTGATTTTTTAATCCTTTTTTCTTTTTTGAATATACAATAAGCAAATCTCTTACTTAGTTTATCATATTAAAAAAAAAGCAAGTCCACAGAATTAACCTGAAAACCATACTGTGCTAAAAGTCGGAATTCCTTCACAATTAAAGCTTATAAAATATCATTTACACAAAGCCTGTCAGTTCAATTCATTAAATATTAACAAATGATTTTTCTATCATTCAACAGTCTCTTAGTTCAGCTTTATTGATTGATTTAACCAATGTCTATTTAAACATGTATAATTTCCATATTTTGTAATTAGTCCAATTTTAAAGAATACTCACATAGAGTAAAAAGTTAAAGTGCCAATATTATCACTTCTATATTCATGCTCCCATTTCCTGAAGTGATCCAAATAAAAAAAATGTTTTTCAACCTTTAGTATCTTTTGTTAAATAGTACATAACATCAGCAGCAAAATATTTGAGAGTGCACAAAGGTATTGCAGCTCGAATCTGCCCACGTTTCTATCACCTAGTCTCCCAGTTCTCTACCAAAAGAAAAAAATATATATATATATACATTCAAATATATTTTTTATAAAATGCAATCACTATAATCAATAGCTGGTTATATTTTAAGATCATTTAACCACATCTCACTTTCACTCTTTCCCTCATTAAACAGTATAAAACCAATAAATGTGTTAAGCAAATACATTTCAAAATAAGAATATCAGGAATGTGTTAATTTTTTTCAAAGGTAAATATATCCTCTGGTTATTTCTATATTCAGGAAAGTTTCATTGTTCTAGGAGATATTTTTGAACTACTCTGTAATATAACTCCTCTTTATGGTATCTCTCTCTCTCTGAAAATGCTTAAATCATTTCTTGTTTTTTATTGTTAATGTTTTGAGCAAATATCTACCTGCTTTGCCCCATCAGTTGGGCCAAGGCTGTTGCTGGTGCAGCACGCAGTTTTAGTGAGATGCTGCAGAGTCACAGATGTGTTTAAGATGACTGATACGCATGTAAATGTCTGAAGAGTCTGTCTATCCACAAAAATCTTGAATTAGAGTTTCATTCAGAGTGCACATAGAATCTGACCTCAAGAAATATAGACTATCTGAAGAGACACAATGCATACAGATGATGAAGATATGGCATTGTTTTTAGTAATCAATGGACAACAAAAAAATGCAAGAATTCAAAGGAGAGAAAATGACCACTATAGGTTAATTGTCAAGGAAATTTTTCTTTTATTTTTAGGAAAACAGGGTTTAAACTAGGCAACAAAATGTGTGTAAAAGACAAATTAAAAAAAAAGAATAGTGTGCACAACGGCATGAGGATGGAGATCTAGACGGCTGTATAAAGTATAATGAGTCAGCAGTGTGGCTGGAGTAAAAAAAATTAATAAATGAAAGTAAAGGAAAATCAGGTTAGAAAAGCAGTTTGGAATTACATTACAGGAACCTGGGAAAGGCTAGTTAAAGAATTTAGACATTGCATGTCAGCAGGGTACAGCTAGCTGTAATTTTCGATGAGAGATGACATGATAAGAAATGATGGTTTTAAAAGATTAGTCTGAGGGTTTAATTTTTCTGTTCATTCATGTTTTCATTTATTCAACAAATATTGATTCCTGTATTTAAATATCAGACCTTGTACTATAAATACAAGCAAAGATAAGCAAGATATATTTCCCATGCTCAAAGTGCTTTTATTCTAGAGACAGAAGTACAACAATCCATGCCATCCATGCCATTTACTGTGATATGTGGCATGGCAAAAAACCTCCATGAAAACTTTAAATGTAAAGAATAAAGACTTCCAGATAATACTAGTGATTAGGGAAAACCCTGGCAGAGCCAATTTGAAACCTACACTGGAGGGATCAGTATAGTTTACTATATGAACTTGGAGAAAGAGAGGCAATGAAGAAATTTTAAGCACACAGGAAATATTCATGCAAAGTCAATAAAGCATAGCACAGTGGAATTCTCTCTTTGTTGCCCAATGTCATGTCACTTTGGTCCATCTGTCATTTCAGCTGCAGCTATGATATGCAGTTCTGTGCAATATCATAGCTATCATCTCACTCAAGCTTCGGGGACTTCTTGAAAGTTCTGGAAACCACGTAGCCTCTTCACAAACACAGTCTGGAAGTGTTGGTTTGTTATGTCCAAAGGAATCCTTCAACCAGTGGACAAATGACTTAGCCTCCTGCCCTTCTGATAATTCTGGACATATTATAGGTATCTCAGGGGTTTTAAGGAATGAAGCCCTATTGCCCATTTCTGGAACTTCAATTACATATCCTAACAAAAACACCCTATCTCTCTATTCTTGCCCCTCATTCCTGCTTTCTTATATAATTATCCAAATAAACTCCTTACCACCAAATCTTTGCCTCAGGTTCTGCTTTTAATAGAACCCAAATAGAGGAAAAAAAGTAATTTATTCAGGATGATTGTAGAGAAATGTGTGCTAGTGACCAGAGGGGTCATGTGGATGGGGAAGAGTAGTTATTCTTGAGACTAGAGAGAGCTTTGTGTGTTATACTAAAAAGTTTGAATTTTATCTAAAAGCTTACAGGGAATCATTAAATGATTCAAAGCAAGATAGTAACATGATCAAGATTTTTGTTTTGAAAGATCTCCCTGGCAACGTGTAAAAAGTATGAACTGAACATCCTGGACTGAGAACTGAGAGGCTTATGTAGAGACTATATAGTGATCACTACTGGGTATTTTGAGTCTTAATTAAGGAATTCACTCTAGAGATGAATATGGGAGATAAAACCCATCTGCCTTAACTATTTGGTTAAATATGTGGAGTGAGAGGTTGAAGACTGTCTGATTTGGGACAACATCTGAGTAGCAATGTTACTCATCCATAAATACAGGAGCAGCAGGTTGTAGAGAGAAGTAGAATGAATTTATTTTCCAGCATAAAACTTTCATTAGGATTTTAATCAATCATGTGAAAATAGTCCATGGCCTGTACTTCTTGGCCATAAACCTATGGCAAATATTTATGGAACTTATTAAGTTCTATGTAATTATAACTTTTTCAGTCAAAGTATCCCCATGTAATCATTTTATATATAAAGCAAGGTATTATCAATTGAAAAGCTTTTAATTTCTCCATACAACTGGTCATTCTCAAGCTTTAAGAACACCAAAAGCCCTTGAAGGGGTTGTTAAAATACAGATTACTGGGCCTCACCACCGTGTGTGATTCAATTGGTCTTGGAAGGGCCTAGAAAATCTGCATTTTTCACAAGCTCCCAGTTCTGCTGATGCTGGTTGTCCAGAGACCCTACTTTGAAAACTACTGCATTAATAGACCCTAAACAACTTGTGGACCGAAATTGTGTCTCACTGATTTCTGTATGCATAATGTATACCGTCTAGTAGAATCTCAATGAATGTTTATAGGAATGAATGAAAGACTGTATTATTATATGTGATGTAACTAAAAATTTTAACTAATTTGGACAATTAACTGCCTCATTCAAGAGTCTTCTTGTTACTCCCACTTTTAAGGAAATTAATAAATCAAGAAAATATTAAGTAATTGCTGTCCCATTTGCTGAAAATGGAAAAGCTGAACTCTGTGTTGTCATGGATACAGTATTCTATTTTCAGTACTAGTCGTGTCCTACTTGTTAATGACTGTTACAGTAACCAATAAGAAAATAACACTTCACTCACCACATTTCATTAAATTTAACACCTCATATTAAGCTTAATGGGACAATAAGAACAAAGTTCTGCTTGCCAATTGTTTATAGAATTCCACCATTTTCCTGCAGTTAGTGACTTACACAGCATCAATCTTTATAAACAGCTCCCAAAATAAAAAGGAGATAGGAAAATAAAAGCTTTTGTTGACTTAATAATAATGACCTCTTGGTCAGACATTTCCTGACATTTAACCAATAGTTGAATTAAAAGACTCTACTGCCTTTGATTCAAGTTCTCTGCTTCTACAACAGATTATTACCTCGCAGGAAATGCCCTCACTTTCCAACATTATATATTTAATAGAAGAGAAAGAAAAATAATCCTGAGCACTAGGACCTTCAAATGCATGTGCTTTACAGTACTAAATGCAAAATATGGGTGGAGAATGGACAAAACCACTTAGCTTGAATAAAATTCTTTGCAGTTTGATTTTGATGCCAATCACAATAAAATAATCACCTTCATCATTGAAATCTGGGACTGTGTTACTGTATTTTTAAGGAAAATTGAGCTGTGAGGGTAAAGTCCTTCATAATTTATAGGGAGGGAATAGATTATAAACAAACAGCTCAGCCTGCGGGAGAAAAAAAAAGATAATTAAATACATTAACGATGCATACATATAAGTAAAAGACCAAAGAAATACTGGAAAATATAACATCATTTAGAAGTCAGGGGAAATAAATGGGAAAGGAGAAAAGGACAGATAACTCAGAGGGACTGAATAAATCTCAGATAGGATATAAAAGACTGGAAACAGATGTTTATATTAAACTGCCAATGGAGTGATGAAACCATACAGATTGTGGTACCAATTTAACTGGAAAAAGCTATGGCAAGCAGACAGAGATTTGAGTTGGGGCTCTATTTTCCACCAGTCAACTAAAAGAGGTGGCTGCTGCTGCTACTGCTAATGATGAATACCATATGCTAGCAAGAGACATAGCCAGTGTACTCTGCTCTGCGTGTTGGTTTGGGGAGATATGTGTAATTTTCTTTATCTGATACAAAATTAATGCAACTTCAAATAACTGCATGCAGAACGCCTAAAGAACACATATTACTTCTCTTTGAAAAAGTCAAGAGTGAGTTATTTGAAATGTTTTCATCTCAATTCCATAAGGCACGTAAAGTAATTTCACCTGATGTGGCCATGATATTGACCTAGTTGTCCATTTTACTTTTACGGTAGAGAGGAAGCCTACAACAGAAGAGTTATATAGTCAAATATAATATTTAAGAAAATAACAACAAACTCTCTGCTTACAGTCTTCTTTAAACAAGCATACATATGTTCTGTACATATGTTACAATAATTTACTTAGTATATCAGCAAAGAAAGGACCACACCTTGTGTTCTAGTTGTCAATTTAGTTTCTGGCTGAAAAATGTCCCCCTATATTTAAAAATATATTATATAATTTTAAATATATATATATTTAAGAGAATATATATATACACATAATCTCTTAGCCCTGACTGGGTGGTTCAGTCAGTTGGACTGCCATGCCTCACACCAAAGCTTGTGGGTCCTGTCGCTGGTTGGGACCTGTATGGGAGGCAACTGATCAATGTGTCTCTCTCACATTAATGTTTCCCTCTCTCCCTTCCTCTCTCTCTAAAATCAATAAACATATCCTCAGGTGAGGATTAAAAATAAAAATCTTCAAAAATACTAGAATTGGCAATGTGGGTTTTGTTGGTTCATTTGTTGTTTTCTTTAAGGGAACATAGTGTCCAAATCCAAGTTAAAATTAACAAATACTCAGGGTACAAGAAAATAAAAGGACAACCAAGAGAAATGGTGTATAAGAGGTCTCATTTCTTCTTTCAAAGCCAGTTATGAACGCCTTAATTCTGAGGTGAACACCTAGTCAGTCTGATCAACTCAGCAGGAAAAGAAATGAACAAAACAAAAACCCCGGTTATTTCCTTTCAACATTTGACAAACAAAATGACTGATGATTTGATTTTTTTATGTCCCCATCATTATGTTAATGTTATATAGACATGGTCTAAGTGTTCAATCTATATTTTTTCTCCAAAACTCATTAAAATATGGAGAGTAGAAAGGGAGAGCCACAGAATAACTTTAAAAATATTTTGGTAGTCCTCATTAAGAAGAGTTTAAGTACCTCGGATTTTATTTTATTACATGGTAATAAAATTCAGCCAAAGGAGACATATTCAATCTGGAACTCAAAGGCCAAATACAAGAGCTGCTAACTCATAACCAATGATCCTTTGACCGAGTGAGTAAACTCCAAGCTGAGGAAGCCTGTTGCCCCAGAAAACCATCTGCACTGTTTAAGCAGTACTTTTTTTATATATATAAATGGCCTCTGCTTACCAGCTAAAGTTTCTTTTACACCCATTAATATGGAAAGAAATAAAGAAAAAAACACTTCTGACAGAATGTGAACCTCTTAAATATTATCAGATAAACATTAATACTGTGTTTACTAATCTAATTCTGTTCTTAAAAATGAAAGAAATGGAAAACAAAAGAAAGAAAAGGATGAATACCATATACACCCCAAAACTGAGGGAAAATCAGAAAAACTGAGGAAAAGGAACTGTTTGTAGAGATAGATTATGCTGCCTTTCAAGCTACTGTCATTTCATTCCTCTCTCTCTGTAGGCCTGGGACTTATTTTCAATGCTCAAACAGTCTTTCGGATCTCTGATATCAAGGCAAACACGCATTACTTGACAGCATTCCAAACTTGTCTGTTGGAAAGATTTAAACCACCTGACTCTGTCTTCTGCTCCTGGTGTAGCGCAGCCACGCGTCATGGGCCTAAACGTGCGGCTCCTCCTGGAGACTATACGTGATCCTTTGCAGTGCCCCCTGCGCCAGAGTTCACCTTCAGACGCCTTCAGAGTCACCAGTCCCATTGACATTTATAGCAAAGGTTTGCATTCCTCACTAAGAAGAACAATTAATTGGTCTCTGCGGAAAAGTTTTACAAATGCTCCCTGGGCTAACTGGAGACCTGGGGCTTGCTTGAGAAAGGCAGACGGACAAGGAGCCCTGCTCCACCCTCTCTATCCTCTTTGGGTTCCAAGAATCAACAATGAACTAGCAAGCGTGGAAAGAAATTAGAATTGTAGAAGTGCCAAAGGTATCCCTTGGAACAGTGTGAATATTGTGTTGTCATGTAAAAGAGCCCTTGAAAGATAAAGGAACCAAGTCCAATTATATTACTAGTTTCCTGTTCATCTGAATCACTGTCTAACCTCAGACTTCCAATGGTATCACAGTGCCTGCAATAATTAATTCACCTCTTACTTCCAAAACCATGTTGGAAAATTAATTCCCAATGCTAAAATGAATTTGGCAGCAGAACACATTACAGTTTTGCAGGTTACCTGGCAATCATTTTGAAATGTTATCTTGGGTAAAATGCAGTCCTGTGTCTTCTGCACAGATGCAGTCTGTCTGGTCTGTGGGCTTTGTTTCTCAGTATATTAAAGAAAATATACCCCCTTTTGATGTTTTCATAAAGAAATACAAGTTATCTTTCATAAACATCTGTACAGATGCAAAAATATATTTTAAGTACAAGAAAAACAGCACTAATTTTTAACTACAAATAAGCAAGGATAAATATTATACTTAATAAGAAAACCAATTAAAATTAAACCTCACAAATAAATAAGAGAGAAATCTTACTGTTGTTGCATGGTTTTTATTGTGGTTTATCATAGGAGAAACATACATACTAATTTAATCCCAGCTTAAGGGCAGCTCTGCTGCAGCAAATTGTGCTTTAACCAGAAGGTAAACTCTTGGATCTGTATATCAGAACACAAGAATGACCATTTCGACACCTTCAAAAATCTTCATCTATAATCAGCAGGTCTGTCAACACAGAGAAAACCTATTGAGACATAAAAAGTTACAAGGATTGAAATACCAGGTGCAGTAAAGTAGAAGTATTTTTTCATCATTATAATATTTTGGCCAGAGAGGTTGTTTCATGTTTGTTAGTTTTTTGCTTCACAATGTACAAACTCAGAGAGAACTCAGATCTCTCTGATGGGCTCACATTTGGGCTACTCCAGTCCCAAGAAGAGGCTAATTATATGAACACTGCAGTAGAAAAAGATGGACATAGCTGACTACCCTTTCCTTTGGCAAAGAACGGCAATGGCCTTACCATACTTCTGTTTATGGCAACACAAACTACTTTATTTGAAAAGTCACTCATTTCTATGATTGCAATGGACATGTTTTCATCAACAAAGCAGTTCAGGAGGAAAAAATTATTTTATTAGCTAATTTTCCTTTCATGAATTAGGGATTTTTCTCTGTGCAGAGAGAAACTTCAAACCCCTCCAGAAATGGAATCATGCCCATGGCTTGACTACTACAGATCAAGTTTCCAGTGGGCTAATAACCTGCTCCAGTGAAAACATATTTTTAATTTGCTTTTAGGGTTATTTATTTTTTATTATTACGCTAAGGGTTTATAATTTAATGTCAAACATAATTTTGCACGAATTATGTGACTGTACTATGATGCAGTAGATAAGCTCAGTGTGCCTGGTTGGCATGGTCTCAAACGATGTTTTTGAGAAAATGGATCACCATTTGGCAAGTTGCCATTCCATAAACTGCTCAGTAGAACTTTAAAAGGAAAAAGTTGCAAAGAATTTTCATGTTTTGCAAAAACTATTTCTAGTAATATTAAAAGCAGAAAAATTACTCTTATTGCTTTCTATTAGATGTAACATAAATTGTATGAAGCCAATTAAGAAATTAAGAGGTTTCCAATTAGAAATTGCAAAGTCATATTTATTGTAAGTTGTCAACCAGCCAAGTGGAATAATATTTTTAAATGAAAATATTTGTTTAAAAATATACTAGTCATCGTAGCCTCTCCAAGTTTTATGATCAGTTTGGTAAACGTTTAGGAGCATGGCCAATGCACCAAGTATTACACCGGAAATGAGAGATGCAAAAGGAAAAACCATACTGCCACAGCTCTCAAGGAGTTCACTGTCTAGTGGAGGAGACAAGCAGAGACACATCCCGTCAATGCTCTGCGGTAAGTGCTGTAATGCAGTTACGCAGAGGATTCTCTGAACCATAGATGAGGAGCATTTAGCCAAGATTTGGGGATGGGGTGAAAGGTCAGGAAATGTTTACATGAGGAGACTGGCAAAGTTTAGTGTTCCAAGTTGGAAGGCAAAGGATCAAGAGAATTGATTCACCAAAAAAGTGGTTATTTGTATATATGTGCATCATCCACAAGTTTAAATAAATGTAAATATAACAATTATATGCCATTAAACCATTTTCACATGTTTTAGCTAATCTGATTCTTACACTGACTGTCCCTATGAGTTAAAGCATGGTGGATATTAGAATCTTCACTCTTCAGATAAGAAAAATAAATCTGAGAACAGCTGCATGGCCAGCCCAGGGACACTCAGGTAACAAATGCATTTGTAAGACAGCTAGGAGCCAACCACAGGACTCATGGCTGCAGCCCACGTCTGATGTGCTCCACTCTGCCATCATCCTGCTCACTTATCACATCAGCACTAAGACAAGAGCAACTAAACCTCTAGGCATAGAAATGCATAATTAGAGAATAATGTGAAATATCACATTTGGCCTTTCCAATTAAAATCATTCCAATTAAATAATAAAGGAGATACTATTTTTAAACAATAATAATAATAAAATTATACAATTGCTTAAAACCAATAGGTAAAATGAAAACTAATTTCCAGGTTATTTTGTTGCATATCCCTTCACTAAATATTTGTAGAAAGTTGGTATTCTGGAAAAGGAAGGTTCAGAGAGACTCTAACATTTCCCTGAAGTGGTGTTGCAAGTGCTCCATATAGGATTTGAACCTAGTTTGATCTTAATCTACTGTATCTGCTCTTGCCACTTTAACTAGCTAACTCTCCAAGTGTAAATTGATTAGGAAAGTGAACAATATCCCTCTCTGACCCAACTAAACAAACAAACAGACAGACAACTCATGAGTGGAAGCTACCTCTAACCCAAGGTACCTGAGTCTCCTAGGAGCAGTCAGCAAGAGCTAGGTTCAAAACTAAGAAATCAGCCTGCTAATTGAAGAATGGGATCCTATCCATAATGCTAATGGAAGTGAAAATAAAGGTAATGCGATACGAGAATTTTCAAATGCAGAAGGAGTTAAAGGCTTGGCATCTGTAACACCGATGATGCAGTGCATGATTATGAACAGGATTTGGCATCAGATTGGCCAAGACAGTTTCTGATTTGCTTAACCTTTCCATGTCTCAGTTTTCTTTTTTGTAAAGTGGACATAAGACCTATCTTGTTGGACTGATTTTTCTGAAGATTATGTTAAAGGAATTAGCATTCAAAATGCAGATTACAATGTATAACATGCTTTTTCCTGGAACAGGGAAGATCTTAAAGAATCTCAACTCATAATACTTAAATATTATGAATAATGCCATAGCCACTTGGAGACTGCTTAAAAGTTTCTTATGTGATAGTTTCTTATGTGATTTATGGGCTTTTGTGTGGATGTCTTGGTGTCAAATTGGAAGACATATTATAGAATGCAATGTGTCATGAAGACTTCATGGCACTGAAAACCCATTCTAAATAATACAGCTGATATGAAATAATGCAAACCTACCTTACAAAATACATAAATACTCAAAAATTATTTGGAAAAATGCAATAAGACTAAAACTATTTATCTCATTTTCTATTATCTTAAGAAATATTCCCATTCTACTGCCATAGTCACTGATAACCTAGTAAATCACTAAGATAAGCAAAACAATTCTTGTCTCCAGTAAGTGACTAAAATATAGCATCAGAGTATCACCCCAACTTAAATAATCTAAGTGGTTTCAATAGTATGATTTTACACACTTATATTTTCCACGTATTTGACCCTATCTTTTAAGAGTATGTTGACATGAAAGTACATAAAACTAAAGCCAAAATTGGTTGCATAAACTCTAGTAAAAGTCCAGAAATGTGTATCCACCTTAAATATAGGTCTCTTGTTAGAAGCAGTTGACAACTTAAGCATTGTTTCATTGCTTTTCAAATCTAGATATAAGAAATCTGTGTTCATTCACTTTATACACTAAACAGACAGCAATGGATACTTATCCTAGGTAGATAGAACCTGGTAAGTAGTGTCATAGCAATTGTCAGTAATTTGGGGTTTTGCTTCATCCCCAGATGTATTGATGGGATCATGCTCAATAGTATTCTTAAAACATCTAGCACTCCCTAAGTACTGAGTAGCCAAAAATGATTTACTATGTAAGCTGAAATAAGAAAAACAAGTCAGGAATAACTCAGTAGCATTAGGGCTGTGAAAAAATTCCTTTTATTACTAAGATTTAAACCTCCTTTGGATAGGAATTTATATAGTCAAAAATTTGTTTCTATAACTGAATAATATCTCAAGTTCCCCAAAGAAGGCTAGAATACATGCATTTGCCTTTTGGAAATAGCATTCAATATAAGAAAATTTTACATGAGGCACATTTAAATAGATGTTTCACATAGTCCTCAAGTAAGTAAGAATTGTAAGGAGAAGCA
Source organism: Trachops cirrhosus (assembly GCA_028533065.1). Classification (NCBI taxonomy): domain Eukaryota; kingdom Metazoa; phylum Chordata; class Mammalia; order Chiroptera; family Phyllostomidae; genus Trachops; species Trachops cirrhosus. The sequence goes on from CM052541.1 coordinate 68,831,450, forward strand.
ATGTACTCAGGACCAAAAGTTGAGGGTCCTGGATTCCATTTGCAGTTCCAGCCATTTTATCAAATCATTTTACTCCTCTGAACCTTAGTTATATCTTCTACTAGGTAAGAAGTGTGCACAAGATAATCCTGTGTCCCAAGTGAAAGCATTTTGCAAACCCTTCACTTATAATCAATACCAGTCTTAGACCAGTATGTCTTTCCACCATGTACAAAATGCTTCCCAAAATATACTAAACACTGACCACCAAAATAGAGTAAACTGACAACACACAGCTCATTTAAAAAACGTAAAGTAGAGCTGTATCTTAGGAAAAACATAAATACACACCATCTGGATAAATGAATAATTATCTAACATTGTGTGCTGAGAGCCATCTTAGGCCTAAATGTCTAATCATTCATGATAAACTCAACCAGCACTTCAGATTGAATTATCCAAGATTTCCTTGACCTCACTAAATAGTAAATCTGTGTTTAAGAAGGGAGAGAGAGAGAGAGAGAGAAACTTTGCACAAACCACAGGGAACCAGAATAAGTTCAGACCTAACAACAGTTCTAATTGTAACAATTATTATTTTTTGAATCCTTATTACACACTAGTGTGTTAAGAAATTTGCAGGCATCATCGAATGTAATCCTCTCAACAACTCTAGGTATTAGACATTATTATTCATGTTTTAAAAGGCAAATATAACTCTAGACTTTTTTTAAGGTCACACTATTGATACATAGAAGTGGTAGCATTTGAACCCATTTCTGTCCAACTCCACACCTTCTACCCCTTACTATAGCAGGACCTTGAATAATGTCGCATTCAACATTGTTTTGTTATAATGTTGATGAGAAAAAAATGATCCTGGGCAGGGGCCACTGCCTCCGTGGAGTCTGTGCATTCTCCCTGTATCTGTGAGATTTTCTCCATGTTCTCCTATTTCCGCCCCCCTCCCCAAAGATGTGCACATGGGATGAATCAGTGTGTTTGCACTGGCTCAGTCTGAGTAAGCTGTGGCTGTGTGGGAGTGAGCCCTGCCATGGAAGTGCATTTTGCCCAGGGTGGGTCCCTTGTTAGACTCTGTACAGCCTGGACATGCACAGGTTCTGGCCACCCGTGATCCCGAGGTAGAAAAAGCTCACTGGAAAATAAGAATAATCTTATTTGTTTTCATTAATCTTTCTTAAATGTAAGAATAGCTCACATTTATTACAAAGGTTAACATTAGAAGTGTTTGAGTCTTTATGTAGAACTACGATGATGTTTTGTGACCAAAAATATTACCTCTTATTTATATCAATGAGTTTGTGGTAAGATTGCTTTCAGCATACATGGTTTCATCCACAGTCACAGTTTCCAAGAATCTTTCTATGATGTAAGTGAGGACTCACTGTACTGCCTGATATACAACTTTCCTGTTGGAGCCATACACTGAATCTTCTAAGAGAGTGTAGAAATATCAAGTTAACCAAAAAGTCCATTTAGATTTTTCCATAACATAAAAGACACATTTTTCATTTTCACCAATAACTTTATTAATTTGGATATTTTGAGTAGGTTGGCTATCTCCCACGAGGTATAACATTGATTGTTCTAAATTAATGTCTTGATTTCATTACTATTAACTTCAACTGGCCTGCCCAACCGTGGAGCATCATCCAGCAAGAAATCTCCAGCATGAAACTTCACAAACCACTTTTGACATTCAATCAGTCACAACACCTCCTCCATACACTGCACAAATCTTTTTTTTTTTTTGCATTTCATTTGAGTTTTTACCTTTCTTGAAATAATAAAATGTAACATGCCAAAATGTTGCCTATTTTCTTCCATCTTCAATATTAAAAAATTCACCAATGTTGATTTTTAATGCATACTGATTAGACAGCTGTCACAATACAATCTAACAAAATTGTTTCAAACAAAGTTAAAGACAACTAAGTGCTACTAGAACCATCATACAGAAAAAGAAAAAATGAAACTTTCAGCCAACCCAGTAGTATTCTAGGAGCACAAGTTAGGAAGAAATATGTACACTTCTGTTGCTCAGTCAGGGGTTATTTTAATAGCCATCCACTGTGAGCCAGAATTCTGTTTGTCATTTTGAAAGTAAGAGTTTTGTTATTTAATAAAAAAGGACTAATTCACTAAAAGATACTAAAAGTAAGATGAATAAAAGTAATAATGTCTCCTCTCCAGAATTAGCATAACATTCCAAACTTAGACAGATTTTCATATAATTCAGGTTTCAGATTATTGTTATAATATTTAAGACTGCCTTGAATGGATGTGGAGTTACAAACAAGAATTATTACAGATATTTCTGCTTTGTTAAATGTTGCCAATAGAAAAACACATAACTTACATTCAGTTCCAATGTAAAACCTTTTGGAGAAAAACTTTGTGTCTCTAAATATCTTTTTCACAGTATGCTCCTTTACCAATTCCACTATATAACCCACAAATCTAATTAAGAATATTTGAGCCAGCAAGAGAAATGTGCAATTGATTTTCTATCCCAGTTTTCTCTCATAAATATAGACTCTATTTCATTTGCTATATATTCATATAATTCTTTTCCTTAAAACAAGTTTTGAATTTTAGAAATGTTCACAAACTAATTATACTCCTCTTTCAATGAGCTCAACTAGGATTTCATCATCACAGGAAACAGAATTGTACCTCTTGTGGCTCGTAATGGTAATGGTAGGCTTCTGCATCATTGCTTTGACAATCTGCCACTGATTCTTGTGGTCTTCATCTTGGTCTCCAAACACTTAAAAACAGCTGGCAATCTTGATGGAGAATTACATTCTCACTTGTTGGTCCTTGAGCTTCTTAACAACTTAAACTATTGTCATAATGATGTGGCCATGCCCTTGGGCTTTAATCTGATACATCAACCGCAGTCCATGGTTAGAGCCTCTTAGTAATGTCCTAAAATATTTCTTAAGAGTTCCAATCTAAAAAGAAATACATCACTTTAAGATATTTGCCTTCATGTAGCAAAAGATACTTATAAACAATGGCAACAAGGAAAATTAGCACCAGCAACCAGCATAATAGTAGGCATGTGATTTTTTTAATGAGTAGTCTCTTGAATCCACACCTTGAAAATTGTCTCACTTAGTGAGAATATATGGCATTATTACAGTGTTATAATTAAAATTGCATTAAGAAACATAACACCAATAAACGGGTATGGCAAATAGTAAAGAAAAAATAAAAAAGAGGTAATTTGAGAAGACTCTGGAGGATACTGAAAAAAACAATGAGAAAATATCCCCAATTTAGATAAACAACAGTGAAACCAAGAAAGAAACGGAGAAAACTACTATTTATTAAAAACTTATAGATTATTATAGCACTTTACTGAATTGCATTATAGCATTATAATACTAACATATAATGTGAATATACTACAATTGTATGAATCAGTAAAAAAAAGGCCAACAGTATAATGTGAGTTTCAAAATATGAGATGTAACATGTGGGTTGTGGGTCATTTTTGGATGAATGAAGTGATCTAACCCTATCAGAGTTTGAAATAGCAAAGGTTATAAAGCATATATTTTCAAAACTAAAATAAAATGTCATTACTATTTTTGAAATTCACTGTTAGATTATTGTTGCTTTTAAAAACCAATGTTGGCCTCTTAATCTCTTTTTTCCATATGTCCAGAAGCAAATTCATATGGTATTGGTTGATTTTGCTATAATGCTGTAGGTGGTAAAGAAAGATGATGACATTAATGACCAAACATTACACTCTCCATAAAATATTGGGTTAACAAAGACACTGTTACATTTCCTACAAAATGCAGGCATTTCTCTTGGCCTGATTTATGGTTGCTTTATCTCAATTCCAAGTGTGAATCTTTAGTCACGCAGCCCTGGCAGGGCCAATACAAGCTGAATGACTAAACAAGGTTCATCAAGTCAAGAGATTTGATGACTCCCTTTAACAGAGTCATTATCATTGCTAGTAAGTCAACAAACCTGTGATTATTGGTATTGCAGATGACATGACTATTATTATTATAAATTTCAAATACATTTTACATAGTTATTAGATCTTAAGAAAAACTATGTGAGAAGCAGAAATTATTTAATATTTGATGTGTCACAAATTAGCCAAAACAAGTCATTCTTTTTAGGTGCCTTCCTAGCAACACTGGGGTACCTTTGAGTTGTAACCTATCTTTCCATTTTAAGCACTAACAGTATTCCTAGAAAAACTCATTATTGAAGTGATTTTCAAAAGTAGATTTGCTAACAAGAAATGGTAATGTATCAAAAATAATAAAAATGAGAAAGAGAGAAAAGGGAAAGGCTGCATCATCACAGACTAGAGCCTGGATCTTGGCAGAGAAACTGCAAATGTTTAGGTGACTGGGGAAAGTACCAAGCAATTTAGCAAGGAGAACAGTTTACAGAGCAAATGCTATGAAGGCAAGATTTCTGACTGTTGTCTATACCCTTAAACAATGAGATGCTATGTCAGTCTACTAAAGCTAATCAATTACAAGAACACAATTTTTTCTTCTCTTAGAAGTCTAAATAAATACACAAGTGATTTTTTTAATTTTTGCACACAGTTTTGTAGTCTGTAATGACAGTATTAAAATGTGCTTAAATTATTTGCCCCTTACAACTGGAACATCAATGATTTAAACAAAATGGATTTTTTCTAAACATTGGTGGATGCATTTGTTTGAAAATAAATCAGAATTTGAAACTTACATAATCATCTTTGGACTCTTCTATCTGCCCCAGATACAGTTTTCAAATTGCATTTCCTGGGTGCAAATACTTGAAAAAGACTTTCTCTGCCTTGGTCTTGGTTTATTCCGGCTACAACTGGAGAGCCAAATGTGGCCAATGGTGACAGGGTAACCTGCCTAATGAGCAATATTAACCACACACCAAATATTAGGTTAATATTGGTTTTATTTTCCCCCTGCTTAGTTTTCCCCCCATAGAATATACAAATGAGAGTAATGGGCATCTTTTAACTATATCAATGGATAATATCAGATACTCTCTTTTTTTTTGTCTCATGATTGCTACACAAACTCACTCCACCTGCTACCTTCTTTTTATGTCCTTGGTCCCATTCCTCTGTCACCTGCTCTTCTTTTAACATCTTCAATGACCTCTTCACCATTGTCTCCCCTGACCAGTTGACACACATCTTCACAGGTACATTATTTTTTTTAAAAAAATAGACATTCATTTTGCTTTTGTGTTAAATTTTTATTCTACTTTTGGAAATGGTAAACTGTGCCCTCCAAACAGATGCTAAAGTATATTAAAATAACCTAGATGTGTGTTTTGCTCCTTCTGGGCTGCCATCTCCTTGAGAGCGAAAACAAGGTCCTGTTGATCTCTGTAGCTGCAGCAGCCAGCACAGTTCCCCATTACATAGCTGATGCCCCATAAATAGTATATGCACTAAATTGAATTCATCATGCACATGTTTCTTATCCTTTTAAAATATGGTTTCTGCTCTCACAACTCTACTGAAGGTCAACAAATCAAACAGCCCTTTCCCTTCCTCTACATGCTTCAACCTGTTGGCAGCATTGGGCATGCAGAAGCTTGGACTTTGGAGCTGAGCAGACCTGAAAGCAAACTGCAGCTAAGATGCCTGCCAGGTGTGTAACTTTGAGCACATTACCTGATCTCTTTGAACATCAATTTCTGCTAAGGATATACCTCTAATAGGATACCTGGGAAGAGTAAATGATATTGAGTGTATATCCAGACCTAACATACCGTTGATACTTGGTATGTGTTAGTTCTTTTTTTGCTTCCTCATGTCCCTTCATTTTCCATTATCCATAATGCTTTAGTTCTCTGAGTCTTTGTTCTCATTATTATACTCTTTCTGACTTCTCAGACCTCTGCTACTGTTCTCCCACTAATGTGGGTTCTAGAGATTTGTCTTAGTCCACATTCCTTCAGTCTTTACCTTTATCCCTTAATAATCCAATCCAATCACTGAATTATAATCTTTAATATGAATTGCCTTTTCCTCAGCTTAGTTGACTTCAAAACTCTCTCCAGCTTCCCTGCCTTGTAATCCCCCTCACTAAAGCAGGCTAGCCATCTACAGAAACCCAACTACATTCCCCATACAAAATATGCCACTGTCTCCAGTCTCCTAGAATGCTTGTCTTCTGTGTTTCCCATTTTGGTAATGAGATCACCATTTATAAAGTCAAACAAGCCAGAAGTCTGGGTACCTTCCTTGACTCCCCACCTCCTAGAGCACAACTCTGATATTGTATCACCCCTGATTGAATACTTTAAATAGCTCCCAATTCCCAACAATTAACTCTTTTTTGGTTTACTCCTCCCTGTTTATGACTGATAGAGCTAGATGTTCGATAATCTCTCTTTCACCATCATCTTTCCTGCTGCCTAGATGCTGTTATGTTCACAATGCCTTAGTGTGACACTTAAAACTCTCCATACCCTGGTCCTTACTTATCATTTTAACCTCAGTTTCTAAAACTCTTGTAGATTCATCTTATACTTCAACCAAATGGAGCTGGTCTTAGCACCTCATTAATGCCTCCAGATATTTCTGACTTCATCTTATTACTCCATGCCTTCCTGAATGTCCATCTTTCCAACTTCTACCTTGTCAAATCCTAGATATCCCACCAGGCACAATACCATTGTCCTCTCTCCATGAAGACTGCCCGGGGTTCCACAGCTAAGGATTATCTTTCCATCTTCTAAATCAAGGCAATTACACTGTATTCTAGAAAACTGCACTTCTTTTCCCATCCCCAGTGCTTTTCCTCCCCCTCTCCACAACACTCTCCTTGATATCCTAGGAAATAGCTTAAAGTAGCTAAAAAAATTCCAGACAACCAAGTATATTAAATAAGAAATCTTAAATGTATACACAAAATTAATTCAATAAATTTCCCAGAAGATAGCTTCATATCTCCAGCAAAGGAAGTTGCTCTTACATGGTCAAAGCTACAAGGTACAATTCCAGGATCTCAGCTCTGCTGTGAGTGGTAAAGACTGCTGGAAATCCAACCACCAGAGAGGAGGAGTGTTACTGTATAACCAAAGGCTTCTGCCAAAGATTTGTAATTAGCAACAGAATCAACTGGCATTACAACACTATATTTTGTTTCTTTAATCTCCTTTTCCTCTCCTTTGTTTTCCTCCTCCCTGTTTGTGACTGATAGAGCCACATGATCAATAATCTTGCTCTCACCATCTCTGATCATCATCTTTGCTACTGCCTGGATGCTATTATTCACTTTAATACATTAATCCTTTGGTTGAAATTCTTAAACCATGATTGTTTATTAAAAGACCATCTTGGCGTCCAGGTGCTGATAGCAGCTTGTCGGATGTTTAAAAAAAATAAATCGGAATGAAGCCTCTCTCTGCCTCCAAAAAATAAATAAATAAATCTGAGCTGAAGAAAGAAAGATTCAAAGAGAGAAAGATTCCAGATTGTGTATTGACACAATCAAAGATATGGAAAGAAAACTAAATCTTATTATGTAAATCAGAGACCAGGAAAGTTTCACCTTGGGATTACAATTAGATGTCAACATGGCATTTAATGGCAAAGTGCTAAGAAATATCATGTCATTTTATTGAATCTTACTCTTGTTGGTATCACAATGAGAAATAGAAAACGCACTGTACTGGTTAGCAGACCAAACCTTCATATGATTGCTGTAACCTTTGGTGGAGCCCAGTGATTTTTGTTCCTTTGCAGAAAGACATTAAAGTGACAGTGTGGCAGGCCACTTTTTCCACCACACACACTAAAGCTAGTGTGCGTGCAGCAGAGCCCTGCCAAAGCACGTTGCATTCATACAAAGATCCATACAGATCTTAATCATAAAATAATCCACTCTGTACTCTGTTTTTATGACATTTATATGAATCTGGCCACAGCCTCATCAAGCAGTTCACAGAGGAAAATTGTTCTATTTATGTGGTCGAGACAGGGTGGACTTGATTTTCAAGCAAAGAGAAAAAGAAATACCCAGTTTTTTGTAGTCACAAATCTGGAACTCAAAAGAACTATTTTACACCATTTTGCAACTATATTTGTAACAGAGGATCAGAAGAGATAATATTCTCTTTCTCTGTCCCCTGTCAATAGTAAAGTCACATATCACTATTTCTGAAGCTGTGAGACGGAGTGAAGACACCTGGAAATAGTTTTCTCCTTCTTTTCTATTTAATTGCAAAAGGCAAAGAAATGGATGTGTGGGTAAAAGTAGAAAGGAAACTTTCCAATGTGCATCTGCTTTAATTTATTCTTGCCCCTACATTGTAAGAACTAATACTTTTTCAACTAATTTCCCAACTTTTGTTCCTTTTACCCTTTAAGTATCTGACTTTTATACACACACACACACACACACACACACACACACAGAGAAACTGACCTCTGAGAATTTGTACAGATTCATCTGAACTTTCAGTTTTGGGATGATAGAAAAAATTAATTTATGGACATGTTAGTGTTATTATTTTCTGGACTTTATTAAGATATATAAAAGAAAAGACAACTATTTTCTTTCCATTAACATCACTTAGAAAGCTAATTTTCTAAGTAAACTGTGTAAATAAGTAAAATTGATAAAAAAATATCTCATTGGTATGCTGATTCAATTATATTTCAGCCATTTATACAAGCCTTCACTCATTTATAATAGTGTTGGCTTCACTAGCAGCTCAGCCTATAATTTTAGCCTTATGTTGTCACACAGAGCTCTTAGGTGCTGCACACATTCTCTTCAAGTCGGAAACTAGACTCTGATGATCTAAATCCTACATTTATGAAAGAGATCTGAATTCAAGTTTACTGGCTTCTTTGAGGACACAGGAACTTATCTGAATGTGGAGTGATGGCAGGAAGGTACAGAATTATGTCTAGCAGGCAGACATCCTGTGACCCCAGGAGTCACACCAAATGTGGATATTTTTCTATAAATTTCATCAGAAAATAAACTTTTTCCCTTTTCCTTTCAAATAATAAAAAACATTCTTCTTTTCTTTTAGAACAAAGAGGGGGAAAAGAGGAAGTACCAATAATTGTAGAACTGTTGTAAGAAACCAAATTAAGGTGAATAATTATATGATGATTGCTCTTAATTAAATGAGAATAATGTTCAGAGTGTTGTCTTTTTTCTTTAGTTTTCAGAAATCACTGATATTTAAGAAAATGGTGTACACTCTCTTAGCCAGCCCTCCCCCATCTAAATGACAGCATACACAGACACATAAACTCCATCTGAATCATTAGTGTGTGAGATACCATTACCCTGGGGCTGCTGCAACTCACATATATGCCCTTCTTTCTATTTCAAATCTTTAAAATATTTTCTTTTCAAATACTTATAAAAGCACGTATGGTTGAAATAAAAATAAAGCACATACAGATGATATTTTTCAAACACGGCACTCTCATATACTAGAAGGAAATAGGCATGTTCTGTTTCTCTGGGTCCAATCTATATGTTCAGAAAAAGTAAGACCATAAAGGTAGAGAAGATCAAGACAAGATTATAGAACTACTCTTAGATGTTACAACTGTCAGTCAGAAAATAATCCGCATCTTTTATATATTCTACCTACCTGACATTAAAGTTTATGAAAGAATGTGCATTCTATTGTTTAAAAAATGTGCGTGTTTTACTCGTGATCACTATGTGAAGATGAGAAGCTGCAGAGAAATTTCAGCCTATTTAGATTGTTTGATAAATGTTTAAAATGTTTGATACATTCCTTTATTTAAAAAAGAAGTACTGAATAGTTTGTTCTGAGACTGTCCATTATGAGCATCAATATTGTCTTGCGTTTCAGTCAACCCTAAGTTAGCAGAAATAACCTTCAAGCTAAAGAAAGCCATAGAATCCTGCAAGCCTGACACCTGGAAGTCTCCTGCCTTGTGTGAAGAGACCCTCTGGGAAGCATGTGTGTGCCCTCCCTCCCTGAGACTTTTTCAGACTTTTAGAATGCCAGGTTCTTGAGAGAATTAAGACAAACATCAACGGCAAAGTTGGTAGGTTCAGCAGGAAGCAAGGAGGCTGAGCACAAACCTGTGTCGTTTTGTTCGTCTTGCAGAGCAACAAGAAAATTCTCCAAGACGCCTTGAGATCAGTGAGAAATTTCATGAACTTGTTTGATGTGGCAGTTATCCATCTCTCTAAGCTGCACTCGCTTGAAAACACAGGGATTTAAGAGAGTGACATGCTTTCCTTAGGAAGCATTACACATCAAATGTTGATTGACCACCACATGAATAAGTTACAATGAAGACAAAAAAGTGCAGGGTAGGTGCAGCATCAAGTAAGAGCCCGGAGACCGAGACGGCTATTACAACCGAGGCCCATGCACTGAATGCATCTGCAAATTGTAGCAGGGAGCATTTTCCTGCAATAAGAGAGAAATTGCACAATGGAGCCAAATTACAATGTACACTAAGTAATATGATCACTGCTATATGTAAGTTCGCCAAATAAATAAATAAATAAATAGGAAGACTTTATTTATGTATCAAGGCAGTTCTGCCAGCTATTTCCACAGAATGAACATGAAATGGGAAACATGAAGCCATTCTTCCTTTAGCTGATCCCAGTTCTCATGCCTTTCATATATTAAACAGCTTCCAGCACTGAGGGTGACTCAAACATTATTTTCTACAATAGGAAACCTAAATACAAGCCAACGATTTCATTTATGTTTAAGCAAAAAATAAAAAATAATTATCTATTCCAGTACTGGAGGAAAACCTTGCTGTTTTGGAATAATTAAGGGGAAAGCATTCTTTGGTCTCCAATATGGCAGCTGCCTAAGGAAGAATTCTTAACGTAATTTTGTCTAATACAATTTTCTCCCCATATCCCAGCTTCAGAAATTAGTTTCTAGTTCTATAAGATAAGACTCCCAATACATTGTTTTGTATACAATCGTTTAACATTGACCACAGAAATGATCCTTGGTATGCATTAAAGAAACCAATTGGCAAACAAAAAATGTATTGAGTACTTACAGTATGCCAAGCTAGATGTTATTAGGCAATTTAAAAAATATTATATGATTTCAACCCTCAAGTAATTAAGACCATGTATAACATTTACTGAAATGAGACCGAGTTTTTATTATATAACAATCACAAATCTTTTTAATTCATGAATTAAATTATAGAGGAACTGAAGGGAAAATGTTTTGAGTGTGATGGAAAACTTTCATAGGTGAGTATTTAAAGGGGAAGTGTGGATTAGGTGAAGTAAAAGAAGCTCAAATTTCTAAGGTTACAGCTAAGTGGTTGAATGTCCAATGAGATCAAACTATATCATCTTAGTTTTGAACAATTTCCTAGCACTCAAGGAAGGATTAGAAGGGTAACAGATTCAAGTAGAACAAATTGATTACCTATTATATCGATTACCTATTATATGCAAAAGGGGAATTTTGAAAATGGCATTGGAATGTTCTCTGGCTTTCAGAAAAACCATCGGCCTGACACATTGTGCATGCTATCAGTGGACCCTGAATTTTTGTCATCAGTGAATTGGGGACTAGTTCAGGTTACTCACAGGAAAGGGAATTTTAGTTGACAATTTGAAGAGAGCAATTCACTTTGGAAGTAATGAATCAGATCAAACCATGCATTGCATATACTATGAAAATATCTTAAAAAGTTAAAAACCTTGACAGAATATCCAAAAGCAATCATTAATTTCTACTATACTAGAAGGAGGATCAAAAGTGAATAAAACGCACATACCAAACAATAGCATGAAGAGACTGTTTTCCATTTTGACAAACTTTTTTAGCCAACAGAAATTATGACCAAGTCAATGATCTTCATAAGAATACATATGGTCGTGGCATAACTGGCAACACTTTTTTCAGTCTTTTTTTACAAACATATATTCGTTATTTGCACACCAAAAAAATGCACTCAATTTGACACAGTTACATATATAGGCTTGTCTAAGCTCTGCTAACTGTGGACACGTGGAACCTGGAAGACATGTCTTCCAATTCCTAATGTATAGTCACAACAAATTCCTAATGTATAGTCACCCTCATAACAACATCAAAAGAAATTCTGCAAACATCAACTATGGAAACTCTGGTTGTTGTGAAATAACAATATCTGGGAAGCAATAGGCCATTAGTGATGCTGCAGCAAGTAGAAATGAAGGCATCTTGTTCTGATCACAGCTACCATGATACCCAAGGGGCAAGGAGACAGACCTGCAAATGAAAGACTAAGCAGCAAAGCACAGAACGTCTACAGAAGCCCATAGTCATGCAAGGATTGATGGCAGGAGCCTACACATCTCTTTCTGGGATTAATGCCCATAAAGATAGCAACACCATCATCAGTGTCATCTTCCAAACAAAGGACCACAATATAGAGAGAACAGTATTAATTATTGTCAAAATCACTTGTGCACTCAGCAATTTCAGTAGGAACAATCAGTTTAAGTGGTGGTGGCAACTTCTCAACATAAAACACACTTGCTGCAATCTAAACTGGATTTGAAGAGAGGTGAGCAACTGCTTTAGTTGTTTAATCTGGTTAGATTTGAGCTAAAGTAGTTCACATTTTTAGAATGAACGAATCAAAGGCATAATTGTTTTTGTCATCTGCACAGCAATTTTACTCCTGAATGCATTGTTTTAGGCAGGAATTAATAAAAATTGCATGCGCTTCAGGTGCTGGGTAGATCACCCTTTTCCACACAGCCCAGCCTGAAGCTGTGAATGCTCCTTTTCTTATTATCAGTTAATAATTCTCTCTCATTGAGGCAAATTAGGAACTTGACTGTGTTAGAGAGTCCAGAACACTGCTAGAGGCAAAAGGGGGCTAAATGGCAGAAATTCCTCTCTGAGCAAGATGCATGAAGCACGACATTGTGTCCACCACAAAAGCCGCTCTGTATTTTTGATCCTTTCTAATTTAATTAGCCCAAGAGGTAGCGCATTAATTTGCCAAGAATTCTTCTGATGCGAAAGCTGCCCTTATTGCAGTGAAGGGAAAAAATAACCTGCATGCTACAGTGGCATGCTAGCAATGAAAGGGGGTTATTTTTGTGTTACAAATGGCATTGCAGGGTTACAAGAGACCTTTAAACCTTTTTATCTCTGGTTAGGTCATATGTAACACAGTGCAACACAAAGCGCTAATTAACCAATTCTGGTCCAGACATCTTTTAGAACACTTAAGAGAGTTACACAGTTAGAACCCAGGTCAAACGCACTGCTTTGTTTGCTTTTAAAAATGGAAAACAACTTCTGGTGTATATATTAAAAATAGAACAAAAAAATCATCAGTCAGCAGTTCAATTACTCTACCAACTCAGACACTAGATACTCATTCTTGTCTTTGTTTTCTTTCTGTTTAATGATATTCTTTATGTGGGCAAGCTGGAGCCTTGAAGTCCCTTAGAAGGTCTCTTGGCTCTTTGTGCTGTATTTGTTTGGTAAATTGTCTCCATGTTAATCTTCTTCATCAAATACTTGGAGTCAGTTTTGAAAATCTTTGATCAGGTCTACCACCACCGCGCTTCTTCACTGCCATGTGCTTCTGATATGCACTCAAGCACTCGAATGGGTCATTTACTCATTAAAGAACGAGAAACATGCATCCTACCATGATAAGTCCTCCCCAATACTTTGAACTGTTAATTAAGGCTATGCAATCATGTCTCCTGTTTGCAGAACTATTTCTTTTCTAGAAATTACAGGATTCTGGTTAGGGACTTTCAACACCCCTGTCGCTTTCCCTCCCCGAGTTTCATCTCTGCTGCCTGAGCGAGGCTGGGTATAAATACTCACTCTTAGAAACTAACTCATAAAACCCAAGGATTGTTACATTGTATGTTTAATTCTGCTGCCCCTTTAATGAAAACCAGTAGAAGACAATAGCTTTAGAGGAAGGCATTGATATTTGCCCCCTCCCTGCTTCTGGCTAGAAATCAGTGAATGGAGGAGTGGTGAGTGTTTGGGGCTGTGTGTTATGGATACCCAGAGGTATCACAAGCAGCCTGTTTGTGGCAGAACGTAAGATTTAGTAGCCAAACTGAGAAGAGGAAATTAGCATTGTCAAGAGGTAAGGCAGGATGGATCTAGGCTCTAGGGAGTGGCCTGGGGTGAGAGGGCAGAGAGCAGAGGAGGAGAGAGAAGAGGATCTGGAGAAAAAAGAGGGATCTTTTAAAATAGCAACTCTGTAGATGAGAGGGAAAAAGGAGAAAAGGAAAAAGTAATTGGCTGTTAATTGCAAGGGAAGAATAGAGTTTGGAGGGAGAACCAAATTAGGAGAATCTCTATTTAATCTCCAGCCACATTTTCTCATGGACAACAGTACTAAATAATCTAGTTTCTTAAAACAGAGTTTGTCCTTTCAAAATATGTTTACTTTTTAAAGGTAACATGCTTCCAGATATCTTTGTTCCAACCAAAAAATACTTACAAATAGATTTATAAGTTACAATTTTTAAAAACTCCTAAAGTTAATGAAAATTTTTCTGAACTAAAAATCTTTATCTTTTATATTTTTGTAGATTCTGTTTAAAAATAAGCAGCTAAACAGTAAAGTGATAGTTTTCCTATACAAGTTAAAAAGTTCATGTATATAATATTATTAATATTATTTATGAACAAGATAACTCAGCTGAGAATGTGCTTTTATAGATATATGTTTAAATGTTCTGAATTTTTCCAGGTTGTCCAGAAGATTTGAAAGGGTAAAAAGATTTCTTAATGCACAGTAAATACTTCTGAAATAGTGAATTAAAATGAAAAACAGATGACATATTTATTCAGCTTTTGGCTTCTGTTACATCAAACAGCACATTTTCCTCAAATGGTTTCATCAGTGGACCCATAACCTCTTAAACTGATCGACTCGAACATGTCACTTTTTTGATGATTGGAGGTTTATAAAATAGTCCCTACTATTTTTCATCTGTCAACATGTAGCATAACTCTCACAACAGATACCAAAAAAGATAACATTTATTTCCATGCTTTCTCTACAGATCATCTTAAGATTTCAAGTATAATGAAGATACAGTGTATGAATAAAGTATTTGATTTCCATTAAAAATATCTTGAAATTTTGTAGTTAATTGATTTTAATAAGTTTTATTTTAAAAGACTGATAAAATCAATCTGAATACTTCCCACAGGGGAAAAAACTGAATCACTTGTTACCAGGCATGAATGATATTCACAGTAATAGACAAAAAGCAAGTAATAGACATATCCAAATTTGAGAGCAAAAAAACCAGCAAATTGTTATTTTGAGCCAATATTTAATAAATGATAAGAAACTACTTTCACTGACTTGCTAAAATGAAAAATATTTTTCTTCTTAATTTCAGATACCTTTATGAGCTCAGAGATACACAGAAGAAGAGAAACAACTTACCTACATCTGCTCTTGAGATAAAGCCAGGACCCTCAAATTTCAACCTGGCCTCCTAAAGTGCCACGACAGGTCTGAGAATGATATGTTCCTTAGTGTTCTCCATGTTCCTGGAAATTTGTTGATATTTACACACTCTTAGTTGGGACAAGTTGAAGAGGAACTAGAAGTATCAAATCCTCTCTGGAGAAAAAGGAAGCATGGCAGATCAAAAGCAAGAAACAGATTGGTCTCCAAAAAACCAAGGAGGAAAAGGTGTGAGCTTGGGATAAATGCCCTGAGGTGATGTATCAGGCGGGGTCACAGTCCAAGCAGATGGCACACTCAGGCTTGGAGACTGAAAAGAGTTTAAGGAAAGGACACATTACAAAAATGAGGAAAGGGAAAGTACTCAGGGATGGGGTGAATCAGGGCCAGTGACAGCAGAGAGCTGGAGCACCCTGAGGTCTGAGGAGACAAAAGCAAGCCCAGAAAGAGGTAAGCGCCAAGGACCACTCACTAGACAGGGGCTGTGGCTTTGCCCAAGGGCCACAGCCAGCCTGCAGCTGTTCCCCAGGGAGAGAGCAGGGGAGCAAAGAGCCTGACCCCACCCTCCCCTACCCTCTGCTCCACCATTGTTGTCGTTGTCTGCTTTTGACAGAGACCAAACCAGAAATCAGGGACAGTGCTTACAATTAGCCTCCAGGGGAGCGGCCAGCAAGGGCAGTCATAAGTTAACCAGCACAGGTAACTTTGAATATTTAATTGTGTCAAGGAAACATTTCTTAATGTTAAAACAAAATGTTAATGACCTTATGGAAGGAAAACATGATGTCTTTTTCACAAAGAACATTTGACAGTACTCTGGGATAAAAAATATATCTGCACACACCCACACCCACCCACCCACACACACACTGAATTATTCTAAAAAAATAGAAGTCAAATTATAAAACTAAAAAGTGCAAAAATGTATAAAAATCATGACAATAAAACATAAGAATGTACAAAATCATAGGTAACTTTAAAACTCTGTGATGTAACCAGACTCAGTTGCTCTATTATTAAGAAATAAAATCCATCCAGTTGAGGTTTTTACAACATACGAAGAACAGCAAGAGAATGGGGAGTAAAAGAAAAAGTAAAATAAGAAAAGACAAATAAAGAAGGGAAAATTAATTGAAGCATTTTTCTTTCTATTTTCCTTTTCCTCCTCACAATGCAGCCCCAGAATATAAATTCTTAGAAACAGGAATCCAAGGATCCTCTGAAATCTCACTGCTCTTTAAGCCACTGTAGAAGCAAATCTATTTTCTCCTACAAACCAGTAGTTCCCACACTACTTTCTCAGCAACCTTAGGAAAAACACATCTAGAAATACAGAGGTACAATTTTCTAGTCAGGGGTTCAAGGCACACTGAAAAGTTACTTTCACAGTCAGTAAAACTATTTAGATCTAGACTTCGGTTCTCCACCCATTACCCACCCCTTCCTTGCCTCCCAGGTGGAACAATAAGGGTCCTTTGGAGACTTGAGGAATCCCAGGTCATGGCTTTCTAGACACAATTTCCACGGATGCAAGCCCACAAGCCAGCCTGTGCTGAAGCGTCCCCTCACTTTCCTGACCCGGCCAAGCAGGCCTCCTACCTATGCACAGCTGAAAACAAAACTAATTACTATCTGTCCCATCATGCTGAATACCACCTTAAGTGCACCTTTATTCCTTTCTTTTTTCCTTTCCTCCTTTATTTGTAGCATGTATCCTTTAACAGGCATCTGCTGAGCACTAATATGCTAGCCACTGGGGAAAGTGAAGGATACCAAATAATAAATCAAGATCCCTGGACCTTGGGCAGCACCCAGTAGAGTGAAAACAACAGTGTAACACATTGTTACACTGTTCTTTTCCACACCCTGTAATTGAACATAGCATATAGGAGACACATAAATACTTACCTATAGCAAAAGCATGTACTAGATGCATAAATGGATACAGATGCATATGTATAATCTGATCCTGAAATACCTTCATTCCCTTGGGGTAAAATCTTCCCAATGTACCCCACTCTATCCTGGCATCATTCCTATGTCTTGTGGTCTTTTATTGAATTTCAATAAAAATTTCAGATTTTAAATAATTGAACATATGCAAGGATGTTAAAGCCACTCAAAATGGTAGCCATACACTCATTCCTGGATGAGGAATTAGCAGTGGTAGGAGCTGATAAGCAGCTCTAGACAAGATGGAAGGAAGTAAATAAAAGGATGATATAAGCATAGGGCATTATAAGGATGTGGAAAAAAACAAAATACTAAGATTCCCTTCAAAAAATATCTTCTTTCCATTTTTTTCCCTCAGAAACCCACTCTTTAAGAACAAGCAGACCTTAAATTTAATCTTTGGAACAAAATTTTGTAAGAACAAATAATATGTAAGAAAATCTTTTCTTTGTGTAGTCACCATTTTCAGAAGCACCTGTCTTAGCACAGAACATATATTTCTCCAGAACTATTAGAATCACCCGGGGAGCTTTAAAAACTCTCAGGTCCAGTCCCCAACCAGGTGGGCAGAAGGCATCAGTATGGTTTAACACTCCCCAGTCGGTACTAATGTGTGCAGCCATGGTTGCAAGTAATAAATATATATTTAGACGTGTGATTATTAGTTGCATACCTATCATCCTCAGTAAAAGGGAACTATTCTAAGTATTTTTTTGTTTTTGATAATGTCAAGAAAATATTATAATAACATATATCTTAAAATTCCATTTAAAATAAAGGTAGACATTAAATTTTTAAACAGAACTGATCATTGAATAAAATAACTGAAGTATAGATTTTTAATACTTAATAATAAAATGAGGCTCCTAGAAAAATAACAAGGTTTTGGTAAGCAGATGGAGTAGGGTCAGAATAATGATGCAAAATTTTTATTCCAGCTTACTTCCTCCCACCCACATGCTCTTTTCCCCCCGTCTCTGCCATATCTGGAGTCATTGTACAGAATTTAGATAGTTTAGCAACTTGCAATGCAAGTTAGTTTGGGTGATGCTGACTTTTAAAAACTCCAAAGTCTCTTTCATCTAAATATTCAGTAATTTTATAAATATGTCTGTTTTAGAGTCTATTTTAGTAAGTAGCTCAGCAACAGTTCCTGAGCTCACTCACACGATTTAAGAAGCCATCTCGAGGCTGGACTTGTGCAGTGTGTGCAGCCGCTTTGGGGATTCAGGTAGGGCCTAGTCTTCGGAGGGAGGTGCACTTACGAGGTGTGGAAACCCAGATTAGCTCTGGCACATAAACTACCAAAAATGTTCTTGTTAAATGGGCAACATGTTTTGTAAAGGTGCAGAATCCACTTTGTTTCTATCACTTGTCAGAGTTAAGCATAAACAATGTACAAACAAACAAACTGTGCCAGTATAAAATGTAATATTTGTTTATGAGACACTTCCAGAATCTGACGGTGGCCCTCTGTTCACAATATTTAGGCCATATCTATATTGGCCAAATTTTACAAAAAAGTTACTTAAGCTTTGGGTAATGATAAACATTAAATAGCTTTACCTCTGTATCTGATTTCTAATCTCAGATAAAATCAGGCCAGGGTTACCAATTGTAGTGATCACTGTGTCACTATGGAAGCTAAGCAAGAAGAATCATTAACTAAGAATCTGCTATATAGCTGGCTAACATTCTCCTAATCCAGGGCTCCCATGAATTTGGGCATTTTGGAACCAGTAAAAGTCCCCAAAAATGATAGAAAGTAAAGAGTGTGACCATTATTTTTTTTTGTCAAGGAAGATAATACGTGAAAAGAATAAAACTGCATCCACTATCATCATATTACATAAACACCAAAAAAAGTAGGAAATACAAAATAAAGAATAATTCTATAAAAAGAATACACTGACTCTCTTATTTCACTGCAATCCAATGAAAATGTCATTAGAGATCAGTGAGTCCATGGCCAGTTATTGGAGAATCGCTGTTCTGAGGGCGTTCACTTAGCAACCTGCCGAGTTCCCAGGAAAACTCTGCTTGCGATCTCACTGATACCTGTGCACAGTTTCCCACTCAGCCCATTTAAAGGGCAACCAGTGTATTCATGACAAGTCTGAAAGGAATACTTCTTTATCCAGTTCAGAGCTCACAGTTTTACCACTGCTTGAAATAGCATTAGCAACATTAGAAGAGACACATCCCTCAAAGACTACCATCTACGGTGATAGATGGAGACTTGGCCTGGGGAGGCGAACACACAGTACAGTGTACAGATGATGTGCTGTAGAACTGTGCACCTGAAACCTGTGTACTTTTGTTAACCAGTGTCACCCCAATAAATTCAATAAAAAGGAAAAATATAAATAAATATAAAAGATTACATCTATATAATGTCAGTGTTCTTTTTTATTGTTTTCTTTTGTTTTGTTTTAAATAAAAGTTCAGGCACCAACCCTTAACCCAGCACATAATTCCTATAATTCAAAGTAAGAATCCATGGCCAGGCAGTCTTATAAACTATGGCTTTCATATTGTATGAAAATTAAATGTAAAGGATGGTTTTGTGAGTGATTTATATATTTACAGATAATTGTGATTTTACATGTATAGCCAAAGCGTCAAAGATCCCCGTACCTTACAAGAGCATCTATTATGATATTTGGAAGAAGAGGAATAAAAAGGCTCTTGCTCATGTTCTACGCTTCATAAGGGTGTAAGCCTCCAATCTGACTGAGATAACTTTGCTTCCATGTGATATGTCTACCGCTATTGGATTCAACTTAAAACACTGAAGATGTTCTGCAAGTGACCTTACTCCAGTTTTAAACTATACATTTTAAATTCATTGTAAGTCATCTAACTTTTCATTTATTTTAGTTTTTAACAATATTTTGATCTCCCTTAAAAAAACAAAAATAGCTTTGTTGGTTCTGTTAATAAATATTCTTTATTAATTGATCTGTTTCCTCTCTTCAATAAATATCTCAAAGCCGCAGAGGCATTTCAGGGAATGACAGGGCAAAAACACCCCTGTGATTTTTTCCCAGTTTTCCTGTGCCCTACAGCCCTGGCAATCTCAAGTTTCAACTTCTGTCCGAGATCCCCAGAAGAGCACAGAGCACGTGCTGAAAGGAGATCTCACCGGTTGTGTTTCCCTTCCCCGGTGTCACAGACAACTCACGAAGACAAGAAGACAAAGCAGGCCCCACTGTACAGGCAGCAGAACAATGAGGCGAGTGAAGAGTGTCGGCCAAATGATGTTTGCATTTAATATGGGCTAACTAGCTGAAACTCCAAGTTTTTAAATTCAAAAAATAGACACTTTAAAATTTGTCATCCAAAATCTAAACCAGAAGCTTTTTATTAAGTTACTTTATATGAAAAAAAGAGCAACCCACCTCTACAAATCTGTACCAAAACCAAGGACCCTCTCTCAGTTCAGGCTCAGCGGGAAGAAAACAAATGAGTGCCACTGCACCCTACTCAAGGGGAACCTAAAAAGTGGCACTTTTAATCCCTTTTACCCAATGTCTAACATTTCTTCCTCACTTCTGTAATTGGCTGAAATACAGACTGAACTGGCTAGCCTATAAATGATTATTTAATGCTGATTCACACAGTATTCTTAAACATAGCATTTTCAATATTTGAAATTCAGATTTAAGTTTGAGAAATATAATATAATTATGCAATGTCCCAGAAAAGACATATATAGTCACCTTAAAGAAGAAATAGCTCCAAGTTCTACAAGGTTTGATTATACATGATCAACTGTTTTAACACATTTTTTTAAAGTACATTCAAAAGTGAGTTGGTCATCCATCAAAGCATTAAAAAAAATCACAGAGACATGTATTGGCAGTGCTAGTCAACTCTGTCTACAAGAGACAAATTATTAGCCAAAACCTTGAAATCCCCATGCCTATGGTAGAGGTAGAGATATCAACCTAAATCAATTTACTGTTTGACTCATCTAATGCCTCTTCTTCTAGGCTCACCAAGCACACTTTTCTAAACCAATTAGACGCCCATGCGTGACTGCCCAAAGTGAGTGAGTGTGCTTCAAAGACTGGTCTGTGAGTTAGGTTTTCACTCTTAATTAATCAGATGGCATTCTGACTCCACCTCAGTCATCCAGAACAAGGGATGCCCCTTGGTGTACAATTGAATTAAAGCTTCTGAGACTGGAAGGCTGAGGAGCAGCCGGGACTATGTTCAGTTCCCCAGGGACTTACTTGCCCATGGTGAAGACACCTTAGGAAAAAACACTACTAACTGTGAGCATTGTTTTTCTCATTTTAAAACTTAGACTGACATAAGATTTTGACACAACTTTACAAAGACAGGGGAAGTTTCACCAGAATATAAAGCTCAGCTCTCTCCTCCTGCAAAAGCACCTGGAGGGATGTATGCACATGTGTTTTTTTTCTTGGATCAGCATTACATTTTAATATATATATATATATATATATATATATATATATATATATTTAGCATGGTGCCTAGAACAGAGCTGGTCCTTAAGAAATTGTCACTTTCTACAAAGATTGCTGGCTTTCAACAAAATGATACCTCATTTCACAGTCTCACTATTTGTCAGAGAAAACAAAATCCAGAGTAACAGAGTGACATTGGTTATCAAGAGGTTAAGAACCACTCATAGAGGAAGGAGTTTTATTTAACAAAGAGAACTTTCTAGAAACATCTCCTTGTTTATACTCAAAATCAGAAAGGACTGTAAAACTTGTGTCCTTAAGGCAACATGCATGTTGACAGACAACAAGAATTTTGCAGAAGGTACTAGCAGAGGGTGTCACCTCTAACACTTTTGTATAATTTTTACATTTAGGAACAAGAACATAATGTCTAGCATAATAGGCACATAACAGAAATTCTTGTATTTGAAAGATTCATATTGGCACAACTCAAACCAAAAGCCTGAGAGCTCTCTGGCACTGACCGCCGTGGCTCTGAGTCAGTCTGTGAGTGAGTCGAGCTGATGGATATAGATGGCACGAGCTCTGATCTGTGATAAAGCAAGACTTGGAAGCAGTTGAGGCAAAGCACCAAGACGACAAAAGAAGAAGACCTGATCTAGACCTAGATCCTGCTCTGTTTCAGTCCTAGGAATTTTACCAATACTCGAGATAGGAAGAATTAGCTATTTCCACAAGATACTTACTATATCTATAACTGTACATAAGTTGTTTAGATATGCCTGTATACATATATACCCTACCTGTTAGTTAGACATAATTATTTAATCGATAGTTTGAGATCAGCATTCTTCGAGTTAAATGCAAATAAGTAAACACACAAATAAGTTTAAGATGCTGACACATGCTACGCAATAAAAGAACAAAGTATTATATAAGAGAACAATGGAGAAAAAGAGAGCTTACTTTAGATTGAATGGTCAGGAAAGACTTAGGAACTGATAGTTAAGCTGAGCTCTGTCAGAGTGCAGAGTAAGAGCAGGACAAAAAGGACTCTAGCCTAAAGATGTGTAAAGGCCCTGAGGCAGGGAAACACAGCCCAGTCAAGGAGCTGAGCATAGGCCATCAGGGACAACCAGAGTTGTTGTGATGTTATCATCGGTGGAGAGAGGAAACAAAATGCAGTGGGAGGATTTGCTCCGGCATTAGAGCACAGAGGGCCTGTGGTCACGGCAAGGGACTTGGACATTTTCTCTGCGTGATGGGAAACCACAGAAGAAATTTAAGTAGCAGACTAACATGATTTAACCACTGTGACTGTTAAGTGAGAAACTGATTTATGAGGAGACAATAAACAGGAAGACCAGTTAGGAATTTATTACAGTGGAGATAAACTCCACACAAAATAAGATGATAATGGATTAGCATCAAGTAACAGCAATGGTGATGGATGGGTTCCCAAGCTCTTTGAAGATGGAATTGACAGGAGGTGGTCATTCACGTGCTGTATGCGTGAGAAGAGCAGTAGTAGAAATGACTCCCAAGAATTGGATTGGAACCATTGAGTGGTGAAGGAACTTCATCCACATCTGCCATTAGATAGACCCAATCACACTGGTACTCTGGGAAACCAAGTTTAAAAGAAGCATCGCTTCTGAAAAGGAATGTAAAAAGGATTATTTCTCTTAAGGTGTGCATTCTCTGAAATATGCAATAAATTTGCAGAGCAGATTGGGGTAGTATTGGTATTTTCTAGTTCTTTGAAGAATCTTACCCATCCTTGCCAACTTTAAATAATATGAAGCTGGGGTTTTTAGAGAGTTAACTGCTTCCTTTCTTCTTTAGTTTAGAGTGAATTAAAAAATATGACAAAACAAAAACAGAAAACAGCCAGCCTGAGATCAATAAGGCTGATTAGAGCAGTAGGCTTCAGGTCTGCGGTTAAAATCCTGGAGAAATCTCCCACAATCCACGTGCCTCTCCCACTCTAACCGTAGGAAAGTTCAGTGAAGGAAAAACGTAGTTTTAAAAGCAGACAAACAGATCCTACCCAGGATCAATGCCTTGCATGAGCCCAAGCAGGGGTGTCCAACCCACGGCCTGTGGGCCGCGTGAGGCCCATAATGGCTATGACTGATGCCCAACACAAAATCATTAATTTGCTTAAAACTTTTTTTTTGCTCATCAGTTCCGTTAATGCTTGTGTATTTAATGTGTGGCCCAAGACAACTCTTCTTCTCCCAGTGTGGCCCAGGGATGCCAAAAGGTTGGACACCCCAAGACAGAGAGGGAAAACAAGGGAGAAAGTCCCCACTGCTTGAACACTTTTCACTTCACTCCATTCAATCAGGCACCAGTACCAGTGGAGACCCTACTCTTGTCACCCTCAAACTAGGTGATTTGCTTCTGCTCCAGGAGGAGTTTTGAGTATGGTGTACTCTAGCTTGCTGGGAACAGCAATGAACAAGAAAATTCAAAATAATCAGAACTCCTTTCTTAGTGACAACGCTCACTTGCTGTGTGTTCTGGAGAGTGATCTGAGTAATCCCTACTAGAGATCAAGCATGAGAATGAAAAAGAAACGGTTTGGCAATAAAAGGCTTGAGTTTCATTCTTCTTGAAGAGTTTGCCAGTATCATTTCCCACTTTGCAGACTTTGAAAAGTGTGAGGTCCTTTAGTGTCTCAGTACCCTTCCCTAGTCAACTTAAAACATTCAGGTATTATTTCTTCACCTACAAAATTACAGGTCGTACATGGAGGTCTTCAGTCTACTTCTAAACAATGAATCCTTTCTTCAAGTGTCATCTGAGTTGAAAGGGCAATATATGTGAAACCCACTAGAGCTGAATTATCTATTGGAAATCCTGAAGTTCCCAGGTGCCTCAGGGAACATCTTAGGACTCCAATGAGCACAATCTCTTCCTTTCCAAAGTGCTATATGACCTTGTGGCTGTTACACCCTCACTTCTTAGTAACAAAGTATCCATGCATCCAAAGAATCAGACAGTGGCTATTCTCACAAACAGTGTATTGAAAGAAACACACCCATTGTTCATCAAAGTGAGATAAAAAAAATGTCAAAAAGCA
This sequence comes from Trachops cirrhosus, assembly GCA_028533065.1. NCBI lineage: Eukaryota > Metazoa > Chordata > Mammalia > Chiroptera > Phyllostomidae > Trachops > Trachops cirrhosus. Next base: position 68,856,393 of record CM052541.1, read on the forward strand.
AACAGGTGAGGGAACAGAGATCCACCCTTGAAAGACAAAAAGATGAGAATTACCAAGAATATATTTGATGAATAATGAAGTGTCATTCATATCATTTATCAGCTCTGTTAGATAATTTTTGTACAACTTTGTGCTATTTTTATGTTACTATCTACTTGCTTGTTTTGACTACTGTGATTTGTGAAATCCATTTTAATCTTGAAGTCTTAGAAACAATTTCAAAAGAAAACAAATTTTTAGAGGGACATCTACAGCATGCACTTCAGAGTACAGAGGTTCCTGGCTTCAGGAATTCTCATTTTCTTCAAATGTTGGTTTAGTTCTGCATTGAATTAGGCTGTAATATCCCATTATATGATAAAGCATCATTTAACAGGAAGTTATACTCTTTTATGTTACGTTTGCATTTAATTTCCATGCTACTTTAAAAAAATAAGTGATAAGTAGAAGCAGAACAGGTATTTGTAATTACTCATGAGTCATTTGCTCTCATGTAATTTAATAGCCACAGATCTTTAATATTTATAGCACATGTTGAAAGGATTTAACATATGTAGTGATCTTCACCAAGTAACTCCATACTCTTCCTGAATACAAAGATGTAAATTTTGTCACCATTTATGCAACCTGCTAAAAATCTTGCTATTAATTCATGTGAATGAGTTTTTCCTCCCAAATTTTAATTAAAACACAAATGTTTTGCACACTTCAATCTGCAATATCCCACACATGCATTTTTCTAAAAAATTGACTGATCAGTTGGATAATAGAGAATTTCTCTCTAAGATGCTTCTTCATACCTGAAGATTCTCAGAAAAAAAGAGCCATATTTGTGTAAAAACTCATTCAAAAGTTAAATAGACATCACACTGCAGTGTTCTTTGGGCAAGTGTTCTCTTCACATGCCTATATATTTCTAAATGTGCTATAATAAGAAAGGAGGAGTGAAATCCATTAAGGTGAATAGGCAATAATAGTGCAGACAGCTAGAATTTGACAGAAAACCATGGCATATGTAAAGTCAACATTAATAAAGAACCAGTAGCATCAAAAAATTTATTCTCACTTTCAGAAACATGTATAACTTAGCATTTCTGCAAGAGTTGCTATTCAATGCAGAATATTTTGACTATCAGTTCAAATGATAGTAAGTAATTCTTTCTCCACACCTAAATCTAAATTATTGCAAAGATTTCTAGCACAACAAAATTTCAAAATATATGACCACATTTTGAATTATCTGCCATTTTATGCTATTTTTTCAGAATATGGTCATATATTTTGAAATTTTACATTTGAAAGTAAGTTTTAAAAATGTATTAAAAATACTTTGTTAATTGACTAACTTTTTTCTCCAGAACAACAAATCAGTAGAAGTAAAATGATATAATAATATTACTGTATTCATCAGAATTTAACACATACACAAATCCTTTGTTCCTTTTAAACATTCATCACAGGCAAGTTTTTAGCTGTGTCACTTTTATTATTATAAATCGTTACAATGTTACATATTTTCCCATCCTTTTTTCTTAATAAGACTAAGAATTTATCAATAATTGTGGGCTATTAAAAACCAAAAATAAAGATTTTTCTAGATCCATTTTTCAAAACAGAAGTGTACATTTTTCTGAAGAGATGAAATAGAAATGTTTGATTAACTGACATTCAGAAATCATTCCTGAGCAATCTGTTAGAATTGTTTTCCCTTTATAATGTTTTCTGTTCTATGCTATAAAGAACTATGAATCATAATTTCTGGCAGCTAAAACCAAAGGAGGTGATAGGCTCGATTAGCATCCTAAAAATATGCATGTCCTAATGCTCTCTTAAAATATGTCTTCTCAGAGATGTTTCACATTTTCTCAGCTAAGCAAAATGACATTAACTAAGACCCTGGCATAAAGATTTGCTTATTTTAGTTGGCTTAACAATGTAACCAAAGCACAAAAATATTGCTACTCAATAGCAGATAAATTATTCTGTCACATTCTGACCTATTGTTTGTTAACATCACATGAAAAACAATTGAATCACTTATGATCACTAATTACTTTGATCATTACATATAAAAACAAAAAACTAAATTCATATTTGAATTAGTTCTTTTTAGTGTAAGAGTATAATATTCCCTTTTCCTGTTTTGAAGAAGTCTGGTTAAAATTATTTCAGCCCAAACTACTAGGAATAATTGAGAATAATTAGCAATTTAAATCAAGACAGCATAATGTGTCTACATCAATAGCTGATAAATTTCTGGAAAATGTCAAAAGTGCTACTAATATATTTCTTGTATTCAGCATTCTTCAAGGTAATTTGACTTTATTTCCCTTTTCCCTGTGAAAGTTTACTGCAGGATTCAAGGAAGAATTTCCTAAGGGAGAACAGTATCTGGGCAGCCTATTTAGCTAACACTTAGTCAAGAATGAGTAGTATGCAGAGAAGGTCAGATTTAAGTCAAAAGAAAATGTCTTGTTATTTGATGTTACACCTTTGAGGCAAAGGCCTAATACCTTTTCAGAAAATAAAAAGCAACAAAATGAATACTTTTCTCTGTTAGAGAAAGTAAGAGGACAAAGGTTAGGTAATTACATGTCTTGTTTGCATTGTTGGGACCATTTTCTTTTATTTTAATAGAAAAAAAACAAATTGATCAAGGAAACACTACCTACTGATTTATTTCACGTAAGTAGTATATTTACACACTTCCAACAATATAGTATATTTTAAGCAAGATGCTCTGGAAATGTTTGATAAATGCAATGGAAAATCTGTTTTTTTAAAGTAGAAAGAACGCAAAGAATTCTGAAAGCAATTCTCACAGTGATATGAGGGAAAATGGAAAATTAGAAAGAAAAAGAGACTTTAACAAGAGTCTCTAGACTTGGAGTCTAGATAACAGACTCCAATTAACAGAATGAGAAATGGAAACAAAACATGGAGTGATAATAAGAGACTTACTATTCTTGCATGCCAGTATCATGCCTAGAATACAAGTTATTATTTATTCTATTAGACCAGCATTATCCAAAGATGTTTCTTGAAACATGAATTCTATTCTGAGATTATACATTATTGCCAAAAAACATTTTCTATAATCAGAATTTTAGAAACACTGGATTAAGCAACATTAATGGGTTTCTTTAGTACAAGATATTTTAGTCTTCTACAAGCTAATGAATTTTATGACTCTAAAAAAACTATTTGCCTACATGCTGTGTTACTCAAACTTATTTCACAAGGGAAATTATACACAGATATAGAGATGCAGATTATGGCAATTTAGGGAACCAAGGTAAGAACTTCCCAAGAATTTTTCTTTTCCATCATATAAAATTAAGTCATACTATTGAATTGAAAAAATTATTTTTCCTTCCATTTATTCATTTAAGCTTTTCTGTATTGTTTTTCTGCATGGACACTTTTACATATCATATTTATTCTATTATAGTAGCTCCATTCAGCTTCCTTATAAATAAAAACATAAGAAGTCCCTTTTTTATTGTTGTTCAATTAAAGTTGTCTCAATTTTTCCCAAGTCGCTCTCCCCTGCCCCGCCCACCCTCTGCTTCCACAATCAATTCCCACCCTGTTGTCCATGTCCAGAGGTCCTATATACATGCCCCCTAAAACATAAGAAGTCTTAAACATACCATGCTGTGATAGACTTTACTTATGTTGGGGGCACCAAGCAGAGTGCTTTGGGAATACATGGCTATCTTTATTGCTAGAAACTTCAAAATGTGGAAACCAAAGGAACTTGATTCAAGATAGTATACGAGAGAGGATGTGAGTTACTTATCTATTTACCCAAGACACCATCTAAAAGAAAAAGGAATATATATGTTTAATCTGTTCTAAAATATGATCATTTGTAAGACCTGTGTTTTAAGAGATTTCAAGAAGTGGTAGAGATGTACACCAAAATATCAATAAAATATACTTGTGATAAAAAAATAAGAGACAAGTCATATGGACAAAAATCACATCCTAGAATAAGCACAAAAGGAACTACAGTCTAGAAAACTATCTGCAGGACAGAATTTCAATAAATGTAAACTCAGGCATTGCAGGTATGATGAAGTTGAGGGAGGAGAGGATAGTAAGCTAAGAGGCAGAGGGCAATGGATGACTCTCACCCAAAAACTATACACAGAACTTACAGCAGTGGGCATTTGCATCACCCAAGCAAAACAAGTAAATGAAGAAACATAGTTCTCCTCAAAAAGTAGTAAATTATCTCTCTGGAAAAAAGATGGTAACTATGCTGGGAATGTTAGAAATAATAACTAATAGCCTAAGAGAGTCTTCATTTAGTTGTTTTTTTAACATAATGGAATGATATAAAAAGGAACAAGTAAATAATTATAGTTCTTCAAACATAAGTTTTTTAAACTTTGTCAAAATAAAAAGTTCATAGAATGTTTGGCAAAAATTAGAGAAATTTAACATAAAATAATTTTCTCATATTTAATCTAAAAGAGGAAACCAGTTAAAAGATCAATCTAAGAATTCTAACATTTAGTTAACATGAATCAGAGAAAGAATGAAAGAGAAGGAAATTGTGAAAGAAACAATAGAAAAAATCTTAGAGTTGTCAAGACTAAGACTCAAACTGCCTACCATCTGCTCAACAAAATGAATACAAAGGTAATCTTATTTAGATTCACTAGTATGAAAGCTTAGAATAATAAGACTAAAGATTTGAACCTAAATATGTTCAGAGTCACTTAAAAAGACATAAAGATAAGATTAGTATCAGACATTGGCATTACAAGTTGCTAAGAGACGGTGGAAGAGTATTTTACTCTAATTTTTATAACCATCTAAAATAGCTCAATATATTAAAGGACAGAATAAAGACATTTCTCCAACATTTGAACATTCAAAAATAAATAGGCCCTCTTTCAGGCACACGTTTAGCAAAAGGAAAGGGGGAAAAGCACCTGAAAGATTCAGGAAACAGTGGATTGAATTCTGAAGAGCAATGATGTGTACTCCCAGGCCAAACTGGAGCAGGAAGATCAATGGCTCACAAAAGTGAAATCATATATGGAAATGAGGGTGAGAGGATGTTGCAGGTAATCAGTACTATCACAGATAAGGGAAAATCTGAATATTTAATAAAGTTACTTGGCAAAGGGTATAAAAGGAAAAAAACATTTAATTTATCCCCGGAAACATTCTCCTTTGAACAGCAGAGAGATGGCTGCAATGGACATGTGAATGTAAAGGAGTACGAACAACGCTAACGAGCACTATGTGTCTCTACAATGAGTAATTAAGCTACCGTAACAATCCATATGTGTTCCCTGTTTTCCCATTTGTTAGAATCAACAAATGTACAAACCACAAAAGGGTTCTTCTGCTAGGAACATTACAGAATAGAAAGCATATGTTGTAAAGTACAAAAATATAAAATTAAGTGGGATAAAAGACTTAAATATAAGTCATGACACCATAAAAGTCCTAGAGGAGAACATAGGCAGCAAAATGTCAGATACTTCACACAGCAACATTTTCACTGATATGTCCTCTAGAGCAAGGGACATAAAAGAAAGAATAAACAAATGGGACTCTTCATCAAATTAAAAAAGCTTCTGCATGGCTAAAGAAAACATCAATGAAATGGAAAGGGAACTAACCATATAGGAAAACATATATGCCAATGATACCTCAGACAAGGGTTTGATCTCCAAAATATATAAAGAACTCACATGACTCCACTCCAGGAAGACAAACAACCCAATCAAAAAATGGGCAAAGGACTTGAACAGACACTTCTCCAAGGAGGACACACAAGGGCCCAGAGACGTATGAAAGAGTGTTCAGCATCACTAGCCATCAGAGAGATGCAAATTAAAATCATAATGAGGTACCACTTCACACCACTCAGAATGGCCATCATAAACAAATCAACAAACAAGAAGTGTTGGAGAGGATGTGGAGAAAAGGGAATCCTAGTGCATTTTTGGTGGGAATGCAGATTAGTGCAACCACTGTGGAATACAATATGAAATTTCCTCAGAAAACTAGAAATGAAACTGCCTTTTGATCCAGAAATTCCACTGCTGGGATTATACCCTAAAGATCTCGAAACACCAATCCAAAAGAACCTATGTCCCCCAATGTTCATAGCAGCATAATTTACAATAGCCAAGCAGGCTATAGTGCTAGAACCAATCTAAGTGCCCATCAGTGAATGAGTTGGATGAAAAAAATGTGGTACATTTACATGATGGAATACTATGCAACAGAAAGAAAGAAGGAGCTCCTACCCTTTGCGACAGCATGGATGAAACAAGTGCATTATACTAAGTGAAATACACCAAGCAGTAAAAGAGAAATACCATATAATCTCACCTATAGATGGAACCTAATCAACAAAAAAAACAAGCAAGCAAAATACAGCCAGAGACATTGAAATGAAGAACAATCTAACAGTAACCAGAGAGGAGAGGGGAGAGGGATAATGGGGGATAATAGGGGAAGGGCCATCAAGGAACATGTATAATGGACACGTGGAGAAAGCCAAAGGGGGTAGGTTCAAGGGTTGGAGGGGGGATGGGTAGGGCCAGGGGGGACGTGAGGGAGTGAAAATGGAAACAACTGTACTTGAACAACAATGAAAAAATAAATAAATAAATAGGTAAATTAAATTAAATTAAAATATAGAAAAGTAAAGATTACATCTACTCTGTAGAATTGGAGCTTTAGGTATTGATATTTTTTATATATAGATACATATACACACACACATATTTAAATATATGTGTACATTTTAATAATTACATATGTTATATTTCTAATGTATATGCATATCTTTTGTCTCTATATAAATGTACAACTACATGTGCACATATTTGTATATGTATATTAAAATAAATATATGTGCACATATTTGTGCATATACATGTGCTCACATGTATAACATGCCAGGAACAATGAACAGACTTCTTGGCACCATGAATTTGATTTTCAAATATCATTCTTCAAGAATACAAGGTTAATTCCAGGCTGTTCTAGCACTAGATGAGCCTGAAACATTTTGCCATCACAGAAAATACATCTTTGGGCATGATGGAAATACAGCAAAAAAAGAGTTCATTCAATTAGCTAAATTTGAGCATCAAAATAATGATAATAGTGCCCATGGGTTATGCATGAATGTTCTTTCATTAATCCCTCCACCATCTTTCATCCAGTCCCCGCAACAACCCTCCAGCACCTGTCAGTCTGTCCCATGTATCTATGCTTCTGTTTCTACTTTGTTCATTAGTTTTTCGTATTCATTAGATTCCACATATAACTGAGATCATGTGGTATCTTTCTTTCACAGATTGGCTTATGGAGATTGACATGGGGTGGGGGTGCTGGGTGGAGGTAGGAGAAAAAGTGGGAACTATAATAGCATAAACAATAAAAATATAAATAAATACATAAAAGTAATAATAACAGTGGATTATAACTCATTAAACAACATGAGAATCCATAAATACATACTAATATGAATAAATAAATATCTTTTCAAAGAGTGTATGGCTGACAGAGTCAGAGGTAGCAGAAGTTGAAGAGCAATAAAGGAAAATGATAGAATGCCACTGTATTACAGAATGAAGGCAAGTGATCCTGTTTATTAATGACACAACAAGATATTAAGGTTTAATATATTGTTTGATATTACATAAATGACAAAGGCAGAATTGTGACTGTTATAAATTCTACCGTCTGAATATTTGTGCCCTCTCCAACCCATATGTTGAAATTCTAACCCTCAAAGATGATGGTATTGGGTGATGGGGACTTCAGGAGGTGCTGTGACCATAATGGTGGAGCCTTCAGTATGGGGTTAGTACTCTTATAGAATAGATTCCCCCAAAGACCCCTGGCCCTTTCTACCATGTGAGGACACAGCAAGAAGGTACTATCTATGAACAAAAAAGCAGGCCCTCAGCAGACATTGAATCTATCAGTGCCTATCTGATCTTAGACTTCCCAGACTCCACAACTGTAAATTATGTTTTTTATAAGCAACCTAGTCTGGGGTATTTTGTTATAGCAGACCAAATAGACTAAGACAAGGATGGCGTGGAGAAGCACAAGATATGAACTGTCTAAATACTATTATTTAATTCTATTAAATCCTTCATGTGAGAATATCCTTATTTCACCTTTACTCATGACTATATTTTTTCTGGATATAAAATCCTAGATTGATAATTCTTTTCCTTCAGCATTAAACCTTACTTATAAAAATGTTCCTCTACTTATTTTGGGCCTCCATGATTTCTAATGAGAAATCTGCAAACATTTGCATCTCCTGTAAGAAGAACATCATTTATCTCTGGCTGCTTTTAAGATATGCTTTGTTCTCAGTGTTTAATAGTTTGATTATGATGTTTCTGCATTTGAATTCTTTCAGTTCATCCTGTTTGAGGTTTACTAAACTTCTTAAATGTTTAGATTTCTGCTTTTCAACATATTTGGAAAATTTTCAGCTATTAATTTTTCAAATAATTTTTTTCTGTACTACTTTTCCCATCACTTTCTGGGACTCTTACAACATGAATGTTAGACCTGCTTGTATCATCCTGAGGCTCTGTAATTTTTCCTTTTTCCTGTATTCCTTAGACTGTATAATTTCTATTGATTTATATCAAATTCACTATTTCCTCTTTTATTTCCAATTGACAACTGAGCCTCTACTGTGAGGGGTTTTTAGTGTTTGTTTATTTTGGGTTTTTTAAAAATCTGTTGGCTAATTTGTGTGGAGTGTGGGTTATTATACAGGCATGAGCAAAAATAGGTTTATAGTTGTCCATGTGGAAAAAGATGTGCAGGTTATGATTATTATAATAGCTTTATTAATGGTATTTCACATATTCTCAACTGTAAACCTACTTTTCTCACCCCTATATTTTTAGCTTCTAAATTTCCATTTGGTACTTCTTTGTCTTTTAGTTTTTTGCTTCAACTTTTTTTACACTGGCTTTAAGAGTGCTCATCCTTACTTCTTTGAGCACATTAATAATAACTTCTCTATAGTTTCTGTCAGATAACTCCAGCATCTTAACTACCTTGGTATTGATGTCTATCCTTTGTCTTTTCTCATGTGAATTAGGTTTTCCTGGGTTCTCTTTTGCCAATTAATTATTAATTATATTTTAGACATTTTGAACATTACCTGAGTCTCTGCATTTTCTTTGACACCTATGAAAAACGTTGCTATTTTGTTTTAGCAGGTAATCAGTTCAGTTGAGTTCAGGCCCCATGTTCTGACCCCATATTTGTGGTTTCAACATACATTCCAGTTTTCATGGCCTTTGCAGTGCCATTCACATCTGTCTTATGTGTTTGCCACCCAGTGGCCAGTCTAGGACCTAGGCAACTGTCCATCTCTTAGTTCAATTTTCAAAGTATGTGGATTATTGTTTAAAATTAGATCCATGCCCTGGCTGGTGTAGCTCAATGGATTGAGTGGAGGATGTGAACCAAAGGGTCACTGGCTCAATTTCCAGTCAGTGGAAATTGGTTGCCTCCCAAACATGCCCAGACCAGGGGTCAAACCCCAAACCTAGGTATGTCCCTTGACTGGGAATCGAACTCACAACCTTTTGGTGTATGGGACCATGCTCCAAACAATTGAACAACCTGCCCAAGGCTTCTATCCAGGTTTGATATTTGCAATCATTATGAATGACAGGTTGGAGTGTGCTTACTCCATTTTACCCAGAATTATAACTCTTGAGTGGTTATTTTTTAAGTTTATGAAAATCATTGTTCTTTTAACATTAATTTATATCAAAGTTTTATCTGTGGAGACATTTAAAGGTGTGGAGAAGGAAGGAAAGAAGGAAGGGAAGGAAGGAAGGAAGGAAGGAAGGAAGGAAGGAAAGAAGGAAGGAAGGAAGGAAGGAAGGAAAGAAGGAAGGAAAGGGAAGGAAGGAAGGAAGGAAAGGAGGAGGGAAGGGAGGAAGGAAGGCAGAAGAGACAGAGGGAAGGGGAAGAGGAAGAGAGGAATGATAGAAAAACATTAATCTCAGGGGTGGCTGTAGACTGGCTCAGGACCCTCGATTTACCAGGGTGCTGAGAGAAGGCCTGGGAGGGAGATATGGGCTCCAGAAACAACCCCCATCTGCAGGATTACAGCCTCAGCAGAGCAGAGAGGCCAGGCCCAGAAGTTTCCTGCTGTGTTTGTTTCCTCACAGGAAAGCAGAAAAAGTGCCCATATAGTCCTTCACCAGTCACTAAGTGCTACACAGCTCCTTGGGCCCCTGATTTACTAAACCTAGCAGAGCAAACAGAGACCAGCACAACAAGACTCTATCTTCTCTCCTGCAAAAGCTGTGTAACATTCATTTCATATCCTTCAAGTTGGGGCATAATATGGCACCAGGTTTTATAGTATAGTTTATTTCAAATCTCATATATTGCTCTTTCCTCCCCTTACTCCATACTACCTCCTTCCTCTCCCTTCATATTTTTGTTTTAAATTCTATCTTCTTTCTTGCTAAGACTTGTTTCTATTCCACACTATTACTATTGCTCCCCTCTCCAGCCTCTCAAAACCATTTGTGATTGTCATTAGTCATCTCACATTCCTTCTCCTGATCTAAAATACCCTTATTCTCTACCCACCTTTACCAATGTTTGCTCATAGATGGTGGATAAGGTGGTTGTTATTACAGTTCTCCAATTTTATTTATAGATAGTGACTTTCACTGTATTTCAAATCTCAAATGTCACTGTTCCCCTCTCCTACTTCATTTTGCTTTCCTCCTGCCCTTCTTTCTTCATATTAAATGTTAATTTTTCCCTGTCTTATCTAGGTTTTCACCCCACACTCTTAGAATTCTTTCTCCCTGATCCTCTCTAAATAACTTCTCTATCCTCTCTTAAGTTCTTCTTTCTTTCTTTTTGCCCTCTTATCCCCATTCTACCTTAGCTCATAAATTTTAGCTCACTGGTTGCTGATCTCTCTGTGGTAGAGGTTTTTTCCTGCAATGAGGGCCATATTATATATTTACATTTGTATTTATGTTTATATTCTGATGGTGGTGGTGATGGTAGTCTGTTCTTTCTCTCACTAGATATATATAAATAGATATTTTTTCTTTAACTTTCAGTTTTAACCTAATACTATATGCTTCTTCTCTCTTACTCCATTCCACCTTCCCTCCTCCCTTTATTGGTTCTGAAGTAAATTATATTTTCTTTCCCACTTTGCCTTGTCTCTATTTCCAACTGTTATTATTGCCCCTCCCTTTACCCTCACAAAATCCCTTTTCTATCAGTTAGTCATCTCATATTCATTTTTTCTTTTTTTATATTAGCCTTAATCTTTTTACCTTTATTAACATTGGTGTATTGGCTGTTGATAGTGTAATTGTGGGTGGGAGGGTATCTGGGTGGGTGTGGGTCTGTTTCCTGGGCTGTTTGGTTTTGTTCTGGCAGCACATGTAAAACAGTATGTAATATGTGGAGGGTGGAGTAACTCTCAGTCAGTCAGCCAGAGGGAAGAACCCACCAAAGAACTACCCAACAACAACCAAAACCCAGTTACAACCACATAAAAAGATAAAGGGCAGTGCAAGAGCATCAAGCACAGGTGATCAAGGAGATAGCACCACAGGTCTCCTACTACTGAAGATCAAACCATGAAGACAGCAAAATCAAAGCAGATAAATCTAACAAGCAGAAAAAAAACAAGAGTCACCAAAAATAGAGAGATAAAGAAACTGCCACCCATCAAAAGGAAAGGAGGAATTTTCAAAAAGACTGCTAAACAAAATTGAGGCAAACAAACTATCAGACATCATGTTCAAAATGGTGGTTGTAAGGACGCTCAAGGAGCTCAATGAGAACTTCAAAGAACTCCAGGGAAGCTTCAAGGAACATGTGCAAACTATACCAGCATCAAGAGGGGCATAGAAACCATCAATAAGAGACAGGTGGAAATGAAAAATACAATACCTGCAATGCAGAACACAGTAGAAGGAATGAAAAGCAGGTTGGATGAAGTAGAGAACTGAATCAGCAAGCTAGAGGACAAGGTAGAAAAAAATTCCCAGACAGATCAAAAAAATGAAAAAAGACTCAAAAACAACAAACAGGGGTTAAAGGAACTACAGAACACGAAACATAATAATATCTGTATAATAAGGATACCAGAAGGAGAAGAAGAGGAGCAAGTGAAAGAAACTCTGTTTGAAAAAGTAATGATGGAAAGCTTCCCTAATTTGATGAGAGAAAAAAGCCTCACAAGTCCAGGAAGCACAGAGGGTCCCAATCAAGATGAACCCAAAGTGTCCCACTCTAAGACACATCCTAATTAAAATGGCAAAATTCAAAGACAAAGAAATAATTTTAAAGGCAGCAAGGTAGAAACAGATAGTAACATACAAGGGAGCCCTGATAAGACTATCAGCTGATTTCTCAACAGAAACACTACAAGCCAGAAGGGAATGACAAGAAATGTTCCAAGTAATGAAAACCAGAGGCCTGCAACCAAGACTATTCTACTCTGCAAGGCTCCCAATTAAAATGGAAATTGGAATAAGGGGCTTCTCAGACAAAAGAAGGCTAAAAGACTACACCTCCACCAAACCAACACTGCAAGAAATACTAATGGGACTGCTTTAAGAAAAGGAAGAAAAAGAGAGAGAGGTACACAGGTACAAAGGGGAAAAATGGCAATGAATAAGTACCTATCAATAATAACCTTAATATAAATGGATTAAATGCTCTAATCAAAAGACATAGGGTAGCTGAATGGATAAGAAAACATAGTCTGCATATAAGCTGCCTATAAAAGACCCACCTCAGAACAAAAGACCTACAGAGACTGAAAGTGAAGGGGTGGAAAAAAAATACTCCAAGCAAAGGAACAGTAAAAAGAAAAAAGCCAGGGTAGCAATACTTATATCAGACAAAACAGCTTTCAAAACAAAGGCCATAAAAAGAGACAGAGAGGACACTTCACAGTACTCAAGAGAAGAATCCATCAAGAAGACGTAATCAACTTTGGCTGGTGTGGTTCAGTGAATTTAGCACAGGCCTGTGAAGCAAAATTTGGCCTATTCAATTCCCAGTCAGGGCACATGCCTGGGTTGCAGGCCAGGTCCCCAGCGGAGGCCACATGAGAGGCAACCCTACACTGATGTTTCTCTCCCCCTCTTTCTCCCTTCCTTTTTCTAAAAATAAATAAATACAATATTTTAAAAAGGAAGAAGACATAAATGTTGTAAATATATATGCACCCAACATAGGAGCATCCAAATATATAAGGGAAATCTTGGAGAACAGCAAGAAAGATATAGACATCAACACACTTATATTAGGAGATTTCAATACCCCACTGTCAACAACAGACACATCTTCCAAAGAATCAACAGGGATTGTGGCATTGAACCACATCATATGTCATGCATAACATTTCACCCCAAAGAAGCAAAATACAAAATCTTTTCAAATGCACATGGAACAGTCTCAAAGACAGACCACATGATAGGATACAAAACAAGCCTCAACAAATTTAAGAAAACTGAAGTCATATCAAGCATGTGCTCAAATCACAACATGAAGGGGGACAATGGGAGAAAGAAGGGGAAGGGTCAAATGAAGAAACATGTGCAAAAGACCCAAGGACAAGGGCAATGGGGTGGGGATTTTCTTTAGGAGTGGGGGTTGGATGGGGCATGGGAGAGCAATGAGGGGATAAATTGAGACAACTGTAACTGAACAACATTTTTTTAAAAAAGGAAAAAGAAAGGAAGACATTAATCTCAAACACCTGACTGAAAGGAGATGAAGACAACTCCATTAAGATATGATAACTTTTTTTCTTTTATCTGGAAAAGAGATCATTGTGGGGAAGCCAGATTCCCTAAACGTACATGTAGAGGAAGTTGTACTCTTCATCATGTAATTTTTGCCACCAAGTGGAACACAAATGCCACTTAATTTTTCAAAAAATAAAAAGATTAAAATTTAATTGAATGCTTATCCTGAAAATGTGGTGGGTTAGGGTAGAAATGCTTTCCTTGGAAAAGTTTTCAATAAATAAATTCCCAGGAGTTACTAAATTGAGGGAGGAGGTTGCATGTACAGCTTAATAATGTATCCCTCAATTTTTCCAATAAACTGTCACAGTCTGAGTAGATTTTAACTTTAAGAAAACTTTCAAGTATTAATGAGAACATATCAAATGTTTCTAAGTGTTTATACATTAACATTTCATTATATATTTCTGTCTAAAGTAAGTAGATATTAGAACTCTCTATTCATTATAAATTGTTTTAATCTTACATGCATAATTAAATGGTAAACTGATGATAATCCAAAGATAACACTATTCATGTCTATGACACTATTCTGAATAAATGACTCAGTTTGTAAATTCAAAATGTATTCTTTTTCTATAGACATTTTTCCTGTTCTATTGTATCCTTACAATGGGCAAACCAGAATAAAATCTACAATACTAAGGATAAAGTTGACGTTTTGTGCATCATCTTTAGAAGTTGTGGAAAAGAGAGTTTTCAAGGGGTGTTTTTAATATAGAAACCCAGAAATATGTAAATTTTGTCTTTGGCCCAGCTACCTCTCATCCTTACAAGTCTCCATGGAAATACATGCATGAATAAACATGGCAGAGCGAGGCAAATTAACCTTCATTATTAACTTGGGTTTTGGTCACAATGCCTAAGCAGAACTTTTTAGTTGGCTGGGCTGGACCAATGGAAAACTTTCTCCTAATTACAAGCAAAATAGGGGCATAAGCTAAAGCACACTGAATGACCTACAATTTCTTCTAAGCCCACACTAAAATCTCAGATTTTACCACTAATTGCAACATGGGCTGGTTTTGAGACCAACCATCTTTTCTGAAAGGAATTTTGGTGAGGGTATTGGTCCCCATACGTAAGCCACCCACCTTGGCATTCCTAGGACAGACGAAAGCTTGAAGCCTGTCTGCCTTGTGGAAAGTGAAGAAACTTCTCAAAGAAAGAAAGTGAAGCAGCTGAAAAGGTGAGAGTGAGAAGATAAATGAGAGAAACTTGACTGGGCGTGGCCTCAGGTCCATCTCTCCAGCCCCCTCCTTAGACTCAGTTTTGGATTCCTGAAACTTGTGAATCCTTCAGGAGAAGCAAGTTTTGATATAAAAGCAACAAAAAGGACGTTTTTCCCATAGAAGTCCATGCTATTGTCCATGAATTGGCCCAGCATTTTCTCACCTTTTTAAAACAGTGACATCACATCTTTCAGAAAAGCGTCCATATAGCAATTCTCACATTCCCATCTTTATGACCAAATGCCTAAACTTCTACTTAAATGAGGTTTTGCTGTTTTAAATCATTTATATAACTGCCCTTTAAGGGTCCACAGTGAAATTAATTGATCACTCACTTCGCTGTCAACTTTCACAGCCAAACAAGATCTTTCACCTATTTTTTTCTATAATTTTTGCATTTGGCCACTGTATGAGCTTCCTATTGTTGCAATAACAAATTGTGTCCAACTCTATGGTCCCAGGTCTGGAAAGTGGGTTAGGTCCAGGAACTGAATGTGAGGTCTTCTTGGCGAATGCTCATCTTGGCAACGTCAATCAAATTTTTGCCCTCTAGACTTTTCACACGTGTGCAAAGCAACACCTTAGTAAGCTGCATGTCCATGTTAATCAAGGGATTCCATGCCAGATGAATCATTGTCACAAGCCCCTGTGGGTCAGACACTCTGATTACTAATCTATCCTGGAAGCTTATTAAAAGATTGCATTCATCTTCTTTCTGCAGATTAAGCACTGACATGTGACTTCCACCTCTCTGTGATTCCATTATGCCATTGAAACCTGGGAGTCCAGTGCCCGTGCACCCATCTCCAGCCTGCAGAGGACAGCCACTACCAAGGTCAAAGTTTTTCCTTGCCAGTAGATATCTGAATACTCAGGTGAAGAGGGTTTCTTTGAGGGGTATGAAAGTGGGTGACTGAGTGATTTGCATGTAATAGACCCCTCCCAACATTCACACTTCCCTGAGCCTCAGGACTCCTTCCACTACAACATTCCAGGAAAGATCCAGCATTTGCTGCTCACTGAATCTAGACCACTTTTGAATCTAGTTCTAATTCATCACATTTACATCATTTCCAGGTAGATGAGCCAATACTTAAAAGCTTAAAACCCAGGAATAGGCAACTATATAGAAAATTTGACCCACTCAAATCTTGTATTTTTCCTCCTTGGCTTAATACTCATAGAAGCTACTCTTACATGTGATGCACAGACTCCCACTCATACAACTTGCAAAATCCCGAAACTCTTTGATATACACACTGTTTTCTCTGCAACCTGGCATTGTACTTCTTTGTCTGAGTTCTCCTATATTCCCCATTCTACCTTTGAATGACTGTGTGGCCTCAGGCAAGTTACTCCATGCACATAAAGCCTCATCTTTAAATGCAGATAACAATACCTGCTTCATATGTTGGTGGGTAAAATAAATAAAGCTACTAGCATAGAGTCTAGGACACAAGAACTTCATAGAACATTGTAGCTCCCCCCCCCCCCCGCTTTAAAGATTAATCCTGAACTATATTCCCAGATACAAGCAAAAAAATATTGACAGAGAATTCAACCACTCTAAATAACTAAGACTCTTTCTTATTTAGGGCTAAGGAAAGCTTGAAGATAAAAAAAAAAACTATTTTAGTGTATTTTAGCCTATTTCACACAGAATACAGGCACCTAAAATATTTGTGGAATTATCCTAATCCAAAATCTGAAACTGTGTAATTGTCCTTAGAGTTTATTCTTCCTCAAGTATCTACGTCTGAAGAAAAAAATCCATAGGATTTCAAGATTTACCAGTTAAAGATAAATGCATCATAAATTGGTATGTTAATTACTCACCAGTGGGATTGATGGTGAGCCTTGAGTGTACTTAACAGGTTTTGTTTTTCATGAAAGCCTTCATTTCCATTGACATTGGCAATCAGATTGTGAATTTTAGCTCCAGTGTGGTAATTATGTCAAACTCAGCTCGGGAGGGTAAAGCGTTCAGTAGAGAGCAGTTGCCCTTGTTCAGAAGGAACAAGCACAAAAAGGATAATTTACTTATCAAATTTATCCTACTCAGGGAATCACAAAGTTTTTGTAGTCATAAGAATAAAATTGTTATTAGAAACCTAATTTTCATGTTGTACAGAAATAAATACAAAATAGTAAAAGTAGACAGTAGAACATTTATTTATTCACTAACATATTTTATTGTCCTATTGCCTAGGAACAAAGTATAAACACACTGTCTCCCCACATGTTTTAATTTATACCATTACTTGCACAAATTAAGTTGTTGGGGAACGCCCTTTTAAAAGCTGATGCATCTAGGACTAGCTTACCATTTACTTGTGATGTCAAATGTAATTGCTTTAAGAATCTATAGTTTGGGGAAACAGCCATATGTACCATCTTATGCCATTTATAATGTGCATTTTTTTGCCCAAATTTTTGAAGAAAATATAAGGATGTGCATGATACCTGGGTAGTACCTGAAATATCTTGTATCTTTTTTGTAAGTATTTGTTACATAAAATTTCTTGTATCATAATATGTTAAAAATGCTAAAATTCCTTTATAATACAAAAAAAACAAGTATCTAAATATAAATAAATAAATGATTAAATTTAAAAATTAAAATGAAAGAATTTTTTCCTGAAAATTAGGGCCAAAAACGTGGATGCGCATTATACACAGCAAAATATGGTAAGTGTTGTCAGCACTTTGACCATTCTTTTGGGAAGCAACTTTCTTAATAGCAAAAAGGTGCAATGTATAAACACATACTCTAGAGCAGCTATTAGAAGTGTATTCATTCCAAATACATCCCCAAAGTGTAAAATTGAGGTACAAAATAACCATTCCATGATGTGTTTCAAAAATGTACCAGATGTATTTCTCCATTCTTGTGGGAACCTGTGATTAGCCTTCCCACATGAGCTATTCCCATGTAGGAATATCGCTTCCTCTTATTTTCCCATGAACTCTGTTGCAACTTGCAGGACATTATGGGAAATTTGACACAATATGTGGGACACTGGTCTCTTGCTGGAATTTTGCAGGCATGCACTGGCATCGTTTGAATCAGGGATCAAGATAGTTGCTTCTTCTATTAGTGTCTAATACGCTTTCATAAGGAGACCAGGAGGCTGACTCTCTTTTCCAAAGTCATGAGAACTGACAGTACAGCCCATTCATTTAGTCAAACTGCAGAACAGAAAGGCGTAGCCTTAGCTACCAATCCCAGCTGATTTAACAGTGCTAGGGATTGCAGTATTGTTTCTGCAGTGCTGGGGTGGGGTAGGAATTGAAAATCTCAACCAAAAAGGCACTCTCCTTTTAAGAGAAGCTTAAACTGTGTCATTCTGTTTGATCGGGCACCACAGAAGTTTTGAGCTGTTACAAATCCTTGTTACTGTATTTTATTCCCCTGGCAGGATGAGTAGACCCAGAAGCAGGGAAAGAATTACTTTGAAACAAGAACCTGAATTGTTCATGTGACCTAGGTTTCCATTCAATCAAGGGAGTTAATTTATTTTTAAGTCAATTTTCTCCTGAAAAATAACTATTCCATTTAATTGGGGGGATTTTTCCAACCTGGAAATATAAAAATCTCAATTTTATAAAACCCAAAATGTGAAAAAAATAATGTATATAAGTTTTAAGAAATAGTCATCATTCACTTCAGGTGATTATATATTTTTTAAATATACTACAAGAAAGTACATCAACATGGAAGAAAAGTCCACTGGATGAGTCTAAAAGTAAGTGCCCAATAAAAATAGATTTGACCAAGTCTAAATTATCAGCCTGTGACTTGTATGCTAGTACTGTGAGTTACAGGACATAGAAGTTATGTCCCTAATATCAAAGTGACCAGATAGACCCATAAATGGAATCATTAATTACACTGAAATACAGTTGATCTAATCATGAACTGAAATTGGCTATTAATAAGACATAAAAAAAATTCTACCTGTGCATGATGAGTTTAGTGGCAATCCCAGAGACATATCTATTATCAGAGGTGATTAATTTTTTTTAAATAAAACCTGCCAAATTATGAGTGGCCTTCACTGTGGGAATCTTTTTAAACAGAAAAACTTAATCAAAATCTACCTTTGAAATCTTTTAAAAATCTCAATAGTAAAGAAACAAACCCATAAACACTTTAAAAGCTGTCCCCAAATTCTCTAAACAGCTGTAAAAATAGTTATTTCTCTTTTTCCACTGCCTCAGCTCACTTCTGCCTTTTGCAGCATCCTATGCCCACCACACCCACCACACACACACAATGGGGGTCACGGGGTCCACAGAGTCATCGATGGTACAGGTTATTAACATTAATACATAAAAGTCAATAAATTGTCATATGTTTAGTCCTTATCTTACTTGGCCCCTAAAAATACATAAGCTACTCTTTACTGCTGTTTTCTTGGAACACTCACTGCACTTGGCTTCCATGAGCGGCGTCCTGGTTTCCCTTCTCTTCTCCTTTCTCTTCTCCTTGAATGTGAGTGTTGGCATTAAGTCACCCACTCTTTTCAGTACACACACTCTCCCTACACAGTCCCTTTGAAACGCATGCATTTTTAATGGAAATAAATCAACAACTGAATCCTTCAGTCTAGACCCCCCATTTCAGGTAACCTACTGCCTGGACATGTTCACTCAGCTCTCTTACAGACTCACGCACCTTCATCGTTCAGCACTGATCTCTGAGTAGTTCTCTGTTTTAAATTTGGTTTTCTCTCAATTTTTCCTGATGGCACCAACAATGACCCAGTTGTGACCATCAGAAACCTGGGAGACATCTTTAACAACTCTCTTTATCAATTCTTCTCCATATAACCAATCATCAGAAACTCCTATAAAGTTCCTCCTGATTTTTTTATTGAATTCATTTATTCTTGTCCATTCCTGACACACTTTCCCTACTGCCTCTGTAAATTCTTCCACAGAGAGCAGTGTCAATGCCACTTCTTTGATGAAACTTTTCCTGACTCCCTTGACCAGGCCAAATGCCCCTTAATATGTTCACATAACACCATACTTAAACCCCATCTTCCTGGCACTTATTGCAATGATCACATTAACATTATCCGTGTGATCACTAGATTTGGATCTAAGCAACAAGTCTGCATGAGCAGTGAAGGGCCTGGTGTGCCCTGCTTCAGCATGTTGTAGGTGCTGACTCAATATTTATAGAATTCGTAGTTCATTAAATGAAGATAGATACTCCCTACAATATTGGCCAGCTAAAAAATGACTTAGGTGACCATAGAACCTGACATTCACAAGCAATGAGGCTAATTTTTTTATAATAATTAAAATGAAAATGGTGACAATGATAATGTTGGTAGCAAAGGTGATATTAGCTAATACCAAGGACCTTTATTTAGGTCATAGGCAATGTATCTATGCAATCCTCATCACAACCCTAAAAGTAAATATCTCTGTTCCCTCTTTATGAGGACATAAATTCAGAGACTTGATGGTTTATACAATTACTATCATTAAAATTTGATGACCCTCTCAAGTATGTTTTTTATTTTTATCTGTTAGGTAGAAGAGAATTTCTAACTCCTTTTTTCAATTCAATAATACCTAACTTTATATATTTGTGCCATACAGGAAACTGCTGACCTTTGAAAATGAGCTTATCCACACACATTTCCAATCATTTAAGTGCGCTGTTGTTCATCATCAGTAAGTGGAACTCTGTTCTTCAGTACTAAAAAAAAGTGTTTATTTAGAATGTAATGTGTCCAGAAAGCTAAGTAGTTGGTTGACTTGAATTTCTTTTTGCTTATTAGAGTGTTCTGTCTAAAAATCTGAGTAACCTCTTGTTTAAGTCTTTAAAAAAAAGTTTTTCCCTGGCTGGTGCGGCTCAGTAGATTGAGTGCTGGCCTGCAAACCAAAGGGCTGTCAGTTCGATTCCCAGTCAGGGCACATGCCTAGGTTGCAGACCAGGTCCCTAGTAGGGAGAACATGAGAGGCAACCACACACTGATGGCTCTCTCCCTCTCTTTCTCCTTCTCTTCCCCTATCTCTAAAAATCAATAAATAAAATATTTTTTAAAGTTTTAATTTTTATAATATTGACATAGTACTTTTTTCTGGTATAGAATGTAGGACTCTATAAACTTTAATAATACATCTTCTAGAAATAAAAAGTAAATTTGTTGTGACTCAATTTTACATGTCTCTAATAAATGTTTCCATATTTGTTACTCCAAAATATACTGTAAAAATATAACTGAAAAACATACTGTGATCATACAGAATATACCAAAAATAAACAAACAATAACAACAAATAATTATTCCTTGCATTCTCACCTCCATAGACTTCTTATTACTTTCAGTGGCATAGCTACTATACAGTGAAATGGAGTAAGTACCAATAAACTGAAGGCATGACTTGGATATAAAATAAACTCTAATGGTTACTCAGCTTTCTAAGTGTCAGAATAGGGTCCTCCAACCTGGACCAATAGTTCATGAAAATACTGACAAATCTTTCCAAGACAAGTACAATTTTCTCCCATTTTCCCAAGATTTGTTATATATATATATATATATATATATATATATATATATGACCTTATATGAACTTCTTGTCATCTAAATTTTTAGAATATATAACTTACAATAGAAACTATCTGGATAAACCTGTGAAAATGACAGCTTGATCCTGTTTTAAGAAATGTGTCACTCTGTCTCACAAGAAGTCATGCAATACCGAGACCTAATGATGGTTTTACAACTGTTTTCCAGCATATTTTTACATTGCATGCATTTTCACTTCCAGCCATGAATCCAGTACTTAACAAGACAGAAAATTAATAATTCAGCTGAACATGTTTAACCAGGTAATGTAATCACATGTTAACTCCCCAAATGAGCTCTATTTCATTTTCTATTTTTTTATTTTTTTTAATTTTTATTTTAGTTTATTCAGTACAGTTTCTATCCTTTATTCCCATTCCAGCCCACCCACCCATTCCTCCCCTCCTCCCTCCCCTTTCCAACCCCCCTAGTTTTGTCCATGTGTCCCCTATATTTGTTCCCGTAAACCCTTCCCTTCTCCCCTGAAATTCCCTCCCCTCTCCCCTCTGGTCACTTTTTAAGTCATTTGATACTATGGCCCAAGCAACTAGAAATGTAATGCACCAAAAAGTAGAGCAGATGCACCTCAAAAGTACTTTTCCCCTGTGTTTGCACTAAATGGGAGGAGAAAAGGGAGTCTGGGGAGGGGAAGCGAAGCCGACACTCCACTTGTAACTTGTGCCATTGTGTCTTGTTATTGCAGCACATATGGTTCCTGCCATACTGATCTGAGACCCTCTGACACGTTGGCACAGGCAGAAAAAGTGAGGAATTAAGTGTTAGCCTCCACTTAAGAGTTTCTCTGCTTTGGAGATTTTCTCTAAGAGTATTATTTAAAAGTTGTTAATTTCCTTTGATAACAGTTTTTTCTTTAATGGAAGAAATTCCTCATGGAAGTGAAAAGAAATGGTATGATAGACTGTAAAGGTTCTAAAGATGTGTAAATATTTATTTGTGGACTTTTTAAAATGCAGATTATGTAAACACTCATAAGGATTTTAAACACATTGATCCAACTGACTATACTTACTTTATTTGGGATTATTCAAATCTGCCTTTAAAACACAAATTGGATATTTTAAGTAATACTATTTACTTCATGGAATGATTCTACCAAGGCTATTATAGTCTGTGTATAAATACATAGAACATTATCTGGAAAATTAGCAGTCTGAGGCACAACAAAAATCTTTATGTACAGCTCTTCCTGAAAGCAGACAGAAATCAAACTTCAATTTAAAAATAGGATATAGCTTTAGTGACCTACCATCCTGTTTAGCATTGATAGACATTCTCTAATTTTTCATAATATCTAGTCACTAGGTAGCTCTTTCACCTGTGGCAAATCATTCGGGACTCTTTCTTCCCTGGAAAAGTTTTAAACCAGCAGGTTCTTCTACATGCCACGAATCTGCTGTGTTTTCTGGATAGTTTAGAGCTTCAAGAACAAGTTTTGACCAAATTTGACATGTTTCACCACCGCAAAATGTAAAACTATTACAGGTAGCCCTGGCCAGGCAGCTCAGTTGGTCAGAGCAACATCCCCATGTACCAAGGATGCAAGTTCAATCCCTGATCCGGACACATACAAGAAGCAACCAATGAATGAATAAATGAGTGGAACAAGATCTATCTCTCTCTCTCTCTCTCTCTCTCCACCCACCCCCACACCTCCTTCCTGTCTCTCTAAAATCAAAAAGTAAAAAAAAAATTAAAAACCACTACAGGTGTAATTTCAGGCCCTTCATTATATTAGCATACATGTCAAAATAAAAACACATTTTAAATTATCTGTAGAAGATGGAAGAGATAGCATGATTTTATTCCCCTAGAATAATTTAAATAGATAACTAAACCTTATTTAGTATGTACATGAACCATTTAACTGTTTCTATATTAATATATTAAAATAAATATTTTAAATTTTATGCATTCACAGTAAAGAACCTCCCCTTTTTGCATTTCACACAATAACTTCCTAAAATTTATGGCATAATGGTTTAAATATACCTTCAAGTAGCCCTGGCTGGTGTAGCTTAGTGGATTGAGTGCAGGCCTGTGAACCAAAGGATCGAGGTTTGATTCCCAGTCAGGGCACATACCTGGGTTTCAGGCCAGTTCCCAGCGGGGGACACATGAGAAGCAACCACACATTGATATTTCTCTCCCTCTCTCCTTCCCTCTGCCTCTAAAGATAAATAAATAAAATTTTAAAAAAGACTTGGAAAACTTAAAATAATAAATAAATAAATAAATAAATAAATAAATAAATAAATAAATATACCTTCAAGTATATTTAAGTCCTAAGTCTAAAATGACAACTGTAAATAATTCATGTGTTTTTGGTGTATTCTGTATAATATGTTTGCCTAACTGTGCATAGGGATTTCCAAGAAACTTAAACTAAGAGAAAAAAATAATCAATAGTACCTTAAGTTTGTTAAGAGCAACATTTACTTCAGTTACAAATGACCTTGTATCTTTTGATTGGGAGAGTAAAATAGTTAGAAGTGGATTATGCAAGGCTACCCCTAATTTGAAAACTGTGTCTAGTTGTATACTTACTTCATGCATCTTCATATGCTAGTGACATAGAGAAATGAAGAAGAAATTCAAAGCTGATTCAGAAGTGCTAATTTTGACTCTAACCCAAACCTTTGGTTACAAGCAAGATTGCCTGAACAAAAATTGGATTGCAAAATAACAGGGGAAACACTTTTTAAAACCATACCTGGGACCCTGCTTTTGAAAACAAACACTATTATATCAAAGTTTACAAATAATAGTTGACTCAATAAATGTATTGAAAGCAAGGACATATGGATGAGATTTCCTTGACATCATTTAAAAATAATTAAGGGAGGGAAATACTTGTGTTAGAAAGAATTTGGGATTTTATTGAAAACAAACAATTTGTACAATAACTGGAGATATGTGATGAGCTTGAAGTGAGGGCTTGTTGGCACATCCTCCTTTTGGATTAATGGGCTTTTCATTGCTAGAGCCTGTTTGAGTGTCAGACTTACCCTCCTTCAAGAAAGCACCCTGAAGCCACCCGAAGGCCATGCCCACGGTGTCCCTGACTACAGGAGATCCTGGGAACACAGAAGATGGCAGGACAAAGATCACATGAAACATCATAATGATACAATTTTTCTCATGAGTTGACTTGCTCTTAAAAATCATCAGTATGAGAGAAGTGATTTGGACTTTGGATTCATAGTCAAAGTAAAATTCTTTCTCTGGAGGTCCAGTTGATCTTAAATGCACTTACTCTGCTAGAAAAATATATAATCATTGAGAAATAGTTTAAGGAATTTAAAACATAGTGATAAAAAACAAAGTGCCATGAATTCTTGCCTAATTCTGTGTCAGTCATATTATAGTTATAGTGGACACTGTTTTCTTAAGTTTATGCTCCAAAAAGTTTGCTAAAGAAAAACTGATTTTAAAAAATATTCGATAAAATATCATAACTTCCCAATACCAATGACTGAGAATACACTCTATCACTTAGAATATACTTGGATATCATATTTTCTATCCACCAAAAACACTTTGTAATCAGAAGATATTTTTACAATAGCAATTGCTTAGTGACAACCCTTAGAAATAAGGTGGCATTTTACCTAATTTAACACAATTAAAGTATTTTGAAACAACTAGCTGTCCATTCCCAAAACAATGGAATTCATAAAGGAAAGGGCCAGTATACCTGGAAGAAGTACAATGGAAGAGATAAGACTTGAAATAGACCTTGAGAAATAGGTAAGAGTGGAAGAGGCAAAAACATGAAAGAAAAAAAAAAGACATGACGTAGAGAATAAGGAATAAGAGTCAAAGCAAAAGACTGTGCCCGTTGAGGAGAGAGAGATTAACCCAACCAGAGACAGGAGTGCTTTTTAGGAAACTGAAATGCAAGGCTGAATAAAATTTATAAAGTCTTTATAAGACCAAATAAGAAAAAAACAAGACATGCTATAACAGGACAGAGGTTATAGGTTTTGAATTCAGAAATGGTATGATGGAATGAATCTTTCAGAATTATTAGTGTAGAGGTACAAGTATATAAAGTGAATTGAGGAAACACTGGAAGAAGGAAAATGGACCGGAGTTATCGCAGAATGACACACATAAGGTGATTAGCAACTGGGATGGTGTGATAGAAATCACCAAAGCCAATGCAGCAAGGAAAGTCAACAAAGGCAACACAGTCAACTAATAGAGAGAGATCCCCACATGGCAAATGGGACAAGCATGGACTGTGAACTGAGTTTGAATCTTCATTATTTAATGACTCTGTAACCTTATTTAAGTCACATAATCCCTTCAAAATTTTTGTTTCCTTATCTGTAAATAAGAATAAAAATATCTACCATGTAGAGTTGTAGGAAAGAAATGGAGAACACATATAAAGCACCTGACAAGAAATAAATATATGGTAGTTGCTATTAAGAAACCATAGAATTAAGAAAATGTGGAATATTTGTATTTTGTAATTTCCAATCCTGACCAGAAATGTAATTTCCAATGAGGACCAGAAATGTCTTTAATGATCCTCTCACTTATTCTAACAGATATATTCCAGTGGAAAGAGCTGAATCATAGGATCCCATTTTATGAACACTTTTAATCATCACTTGCAAAACGATAGGTTATTTTCTGCACTGCTTTAAGCCAAACCAGTGGCTTTAAAGCAAGTGTAGAACTTGGCAGGATGAACCAAAGAGTTACAATTTCAGGGACATCTGGACACTAGCAAAGGAAGAAAACTCAATTTCTAATATTGATTAGTTTCTGCTTCAAGAACTCCAGGTATTCTTGCTGAGCACCTTATGTCTTTTTTGTAAAGATAAAGATAATAGCTGCAGCTTTTTATTGCTATAGCTGAAATCTATTTTTGTGGAAATAGGCACTGGACCATATAAAATACTGAACTATTACAAAAGCCAAGTTTGAGCTCATCTTTGTTGTTAGAAGGTCCTTGTCTCCCATTTTGTGGCTGGAAAAATCTTCCAGCAGCTCAGAGTTACAGACATTCACTTTCACCTGAAATGCACAGAGCTACACCTCCAGGTCGGTTCATTTTCCAAACACCAATGCTATTGTCCATCACACATTTAAATGGCCCCTATGTGCCACAGCATTCAGGCCTGGATTTTAGAATTATAAAAATAGTTCATTTGCTATAAAGTTTTTCCTTCATCCACCCTTACCAGCACAAGTAAGTTTCTCGTCTTAAATAATTTGAAGTCTAGACACCAGCTGAAAATACCATTCTCTTGGAGAGTATTCTAAGCTTTATTCAACATCTCTATCACAAGGAGATATTACAGTTGCCCATAATAAAACTGGCAGCTCATTTTCAACTGGATTTCAAGAACAGAGAAAGTAAAAGAGATGATAGTATATAGTAAACTACCCTAAACTGCTGCCTAATTTCATGTAGTCTTTAACACTTTTAATTATATTTTTAACCTCAAGTTTTTAGGTGCATAATTTTATGAGTTACTTTATAACCATAAACAGAATCAAAATATAAAGTGCTTTTGTAACCCTGTAAAGCCCCTTGTGCCCCCCACACCATTACTCTTTTTATCTATTCCCAACCCAAGGCATCCACTACTCTATCTGTCCCAGTAATTTTGCCTTTTCTCAGTATCATGTAAATGGAATAATAGAGCATGTTTTCTTTTGTATCTAACTCTTTTCACTTAACATAATTCTTTTAAGATTCATCCATGCTGTTGCATGAATCAGTAGTTTGTTATGGTTTTTTTGTTTTGTGTAATATTTCAATGTATAGCTTGTTTATGGTTTCAGTAATTGATAGAAATTTGGGTTATCTACAGTTTTGGAGACTATGAATGAAGCTACTATAAATATTCACATAAACCTTTGTGTAAATATGTGTTTTCTTTTCTCTTGGGTAAATAACTTAAGTGGTATTTCTAAATTAAATAACAGCTATATGTTTGCTTTTATAAGAAATTAAAAACAGTTTTGCAAAGTAGCTGTACCATTTTGCATTTCCTACCAGCAATATATGAGAGTTCTAGTTGCTCCAGATCCTTGTCAGCACTTGGTATTATCTTTTTGTTTGTTTGTTTGTGTGTTTGTTTTTAACTCTGGTATCTTGTGATTTTATTTTGCGTTTCCCTATGGACTAATGATGTTGAACATCTGTCCACATGTTTATTTGCCATTTGTATTGCTGTTTTGGCGAACTGTTCAAATTATCATCCTGTTTTTTATTTGATTGGTTATCATAATCTATCTTAAAGTAATGTTATGTCATTTCACAGTTAGTGTAAAAATCTTCCAGTGATATATTTTCAATTCCTTCCTTACATCTTATGTGCTATTTTTATCAAACATCAGTTTTACTATTTCATGCATCCCACAATATATATTTTTTATTTTTAGTTCAGATAGTCTATTATCTTCTAAAATGATTAAATATTTTAAAATATTTTAAAATTAATTTAGCTTTTTAGAACTTCTACTTTTTTAAATTTGTGTGTAGCTACAAGTTCCCATTTGGTGCTATAATCCTAGAGAACTTCCACTTTTTTTAAATTTTATTTTATTTTTAATATATTGTATTGATTATGCTATTACGGTTGCCCCATTTTCTTCCCTTCAATCCCCTCCACCCTGCACACCCTCTCCCACCCACATTCCCTCCATTTAGTTCATGTCCATGTGTCACACTTATAAGTTCTCGGCTTCTGCATTTCCCCTACTATTCTTACCCTCCCCCTGTCTATTTCTACCTACCATCTATGCTACTTATTCTCTGTATCTTTTCCCCCTCTCTGCTCCTCAGACTCCCCCATTGATAACCCTCCATGTGATCTCCATTTCTGTGGTTCTGTTCCTGTTCCAGTTGTTTGCTTAGTTTCTTCTTGTTTTTGTTTCAGATGTGGTTGTTAACAATTGTGAGTTTGCTGTCATTTTACTGTACATGTTTTTTATCTTCTTTTTCTTAGGTAAGTCCCTTTAACATTTCATATAATAAGGGCTTGGTGATGATGAACTCCATCAACTTGACCTTATCTGAGAAGTACTTTATCTGCCCTTCCATTTTAAATGGAAGTTTGCTGGATAGAGCAATCTTGGATGTAAGTCCTTGTCTTTCATGACTTGGAATACTTCTTTCCAGCTCCTTCTTGCCTTAAGGTCTCTTTTGAGAAATCAGCTGACAGTCTGATGGGAACTCCTTTGTAGCTAACTCTCTCCTTTTCTCTCGGTGCTTTTAAGATTCTCACCTTATCTTTCATCTTGAATAATGTAACTATGATGTGCCTTGGTGTGTTCCTCCTTGGGTCCAACTTCTTTGGGACTCTCTGAGCTTCCTGGACTTCCTAGAAATCTATTTCTTTTGCCAGAATGGGGAAGTTCTCTTTTATTATTTGTTCAAATAAGTTTTCCACTTGTTGTTCTTCCTCTCTTCCTTCTGGTAGCCCATAATTCAGATGTTGGGAGATTTAAAGATGTCCTATAAGTTCCTAAGCCTCTCCTCATTTTTTGAATTTTTATTTCTTCATTCTTTTCTGACTGGATGTTTCTTTCTTCCTTCTGGTCCACTCCATTGATTTGAGTCCCAGTTTCCTTCCCAGCATTATTGGTTCCCTGTGCATTTTTCTTCATTTCACTTATTGTAGCTTTCATTTTTTTCATCTAGTTTGCAACCAAAATCAACCAATTCTGTGAGCATCCTGATCACCAGTGTTTTGAACTGTGCATCTGACAGGTCGGCTACCTCTTTGTAACTTAGTTGTATTTGTTCTGGAGCTTTGATCTGTTCTTTCATCTGGAGCATTTTTTTTTGTCTCTAGGCACCTGTTAGGTAGTGAGCGGCAGAGCCTTAGATGTTCACCAGGGCAGGACAACCCACATCACTGTGCTGTGACGCAGCCTGTGGGGCAGGGGTCCAAGAGGGAACAATGGTGCTTGCTGTGTTCTCTGCCAGATTTCAGCCACTTCCCTTGCTTCCCACAAGTAAATAGGGCCCTTCTGGTGCTGATTCCCATGTGGGTGGCTTTGTGTACATCCTGAGACCCTGTGGGTCTCTCCGATGAACTCTCCTGTGAGGCTGGGAGTTTCTTCCACTGATGCCCCAACCTCCACAGGTCTCTTCAATTGGTGGTTTGAGGCTATATTTCCCTGTGCTGGAGCCCTGGGTTGCGTGGTCTGTCTCACTCCCCAGTTTCACCTGGTTTATCTGTGTGCGAATGTGGGACCACCCAGTCTGCCAGCCGCCTTGTGTGCCATGCCACTTCATAATCTGCCACTTCAATGGATCTTCCACCCGCTGCTTTGGGTGCCTGGGGTCTTCCAGCTGCCCCGCCATGAGCCCTCTCCATCCCTACTCCCCGATTCCGCCACTCCTACCAGTCTGGATGAATGTTTGTTAACTCCTTGGTTGTTGGACTTCCATACAGTTAAATTTTCTCCCAGTACTGCTTGTTTTTGGTTTTTAAATTGTTGTTGTCCTAATTTTGGTTGTGCAAGAAGGCACAGTGTGTCTACCTATGCCTCCATCTTGGCCAGAAGGCCTCCACTTTATTTCTTGTAGTGTTAGCATGTAGGCAGTAAATTATCTTAGCTTTGTCTTGGCTAAAAATATTTTTATTTCACATGCATTTTTTAATCTATTTTCTGTGGTTATAGAACACTGAGTTGATGGGGTGGGGAGAATCCCTTTAAATAAATATATTAATCCATTGGCTTTTGGCTTCCATAGTTTCTGACAAATATTCTGGTGTAATCCTGATCTTTCTTCCTTAATATGTAATTTTTCTTTGTTCTCTCATGTCTTTAAGGATTTTCTCTTTGCCTTTGGTTTTCAGTACTTTATGACATGTCTAGCTGGGTTTAGTTTTGTTGTATTTTGGTTTTTAATTTTGTTATTTTTTGAGCTTTTTGATTTGTGTTTTGATCTCTTCCTTGGGAGATGGGGGAATTCTCAGCCTTTATCTCTTTACATTATCATCTGCCCCATTCTCTGTTTTCCCTCTGGAATGATAATTATACATATGTTAGACCACTTGATGTTGTGCAGACTTTTGGCACTCAGTTATGTTTATCATCCCTTCTTTTTTCCTTTGTCTTTAATTTTGGATAATTTCTGTTGTCCTATCTTCAACTTTAGTGTGTCTGCCTTCAGCTGTATCCGGTCTAATGATGAGTCCATCAAATCAGTTCTTTACCTCTGATATGACTTTATTCGGCATTCCCATTTGACCTTTTTTATAGCTTTTATGCATTGCTAAGTTATCCAACTACTTGTGCTTATGTTCAGATATTCTAC
Organism: Trachops cirrhosus; assembly: GCA_028533065.1. NCBI lineage: Eukaryota > Metazoa > Chordata > Mammalia > Chiroptera > Phyllostomidae > Trachops > Trachops cirrhosus. The sequence continues at coordinate 68,887,375 of CM052541.1, forward strand.
CAGTTTCTAACATATTAATAAACATTATTTTAAAATGTTTTTTAAAATATCTCTGTCACATCTGATTCTGCTGATTGTGTTATCTCTTGACAATGGGTTGTTTATTCCTGCTATTTTTGTCTATTTTCTGCAATTTTTTAAAAGTTGAATATCAACTTTGGCTGGTGTGGCTCAGTGGATTCAGTGCCAGTCTGAGATCCAAAGGGTCACCAGTTTGATTCCCAGTCAGGGCGCATGCTTGAGTTGCAGGCCAGGTCCCCAATAAATAAATAAAATCTTTTTTTAAAAAAAATTGAATATCAGCTGCGAGTCCAAGATGGCAGTGTGGTAGGACGCAGCAGATTCTACTCTCCCACAACCAGGAAAAAAATCCTAGTCATTCTAGGTAGGAACAGAGCAAAGAGCCAACATTATGACGTCATAAATGAAAATAGGAGATCGCAAATTGTAGCGGACATTGGAAAACCCCGAAGAGAGAGCATGGTTTGGTGAAAGTCTCGGAAACCACAGCATTGAAAAAGGAAAAGGCGCGGGCACTCCACGGGACCTGTGAGGCCCAGGCCCTGGAGGTAGGAGAAGTGGGCGCCCCTGGGGACCCAGAGAGTGTGCACCTGTGAACCCAGAAAAGGCACAGGTGCTCCGCAGGACCTGTGAGGCCCAGGCCCTGGAGGTAGGAGAAGTGGGCGCCCCTGGGGACCCAGAGAGTGCACACCCGTGAACCCAGAAAAGGCACGGGCGCTCCGCGGGACATCTAAACATACGGCAGTGAATTCCCAAGGACGCAGATAGCTGCACCCAGACCCCCCACACACAGATCCCTTCTGGGAAGCACCAGATGGGCTTCGGGGAGAATGCGCGCCTACACTACGAACAGTATGCCAGAGGTTGACTGAGTCCTGAACGGGAACAGAGAAAAACTGTCTCCAGTCACCCCTCAGTGTGCTGAAGCCAGCTAGAAAACCGGTTTGGCCAGTCTGAAACCAACAATAAGTGTTTTTTGTTTTGTTTTCTTTTGTTTGTTTTATATGTGTTTGTTTTGTTTTTGTTTTCTTTTAATTATTTTAAAGTAACCTTTCATCTTTTAATTCCTATTATTTTTTGATTTATCAATTCTTTATGCTTCTCTTTCTGTCACCCTGGTCTTGACCCTGCTACCTTGCTTTCCAAATTTATCTCTTATTCCTTCCATTGTCTGCTTGGTTCCTTCCTTTTTTTTTTTTTTTTTTGGACCTGCAAGTAATTGCATAATTGTATTATCATTATTTCATTAT
>CM052541.1:68889145-68908997 GCA_028533065.1 Trachops cirrhosus
AAAGGGGAGGGAGGAGGGGAGGAATGGGTGGGCTAGAATGGGAATAAAGGATAGAAACTGTACTGAATAAACTGAAATAAAAAAATAAAAATAAATTAAAAAAATTGAATATCAGACATTATGTTGAAGAATTGTGGAGGTTGGATTAAATAGGATTTATGCCTGGAAATGGACATCCATCTTCTGCTATGAAGTGATTAGAATAGGGCTTTGAGTAAATCTAGTCAGAAATTCAGCTGAGTTTAGGTTTTGTTGTCACTAGCTAACCTTGCCTTCAGTACACCTCAGTTTTCTCATTCCTCTAGCAATAAACTGATATCATGTTGGGTTTAGAGTGGTGGCTAGAGTGCTACATGATTCTTCTTAGTGTTCCCATCCTCCTATCAGCTTTCAGCATATCACAAGGCCTACCTCACACTGGGGTTTCCTTCCATGCCCTGTCCCTCCTTTAGTAGTAGATTGTTGTTGCTTGTTATTCAGCATCGGTCTCATCATGGAGAAAAGAAAGAAGTTCTCTTTAGTCCCATCTTAAGTAGTGTCTCTGTGCCTGGGCCTTCTCAGCATTCTTGTTCCTCCCAGCCATGACAACAAAACAGTGCCTTTTATCTGCAATTGCACTTGGATGGGAATTTCCCCCTGTGTCCCAGAAGCAACAGATTTCTACTTGTTATAAATATAAGATTCTGGATCCAAAATAGATTTCTGCTGCTCCCTTAAGATTAGGCAGTTTTTCCTTGTTTTTTTCTCCAATAACAATAGATTTTTACTTGGCTCTTAAGAGTTTGTTTCCTACAAAAGCAGAGAAGTTTTCTCCTATTTATCCTACAGAAGCAATACTTGCATCTCAAAGATAGTATTTGCTGCCTCTTCTTGACCACGCTTTCCCTCCATAGGAAAGAAGGGCTCAGCAACTCAGATTGGGGTCCACTGTGCTTCCCTGCAAGCAGCCAATCACTGTCCTCACCTAAACCACTGAGGGGGACTCTCTCCAGTTTTCATTTCTCTGTCCAATTCTTCTCATGAGGACCCATCAGATAAGTTCATGCAAAAATGTTCCTTTTGTGTCTGGGGCCCTGTTTATTCCCAGATGAAATCTTCCCAATTAAAGGTTATTCTCACTTGCCAATGTGGCTAAGATAGAGTCCTCAGTCATTTAAGCAACAGTTAATATATTTTTTTTAATTTTTTATTTTAGTTTATTCAGTACAGTTTCTATCCTTTATTCCCATTCCAGCCCACCCACCCATCCCTCCCCACCTCCCTCCCATTTCCAAGCCCCGTAGTTTTGTCAATGTGTCCTCTATATTTGTTCCTGTAAACCCTTCCCTTCTCCCCTGAAATTCCCCTGAAAGTCCCTCCCCTCTCCCCTCCCCCTCTCCCCTCTGGTCACTGACAACCTGGTTATATTTACTTGTTTCTTTGTTTTGTTGTTTAGGTTCCTGTTAAAGGTGAGATCATATGGTATTTGTCTTTCAATGCCTGGCTTATTCCGCTTAGCATAATGCTTTCCAGCTCCGTCCATGCTGTAAGCAACAGTTAATTTAGTTGTGGATATAAATACAACAACGCTTAGGTTGTTTCCATATCTTGGCTTTTATGAATAATACAGCAATGAACATGGAAGTACAGATAGTTCTTTGAGATAGTAATTTTATTTCCTTGAAATGTATACCTAGAAGTGGGATTGCTGGCTTATATGGTAGTTCTATTTTTAATTTTTTGAGGAATCTCCATACTGTTTTCCATAATAGTTGTACCAGTTGACATTCCCACCAACCATGTATAAGGGTTCCCTTTCCTCCACATCCTACAGCATTTGTTATCTCCTGTCTGTTTGTAATAGACACCCTATTAGGTGTGAGATGCTATCTCATTGTGGTTTTGATAATCATTTCCCTGATGAGTGATGTTGAGCATGTTTTCACAAAACCCTTGACTATGTGTATCTTCTTTGGAAAATGTCTATTCAGGTCGTTTGTAACAACATGGATAAACCTAGAGGACCTTATGCTAAGGGACATAAGCCTACACACAAAGACAAATATAGTGTAAACTTATTTATACGCAATCTGAAAAATCAAACTCACAGAAGCACAGAGTAGAAAGATGGTTGCCACACAATGGAGTGGGGGAAATGAGAAGATATTGGTGAAAGGGTATTCACTTTCAGTATAAAATCAATTACTTCTGAGGATCTAATGTACATAGTGGTGACTATATTTAATAATACTTAATACTGCATTGTATACTTGAAATAGTACTAAGAGAGTAAATCTTAAGTGTTCTGAGCACACACACACATAAAAGGTAACTATGTGAGGTGATGGATGTGAAAATTAGCCTGGTGACAGTCATAATTTCATAACATATAGGCATATTAAGTCATCATGTTAAACACCTTCAACACATATAATGTGTATTTGTCAATTATACCTCAATAAAACTGGGGGTTGTGGGGAGAAGAAATTCTGCCTGTGGGCAGCAGCTTAGGCCTGAGTCTGTGAGTTTCATCCTGACCATGATCCTCCCTTTCTGAAGACCTGCATTGTGAAGTTCAATCCATTTAAGCCAGCTACCACAATCAGCTGACTCAGCTCTTCATGACAGGTAGATAAATAGATATATAAATATGTACATAGTTAATAGAAATCTCCTACTTGTTCTGCTTTTTTGGTTGACTTTGACTAATACAGTTCCTGACTTTAATACTCTTATGTTCTAGTGGAAGGGGACAGAGAATGAACAAATAAAAATATCAAGAGGTGATAAACAATATGAAGAGAAGTAAGCAGAAACTGCTATTTTAAAGAGGGTGCCACGAAAGAGGTCTGATGATATGATCTTTTGCTGGAAACCTGAATGAAGTAAGGAAGCAATGACCTATATGTATTTGAGAGAAACACATTCCTAGTACAGAGAATAGCAAAGCTCATGAGGAGATGGAACACTTATGGTTTTGGGGGAAAAGAAGAATGAAAGGGCAAAAGTTCAGGTAGTGAGGGGTAAATAGAAGAATTAAGTCCAGACAGGCTCCTGGGGCTGAAAATGTAGGGCTGAAAGGTCATGAAAGTTTTTAGGCCTTATTGTGAATGAGTTGTGAAACCCTGCAGGCTAATGAGTAGGCACAGTTTAGAAGTACCTGGCTGCCACGTAGAAAACAGAATGTGTGGTGGAAGAGTGGAAACTGGGGGCAGGGCGTGGGGAGCAATCAGAAAACTATTACAATATTCCAGGAGAGGGGTGATGGCAGTTTGGTTCAGTGTGACAGGAATGGAGTGAGCTAGAAGTGGTCAGAGCCTCACGATATTTTGAAGATAGAAATGAGAGTTTGCTGAGGGATTTGGATGAGGCTTGTGAGAAAAAGCAGAGACAAGAATGACACTAAACCTTTAACCCAGAGCCTCAGTCCCTGGAGAGGATGTCCCGGACTCCTCCGCTCTGGAGTAAGGGATACTTCACAGCATGCTCTTCAGACAGAGCAGCAATGGCCATACCACCCCGACGTTGCCTGTTAACATTCTGTAATCCACTGACGACTGCACGCCTCTGCAGGACGTGCACGGCTTACATCTTGTTCATAACTGTAGCCCTAGGACCTGCTACAATACCCTGCAGTCACTCAAAAACATGTACCAAATGAAGGCTGGATTTTGTAATGCTTGCAGTTCATAATTAGGAAATTTTCTCATAATTATATTAATTTCAATCTATTATATTAGGTAATATGTTAAACACAAGTCATTTCATTAAATATATGTTCATAAATTTGTTAGCCATTTAAAATTTCCTTATTTTCACTATTAATTCTTAAACTTTCCTCTGTATCTACTGATACTTTAATTTTTTCATAAGTTTGGATAAATATTTATATTTATATTATAGATATTATCTATAATAAATATATATATTACAGACATTATCTCATCTCTGATTTCTATGAAAATATTCCTTATTTGTTGTCTGTGTTTCAACTTTGATATTTTTATTTCAAAATTATTGATCATTTTAGACTTTCTTTAAAAGTCGTTTTATATCTACAGAGCAAACACGTATCACTTATATCATTCTTCATGTTTTTTATGGTTCAAATTTTCAAATTGTCCCTTTTTTTCTCCTGGAATTTATTTTGTATATGATGGGAAAAGATTTACTAAAATGATTTTTTTCTCTAAAAATGTAAAACAATTGAAAAGGACAGTGACTTTTTAACCTGTGGTGTTATTTTTCAAATGATAACTAATGTGCTTAGTGTTTTCAGAAAAACACCAGCTCCCTGCAAGCAACACTAAAATATTGAATAATAGTATTTGTTATTTTAAGAGATGTATCAATACATACCTATACTTATTTGATTGGTTTACTGAGCTAAAACTACTGAAAAATTTAGAGTTTGAACACAAATAGCACTTTAGTTTTTTCAAATAACCTTTGTGGTTTCCAAGGACACCCACACTGATATAGCTAAAAGGAAGTGCTTTATTTTGATATAACCATGCTTTAGCACTAAACAATTACTAAAGATTCCTATGTACTCAACAAATTCTTTGCTGATATAGTTGTGCTTCTTCTACCTGTGACCTAAATAAGGCTTACTTCAACTTTTTAATAGCACAGTACCAGTCCATTGACATGTTCTTAATTTAGCACAGCCAAAAATAATGGAACAAACTTCCTTAGCCTTTTTCTGCCTGTCAAAATTAAGCACAAAAGAAAAATGTATAGTGGGAACTAAAAATATATATCAAAACAAAAAAATTAACTTTAAAAAATAATAATAAATTTGAGAGCAAAGTTTACTACTATATGAAATGTACAACTGTACATAGTTCAGGGCCCTAAGTCCCTGGAGTTACAGAAATCCCAAAAACAACATATTTTCTATTAGAACTTTCTATTTATAATCCTGTTAAATTTACATTGTAATAAAAATACAGAGATTCGCCCTGGCTGGTGTAGCTTAGTGGATTAAGCGCGGGCCTGTGAACCAAGAGATCATGGTTTGATTCCCAGTCAGGGCACATGCCTGGGTTGCAGGCCAGTTCCCAGCAGGGAATGCACAGGAAGCAACCATACATTGATATTTCTCTCCCTCTCTCCTTCCCTTCCCCTCTGAATATAAATAAATAAAATCTTTAAAAATAAATAAATAAAATAAAAAATAAAAAAAAATACAGAGATTCATGAAACTGTGTTATAAAATCAAAAAGTTTCCATGTGGCAGAATATTTCCAAATCCAACTCCAGGTTTTGGCTTTTTAAAAAAATCAAATCTATAATCAACTTATCCTTATTTTTATCAAAATGAAAACATTGACTGAGGAAGGGAAGTGACTGAGAAATATGCTGGAATTTCACCTTTGTCACTTTCATTTAAATCAAGTCAAAGAACATCCATGTGGCTTTCAAAGGTACAAATAAAACATGTAAAAAATTTTAGCTGACTTCTTAATGACTGGATTTCTTCTTATATATTATTAACTTTTGAACCATAAATCTAGCCTATATCTTAGAATCTTGGCATCAGAGCATTCAGAAAAAGTTTAAATGTTCCTGCTTAAAGAATATCCTTCAGTAAAAAGTCTGAGGAATGTTTAATAACCATCAAGTGACCAAATAAATCATGTGAGGATTCCACCTTGCCTATTTCATAATTATGTACCTTTGCATTTGGTTCAATATCCAAATATCCAAAGCAAACAAATAGATTGAAAGTGAATGTATATATTTCATTTCAAAGATGACATAATATAAATATTTAAGTTAAATGAGTTTTAATAAAACACTTTATTTGACATATTTAAATTTAAGATAAAACAAATTTGACCATGTAAAATATTATTTCATAAAAGCACTTAGTTTGAAATGTTAAAATAAAAAACAAATGTCGTTTATTAAAAATAATAATTCATAAAACAGTTCAAAAATCCCCTAATCGATTAAAGCAAAAACAGTATAATTTAGAAAGACAAACTACCAACTCTACTTGTTGTGACTCATCACATCAGGTGCTTTTACTGAATACATTTTTTTAATGCATGTGCTAGAGAACACTTCTTTTCCTTGTCAGATTTGCGTATTTGGCTTTACAGTCATGATCATGTTCAGGTCATCAGAGGAGATTATGGCAGTCAAAGTAAAACTGTGTTATGGTGTATTTTAAGTGGTTTATTTAAATGCTTCTTGGAGTGGGATGATTAATAATATATTTTGAATCTAAAAAAAATGAGTCATTTTAACAAAGAGTAAAAAAATCATATACATGAGTGTCCAGAATTCTGATCACTTCTATAACAACTAAGTGTAATGATTATTTTAAATCACTTTTAACTACCAAAGCCCAGGTTGCCCTATCATTCTCAAACTGAATTACCTATGATACATTTGAGAGACTCCAGTAATTTTAAAGCATTGTGGATTGCACATGCTCAGAACCCATCATTTCCAAATTTGAGGGCATAAAAAAAATTTGAAGAGCTTCAATTATTTTAAATCACCACGTGCAGCACAGAGAGAGATTTGAAATTGCTGTAGTGCTTCACATTTTTTAAAGTGCTTCAGTTTGGAAGGGAGTCAAGCAACATTCCAACACTGAGGCAGGAGACACATTGTCCTAGTTTGACATCGTAACACTCATCACAACTAGAAATGTATACCTAAGAGCCAAGGAACTACTCTTTTTAAATTGCACAGTTTAAAAGGTGGGGGTCTTTTAAAACCCAAGTAAACGCACCATTCCAATGAGAAACAGTAAAGTGAGAAATGTGGTGATTATCAGGACAGGGGAGAAAGATCCAAATTGGATTTACAAAAGTGGTTTTCCTTAAACGTAAGGCAATGCGACAGATGAAAGAGACACAAAGCAAAAGAAATGCAAGAAGGTTTTGAAAGCACAGCAGGCAAATTCATGTACTCCTACAGCTGAATTTTAATCATAGTGGCCTTTTCCTCACCATGGTTTTCCTTGCCTCAATTTGCCCAGCAAAGCTAACCTCTGGTTCCCTCTTGGATGAATGATTATACGGCATTATGTTTTACCAACACTCTTGAGCCACTTTTTCTATATTCTCTTTGTTCGATTGTGGGAGAGGGTGAGCACTTTGACATTTTAGACAGCTCAGAGTTCACTTTCGACATCCAAATCCTTAAAGAACCCAAAACTATATCAGCACAATCAGGCTATTTAAAGATGGCCTTTCTTCAGCATTTTCCATCTTTTCATCTCAGTAAAAAGTTATGGTCTCCTTTGTTGCCTCTGGGATTTCACGTATTTTTTGCCTGGCACTGCCCAGAGAGCAGGATACTCTTCATAATCCTGCATCAGAGAAAACATAATGTCCTATAGTTAGTAAGGGGAAAAAAGGGTAGAAAAAAATGAAATAAAAAGAGCCTGAAGGCACTGGAATAATTAAGCAAATGCAGTGACAGCTGTGGCAGGTCTTGGGCAGAACTGGCTCCACTGAGCTGAATTAATGACATCAACAGCCCAGTATCTCCATTAACATTTGATCATTAATTATTACTCTCTGACAGTAAGAGCCTAAACCTTCTTAGGAGTGGCCTGTTATTAATCTAGCTTACCTGCCCTGAGCACAGGCTCCTCGCCCACCTCAGTACAGTTGGTGGGCTGGGTTTTGTTTCTGTTTTTTTTAAGCATCAGCTATTGCTTCATTTACTTGGGTAAATGGCGATGACCATCAAATTATAAACCCTGCTTTGGATTGCTGGGTTATGTTTTTATCTAAAATAAAGAGAGAACTTACTTGTACCCATTGCACTGATTTTCTTTGTCAAGTTTACAAGGATCAGGAGAAACAGTCTACCTGAAGAAATGCACAGGATAGCAGAAGTCATTTACCATTGTCCTGTTATCTACTTCTGTGGGGACAGGAGTTCCTCAGATTTCCCCCAGAATCCCAGTCTTAGGACTGTCATCATTGAGCATAACTGTCTGTCCAGTTCTAGAATTCTTCACTTAAAATGCAAACCAAACACATAGAGAAGTGGGTTTTATGAACATATATATTATGGATTATCTCATCAAATTCTGATAACCCCTCAGACAAATCATATTCTCTCTCTTTTCTAATAAAAATGGCTCGTATTTTATCTTTTAAAAATTAAGGATTCATCCTATATCTATTTTTCTAAATATGCCTGGTGAGCCTTTAAAACTAGCCAGAGACTTGGCAATTCAGTGTGCCCATGAAGGCACACACAGACACACAGACATACAGACACACCACAGATAATCTATAAATTTGTAGGAGGATTAGGAAGCTCCCCCCACCCCTGCTAAAAGTTTGAATGGCCTGTTAATACTTAACAGTGCCTCATTTTCTCTCCAACAAAGATTGCCCTTAGTACGTGACAGTGTGTCTTCATCACTGGCAAGAAAAAAATGGGAAATCCAACAGAAACTTATATGCTAAATACTCTCTTGAAGGCAACACACCATATAGCATTAGAGTGATAATTAACTCTTACCAAAAATCCTTTATAGAAGTCCAATACATTAACTTGCTGGTTGTTCTTTTCCTGCTACAAACAGTGCAGAGTTCACTTCCTAGTCATAAACATAGAAACAACGTAACTTAATAACGTGCCTGTTCCAGTTAATGGCCATGAATTGACTGAGAAAAATCCTGGCACTTTTAGGACTGCATAGTATGTTTCCCCAGAATACAGAGGTAATCTATATGTCCCTCCTCTTTAGCAAGAAAAAATGATAGAACCAGACCTGGCCAAAAGTTTCTGTCAGTTTCGCTTTTTGTGCATCACTGATATTGGCTCCCAGGTGGTGAGCAGTCGTAGGTTTTTCTAAGATGACTGTGAGAAATAAAGAAATCCCACGTTCACCATCCTAACCTTCAGAAGAGCCATCCTCCCACTTACTGACAGACCTCTGTTCTGTTTGCAAAAGCTCACGGATTAGTCCTCCAAGAGGATACTTCTTGGTCCCTCAGTCAATGTATATGATTCCCAGGCCTTACTATCAGAAACCATTACTTAGAAATCATGTTGGATGAAGAGCAAGTGGAATGAAGCCTTTGGTTAATAGAAGTTGTTGGTTTTTCAATACAATAAAATAATAAAATGAAAGTAATATAAACCCTATGGACTTTAGTCTCCCATCTGTAAAGTGCAGATGAAATGTACAGAAAAAAATAAGCACCATGGTTCCTAATAAGTCTGAAGCTGAGATTTTGTTGAGATGTGTGTTTGCGTAGCTAAAGCCAGAATAGTGAATTAAGAACATAGAAAAAAGGGCAAAGAAAAGACCCAGCGAGAAAGGACAAAGTTACTGGGACTAAATACCATTTGGTAAAATGTTTTAAACTTAATATTTTTATATAAAATGCAGTTATGTGATGAAGGGCAGGGATCAATGTTTTCTATCCATGTACCATTTGATTTTAGCCTCATGGGATATATTATCATATGGCATCAGTCTTTTCCATTAATTGACCACACAGCTGGGTTGCCTAAGACTTTCTCCTAGCACTTAGCTCAGTTTCACTTGATTTCAGTGATATGCCAATGGCTCTTACAGCCACCCCAACCAATGGCCCAAACATGCCCACCATAGAATTTTTTGGTCTTATAGATTGAGAAATGCTTAACTTTTTTATAACTTTCTTATAACTTTATTCGATTTTTCTCTTTGGAGATCACTCTAAACAGATTCAAATCTAGATAGTACATTTTTTTTTAATCTCTTGTTTCCCTCTAGCTTTCTTCCATTAATAACATTGCTGGCTTAGATTCTTAAATATTTTATCAAATTTCCTCTAACTGCTTATAAATTTTATGTGTTCCTGCTACATACTAATTTTCAATACTTGATATTATTTGTTTTAGTTTCTCCATAGTTTTCCTGACTCATAAGTTACATTGAGTCACCCAAGTTCACTTCAGGATTTCTAGCTACAAATACTAGCATCCAACAATTCTCCCGCTATATGTAATCATTCTATATTTCAAAACACTTAGTAAAAAAGAAATGAATGGACATAAAGCATTAATGTGCCATCTTCCTGATAACTATAGCAAAAAGAGCTGCGATTTCTATGGGTGAGCCTTACTGGAAAAAAAGTCACTATGTTAAACATTCTCCTTTTATAGTTTCTTATTAAATATTTTCCTGAATTTTCATCATCTTATACCACATTCACAATGACTCTTTAAAGAATTGAAATCTTGCATTTTTATTACCTCTTTTTTACATTTAGCAAAAGATTACAGAGCAGATATTGTTTGACATTGAATTTCTGTTAACATGTCCTCCACTGGAGCATAGTTGTACACATTGTTTCAGAGCTAACATAATGGGGAATATTTTCAAAGAGGGCTGTGTTTCAAGCCAGATGGTTTATCTGCCGAAACAATTCTCCCAATAGAGAGATAGTGGCTGCACAGTTGCAGTAGTGTTCATAAGCCTAGTGCAGTAGATTCATTTGGCACCCACATCTTGGAGTCAAACAAAAGTGTAGTTTGTGTGAGTCTCAGACTCAGACGTTCATAAGTGAAAAGGAGTTTTCTGCAACTGCACATTGTGCGTTATTGTAAAGGCAGTAGTGTGTTTATATCAGAAACACAATATGCATATATGATATGATTTTTAAATACATGTTAATAGTTTCACCCATATAATGCAAGGGGACAATCGTAGAATGATTGTTTCAGAGATCATCACAGTCTGATCCAAAGAGAGCCAAGTTGCCACACTTGTGTTGAAAGCAAATATATTACCACAACTCAGGTCCACTATGTCTATTAAAATCTGAAAATGAAAGACTAGACATGTATGATATCTTGAGATTTGAGCAAAGACAACTTTTACCTAATGAACATTGAAGAGTTATACAAAATGTTCTATAAATGTTTCAATTCATAGTCCTTCCCATCTTCTCATAAAAAAACACTCTTGATTTAAAATCGCTGTGATTTTCACCATTTGGCTTATTTCACTTAGCATAATATTCTCCAGTTCTATCCATGCTGTTGCAAAGGGTAGGAGCTCCTTCTTTCTTTGTGCTGCATAGAATTCCATTGTGCAAATGTACCATAGTTTTTTGATCCACCCATTTACTGATGATCCACTCATTTTCCAGCACTTAACTATTGCAAATAACACCAAATAAACCAGTCAGTGAAAGACAAATACCATATGATTTCACCTATAAGAAGAATCTAACGAACAAAAATAAAGTGATGAACAAAATAAAACCACAGGCAAGGAAACATGGAACAGACTGAAAGTGACCAGAGGGGAGGGCAGAGGAGGATAATGGTACAAAGAAGGGGAAGGGACTAGTCAAAGAATATGTATGAATAACCCGTGGTCATGGACAGCAGTGTGGAGATTGACCGTGGGAGCAGGGGATAGGATGGGCAGAGGAGAGAAAAGGGGGAAAATTGGGGCAACTGTCATAGAATAACAATAAAAAATGATTTAATAGAAAATAAAATAAAATCCTGTTATTTTCAAAGGATCCCTTAAGAAAAGCCTTGGTGGCTTATAGTATTGACTTCCCTACCCAACGACAATCTTCAAAGGTGTTGGTATGCACACTGGGAATCTCACCCTCCTTTGTCATAGGAACAGTCTCCTCCCTGTATACTAATGCTACCCACATTTTAAAAATAAAACAAAAGAGTTAGAGGATTCCAAGAGGGGGTTACCATGCTCTGAAACGTCTCCGGCATGTAGAGGGATGGGAAAATCCCTGAGATTCCAGAGATTAAAAAAATAGCACATGGGAGGTTCTAAATAAAGAAATTCTTGGGCATGCTAGGGAAGTTGGCCTGAGCCTTACATCTCCTTCCCTCGGAGACTGCTTTTGCTTGTGTCAGCTAGCCAGTGGGTACGAGAATGTTTGTGAACGCGTGTGCCCTTTTATGTTTGAAGGACTCAACGAACACTAGAGACATTTTATTTTCATGGAGAATAAGATATTTTTAAAAATATACTATTTCCCTCTGAATCATTTTTATGCCAAATGTACTTCATATCTTAATAAATTTATAACAACAAACTATGTTATCCACTTCAAAACTTAAGGATAAAAGAAGAAATGTGTTTTGGGTTTTGTTTTGTTTTTTTAGCAAAACAGTGAAAATAAAACTAGAACTCAACAAAGTAAGGTAAATTTGTCTTCATACACAAAATGCACACACACAATTTGTGTCCCATAATAACTCTATAATAAGAGGAGAAAATAAAGGTAATTAGTACAAGCTTAACTACCCTGAAATTAACAGGTTCACTAGAAAACCCCAGGACACTGTAAATATTAACATATTAGCTGTTAGGGCCCCCAAGTATGATAAATCCAGATCAGAAAATTTTACTCCAAATTAATGTGTATGTTAAATTCAAACAAATGTTAGAGGCACATGCCAAGATGAAAATCTTTACGTGACTGTCTCCAAAACATACTGCTAAATGAATACCTGTGGGCAAATAAAAATGAAAAATATAAACACCTGCTAATTACCTGCATCATTTTGGAGGTTGCCCAAGGAATGTTAATACATTATTTCTTCCTCAGTCTTGTATAGTCATTATCTTGATCTTTGTGAGTGAGGATTTGTTGGCATGACATTTAATGCAAGCATTAAATACTGAAAGAATTGTGGGGTTTTTTAAATAAGTGATTGCTTTGGGGAATTTCTCATTCTTCTTCCTTTCTTTTCCATTTTCATTTCACGAATATTGTCATTTACTAGCAGGCAGCTCGTAGAGTATTGTGATCTATATTATACTGACTCCATTGCCTTTGTAACAGAACTTTTGTAAATATTTGGTAACAGATCTAATATATATGTTTTAAAACAAAGAAACATCCTAGCAGGTCAGGCACTTCCAGTGTCTACTGGAATTAATAATCTACTGGATAATTAATGCCACAAATCTTTAAATACTCCCACGTCTCAAATGCCAGGAAAACTGCCGATTGCTTCAGCACATCATTGGAATGGTTCCTTGTGTGCTCTGGATATTTCTTATCACTTTAAATGACTCTACCAAGCAGAAACAAGAGTGTATATTTTCCTTACTTTTCATTAGGTAGTGTCATCAAAATTACACATATGAAATCCAGGACAGAGGGGAAAAAATCTCTGATGGACAAGTTGAATCCAATTCAAATATTTGTAGCATCAACACAGCAACTGGGTATTTCCAGAAAGTGAGCCAACTGAATTATTCATGAGACGAAAGTTAAGTCAATACATCTCTATCTTAACCAGATCCTTTATAATAGTTTTCATGGTATAAAATATGCAGGACAATTAAGATCTATAAATATTATATGTAAACAGAGAAGAAATATTGGTAATATGGTAAATCAGTGTATTTGTAATGTGATTGTCTTGATACGCTAACTTTTAAAATTTGTTAAATTGATATATTTAAATCCAAGTACTTTATACAGGGATGTTGTGAAGTTTGAAGAATATTCAGGGAATCAGGACACAGATGAAAGCAAGGAAATTCATCCTAATTATTTTTTAGAGTGGTTATAAGAATCCAATGGAACTATTTCCTCCTCTCCATTTTATCAACTTTTAATTACACTGACTTTCAAAGAAAGAACTCTAGCATTATTCACACGAGGAGAGTAGTTGTATGAGCCCTTCAGTGTATATTTTTCTCTCCAAACTATACCCCAAATTATCACAAAGTTAAAAGGTCAACTTCCATAGATAGAAAACAATACAGAGCTGCCCAATTCCTTAATGTTGGAGTAATGGTTGAAAAGCACTAGTGAGCGCTCCGCATGGGCTTCATGGGTCCTCCCATCACCACCCACCACCAATAAAAGAAAAAAACACCAGATTCTCTTGTCTGCATCAAACCCATGATATCCCTCCTACATCATAATTCTAGAACCGGCCCTGTTTCCAAAAGAAATGTCCCCATGCTGTGACAGATTGCCAGGATCTTTTTGGTCAGGATTCTAGGATTCTGATAGCCCCACACTCTCCACGCAGGCAAAACTACAACCACAGAGACCTGAGCCATGTCTCCATGTGGGCTGAAGTTTCCAGGTGGCCTCTATGTGTTACGATTGTGCCTGGCCTCAAAATAAAAGCAAATTGACAATCCCTTACCTCCTCCAAGCTAATGCCAATTTTTAAATAAAACGTCTAGTGGTGATTTATTGCCAGTGCAAACTGCCAGACCGGCAGCCCCATTTACCTACTAAGCAGATAAAACAGTAAAAGCTATGTCAACCTTGCCCAGTTTCCCAAGTATGTTGTGGAAGGCATTCCAAATCTCATATTTATTCTGTTACCAGATTTCTTATTCCTGTGCATTACTAAACAAAACGTGTAGCTGACCTTGATGATTCAGAAAGTGGTCATTCTTCCCTTGAGGACTTCCTGAGATCATCCAAACTCATTTTCCATAGACCGCACATGCTTGCATTCAGATAAGAATTGGTGACCACTAATCACCTGGCTTGAATACCAGACAGGGCTGCAGAACTGAAAGAATTTCTGTCCTGAGTCTAATATCATCTCAGAGGCATGTTTCCTCCCACTTCCCCAGGGACCAAGCACCTGCCTTGGCAATCTCAAGAGACTTCTTCCCTATTCCTCTCCAGCCTATAAATAACCACACCTGTTGGCCAAGGTATAATTTTTTAAATGTTGATTTAGGTCTTTATGGCTCTATCCATTTCTACTATCCCCTATCAAGCTGATCTATTCTTGCCAGAAAAAAATACATGAGATTTTTGCATTGCTCTGATCAAAAGCACTTCTTCCTATTCAGGAGTAGCAGTTCAAAGAAGACTGCTACGTATAATGTATTTTAAGAAGAAGGGGAAAAAAAACAGAGGCATCAATTCCTATTTCTTTAAGATAACACACAGACTGCTCTGACGAATGAAACCTCTTCCAACCTTATTTAAGCAGCCCGGAATGACTAGTTATCATGTCAATGAGAAGAAATCTTTTATGTCTCATCTTGATGTCTCTGTGTCATTGTACACAAAATGCAGAGCCGTCTATATTTCATTAACCATTTTCTTCATGTATTATTTAATAAACTGTTTAGAACATGCCTAATTACAAACATTTATTATAGAATTCAACCCGAGACATGTGTGAGAATATGCTAAATTATCTCCTACCTAGAGTTTTAATGAGAGTATAATACCTCCGGCCCATATGCTTCAAGAACGTTATCCTTAATTATGTAACATGGGTATTTTACTGATATCTGTTAACTGCTCTAGCAGCTGTGGTTTTCTGCTTTTTTGCACAGCTCGGGAGGAGCAGTGAGTTCAGTTTCCCCTTTTTGGGGGGTTGCAAAATCCATACCCCAAACAGGTGTGTGCAATCACGAACCACAGTGATGAACCCAAACTGCTGCATTTCTAAAAATTCCACCAGCCGGTGACACATGCTGGTCAAGGTTGCACAACTTTGTTTTCCACCGGTTATTTTGATGATTCATTCCCCCATGGGGAGGTGAATTTCAGCCATTGTTTCTTCGCTCCTTTTTCTGATAACTAGAGGAATTACTTCCTCATTTTGATAATTTCTCTCTCTCCCTCTTTTGCTCTTGTTCTTGCTGTCTCCTTGTTTCTTTTTTTTTAAATTGAATTCTGATCATTTGGAAGGTGCTACCAGAAATGGCTGTTCTCTTTTTTATGGACAAGGACTAAGAGAAGTGAAGCTTAAAGAAACACACCCATTAAACAGAACTCTTCAAGTTACTGCTTCATTGCTGAGAATCTACCTGGATATTATGTAACTATAAAGTTATCACTCATTAAAAACAGAGCTCAAAGGAGTAAGTATTGTCCACTTTCAAGTACACAAGTTGGTAAACTACACTGATTCTATTGATTGCTTCAGAAATGTTTGCAGAATTGCCATTGAAACCTTCTTTCTATTGTTTTGAATGTTAAATTGGCAAATTGCCTTCTTTAAAATGTGGAAGGGAAGGGTTTACAGGAACAAATATAGAGGACACATGGACAAAACTAGGGGTGTTGGAAAGGGGAGGGAGGAGGGGAGGAATGGGTGGGTGGGCTGGAATGGGAATAAAGGATAGAAACTGTACTGCATAAACTAAAATAAAAAATTTAAAAAAATAAATAAATAAAATGTGGATGTGATTTTTTGCAAACATCCAAAGTTTATCCACTGTCACATCTGCTGATAGAGTGATCTGGTCTTTTTTTAAATAAAAATAAATTTGATTATTAAATTATAAAATGAACTCTTTTTGAGGAATAAAAAATGAATCTAAAGAAAATTTCAAAGAAAAGGGGGCGCAAAACATTTTGAATAATTGCAAATACCACTGATTTAAATGTAGACTACCCAATATGACTTCCCTGGAGAAGACAACATTCCTTTGCAAATTTGTATGCTTGCTAAAATTATGCAATATTATTTTGTCCTCATATCTTGTTTTTTCTAGAAAATGGAACACTCAATTTATTTTTCCCTTTAAAAAATAAAATAAGGCCACTCTGTAGAAATTGTTTTCCTAATTAATGGCACTATCGAGATAGACACAAGAGCATATCAACCCTTTTCACATTGCTGTAAATGTGTGGATTTTCTTGTACCACAAAGCGGTGTGTCATAATGGTAAGAGCATGTCATGAAATGTGATCATTCAAATACAAAATCCTGAATTATTACTTGTTGTCTGTTACCTTGATCAAGTGTCTAGATCTCAATGAGGTCTAGGAAAATAAATGTACACTTTGCATGAGTATCATGAGGACAAGAAAAACCTCAAGCAGAGTACCTGGCACATCATACATGCACAAAGCATGGTGACTTTTGTGATATTTAGTATTACACGCCAAAGATCCCCACTGGAGCATGAGCTCCTGGAGACCAAGTATTACTTCTCAGCCCTGTTTGTTACTCAGCATCCAGCATAGTGTCTGGCACATAGTAGGGCTTAATAATTGTTTATTGAACTAGGCTGAATACAACCTTCTAAATGTACCTAAAATTAAAAATAAAAAGTAGAAGATATTTTAAAAATTGCCCTGGGGCAACATGATTCAGTTAATTTAAAACAGATGCCAGATTCACTGATAATCAGAAAATAATGTATATATTATTCCCTCTCTCTCTGTGTAGGTGTGTGTGTGTGTAAAATAAAATTTCTTGATCTGGCCTTTTCCTCTCCTATTCAGTGTTTTAAGAAGTTTATTTTTTTTATCAGTACAAAGTAATCACAAACAAATTTTAAGTAGGTGACTCTAGCCAAGGCAGGTAGGTTGAGTGGAAGTACAATAGAAGTCAGAGTGAGCTGCCAGATGGGGTGATGGTGGGAGGAGAACTTTGGATCCGAAGAACACGAACCCACTACTTCTATAATTCTTGGTAGCTGCAGGGGTGTGGGCTCCATAAGGTTGGTGGAGCACTGAAGCACAGTCACACTTCCCTAAACACAAACACAGTGGGGCAAAATCTACTCTTCACCTGTCTCAGGCACAAGCCCAGTTGTTGGCCCTCACAAATCAACCATGCAAAATGATTCCTGTAAGTCCTGGGAACTTAGAAAGCAACTGTTATGCAGATAAATGAAAAAAAAATACCACTTAATCATCATTTTATCTTTCCCCATTTTTTCTTCTTTTCTCTGTCCTCTGACAATAGAAATAAGAACACTGTGAAAATAAAATAACTCAAATATGAGACCATCTTAGGCTCAGTTGAAAATTGTGCAAGCTGTCCATTGTGAATTATAAGCAATTGCTATACCTACACAAAACAATAAAAGTACAACATACATAGGTATCTTCAACTCTCTGACATTAATGAAAATTCTTGAGCTGGTCTCTCTTGAATATTACTAGTCTTGCTTCTTCTCAAGCATCTGTTTATGAAGACTTTGAACAATGCATTCAAATTGCACACAGGTACCCCCAATGAAAAAACTGTGCTTTGTCATGGCACTTGGAGGAGAAGTTAGATAATCGTGTTTAGGAGAATTACAAAGAAGGAACAGAAACTTTGGACTTTTTTTCTTAATCTTAGGTTGGAATCTCATGACCCAAGATTTTGCAAGTCCTGAAGGAAATTCAGCTCAGGCAACAAAAAGTCTTGTGATCCATTACCCCGCAATCTCTTAGTAATTAAACTCCTGATTCATAAAGGAAAATAATAGTGCCAAAATATGGAATCTGAGAATTAAGCAGCAAAATAGAAATACACAGCCCAGCTCACCTGACACTTCATCATCCCCTATTCTGTAATCTCGCAGTTTGGGACCATTGTGTATTTACATATGCCTGCCCTCCAGGCCGTGAGCTGCTTCACAGCCAGGGCCAAGCCCACTACTGCCCTGTAGCCCCAACTCCTAACACAGAACTTGGCACAGACTGGATGGTTGATATTTGTTAAGTAGATAAAATTACAGCTAAATTGTGGTCTTTATAATGGGTCTATCTATGAATAATAATGCATTCTGTAACTTAGTAACAAACGCTACACAGTAAGCAAATATAACTGTCTCTAAACTCAGGAGCAAGTAGCCAGATTCCCTTTTCTTTCTTTTTCCCCTACCTATTTTGAGATCAGCCTGGTCATTTCTCTCCTCACTTTTCTTCAGCCTAAATGCCACCTTTTCATCAGTAGATTGCCATGGTTGGAGGCTTAAGAGTCTGAACTGTGGAAGAAATGGTGTATAAACCCCTGTAAGATCCCTCTGGCTAGCCTTAAAATTCTACTGTCAAACAGCACTATAGAGCTCCTAGTAAACAAATCTCTTTGAATTAAACACACTGCTCCTTTCACTGTCTACCCATCACAGTTAAGGGCAATCCCAGCCTTAGTTATTCAAACTAAAACCTTGGTGCATTCTTAATAGCTCTGTTTCTCATACCACATATATAATAAGTTGGGAAATCCTTTGGTCCTACCTTCAAAGTATGTCCATATTCCAACCATTTCTCATTACCTCCACTGCCACCATCTTGATCTAAGCCACCATTGCCTCTTGTGAGGATTGCTGACAAAATAAGTCTTAACATCTCCTCGCCCACCTGCAGGTAGGTTTTAACAAAGAGGTAGAGTGACCCTCTTCAGTCATAAGTCATATCCCATCATTCCTTTCATCTGAACCTACCCATGGCTTTAGATATTACCTAGAGGAAAAGCAAAAGTTCTTACTGTGAACATCAAGACCCGATGCTATCTACCTCTCCCCCACTGCCCACACCTATTACCTCTCTGAACTCTCTGATAACTTCCCTATCTCTCTGCCCTAGAGACCCTGGCCACAGCTCTGTTCCTAGGACAGAACAGACACTGTCCTGCCATTGCACTAAATGTGCCCTTTGACTGAAATTAACACCCAGATAGCCCGATGACACACCCCTCATTTCTTTCTGTCTAAACTGGATCTTTTCAGTGAGGCCTTCCCTAGACAGCCTGTTTAAAACTTCATCATCCCTCCCTGATACCTTATATTTTTCTCTACTATATTTTTATCCTTAGCAACTTTCACTACCTAATAAACCATATAGTTTCTTTATTTGTCCTAGTTATTGTCTATTACCCCCATCAGAATATATGTTCCATCACAACACACATTTTTGCCTTTTTTTTTAACTTCTGTATCCCTAGAGCATAGAATTTTTCCTGATAGGTGCCTGGTATTCAGTATATATTCATGAATGAATGAATGAGTGAATGAATAAATGAATGAATGAATATGCCTCCAGGCATTGGCTTCATTTACATGATCCATAGTCTAATCATTTATGTTTGACTTTTCTTTTTTTTAATTTTCTTTAATTTTTTTATTTTAGTTTATTCAGTACAGTTTCTATCCTTTATTCCCATTCCAGCCCACCCACCC
>CM052541.1:68909497-68970663 GCA_028533065.1 Trachops cirrhosus
CCTCTCCAACACTTGTTGTCTGTTGTTTTATTTATGATGGCCATTCTGACTGGTGTGAAGTGGTACCTCATTGTGGTTTTAATTTGCATCTCTCTGATAGCTAGTGATATTGAGCATCTTTTCATGTGTTTCTGGATCCTCTGCTTAATGAGGTGTCAAAATTGTAAATTTTGTAAAAAACAATGTTTCAAAATTTATATTTTTAGATGTATTCATCTAAAAAATAATACATCTAAAAATATAAATTTTGAAACACATCATAACTGTCCTACTATAAAGTTGTATACTAGTTTACCTAATAGAATGGTGCTCATCAGAATTTTTGACTTAGGTCATGCCAATGATTAAATGAGATAGTATACATTTAAAAGCATCTTTAGTAAGAACTACTAGGAAGCAAAAATTATCTTTACTTTCAAATGATGGAATCTATAACTAAAAGAACCCAGAGAATTGATTGAAAACTTTGTTCAAAAACTCTGAGAATTAAAAGTGGCTGGTTATATTAATTTAACAAGTAAATATCAGCATCATCACCAAGTCCTTATTATATGAAATGTTAAAGGGACGTATCTAAGAAAAAGAAGATCTAAGCTATGAATGGTAAAATGAGAACAAACTCACAACTATCAACAACTGAACCTAAAAAAACAA
Organism: Trachops cirrhosus; assembly: GCA_028533065.1. Taxonomy (NCBI): domain Eukaryota; kingdom Metazoa; phylum Chordata; class Mammalia; order Chiroptera; family Phyllostomidae; genus Trachops; species Trachops cirrhosus. Next base: position 68,910,152 of record CM052541.1, read on the forward strand.
AACAAAACAAAAACAAACTAGGCAAACAACTAGAGCAGAAATAGAATCACAGAAATGGAGATTGCATGGAGGGTTATCAGCGGGGAGGGGAAGGGAAAGGTGGGGAAAAAGGTACAGGGAATAAGGAGCATATATGGTAGGTACAAAATAGACAGCTTAAGAATTGCAGAGGAAATAGAGAAGCTAAAGAACTTATATGTAAAACCCACAGACATGTTTTAAGAGGGGGAGGGGGGCTGCAGGGCAGAGGGGAATGAAGGGTAGGAAAAAATGGGACAACTGTAATAGCATAATCAATAAAATATACTTCTTTTAAAAAGTAAATAACATTCTTTTTATTCAAAAACAACCCATTAGAGAATATCAGGGGGGAAAGAGTTTTATTAACTATAGCAACAAAACAGATGAAACATTATTAAAAAAATACTAAGACTTGTATAAAGCTTGCATGAACAAAATGCTAAAATGTCATTAAGAAAGGTAAAGTAACTTAATCAAAAAGACAAGTCTCCATGAAGTAACTCCAAAAAACTTTATTTAATCCCTGTCAAAATTCAGGACACCACTCTAGGCACTGGGGATACAACAGTAAATGAAGATTCCTGTCTCTACAGTGTCTCAAGGGCACCGAGAGGTCGAGCTGTCCAAAACCAAACTCATAATGCACTTTCCCCAAACTCCATCCTATCCCAGTGCCTCCCATAGCCAAAAATGACACCACCAAGTCTGTAAGCCATGAACCTGGCATCGTCATTGACACTACTGTTTCCCTTACCATCTAAATATAAGTCATCAACAGGTTCGATTGATTTTCTATACTAAAATTTCTTGAACATTTTACCACCAATACTTGAACCTCAACCAGCATTGTCTCTCTTCAGACAATAAGATTCCCAGCACTATATGACCCGTCTTCAATTAGATCTCCTAAGGGTACACATGAAATATTTGCTTGTATAATTCAATGATTTTTGGTCTCTCGTGCAAACTATATGCTCCATGATAATATACACAGTACCTCTTTTGGTTCTCTTTGTATTTCTAGTGCTCAGCATAGGGTCTGGCATATAGTAGATGCTCAATAAGTAATTGTTGTATATAGTACTGCCCTTAGATCTGGCTAAGATGGGCATTTGCCATGATCCTATTCTCTAGAGTCTCCTTCCACACACACACAATGTCACACCAAGGGGAACTAAAGAACATCTGGATTGGGTTGATGCAGACACTGGAAAGGAACTCTGCTTCAAATGGGCAGCAAATGCACAATTAGGTAGGAGAAAAGACAGTCATGTCAAATCCTCCTCGCCAACAAATAAGAAAGATTCTTACAAAACAAGTATCATTTCTAAGAGGTATCTAGCATCCTTCTTGCTCTTTTTATATCCCAATTCATAGCCCTGGAAGTCCTAAACCAACACAGTGTTTAATATGAGAATTTTTCACATGTCAGAATAGCAAAGTTTTAACCAGCTCAAAATTGATGAAGGTATAGGGAAGCTAGCACTTTTTACTATTGCTGAGACTATATGGTGCTAAAATTTCAGAAAGTATTTTGAAATATATATCAAAATTTAAAGTCTCATACCCTGGAGAGGCAAGATATCCCAGTAGTTATCAGCACAAGCTGTGGATCCAGAAATAATTGAGTCATATCGTGATTCTGTCACTTCTTTGCTATGTGATTTTATGCAAGTTTCTTAACTTCACTATACCTCAGTTTCCTCCTCTGTAAGAAGGTGATAATAACAGTACATACCTCATACCTACTAACATTTTAAGGATTAAAAGGGACACTGCCTATAAAACACTTAGCAGAAAGCCTGGCTCATAGGAATATCTGTATACATAAATAAAATAGAAAATTTCCAAAAATGATACACACTGTTAAGAAGGGCTATATTTGGGATAGCTGAATTAGGGGAAGGATTTTGTTAATCACTTTATATTGTTTATACTGTTGAGATTTTCTGTTTATTATGCATGTATCATTTTTTAAAAAAAATAAATTCATTTCTTAAAATATTCGCAGTTTTAGTCTTTGAAATTATTAATGTTCACCAATTCCAGGACATGTCCTTCTTCGGCATGTGGAAAGACTTCCCACTCTTCCTTGCAGGTGGTTGAAGCCATGTGATTACTTCTGGCCAATGAATTGTGAGTGATTATGACATGCATCACCTCTGGAACAAGGATGTTAAAGTTTTGTATGCCAGACTCTATCTTTCTGTGCCCTGGCAACTCTGGAAGACATGGTGGTGGTGTTGTGGCTGTCCGATAAAACAGCACAATTCTTTAACACATATTGAGAAGTGCTATACTTTTTTCCCTTTTAGACTGTCCATTTGTTAAGCGTTTAGTGGAGTGTGGTGCACCATAAAAGGACTCCAATATATATTTACTCATGGTACTCTTCATTAGTTCCCTCCCTCATTGGCAGGCATGGAACTACAAATTGTAGTGTAAAACATGTAAATTTTGAGAAGTATTGTACCTGCCATCTTTGAAAATAGATAAGATGTAAAAGAAAAGTAGCTAGCCAAAGAACATTTTTGGAATTCAGTTGCATTTATGTTGTATTCTACTAAATTGCCAACCTCCAAATGTAGCATGCATTCAATAAGCAAGTTTCAAATATCTATTTGTACCATGAACTTGAAAAACAGAAATAACTAAAACTCAAAACCAAATCTCACCAAATCCATACCTAATTGGAAAGGAATGCTTGGAAACAACCAATCAGAATATCAAAGTTGCTAATGACAGGCCTATGGTATTACAGCTAAATGGAGCAGCTAGTGGCCATTTATTCCTGGTGATCCAGGAAACTTTTAAGAGGAGATGCTATTTGAGGAGAATTTAGGTAATTGGGCTAATAAATTTAGTTTTAGAGGTCAAACATGTTCCAAAAAAGGTGTTTAAAATGAACTCATGATAACTTCTTCCCTTTGTTTATTGACTACAGTAAAATGAATGCTTTTGTGCTATGTTTGTGTGTATTTTCTCATAAAGATTTATTTCTATTTAATTTGGCTCTACCTAAAGTTAAATATAAGTCTTTGTACTGCTATTTGAATTATTTGATGACTTCTCGTTAGGGATTGGTAAATAGTGCTTGTAATTTAAATACATGAAATTCAGTGCAAAATCAGATTTATGGCAGTCTAGTAATTTAATTGAAAGCCACGACCACAGCTCACAAAGCCAGAGGTGTGCTCAGATTGCATATTGAGCCGTGGACGGTGGAGTGATGCTTACTCAGCATGTTGCACTCTTATCATGTTTCACCAGTGAAGGTGTAGATAGAAAAGCTGCAGGTTAGAATAACACAACAAAATAAGATGTAAATTACGTGAAACCTGATATTCAACAGGCATTTTATCTCCTATTACATCTTAAAGCCTTCTTCATCAACTGATCTCAGAATGAACAACTGTACCCCAAAACCACAAATCTGTAATTTATATTTTGTGTGAGACACAAAAACTCGGTTGATGGAAACTGAAGATTTTTAAGTGTATGTAAATTTCCGATAAATGTTATGCAATCAATAAATAACTAATCTTGTGTCCACTTTGTTGAACTATTTATTCTGGAGTAGTTCTTAATCTGGTAAATATAAATGTCACCACCAAATGTGATTATCTATGTCAACATTTTCCAACATCATTGCAAGGACTAGCAAGTCAGTATTTTTCCATGCCATCGCATTCCTGTCTGGTCACACTAATGTCACAAGTCAGTTCTTTATTCCTTCCCTTCCTTATCTCATTCTCAGACTTCCATGATTTCCATAGAAAATATGAATGTTTACTGTCCAGAATTTTAATCTGAATTGTGATTTATATGTCTAAAAACAGTACCTGACTTTTACTGTCCTCTCTTAGAAAATGCTTAATTCTTTCTTCAGATCTTGAAAATATTTATATCCTATAACCCAGTAATTCTACTTCTTAAAATCAATCCTAAAAAAAAAAATCAGTCTTCTGGTCAAGATGGAGGCATAGATAGACATACTTCATCTCCTCTCACAAACACAGAGAGAATTACAAATAACACCCCGAACTGCCAGAAAATTGAACTGTACAGAGAAGTCCATCAACCAAGGATTTAAAGAAGCCACATTCATCCAGATGGGTAGCAGGGGCAGAAATGCAGGGACAGGAGGAGAAGGGAGGAGACATGGTGTGGCGTGGAGTGGCAGCAGCAGTGGAACAATCAGTCCCACATTCACCAGTGGTGGATACCTTGGGAGTGAGCGATCCCAGCCTCAAGCCAGGCCACACAACCCAGGGTTCCCGCACCAGGGAGATAAATCTCCATAACATCTGGCTGTAGACACCAGTGGGGGTTGGGGCAACAAAAGAAACTGCTCAATTTTCAGCAGATTCCACTTAAAGAGCCCACACAGACTTATAATGTATGCAAACCCACCCACTCTGGGATTAAGCACCCAGGGCCTCTCCAAACTCTCCTGCCACACAGAGTCACAAACCAGTAATCAGTTTGCCCTGCTCTGGTGATTACCTAAGGCTCCACCCCACACAATTTACTACAATAGGCCACACTACTAAGACATGGAGTGAAAGCACCTCTACCTAATACACAGAAACAAATACAGGGAGGCTACCAAATTGAACAGACAAAGAAATATGGCCCAAATGAAAAAACGGAATAAAACCCCAGAAAAAGAACTAAATGAAAAAGAGATAACCAACATATCAGATGCACAATTCGAAACACTAGCTGGTGATCAGGATGCTCAAAGAACTCGCTGAGTACAGCAACAACCTAAAGGAAAAAATGTAGGTTACACTAAGAGAAACAAACAAAAAAAAAGAATCTACAGGGAAACAACACTGAAGGAAAGGAAGCCAGGATTCAAATCAATGATTTGGAACACAAGGAAGAAATAAACTTTCGACCATAACAGAAAGAAGAAATAAGAATTCAAAAAAGATGAGGATAGTATAAGGTACCTCTGGGACACCTCCAAATGTAGCAACATCCAAACCATAGCGATACCAGAAGAAGAAGACAAAGAGCAAGAAATTGAAAACTTATTTGAAAAAATAATGAAAGAAAACTTCTCTAATTTGTGAAGGAAATAGAGATACACGTCCAGGAAACACAGAGAGTCCCAAACAAGATGAACCCAAAGAGGACCACACCAAGACACATCATAATTCAAATGCCAAAGATTAAAGATCAAAAGAGAATCTTAAAAGCAGCAAGAGAAAAGCAGAGAGTTACCTTCAAAGTAGTTCCCATAAAACTATCAGCTGATTTCTCACAAGAAACCTTGCAGGCTAGAAGGGACAGGCAAGAAATATTCAAAGTGATGAAAAGCAAGGTCCTACAACTTAGATTACTCTATCCAGCAAAGCTATCATTTAGAATTGAAAGGCAGATAAAGTCCTTGCCAGACAAGGTAAAGCTAAAGAAGTTCATCATCACTAAGCCATTAATACACAAAATGTTAAAGGGACTTATTTAAGAAAAAGAAGATCAAAACTATGAATATTAAAAGGGCAGCAAATTCACAATTGTCAACAACCAAATCTGAAAAAATAAACTAAGCAAACAACCAGAATAGGGACAGAATCATAGATATGGAGTTCATTTGGATGGTTATCAACTGGGAGGTGGGAGTGGAGAATGGGGGAAAAGTTACAGGGAATAAGAAGCATAAATGGTAGGTACAAAATAGACAGGGGGAGGTTAAGAAGTATAAGAAATGGAGAAGCCAAAGAACTTATATGCACAACCCATGGACATGAACTAAGGGGGCAGACTGCAGGAGGCAAGAGGGGTACCAGGCAAAGGGGGACAAAGGGGGAAATTTAGGATAACTGTAATAGCATAATCAATAAAATATATTTTTAAATACATCAAAATAGACTCAGGATGCTCATCAAAGTGTTATTTCCAAGTGTGAAACATTGAAAATAAACTAAATATCCAACAAAATGGGACTGTAATATAGAATATTATACAGTCTTAAAAAGTCATGTTGCTGAAGATTGATAAATGATTAAGGAAATATTCACTGTGTATTATAAAACAGCAAAAATAGATTAAATTAAAAATCTTACATATAGTAAGATCTGAAGTTAATGAATATATGCACAAGGAAGAACAAAAGGGTGTGTTACAGAATGTGAACGGTTGTCATTTCTGAGCAATAAGAGAACACACACTTTTAATTGTCTTACTTGTTTCTAAAACCCTTATAATTTTCTCAATAGACACATAATAAAAATATAAAATATATACACATACACAGAATTTTACATATTTCTCCAGGATTTAGTAAATCTAACCATGAAGTGCGATCATTTCTTAAGCAGAACGAAACAGCATCTATTAATATTCAACCATTATTTAATACAGAAAGAAAAATTCTCTTGAAAAACTCAAGGACTCATCCAGGTCAGAAAACAAGAATATTACTCAAAACCCTGACACTAACACTAAAGTGTGTTAACCCCACAACAAGTCAGTCAAGTACTGACAGTTGGCTGCAAAGGCCATGTGAGTTCCTGCTGGTTCAGATCCTCTTTGGACTTGCTGTTCTAGACACATTTAACTTGATTTAAGAAAACACCAAACATAAACTTTCACCCTTTTAATGCCATTTGGCTTGTCTGGGTTAGGACAGGTGATGACATGGAGCCTCACAGAGGCAGTTGACCCCTAAAATTAGAAGAGAGGACTGTGACTACACTTAGAACAAAGACATCCCTTCTAGACCTAAAGTTCATTGGTTCCTGGACTTCTAAATTTCATGAATTGACCTATTGCAAGCATAAATTAAAGGACCTACATAGCCTAAATCTTTATTCTGCTAACTTCCATTCTCACTATCACTTTAGAGAAGAAAGCACATTTACTTTTACATGAAAAATAAGTATATGATCACCAAATAAAATATTGAGCTTTTCAAGGAAAATAATTTTTCAGCCTTACACCAAAACATATGTGTGACACCACCAGGGAAAATGTTATCACCAAACAGAAGTGATTGTTCTATTGGTGTTTGGGACCTACTGAGTCAGCTAATGGCTGGTGGTTTCTCTGAGAGGCTTTTCCTTGAAGGCTAAGGTGGTTTCATAGTTGAACTGATGAATGTATTATAATAATATAATATTATAAATAAAAAATAAGACAAGGCACAAAGATTTATTTATTCCCCAGAATTGACATACTCCAGGGAACAATCAAGTGTTTGCTTATTTGATAATCCATTTTAAAACTCTTTTGGAGGGCAAAAGGAACATCAGATATCAATCTCTTCTAAGGACACTACTGTCCATCATTACGGAATTGGGCTTCTTTAAATGTCCGCTATTAGAACTCATCACATAGTAAGCTCAGGCTCCTAGCTGGCCACTAGAATCCCTTTAGTCTTGCTGGAATCTTCTAGTCTAAATGCCAAAACCAAGATATACTTACTGTCCTAGGACATAAAATGTCAAGAGACACGGCAGCAAGTTTATCTGAGGATTGATGCAGATACATTTTAACTCCACATGGCACACAGCAACAAAATAACCATAAAAGATCTAAACTGCAATTCTAAATCTTACTTCCAACAGCAGCAAATTCTGCTCACCTGGGACAGAAGAAATCTTGTTCCCTGATTCCCCTCATTGTTTTCGAAGCTGCTCACATCATCCAAGAACATTTGCTAGCCAAGTCCTGGCTCATTTTTCAAAGCACATACATGATGAAAATAAAAACAAATGACTCACTTTTATTTGTTTCAAAATCATTATGTAGTAGATTAAAGTCAATGAAAGTTTTAGCAAAAGCCAATGAGTACAAATAAAGTAAAAAGAGATTCACTGAAGAGGGTCATTTTTAGCTAATAGGTTGTGGGTAATACTTGGAGAAAGTCAACATTCATAAGCATGTTTTCTTCATAGATTCTTAATCCAAATTCAAAGGTGGTAGTTTCATATATGAATATTTTATCAAATGAGAATAAATGCAACATTTTATTTGGATTACACCACTTAGACAATGGGAAAAATAGAGAAAGGCCAATAAATCTTAAAGAGTTAATTATTTATACTGAGAAAATTTACTTTGTATGTTGTGACTTGTTTTATTGGTATACTGCAGTTCAATTTAGATTAAGAAGCAGAAAGATTATTGTTCCCCAACAGAGAAGCATCATAAATAAATACAGAAGAGACTTTTTTTTTGTATTTGTGCCAAGCCACCTACAAATATTGAGAACAAAAGAAAAAATATGTTTTTAAAATTTCTCCAGTTTAACAGCATTTAGTTATAGTTACCACCAAAAATTTCATGGTGGGGCCAATCAGGTCAGGCCCTTCACCTAGAGGTGATGCCAGCTGCAGCACTGGCACCACAATCACCCCATCTTTGCAACAGTGTTGCTGACTCCTGATTCAGTTTAATTTACCTACAGCACTGTTCCAAAAGGTCTCGTCATTCTGTGGACGAGAACGTTCTGTCATGTAATGTAACACTCTGGTTATCGAAGAGACCATTTGTAATCCAAACTATAGGTCTTTATTTACCATTACTTGCCATGCTGAAGTTATAACCTCTGCTAACCTACCAGAAAAGTAAAATAAGAAGAAGAAACTCTAGAAAAAAAGTTTCTTTCCCTGGCATAAAGAGGTTGGATGGATGGGTGGATGCGTGGATGGATGGATAGATGATTGTCAGAAGAAGTGTGCATTCTGACAGTAGAGATGTCAACCCCACAGTCCTTTGAGAAATCCTAACAGATACAACTTTGTAACAATTTGGCTTGACCTAAGACAAGTCATAGAATAATGCCAAACAGTTATGAAACAATGCTAGTTATAAGACTGTCCCACATTTTTGGATGTTCTTTAAAATAGAAGTGAATTTCCTCGGTTTAAAATCAAATTGGAGCCCTTGTCAGTGTGGCTCATTTGGTTGGAGCACCGTTCCATAGACCAAAAGATCATGGGTTTGATTCCCAGTCAGGCACATGCCCAGGTTGTGGGTTTTGGGTTAGACACCCAGTCAGGCAGCATGAAAGAAAGGAACCAATTGATATTTTTTCTCACATCAATGTCTCTCTCTCTCACTTCTCTCTCTCTCAAAGCAATGAAAAATGTTCTCAGGAAAGGATAAAAAATAAAATTTTAATTAAAAACCAAAACAAAATTGGACCTCCCAACTCACCATGGAGTTTACTCTATTCCTTGGGTCTTCCCTGAAGTATATTCTGTTATGAACACACCTATAAAATATTTCCCCCATTATTTACAAACTTCAACTTATTTCTTAATTTCCTTTCAGAATTATAAAAATAATAGCTGTCACTTAGTGATCCCTAAATATGTACCAGCCACTGTGTAATGGACTTCAGATACAAGGTATCATTTGATGCTAATAAAAATTCTACACATATATTTATTCATTCAACATGAATTTATTATGTACCTTTTATGTATCAGGTAATGTTCTAAGAACTTAGAAATTGTTCAATGACAAAAACAGACCAAAATCTCTTCCCTTATAGAGCTTATATTTTAGTCAGGTGGGTAAAGGGGTGAACAATAAACCTGCTTAGTATTATAATAATCATCCTTACTTTGAAGATCAAGTAACTAATATTCAGAGAATTAAATAACTCTCCAAAGAATACATTGACAGTAAATGACAGATTTTAGGATTCAAATCCAGGAATCTAGCCCCAAAGCCTGTGTTTACCATCATTAGGTCATGCTGCCTCCACTCTTGGAATTGAGCTAGAATACTACCAAGTTGTTAGAGTCTAGAGTACACTGTCCAAGGTGTGGTGTAACTTAACTGACTGCATGGCAGACCTTGTCAGATGCCAATCATCTTCACAAGTGCTGAATAAAGCCAAAACTCTCTGTCCTATCTGTGATCCATAACCTTCAACTAAGATGGAAGGCAGCCTGGAAAACTTTACTTAATGTAGTTCCAGTCCAACCTCTTCCAGGCATAAGATAGGATTATACCCCTGGCTGGTGTTGCTCAGTGGAGTGAGTGCCAGCCTGTGAACCAAAGAGTCCCCAGTTCAGTTCCCAGTCAGGGCACATGCCTGGGTTGCAGACCAGGTCCTCAGCAGGGGCTGGTGAGAGGTAACCACACATTAATGTTTCTATCCCTCTCTTTCTCCCTCCCTTCCCCTCTCTCTAAAAGCAAACAAACAAACAAACAAATAAATAAAAGATAGGATTATATTCCTCTTCCACCCTTTGGTTATAAACATGTGGTAAGTTCTGCTCAATGCGTTTTGAATATAAGTGAATTTGTCACTTGCATGAGGGAATATTCAATTTCTAATTCACTACCTCTCAGAACTCTCTTTCCTCTTGTATTAAGCCTAGAAATATTTAAGATGCCAGTGGCTCCTCTGCTGATCTGCGATGTATAAAGAACAGGAGTAAGAATAAAACATTATTCTTTAAGCCACTAGAAGTTTGAAGATTTTTGTTATACAACACAACCTAGCTCGTCATTCTTTTCCCTGGGCACAGGCAACTCCTAAATCTTTTTTTCTTAATTATGATAATGTAGGAGTAAAGGTAATATAATAAAAGGGAGCACCCCACTATCTAGAAAGTAACTATATGCTATCTGGTAGAGAAGATACTAGAGAATTTTGAAGAAAAGAAAAAAAAACAGTCCTGACGAGTTGGTTGAGTGCCATTCTGTTAAGTGAAAGGTCAGACATTTGATTCCCAGTCAGGACACATGCCTAGGTTGCTGTCCAATCACTGGTTAGGGCACATGCAAGAGGCAGCCGATTGACATTTCCCTCTCACATTGGCGTTTCTCTCCCTCTTTTTCTCCTTCCCTTCCCCTCTCTCTGAAAGAAATAATAAAATATTTTTTAAAAGAAAGAAAAGATTATGAGAAATATATATCTTAAAAATACCAATAAACAAGGAAAATGTATACAATTAAAAAATTAAGAGATTCTTCTCTATCCTCAAGCCAAGGAGTTATCACCATGCAGAATCTCAACGTTAAAAGAAAAAAGAATAAAGTTGAATATTTAATTTATTCACTGATTTGTTTCTCTATATTTTTCTCATCAGTTGATCCCCTCCTCAAGTAAAAATAAACTCTGGGAAACCACAGTATAAGTGTCTGACAAGTGCCTAAATGTCATCTTTTAATAAAACAAAAAAAAAGACACTCAAATCTGATATTACTTCTTTAACATACAGAGTCAGAGAGAAAAGCCTTCAAGAACTGAGACACCACCTGCATTTACATCTTTAAATGAAAAGTGAAAAAGGAACAAATGTGGTCTCATTGCTTTCCATCAAGGGCAAGATCGTTACCACAACAATGCCTATTGCACCAGATTATCAATCACAGAATCACATTGTAACTTCTGAAAAATACAGAATATATACACAGAACAGAATCAAAAGACCACCACACAGGTTTGTCTCAACTTCAGTGATTCAGATGTTATAGAAAAAAATTATATCACAAAAATACAGGAACTTGAATAATAAGGACAAAAGAAACTTGCCCTATTAAGACATCCTAAACTGAAATTATTCTTATAGCTTGCTTTAACTCATCTTTCTTACAATTCTTATTCTCATATTTTTAAAAGTTGCACTTGTGCCTTTGTTAAATTTTAGCTTTTTTATATAAGAAGTCAGTTTCTGGCAGGATTGCATTAATACCTATTTCAAAATATTGAATTCAAACATTTCCATTAATCTAAATAGAAAAGAGGAAGATTATATAATAGGTCCTGGTTTATAAAAACATAGGTACACAGCCATAGATGAGAATAGTTGAAAGTACCTAGAAGCTGGTGTTTCCAAACCCATGGGGAAAGTATTCCATGTATGTCAATTACAAGTGTTAACTACAAGTTACAGGTGTAATCCACATCCTTAAGCTGTCATCCAATTATGATGCTGCCAAAGCGCATTCACAATGAGGGTCCCATGGAACAGGCAGCATCAACAATAAAATACAGACTGATATTAACTGGTCTAAAGACAGAACCTGGGCTAATTCGAGGAAGTATGGAAAACTTAAAATTCAATCAAGTTTGTTTTCATTATCAAAATTCATTTGATTTGATGTTTTTCTGTTTACATGCCTTAGATAAAAGCTCCAAAGTAGATCTGACCCTTCACACAAGTCATAACTCCTTATGCACACTTTTCCAATTAGCAAGAACAAGAGTTAGCGGAATTATATCGATAAAATAATACCCAAAGATATACCTCATAGACTTTACATGCTCATAAAGCTGACTATTCCACAAAAGTAAACCATGTACTTGGACTTGTTAAATATCGCCTCCTGGATGCATAATGTAGTACTTATGTCATGCTCTGCTGATAGATCTTGGCTAAAATAAAAAGTCAATTAAATATTTCTCTCCTGCAAATTAATATCACAACTTAGTTTAGCTCACTTGAACAGAATATTAATTTGATGAAGTTTGTATATTCTCTACCTACGGGGCCCAGTTATAGTCACGCTCTATAGCGCTGGCACAGAATAGTCCTCATCTTGGACACGCCTTTACATTGTTTCTGTTACATTCCCAACATCAATCTAGAGACTCCTCATATACAATGAACATATATTTCTTAAATGAACTAATCAGTTTTCTTAGACTTCTATGTCATGCATGATAGATGAACCAATAGGAAATAAAGGAACATGTTTACTGCACACATATTATGTGGGAGACTCTTTGAACACTTTACATGTTCTCTCACCTGACACAACCCTGTGGATACTATGTCCATTATACAGATGAGTAAAACCAAGGCCCAGAGAGTATAGTAACTTGTACAAAGTTGCCAGGTTATTAAATGATGTATTCTACTTCAAATTCAGTTTTATCTGACTCCATAGTTTAATCTATATTCATCCCAATATATGATCTAGTGTATTCTTACATAAAATTTATTTTCCCTTTTCCAAATCCTTGTCTACTCTGTACCAAGAGCGGATCTCATTGCAACAGGCCTATTTACACTGTACGCACTTTCACATCAGGTTTTTCCCCCTGATTGGATATCCTCCTCCATCCCTAACATTGCAAACATTATCTTCCCTTCAAAAGTAATTTTCTACATGAAGTCTCACTTTCCCACCAGCCTATTCCTCTCTCAATGTGAATTGCATAATTTGGCTTCTGTGAACATAAATTAGTTTGGGATATTTCCTCTCTTAAATCATTTTCTAAGTAGACTATTATTTCAATCCCAGCCACATAAATTCTTGTATTTTAGTTCCTTGAATTGCCCAGTTCTTCTGCTCCTTGGAGCTGATATGTCATAAGTATAGCACAAATGCTTCAGTGCTATTGAAACTGCTAAGTCTATGCCATGCTAATTGGGTCTCCATCTTCATGAATTGTATCATTTGACTCCTTTATAATAAGTTAGAAGATGATGTCACACACAAAAATTGCACTGGACTGAGACTCAAGAGACCTCAGTTGACATTTTAGGTAATAAACTAGTTGTGTCATTTGGGAAAGTAACATAGCTTTAGCGCATCTCAGTTTCTTCATCTATAAAAGAAAGAATTTGGATGACTAGATGCTACCTAAACAGAATGCTTATCCTTGTACATTTTAAACTGTGTTTCTAAAAGAAAAATTATAATGGTGGCTATGTACTTTTGTGGCCAGGCTTATCCAAGATTTTCTCCACCCAGAAACAATACTCCCTACAGTGTTTTCTACTCCATTGATAAAGTCCATCTGATGCAGAATGAAAATATAGACATTAATGAAAGCTTTTTTTTTTCAAATTTTAGCCAGTTTTCCAAGGCAAACACCCATCAACCCACCCAGATATACTTAATACATCTGCTTCAGTAGATATGATTTGTGAGCAAAAATCACAGTATTCTCTCTGAAACTTAAACATCCACCCATGCAGAATGCTTTATGAGTTAAATAGTAGGTTCATGTATAAGACTTGAGTCAGAGTTCATTCCATCTCAGCAACCAAACTGTTTTTCCTTATACTGTAGGTTATTTTTAGCTTTTATTTATGTCAGCCACATGTATTTAAGGTAGGAGATGGATTCAAATTTTTAAAAGAGATTTCATCAAGTTTACTACTAATATAGGAAGTACCTATATTTCACATAAGATCATGTGTCAGAGGTGAATCTTTAAATTAAAGCAGCACAAACCATAAGAGGTATATTAATAATTAAAATGGTATACAGCATTCAGTGTAAGCCACTTTCCCTTCATACTTGTTTTCCTTTGGTCATTGTTGCATTTACCCACCCATTCATCTGTCCAATGTGAAATTACTGAGCATCCACTATGGATTAGCAATTGATCCAGGTGTTCAGTTTCAATTTGTGATATTAGATGAGGTGCAAAGAATTATTTTGTTTCTAGAACATGTTACATAAGTGCAAAAACTAAGTAACTTAAAGAAAGTTTAATTACAGAGGGAAAGCAGAAAACCCTTATATTTAAGTTATAGGGAAAAAGTCCCCCAAAGTCCTTTAAAAGGAAGAAAAACTACTAAGAGTAGGGAACATGCTGGCTTAATCTGCATAGGAAAAGAAAATCACAGTTAATATGTTGGGTAAAGTCATGTTCTCAGGAATGACTGAAAAACACTAGAGATCTCTTTCACTTGTATACTCTACTTGAAAGAAATAACTATAGTTGTTAGGTTCATTGTATCTTATTTTTTACACGCAAAATATAAATTTTTCAGTACAGTAGAGCTATTTTCATATTCAATATGTATTTCATGTCAAATTACAACCAAATCTAACCCACCAGATTTATGTTTTTGCTGTATTATCTCCTATGCTCTATCCAATATGGATATATTTTGGTACAAATGCACTTCACAGCTAATAAATTATTCAATCATTAATAGATACTCCACTGAGAAATCATTACCTTTCTTGATAAGTTCAATTAACCTGACATTTTTTCTTTAGCAAGTCAAACAGTGCTAGAGATCTCGATAACACTGGGTTAAAAATGTATACATTACATCATGAAAATTAATGTCTTAGGTAAGCAAAGGTTTTATTTCTTTCCTTTGCTGTGGCATTTAGTCTCATAATCTTTCATATTTTCTAATACTTTAGATAAACAGCCTTCTTAATTAGTTAAAGGGAAAAGGAAGCAAAAGCTCTAAAGCCCATAACAAGATGTCTCAAAATATCCATGCCTGGAAAAATTTACTTATATGGTACACTGGACCCCCAAACAGTTCTAGAAAAAAATGAAGCAAAGGGGAACTTTGAATATCTTGTAAATATGTTGGTTTGTTTTATTCAGTTTACTTGTGAGGAGTTGTTTTGTCTTTCTCTAATTGAACTTAAAGCTAATGGTAGTTCATTTGCTTTGAATGCTTCCTGTATATCAAGTCTTTTACAGGTCACTTCACATAATTTAGCTAATTTTCTCTTTATAAGCATCATACAGGGTACATAACATTAACATGCTATTTTATAGAAGGAAAGGCTCAGAGATGTTAAATCACTTGCAATGGGTCACCCAGCTAGTGTGTGCTGGAAGCACATCCAATTACCAGACCTGTGCTCTGAGGATCTGTTTTCTGACCTGCACACCTGGCTAATTGCCTCTCTTGGTTAGAGGAAAACACTGGAGAAACCAGAACTATATGTTAGATCCCCATTTTCTCACTTTGCTTAATAAATAGGAGAATTCTACTCCAGATGTACTACCAATATGTTCCATTTATCACTCAGGGAACCAGGTGAAAATGTCTGAATGGCCCAATATAAAATTTTATCGCGGATGGTCACACACTTGATGTTGAATTCAGGACCAATGGTGCTTATTGTTTTCACAGAGGAGGAATAAATGTGTTGGTCAAAATGCATGGTGTGCATTCTTATGAGGGCTGTTTTCTGGCACATAGTAATTCTCATATAAATTATTTTATCATTTGGGTTTTCATTGTATATTTTAATTACCATTTAGCCCCCTTATACATCCTCCCCCCCTGTAACCACCACACTGTTGTCCATGTCCATGAGTCCTCCTTCTTTTTTGCTCAATCCCTCCACCCTGACCTCCCCCCTTGAATAGGTTTGATGAGAAACAGAGGCATCGACTTGCTGGGATCCAAGAAGCATCAAGCTAATAATCATATGATTAGTCCCCCTCTCTAGGACTCTGGTTATGTGAAGTAAGTAAATTTGTGACTTTTACCAAGTGGATTTTTTAAAAGAGGCACCATCCTATCAAATTATGTAAATAATTCAAAACTTCCCTTTGTGTATCCCTCTTTGTAAGTCACCCGACAATTTGCAAAAAATAACCAAGGAAAATGTTTTGGGTGGGCTTTTGAAGACATATTTGGCTAAAGTGGCGGAGGTTTAAAATACAAGCATGGGAGTGTCTGCCATTTAGAGAAATCACCTGCTCACACAGTTCCGTGGAGAAGAGGAATGTTTTAATGTGTGTGTCATTCAGGACAACATGTGGACTGCATTAAGGCAGGTTATAGCAGGTCATGCCATGTGACACCGCTGAGCCACATATAATCGCAAGCAATATAACTTGCTCAATGCAACATATATTTACACAGGAGTAGGTTTTTTCTCCTCAGAAAGAGTCAACAGCTGCTGTAGATAACAAAATGCCCACACTACCCCACACTGGGAGGGATTGGTGCTTTGACATGATCTAAATTATATGTAGGTAGTTCAGTACATCTATATTTAGGGGCATCTCTAAATATGAACAATAAGTGTTTGGGTACATATAACACATTCTCTAAGTGGTAAAAAAACCTCATGTTTTTTAATAGTCCATTGTGTAATTTAATAACTGATGAATAAGAAGTATTTTAAAATATAGCCTTACAAATTAAACAGTAAAGACAATTTTTGGCTTAGACAAGCTGGCTTCTGAGCCAGTCGGCCAAATATTTAGTGCTCTTATTTAGACTAAAGATAAAATACTCTGCAAGTACAGACATTAAGAAGGCTCAGAAAAAAGAAAGCAGGCTTGAATTATGATAAAACAAGAAGTGGGAGAAAGTGAAGAGATGCATAGCTGAAAAGCATAACAGTTAATTTCCAAGAAAAATCAGGACATATGGTATCACTGGCAAGCATTATAGTCCTGAGGACAGTAAGAGGGTTGCTGAGCTTTTCTCATTGGAATAAGGTACAACATTATAATTTGAATTACCTTGACTTTGGATACCACTTTGACTGCAGATTTAGCTTCTCACTTAAGCCTCATAAGAACCCTCTAAGTAGGAAGAGAACAAATCTTTTCCAGTGAGCTCCCCGACCCCACAGTGCTGGTCACTCTCACCATGACAGCACATGCCTGCCCAAGCAACAATTCCAGTGTCTTTGTGCTATAATTAACCATGTGTTAGCTTATAAATCTATTCAAAGTACAAAAGTCTTAAGAACACAGGACTGTTTTTACAATATCTCTTCTATATTCATCAGTAAATATGAATCAGTTTTATTGAACTAACTATTGGGAAGTATAAAATCAAGCTAAGTATCTCTTAAAGACATAAGATTTAAGCTTCGGAAGTAAATTTTGGTCTAGGACAAGTGTAACAGAGCTCTATTCTGCAGGGCACAGTCCAGGTGTGTGTCTTAGAAATAACTAACATTTATTGACTGCTTAGTATGTGCTAAGCACATTACCTTAGCAAATTAATTTAATCCACATAAGAAAATTATAATAACAAGAAAAACATATTTTGGTCAAGAAATTTGCCCAAATTCATATAGCCAGTTTAGTGCAGAACAAGAATTCAAACCCAGGGCCACATCTTACTACCAAACACCCTCCCTTTCAATGCCTTTTCCTAACCTCACCCTTGATGAGAATTTGCTCTCTGTGCTCAGGCTAACTATGTTTTTCTTGGAACTCAAATTTAGTCCTCATGTTCTTTAAAGTGAGCATATTGTATGTCAACAGATAAACTGGACAGTTCTTATGGCCAAGGACTTTATAAATTGTTTCCTCTTATACTTCACATGCCTACCTGTATGTTTGGCACAAAATTGGCATATAATGTTTGCTGCATTTAAATGTGTTCTCACCCACATCTACTTACCCGTTACTCCCTTCTTCTCCACTCAGCTCTGACAATAATCAGGGAGGCAATCAGGGTTCTGAAAATAGAAAGACTTACAAAAGACTTGAGTTTTGGATCCAGCTTTGCCTCACATTAGTTGTGTGACAACTGAGAAATTTGTTCTCTTATTCCTCTGAACTTTGTTTTCCTCATCTATAAAATTGAGATATATAAAATCTGTTTCACAAAGGCAAAATACTATCCCATTTTCCTTTGGATCTTTTTGTACTCTACACAAATGGCAGGAAATTTAACTTATAAACTTTGAAGTATCTGTTATGAATATTAGCAAAATTTTCTGGGTTCACATATCATTTATTCATTTTTAAGGTGCCTGTTTTGTGCAGGTGCTTTTCTGGAAGATGGTTATACAACAGTGAGCAAAAATAGACCAGTGTCTGCTCTCATGGTATTCATAATTTAAATGGAAGGCCAGATGTTACATTGAATATCATTTTATTTTAACACTTCCATGATTAAAATATATTGACAATTTCAATTTTTATTGAGGGAACCTTCAAGAGTCAATTTAAAATCCATCAGATCTGTGATCCTACTCATTGAAATTTCTTATTAAATAACAAGAGCAAAAATTATCCAGGACACTGGAAGCATAGTTACCCACACATTTCTGAAATATTGCTTGTCATGAATAGAGCACTTGGGAATCCCAGGGACTTTCAAAAAATCACAGAAATGTTTTTCATTGTGAAAGTGTGGTGCTCAAAGTATCCCTAGTAGTATAGGTACAATATTGCCACTCAGGTCCTGTTTGTACGAGATGAACAATTAGACTAATGTAGACAACATGGCTTTGGTCATCTCCAATTCATTGTTTGAGATAACGTGAAGGTAAAGAGAAACATCTCAACACTTACATGATGATCTTTTATATTATATTAAATATTCTGGAGGATTCAATTCCCAATAGTAAAAAGCTACATTATTATTTGCAGAAGTCATCATATAAATATGACATTTATAACAGTAAGTTTCTTAAACCTGGCATTATCTTAAAAATGCATTCATGTTAAAATACATCCTCACGCTATAGGATTACACTTTTATTTATTTTTATTTCTCACAAAAAGATGTGACACGTTTAATGTTAATAATTTTGTAGCAATCAATTAAAAGGAAGGTAAAGAATGGATTTTTTGTAAGAAAGGAAGGAGTTATTGGCAATGGATTTCAACAAATTCCCCAGCTGGCTAAAGATATATCATGCTGGGCAATAGAGTAGATAAACCTTCCATGGCAAACTTTCAAGGACCCGTCATTGACAGCCGTGCTCCCTGTTCTCTCTTGTCTTTTTTTAAAATGCCAGTCATGTATGGATGAGGCGCATGTTTCTTCTGCCAGTGCCTGCTCAAGCAGACAGTTTACTAATTTGTAGCTTGGTAAACCTTTCACTGCACCGAGCACCTTGAGGTTAGCACATCTCTAATCATTATTTGATAACAGAAATCTGCAAGCATCATATCCCTAGTAACAAGAACATTGTATCTTAGCAACCAGCGTTGATATTCAAACAATTTCATTAAAGCGTAGCACCTCTTAGCAGGTGGGTGAGTGCGGGTGTTGATAAACATTTATAACATGATCAGCCATTGTGTTTGCCAACATTGTAATCAGCATGACAAATTTATGAATTTGTTTACAAGCTCCTAGATAGCCAATCTATGTACTTAAACTATATTTCAGACTGGTTAGGAGATCCAAACACCAGATACGAAATGGAGAGTTTCTTTAGAAATGTATCAGTTTAAGAGATTGCCAAACTATTTTTAGTACTGAGGCATCATTAATATTTTCATTGTGATTTACTTTTCAAATAATAGTGTTAAGTTTAAATGATTCAGGAGTAAAATCTAAGTGGGAACTTGAGCTACATGGAGATTCATAAGTATCATGTTATAAAGAAAGTGCAGCTGGATTTTTTCTTCTCTCTAGTTGGATAGAGCTAGCTGATACACCTTTTGTGCCCAGTGATCTGTTCCATGAATGGCTAAAAGTAAACAAATGTGGTGAAACTCCCCTCTAAGAAAGAAGGAAACTTTTTAGTAAATAATTTACTACAAATTGCAAAATGTATTATAAATATATCTAGACATTCATTTAAGAAGTGAATGATATGTGCCCATTATGAATTGGTCCAAACATGAATAGCCTTTTCTTACCTATTTATTTTGATCTAATAATCCTCACAGTATCTAGATTTGCATGGAATTTAATAGTTTGTTTTAGAGATATTTTTAATCTTTTTCCTAGTGAATAAACAGGAAACAATATGAGCATGTTTTTAAATCTCCACTAACCCCATGCTCTTCACAATTGAAAAGTCTTCTAACCTGGAAAGTACTACCAAAGCACATCTTTTTCTTAATTATATAACACAGCTCCTAATATTACTATAAGATCTCAAACCTGTGATTGTTCAAGCACTACCAAACATAAAAGTTCACTAAGGCATGCACTGGCAAACAGGTAAAAGAAAAACAAGGACTTTTATACTTTCTGAAGTTTGAACCTTGAACCCACAGCGCAGTTATAACAGGGCCCCTGGGCTCCTCATCCCTGAACAAGCTATTAATCTACCTGAAATAGGTGAACTTCAGTGAAGCATTATCAAATAGGTAACAAGCTCCCTTTCAAATTAAAACCAGCCATGATGAAAAACAAGTTAGTTGACCTAGCTTGTTCACGATGAACCATGACATGGCAGTTAATAACTACCACCTGGATAACTCCAAGCTTCAACAACTGAAGTCACAATGTTGGAAAGATTGAAAGACAAAAATATAGTTATGGTCTGCAAGACCAATAGCTCTATACTCAAATATTGTTCACAAAAGTTCTCCAGAAAGAAAGAAAAACTAAAAACTTCCAAAGTTGTAGTAAGAAAAGATCATGATCTGAGGATTATTGAAGACAAGAACTCTCTGAATTTGTGTGTATTATAAATATATTTAAATAATATTTAATGATATTTAAATAATATTTAATAATATTTAAATGATAATATATTTAAATACACAGGTGGGTTGGGGGGCAGTGTGAGGGAGGTGGGAAGGAAAGAATGAAGCACCATTTGCCTTATACATTAGATTAACTGTTCTACTTACCAATTTAACAATTATTCTTCCTAATTTCCTAGCAGTTTCCAATACCTGTTTCTTGTATTTTGACCAAGTGTATAGAAATTATTTTACTCAAAGGGGAGGAAATAAAGCTTCTGAGGTGGGATGGGAAAAAGATACAGTGACTAGAACAAAGACATGATAGGAATCTGGGATTTACATTTTAGTCTAGTCTATAAAGCTATTTATACAGACACTTTCAACCTGACAATTATTTATCCACTCCTTATATTTATAATCTGACTTTTCTTAAAATTAGTGATTTATCATGAGAACTTTAAACTTTCTGCTTCTATATGAAGTTTGGAGAAAGAACGTGTTTTGTGATTTTGTGTGCATGTGTGTGAGTGTGGGTATAAGTAAGTGTAGGTGTGAGTTAGAGTATGCTATAAGTTTTCCCTGCTAAATAAAGTCATCAGATAATTCTACATCTAATTTTTGTGAGAGTGTTATGAAAATTCAACAGCTCAGTGTTTGTCGTACTATTCAGATGGACTTTTGTGGTCATTAAAATGTTAGATTTCTAAAGATATATAATAGAACATAATTAAAGCACCTGTTCCCGAAGTAAATTCCAGAATTGAGAAAGATTCTTCTATGTAGCATTTTGCCTTCAGAACAATGTAGACATTATGGAATATTTCTCATTAAACAAAAATTACAGATAAATGAACACATCATTCCCAATAACACCAGTTAGTGAAAACCATTTTGAGCTGCTTTCCCCTGCCTGTTCTTGACAGTAAAAAACCAAAAAAAGTTATATTGCGCATTTGATCCACTTCAGAGAGACAGCAACCACTAACATTGGGTATCAATGTTCAGGCAAAGCCTCAAGTTTTATATCACCAACATAAGATGGTATACATTCAGTACATAGAATTGATCTATTAATACTACAAATACATTTTTCATTCTGCCTATTCAGACATAAAATTTCTGCCAAAATATTTTAGATTTAAAAACATTGCCTATGTCCTTGATCATATTAAAATTCAGAAATAGTCTGAGAAAGAAAACAGGAAAGAACTGTGATGTTACTAATGAATTCAAACACTGGCATGAACCAGTGTTGTTGTGGTCCTGCAGAAGGAACACCTTCCATAATGAGTTTCTGAATAGCTTGCTGTTAGCAAATTGTAAGGACTAAAAATTCCACAGAGTTCACCGTGCTTGATATTTGTATAGTACTTTTTATCTGAAGGTATCAAGGTGCAAGATAAATATTAACTCCCCGAGTCTGCCAGTTTTGCAGCACTTAGATTTTGTAAACTCACAGTTTTAATCATAATTATTCCCTATTCCATTTTACTTCATTTCCCAGGATAAGAATAAATTTTAATTTTCACACAAAGTTTGGATATAAATAAAAAGTTTCAAACTCCCATTAAACAAAGTTCTAAAGCTCTCTTTCTCACTCAAAATGTATTCTCTTTTGTATATTGAAAAAAATCAAATTGGAGTCAAAAAAAGGATTGAATTATCTGTCATAATCAGGGAAAAGCATATTTCTTGAAGAACTAAAACTTCATTATCAAATTTTTAAATGATGTTTATTGAAATCATTTTTTAACTTGTTGCTCAATTACAGTTGTCCCAATTTTTCCCCTGTGCCACCCACCCCCAGCTCCCAAAGTCAATCCTGACTCTGTTGTCCATGTCCATGGGTCTTTTATTCATGTTCCTTGACTAGACCCTTCCCCTTCTTTCCTCCATTATCACCTTCACCCCTCCCCTCCAGTCACTGTCAGTTTGCTCCTTATTTCTGTGCCTGTGGTTCTATTTTGCTCATTTGTTTTGTTCATTAGGTTCCATTTATAAGCGAGATCATATGGTATTTGTCTTTCACCACCTGGCTTATTTCACTTAGCATAATACTCTCCAGTTCCATCCATGCTGTCATGAAAGGTAGGAGTTGCTTGTTTTGTTTTGCTGAGTAGTATTCCATTGTGTAATTGTACCGCAGCTTGTTGATCCACTCATTTACTGATGGGTACTTAGGCTGTTTCCAGCACTTGACTATTATATTTAAGACTTCTATGAACATTGGGGTGCATAGGTTCTTTTGGATTGGTGTTTTAGGATTCTTAGGGTATAATCCCAGCAGTGGGATCACTGGATCAAAAGGCAGTTCCATGTTTAGTTTTTTGAGAAAATTCTGTAATGTTCTCCACAGTGGCTGCACCAGTCTGCATCCCCAACAACAGTGTACTAGGGTTCCCTTTTCTCTGCTGCCTTGCCAGAACTTGTTGTTTGTTGATTTGTTAATGATGGCCATTCTGACTGGTATGAAGTGGTATCTCATTGTGGTTTTAATTTGCATCTCTCTGACAGCTAGTAATGCTGAGCATTCTTTCATATGTCCCTGGGCCCTCTGTATGTCCTCCTTGGAGAAGTGTCTGTTCAGGTCCTTTGCCCATTTTTTAATTGGATTGTTTGTCTTGGTGTTGAGCCATATGAGTTCTTTATATGTTTTGGAGACCAAACCCTTGACCGAGGTATCATTGGCAAATATGTTTTTGCAATACGGTCAGTTCCCTTTCTATTTTGCTGACGTTTTCTTTAGCTGTGCAGAAGCTTTTTAGTTTGACGTAATCCCATTTGTTTATTCTTTCCTTTATATGCCTTGCCCCAGGAGATACATAGGGGAAAATATTGCTGAATGGAATATCTGAGATTTTCCTGCCTATGCTTTACTCTAGGACATTTATGGTGTTATGACTTATATTTAAGTCTTTTATCCATCTTGAGTTTACTTTTGTGTATGATATAAGTTGGTGATCTAGTTTCATTTTATTTTATGTATCTGTCCAGATCTCCCAACACCATTTGTTGAAGAGGCTATTTTTACTCCATTTTATGCTTCTGCCCCCTTTGTCAAATATTAGTTGACCACAGAGACATGAGTTTACTTCTGAACTCTCTACTCAGTTCCATTGATCTATGTGTCTGTTCTTTTGCCAGTACCAGACTGTTTTGATTACAGTGGCCTTATAATATAGTTTGATATCAGGTATTGCAATCTTTTTAAATTCTATTGTAAATGATCTGGTTTTTTAGGGCAAAGTAAACCAAAGACAAGTTTAACCTTTCTTATTATTCTAGGCCAGCAATTTTCAACCTTTTTTTTCTCATGGCACATATAAACCAATTCCTAAAATTCTGCAGCACACCAAAAATTATAGTACATTTTTAGTCAATTTGACAAAAAAATAGGTATAATTTTGATTCATTCACACCACATGACTATTGTTGTGTTGACTGTTATTTTTTAATTTGACAATCTAAAGGGAAATAGGTCAGTACCCCTGACTAAATAGTCAGGGATTGCATGCTTTAAAATTTTTTGTGACACACCAGTTGAAAATCGCTGCTCTGGGCCATCATGTATGATTAAAATATGTTGTAATACAGTTCTGACATATAGAGGGCTGTTTGCCCCCTAAGCAAATAGTTCAAACGACAATTTATTTTTTTCATTTTATCTGATTTTGTGGACTTAAAATTTGTTTTCTCCCTTTCTATAAGCTGCCATTCTACTCTTAGAGCAATATCCACTCCTTTCCACCTGTGCCTTCTAATATGTTAGCCAGGAAACCAGAAGCCTGAGCTAAAAAACTAAACTAGTCATGAGTGAGGATCTATGGCTGTTGCCAACGAATGAGGTACATGAGCTTCTTTATTTATGATATGCTTCTGAATATATTTGATTCACATCTCTAAATAGGTGAGCTATTTCCATAGTGCAAAATACACAACTAAGACAAAAATCTATACCCCTACCATGGTAATCTGAACTAGTTAACTGGTAGGAAATGCTGGTTATAGAATAATATATTTAAAGTAAATTGAAGAATACTCAATGAATAAGATGGTTTCATCCCTTCTGCCTTGCTTTTGTAATTCTAGTTTCTATTTCTAGAAGGTGATCATTCAAAAATCTAAATTCCAAACTGGGTTTCCTTTATATTCATTGATTATTGGGAACTGGGGATCAAACCAACAAATATTATTTCACATTTTTTTGTTTGTTTTTCCAAATTAGTTTGTTTCTATATTAGCAACAAGCACAATTGAGCTAGGGCAACAGTGAAAAAGAAAGAAAACTCAGTAGCAGAAAATATAGTAAATCCCAAAGATAAGATCCTACTGATATCTAGGGACATTTATGACACAGCCAGGAAAAAAAAAAGGATGAAAATCTTAGAGAGAGAGGAAAAGCTCACAAGTAATGTTCACAACCACATTCCTGAAATAATGATATAGGCAACATTGGTCAGTAGATTAAACGTCAGAATTAATAACGATGCCACCAATGTTCCTGCAGCAACCTGTTACTGATCATGGAGAGCACCTGAATCTCACTAAATACCTTCCCTGAAATGAAATTCTTAAGTAGTTTCCCAGATATACCATGTAGGCTTCATCATGAAGACTGTTTAGTCTAAACTAGAAATGTTTTTTGAATTTTCAAAACACCCATTCCTCCCAAATGCCTTAATGGTTTCCAAAGTGTAAATGGGAATTACCTAGAGGATAGCTGGGATTATAGATTAGACTTTAGATTGTGGATTATACATAATAGTAATTCCCACAATGTGTCATATAACCCTTCAGACATCAATAGAGTTTGTAGATGAAAAATACATATAAAAATATTGTGTGCCGTGCTTGGTGTGGCTCAGTGGAGTGAGTACCAGCCTGTGAACCAAAGGGTCACTGGTTTGATTCCCAGCCAGGGCACATGCCTGGGTTGTGGGCCACGCCCCTGGTGAGGGATGCACCAGAGGCAAACACACACTGATGTTTCTCTCCCTCTCCTTTTCTCTCTCTTACCCTCTCTCTTAAAATAAATGAATAAAATCATTTTTAAAAATATTGTGTAACTTTTCTCTCATAGGCTTCTAGATCATCAGCAGAAGACAACCATGGCGACTCAGGACTATGACCTCACAGACTATAGTCACAGCTCTAACTAAACAACTAGATTAATCACCATCTAAACCTTTGCTACTCAAAGTGTGGTCTGTGGATCAGCAGCACTGACTTCACCTGGGTGCCTGTTAGAAATAATGAATTTCAGGCCCCATTTCACATACTGAGTCAGCATCTGTACTTTAACAAGATCCCCACATGATTCTTATGAACATTAAAATTTGAAAAACACAAAGCTAACAAATAAGTATAGCATATAGAATGTGTTTCTATCTTCCATGTACTGTTCTAAAAGCTTATATACATTTACTTAATAAATGCATACAATAAACTCAAGAAGTAGATATAAAGACCACAGTTTTATAGATGCAGATAGTAACAGTTTCATTAATATATGAGAGAAGTTAAAAATGGTATTTATGAGTGGAAACTGGTTTCCCTTCTGACATTCCCCTAACAGGCACATAATGTTTCTTTAGGCAATTTCTGTGGACAGCCATGGTGACTGTGACATTCCTCCCCAATAACATTCTATTTTTGGTAAAGAAGCAATTGATAGAGGCACCAGGCCAGATACTCATCCCAGAATTGTGGAATGGGACATGTTTTTGAAAATTTCAAGCTCCACAAAGAGCCAATGAATTTTCCATCTCAGTTTTTCTTTCCTGTCAAGGCGTGCCTTACCTTGAAATTTAGGATCACCATAAGGGAAACCTATATTTTTCAATTAGTGTTAACATTGTTTAAAAAATTTATTTTGCATTGCTGACCATACTGAATAAGTAGAAGGTGGGATTTCTTGTATGTTATTCCTGACAAGGGTCCAAAATTGAAATAATTTCAGGAATAAAATCAAAATAAACCTTGTGACTCCAGCATGATGAAGGAAGGAAGGAAGGGGGGGAGGGGAAGGAGAGAAGGAGAGAAACATCAATGTGTAGTTTTTTCTCACATGCCCCCACTGGGGTCCTGGCCCACAACCCAGGCGTGTGCCCTGACTGGGAATCAAACCAGCGACACTTTTGTTCACAGCCCAATGCTCAATCCACTGAGCCACACTAGCCAGGACATGTCAAATCATTTTGATTAATAAACAACAAAAGGCATAAATGCTCAGCAATTTCCTAAGTTATCTTTAAGGTACTATTGAGACAACATATACATAATATTCAATAATATAGATAAACATTCTATCTATTGTTGTAAAGTAACCATGAGGTATATGTATAAAGATTTAACACAAAATATTTTATCTTTTTATGTTTTATAGTAATCTTTAAATGAAGAGTTTTCTTCATGTGATAATAATTCCTAGATTTGTAGCAAAAAAAATCTTCATTTTCATTTTGTCCCTGTTCAAACTTTCAAACTAAATGTTAAGCATTAACCATGATTATTGCTGACATCGTTTTATCAGTGATCCCCTAAGGTTTTAATGCAAAACCCTGAAGACTACACTCAGGTTATCATTAAATTAGGAAGGCTGGTTTTCCTCTGTGTTTACTGACCGGAGCACATAGTTCTGAATTTCAAAGTGCATGCCTGGCTAAGCAGTCATGCTCAGTCTTCACAATTTATCTTTTCTTTTATTGTCTTCCCTTTAATCCCAATGAATTCTTTGATTCTCACTTTCACATTAATATCCTTTACCTGGGAAAATGAAGAAATGATATCACTAGTTTAAAATTAATTTCTTACTTTTCCCTCAGTGCAGTGTATCTAAAGAAGCAAAACTTATTGAATCAAGTTTAATGACATAATAAATTCTACCTTTCTGACAATACTATGGTTTAATTCATCAGTGCTCTAAGTTTTTGCCTTTAGCATCTGATAAGTCATTAGTCTGTATGTGATCCAGCAGCCAGACTCCTTAGAGTGTAAATTCCATCAGTGAGCACCAGATAGGTCGTTTCTCAAATATGACTGGTAGATCAAGTGTCCTGAAAAAGAGTGCCTTGGGCATCCCAAACAGAGACTAGGGCATGACAGGCAACAAACTAGAACAGAATTTGATGCTGGCACTCACTAAAGACTTCATTCATTCTAATTCATTAAACAACTGTTCTCCAAATGATGTGACTTCTACTTTTGATGTTTCTAGCCAGTAGGTCATGCAATGAAATTGGTGGCTATGTGCCAATGGGCTTAACAAACATACTGTGTCACTGAGATGAACATATTCTAATCATGTTTTACACCAAGAACCTTTGTCTAATATCATGAGACAGTCTATGGAATCTGTCATCCTCGACCAAAACAGGCAGATTACCACACGTCAGCCCCACATGTGAAATGCACTCTCTGCTGGGTCATCTAGTCCCTTCTCTTAGTGGGCATCTGCAATTGCTCAAAAATAGAGATAGAGATACTGTTAACATTTTTCCAAAATGTCCCATACAATTTGGTGAAACCATTTTTCTATCCTATTTTTTTGTAGCTGAAACAGCCAACTTATAAATTTTACTGTAGTTATGCTATGGTGCTACATTCATTTAGTTGTTCAGTCAATGTTAGATACTGTGAATAAAGTTTGCAGTCCCTGTCAAGAGTAATACAGGCAATTTTGATAAGGTAGATAGACAGGTTCTATGGCCTGCATCACCATAATAAACATCATCACCATCCTATGTTTATAAAGATTTATCACAAAACATACAAGACTAGATACTAAATATAATTGAGACCTGACGTTATGTTTGGGGAAACAGAAAAAAACTTCATGCACCTCTCTCTGAAATGGGTTTTTCAGTGTGTTATAAAAAGCATGTTGTTTCACTTCATCGTGGTGTCATCATCCTAGAGGAACTTGGGAGAAAGACTAGACCTCATTGTAGAACCAAACAACTTAGTAACTTAAAGGCCGGCATCTAAAATTGCTGTTCACTCATGACCCTTATGAGCAGAGGAGTACAATGGGCCATGGTAGCAAGAACAAAATAGAGGGCTTGGATTCTGAACAAAAGATGATTGTTGATGAGAGGGAGGAGAAAGAAAAACAGGGAGTCTGAAAGAGAAGTGAGTAGAGATAGAAGCAGGAGGACAGAGGAAGCAAGAAAGGAAGAGCAAAAGGAGAAGAGAAATTGAAGAGTGGGTGGGAGGAAGAACAAGTGAGAAGAGCATTAAACTACAGTACATATGCAGAAACACTGGATTTATGGGTTTAGACCCATAAAATTAACATATTGAAAATAATCCAGTGTTTCCTCATAGAGAGAACAAGAGGTTGGATCAAGTTATAGGGCCTCGGACGTGTGAAAGCCAAATATGCCCTTGTGGTAGGCAGCCTCTAAAATAACTCCTGCCTCCTAATATTCATATCCTTGTATAATCCCCTCCCACTGAGTTTGTCCTGGAACTTGTGACTCACTTCTAACCAACAGAACACAGCAAAAGTGAAGGGATGTTTATTCCAAGATTATTACCCAAAAGCCCTGGCTTCCATCTTGCTGGTTCTTTCTTGCTCTCTCTCATTTGCTCATTCTGAGGGGTATCAGTTGTCACATTGTCAGATGCCCTATGAAAAGGGCTATGTGACAAAAAATTGTGGGAGGCCTCCAGCCAACAACTACTGAGGAAATGGGGTCCTTAGTCCAATAGCTCACCAGGAACTGAAGCCTGCCAAGAACCACCTAAGTGAGCTTAGAACCTAATCCTCCCTGAACCAATCTTTAGATGAGACCACAACCCTGGCCAACAGAATGATCGTAGCTTTGAGAAGTCTTTGAGACAGAAGCACTTAGGAACCCTCAAATCCAGACCCACAGAAACTGTGAAGTGTAAACATTTTTTGTTTTAAACTGCTAAGTTTTAGGATAATTTGTTAGACATCAGTGTTTAAGTAATACACACATTTAATACAAATTTGACCATTTTGCTCAAGATTAACTCTAAGCTAGCAGGTGGATCACTAAGTCAGCCCTAACAGATTGAATAACCAAACGGTGAGGGCCCAGCCTATGATAAACATAAGAACCTGCTTTAAATTAACAAATCTTGCTGATGTTTCCCAGTCACCTGGGTTTCAGCACCAACCATGGCCCAGGTATTAATGAACTGTGAGATAATGGCCAAGGCATTTATCCCCTTTGGACACGATCTTCAAGTGTAGAAAATGGGGCTAACAATTATCTCGGCTCATCATGCCTGTCATGAGATTGACTTGAGGTCACTTAACTGAAACTCCTTAGGAAACTCTGAAGTTAGTCATAATGTAAGTACTTCGGAGGCTGTCGCAGCCTCACTCATGAGATTTCTCTGGGCTAATCGCATTTTAAATATTTGCAACTTTTTAAAAAGTATTTCCTCTTTTTTATGAGGCAAAAGATATTATCTCAATACTTCTTAAGTTTTGCCACAACCAAAAATATCTCAAGTTTTCATTTTGTTTTTTTTTTCAAATCTAAGGCCTTATTCTATCACCTGTCTTAAAACGGGTCATTTCTTGTTAACTGAAAATTTAGTTTAGAAATTCCAAGAATTTTCTTTAAAGGTGTATGGTTTCAGTGACTTTCCCTAGAAACAGAGACTAAGATAGGCATTCTTATCTCCAACTGATTTTCTGTAGGAATGTTTGAAGGAGGAGAGGGGAAAGAAGAGGAGAGTAACTCTAGGCAAGAATGTGGGCTCAGATGGAAACTGGCTTCTGTTGATCCCATGGAGAGGCTCCGGAGTACAAGTCACAACTTGAGGCATTAGGTCCACTTTAAGGCAAAGAGGCTGGTCTTTACAAGCTTCCTCCCTTTCCAGCCAGTCACTGGGTACAGGACAATTCCCCAAAGGAGAGGAGGCAGCTGTGAATCTAGTGCCCACAGTCAAAGCAGCTGGGGAGTATGTATCAGCCACTGAAGGGATGTAGGCAGGGTACCAACAGCATCCACTACCGTGTATAAATATCACATGCTGTCTCATTGAATTTTATCATCATTTCTGCAAACAGGTCCTAATGTGCTAAACAGTTTCAGCATTTGGTCACTTTTACAACAGCCAAGTTAAATGAGATAGCAGAAAGAGTGGCAGTATGGAAAAATAAAGATTTGTCTCTAATTAGAGTTGTATAACTCAACTAAAGTCAGATAACAAAAGAAAGGGGATCATTGGGAGACTTTTTTCCTTTGCTGAGATGAGGAGGGTAGCTGGGAAGAAAAGGTTCCTGAACAAACCCAACTGGTAGAATAATGGGGGGAGATGAGAGAGGGGAAAGGGGAGACTGTGAAGACGTCATGAGGTCAGATCCCTGAGAGAAACAGAGGCAACAGAAGTCCAAGCCAGTATCCAAGAGGAAAGGGAAGGGCAGCGGAGAGGAAGAGAAGGAAAGGTGATTTTTATTTCAAAGATGAGAATATATCTGGAATGTTTAGAACCATAACTGTCTCTCCTGCCCAAGCAGACCTCTGACGTTCCTGTCAAGTTTTCCTCTGTTTCTCAAATCTGACGTGGCCCACTTTTTTCCTTATAAATTGTTTACATTTGAAAAGCGCAATCATGAAACCGAAGATGGTAAAACTTCTGTTTATCCGATGGCTATTACTCACACTTCAGCGGAAGCTTCCTAAAATATTATTGCTCTTGGTTACATGGGGAGGGGTGGCATTTATTGGAAAATGTATTTTGACATAAGTTGCCTAGAAAAAAGTCTGAAGCTTCAGAATGCATGAGAGCCTTTACAGAGGAACTAAAACAAAAATGTGAAGTCTGGGGTTTATACACTCTACAGGCTGTGCAGGATCCCAGCTCTCCCTGCTCCTAGAATGGATGTACAACCATAGACAACACTACAATGGCAATGCTATTTCAACCAGAATTCAGTCTATTTCGATCATTCTCAAACATAGGTTACCCCTTATTAAAACTACTTCAGCTGAAGAATGTTTACATATGATAAAACTAAAATGTAAACGTGGGTTTAAGGTGATTGCCCCGCTTACTTTATATAACAAAATAACTGCTGCTTTTCAAACTTATATTGAAACAGTATGTTAGTTCTGTTCTGACAGCATATAAAGATACTGGCTTTCCTAGACACATAAGCAAAGTCTTTTTTATGAGCTCATAAAGGCTAGACATGAGAATATTTAAGTAGTGGGTAATTCATACAACAATATCTTTAGTTATTCAGCTAACATAGAGGGCAACCACAATTTATTCTTCTTAGATCTCTTCCTCCCATTTTTTTAAAAATTCTTAGAAGGCAAAAGGTATTTAGAAAAGACCTGCATACTTTTTTTATTATTATTGAACTATCAAAGACGTGCTCTCTTGCGGCACTCCCTTCAATTCTGAGTTCTATATATGTTCACCCACTTCAGAGAAGATGGTGAAATGAACCCAAAATGCCAACTTACTATTTGCATTATAAATAGAGGCACAAAAGGGTATTTTAAAACTTTTGGTTGATCTGGCATATCAAAGATTTCTTTCTAAGCTACTTCAGTGCCTGCATTGAAGTAAACTGAAAGCAATAGCTTAAAAGTGGCAACAAAAAAAAAAGGGAAAAAGTCATAAAAAAAACCCAGCTTATTTCCATGGAAATCTTCAGTTTACTCTCCAATCCCCCCCACAAATTACTTCTCTTTCTTACTCTCTATGCACAGGACTCAAACAAGGAAGAAATTTGGTATTTTTTAAATTCAAGTGTTAAACTAGTTCTCATTGGAGTGCAATCCATTTTCTTTGCCTTGTTAAATTTGCACTCAAACTTCCAGCAGATAGCTTGACTCCCCTTTTTTATTATCTTGAGCTAATTACCAATACTCAGTTTTGACTCTATTCATGCGTTTTGCAATGCCTTTCATTTTCCTCTACTTCACAGAGCACCAAACCAGTCATCAGAGGGTTTACCTGACAGTCAATGTAAGTGATGCTAATGGAACCTCAGTAAGAAGTTTCCATGTCTTAATCGCTACAGCTTTCCCAACTTCCACCTGGACCTTCGCAGACCCGTGGTTTTGTTTTCTGTTCTCAAAATGGAGGTAGGGCCTCCCTAAGAATCATGGGAAAGTTGAACTGGGCTGAAGAGAAGTGGTAGTTTAATTATAGCAAACAGCCACTGGACGTGGGGGACTCCTCCGTGGGCTCCTGCCAAATGAGCCAATCATAGCCCGGAGAAGAAGGCAAAGGTTGCTGCGCGGCCCTGGCAGTGCCTGGGGAACGAATTGCACTTCTCCTTTTCAGCATTATCTTGGGGCAGTTGAGCTGTAAAGGCTGAGAACCTGTCATTTCTCAGAGGATTGAGAAATGTTAAATTCAGTGCATGGAATATGAAATCCTATTATCAAAACATTAGGGGAAAGGCAATTTTGGCTACTACATTTTTAGAAATAAAATATGCACTATTACTGAATTTGTTCAGTAAGTTATCTCTAAAATGAAAAATTTATGCCCATATTTGACCATTTTCTCATTTCCAAGAATATTTTAACTATGAGAGGCAGATAGGGTATGTATTTTATAGTGTAAGAGTATTTAGACTAAATCAGTATATCTGACTTATGTGCACCTATATTATAGAGCTCCTAAAAACCATCCAAAAATTTGATTTTTTCACACCTTATCATACTTTATACTGATAGGGAAATAATTTATCTGGGAACACGTATCAGTCTCTCTGTTCTGATTTTTGTTTAAAGTAGGAAATCCTCCCAGATATGAGAAGTTGAGGACACAGAACTCTGGGTATAATTCCACCATCATTTCAGTGTTGTACTTTGAAAATACATACAGACTGGCCCTCAATGCTCTGAACATCCATCCCTCCACACATTCTATCATCCCCCCCCCAAAAAAAGAAAAGAAAACAGATACCATCACACATTTAGTAAAATATTATTAAGGTTAAATTGTGGATACTACTGATCGAGGGAAATGCTAGCATTGCCATTCAACAATATGGAGCTTGTTAGACCAGAGGTACATCTGTCTCTAATTAAGTTAGGAAACACAGTATATAATCATTTCAGCTTCACAACAAAATTCATTGTTTTAGGGGGGTTAGATACTTGATTTGCATTTGACAAGCTACTGTCTAATGCAAAATTTGCCTCCAAGTTAAGCCTAGAATATTTAGCTATCTGTCAAATTCTTTGAGTATTGTTTTTAACAAATCAGACCATTAAAAAAACATCCATATGTCTCTAACTTAGGTATCACATCTAGCTAAATTCAAGTCATACTATGAACTTCAACTGTGAATTCTGAAAATATTTATTCATTGCCTATCAATTTACCAGCCTTTCTCAAGTGCAAGTTTATACAAAGTCATAGATATTAATATTTTCTTGGATCTGCATAAAGCTTCAAATTATATTTTGCAAAGGCACATTCTAGAGGAAACTTTAATAATATTCTATTATTGCCACATATTACTGTGCTTGTGTTAGAAACATCTCAATATCTTTCGCTTTCTGACACCACATCCTACCTACTTCCTCCAGAGTTTTGAGACTCAAAGGCCATGTTACAATGACCTCTGCCATATTTCACTAAGATGTCTTTCCAGCGTCAGCACTAAGTCTTCCTGAAAACACATCTCCCTTCAATTGTCCATCTGAATTTCTCAAGGGAAGTCTGCCTGAAAGTAATAAGGAAACAAACAAAAATTCATAGTATGCAAAGGAGGCTAGAACCACTATATTTGAAAATCTCTGTTCTAGTCTCAACCCCAGTTGGCGTTTCTGGAAACTGTTCATCTCACGGAGGTTGTAAACCATGTTGAATACTTGAGGACTTCCTGATGGACCTTAAGGAATAATTTTTACAAGGTATGATAGTAGGACTTTATCAACACAATTAAGATCTATTTGGTTAAACAGTTCGATTGATTTAAAAGGGGAAAAATTCCATTGACAGTTTTAAAAGCAAATTTTAAAAAGCGTGGTAAACTTTCAACTTGCCAGAAAAATAAAGTGTCTCAGAAATAATCTCTGTATTAATTGTCAGGATTTGAAATTTAAAAATATAAAAGTTTCTATAAATGGACATTTTATTTCATCTCTTCACTGTCATAAGGCTGAGATATTTCTAAACAGAATAAAAATATTTTTATTTTGCTTTTGAGAAGAATTTAATCAGACTTCTTAATCAGTATAATTTAAAAGTTTACTTATTATAATTTCTTAAGATTCCATTTAAATCAGAAGTCAAAATGTCACTTAAAAATCTTTATATTTAAACAACCTTATTTAGTAAACATAAAACTATTGGAAATAGCTATACATTGCATAGATTTAGACATGATAGAAGAAAAAAATTATAGAAAAAGTAGATCTTTTTCTATAAAAGTTTCCATCCTTTCACTCAGAGAAAAAACACATGTTATGGATGGAGGTATTCAATTAGGCAAACAGTGACAAGTACTAAGTCCTATGAAATTCAATTAAGATCAGTCCGATGCTTAATGACACTAACATTTTATTGTTCCTTTCTAAACCTGTCTGAAAAAAAGATCCCAAATTTCATTTAATCTCTGCCATGGTACCAAATATGTCAGAAGGCAATAAAATCAAGGACAGTCCGGGTTGCAAAAACTGCTGCCTTCAGTGTGTCTTATAAAAATGACGGCCCCTCCCCTGCCGGGTTCTGATACATCGAAGTGCGTTTTCCTGTTATTCTGAAGCATGCCTTTCTTCCCATATTAACAATAAAAGTTTGGTGCACTATTTGACTGCAAAAGTTCCTTCCTGAGCACAAATGTGTCTTATCTGTTGAGAAATTCTGACACCAGGTAGATAGCTGTTTATGTCCAAAGCATCTCTCTTAGGCAGATAACTGAATATTTTAAGAACCTACATGAACAACCAAGCTCTCTATGCAAATGTACAAAACACTGAGAATATCAGGCAGCTTTTTTCTGGAGACACTATTATTCATTTCTGTGATGAGCAATTCTACAACACATATGTCCATATTGTTTACAACAACCCCATCATATGTCCATGTTCAAAGGCTCTCCAACAGTTGTCCATCCGCATGTAACCTCTATAAAGTTGGCCTCTACTCAGTTTCTACAATCTAGTCAAGAAAGATGAAAAGTGGATTGCTATTTCCTATTCTTACCTCCTTTCACCTCTCTTTCACATAAGGGCCGTGCTAAGAAAGAAAGAAAAAACCTACAAACTAGGCAAGTTCCCTTTGCTCTTTCCTTGAATCTCTCAGCCAGGGTTAAAAGTTGGCATACAACGCTGGCCTACACCCAAATCAGTTTGCTGTGTCTTGCCATCTCACCACCACTCTGCTCCTACTCCTGAAAAAGGGTCAGTCAGATAAAATAACTTTGGTCCCTTTATTAACTCACTACGTATCTATTCTTCCAGGGAACTAGATATCGTATAGAAATTTAAATGTACAAGTCACCAGATAAGATCTCAATAGCCCATATCTTATTTATTAAACACTAAGCACGTGCTGGACGTTCTGTTGAGATTACGAACATGTATAAGAGACTTCTTCCCCTCCAGGTGCTTAGAGGTCCGTGAAGTCAGCAGATATAAACATCATGGCACGTGCAATAATAGGGATATGTACAGGATGTCCTAGAAAAACAGGGGGAAAGTCATGTTCACACAGCTTTATGGAAAAGAATAGGTGCAGAGATAATTCTAAACACCCAAAAATACAAGCATCAGAAGCCCTGGAAACATTTTTAGTTTTTTCCCATAGAGTATAATGTTAGCTGTGGCTTTATTATATATGGCCTTTGTTATGTTGAGATATGTTCCCTCTATTCCCACTTTGCTGAGAGTTTTTGTCACAAATTGGTGCTGGATTTTGTCAAATGCTTTTTCTTCATCTGTTGATATGACAATGTGATTTTTATCCTTTATTTTGTTGATGTGGTGTATCATATTAATTGATTTGCAGATGCTGTACCAACCTTGCATCCCACTTGATCATGGTGTATGGTCTTTTTAATGTGCTGCTAGATCCAGTTTGTTATTATTTTGTTGAGGACTTTTGCATCTATATTCATCAGGAATATTAGCCTCTAACTTTTCTTCTTTGTAAAATATTTATCTAGTTTTGGAATTACGATAATGATGTCCTCATAAAATGAGCTTGGGACTCTTCCCTCCTCTTGAATTTTCTGGAATAGCTTGAGAAGGGCAGGTATTAGTTCTTCTTTGAATGTTTTATAAAATTTACCTGTGAAGCCATCCAGTCCAGGACTTCAGTTTGTTGGAAATTTTTTAATTACTGCTTCTGTTTCATTAGTTGTAATTGGTCTGTTCAGATCTTTCTGTTTCCTCTTCATTCAGTTTTGGGAGAATGTATGTTTCTAGGAATGTACCCATTTCTTCCAGATTGTCCAATTTGTTGGCGTATAGTTGTTCATATTTTCTTACAATCCTTTGTATTTCTTTGGTGTCAGTTGTTACTTCTTCTCTTTCATTTTGATTATATTTATTTGTGTCCTCTCTCTTTTTTCTCTTCATGAGTTTGGTTAAAGGTTTATTAATCTTGTTCATATATTCAAAGACCCAGCTCTTAATATATTTTTCATTGATAATTTGTATTGTTCCTCTAGACTCTCTTTTGTTTATTTCCACTCTGACTTTTATTATTTCCTTTCTTCTACTCATTTGGGGCTTTTGTTTTGTTGTTCTTTTTCTAGTTCCTTTAGGTGTAAGGTTAGATTGTTTATTTGAGATTTTTCTTATTCCTTGAGGTAGGCCTGCAATGCTATGGATTTTATTGTTAGGACTCCTTATGCTGTGTCCCATAGATTTTGGGTTGTTGTGTTCCCATTTTCATTATTCTCAAGGAATCTTTTGATTTCTCTCCTGAGTTCATTGTTAACCAATTCATTGTTTATTAACATGTTATTTAGTCTACATGTCTTTGTGTTTTTTTCAGCTGTTTTTTTCTTGTGCTTGATTTCTAATTTCATACCATTGTGACAGAGACTATGTTTGATATGATTTCAATCTTCTTGAATTTATTGAGACTTCTTTTGTGTCCAAACTTGTGGTCTATCCTAGGAAATGTTCTGTGTGTGCTTGAAAAGAATATATATTCTGCTTCTTTGTGTTGAAATACTCTGAAAATATCAGTTAAATCCATCAGGTCTAGTGTGTCATTTAAGGCTGATGTTTCCTTGTAGCTTTTCTGCCTGGAAAAACCTATTCACTGACATCAATGGGGTGTTAAAATCCCCTACTACGACTGTGCTACTGTCAGTCTCTCCCTTTATGTCCATCCAGATTTGTTTTATATATCTAGGTGCTTCTATGTTGAGTGCATAAATATGCGCAAAGGTTATATAGAAAGAATATATGCATCTTCATGTTCATTGCAGTATGATTTACAATAGCCAAGCTATAGAAGCAACCCAATGTCCATCAACAGTAGAGTGGATAAAAAAGCCCAAGCTGTGGTACATATATACAATGGAATATTACTCAGCTGTAGAAAAGAATGAACTCTTACCCTTTCCAACAGAATGGATGGACATAGAGAGTATTATGCTAAGTGAAACAAGTCATTCAGAGAAAGACAAATATCATATGATTTCACTTATATGTGGGATCTAAAGAACAATATAAACTAACAAGCAAAACAGAAACAGACTCACGCATACAGAGAGCAGACCAATGCTTGCCAGAGGGAAAGGCACTTGGGTATCTGGAAGAAAAAGGTGAAAGGGATTAAGAAGTACAAATTGGTATTTATAAAATAATTATTGAAATGTGAAGTACAGCATTGGAAATATACTCAATCATATTGTAGTATCATATATGTTGCCAGGTGGGTACTGGAAATATCAGGGGGAATATTTTGTAGAGTATACAATTGCCTAACTACTATGCTGTATACCTGAAACTAAGCCAAAATTATATGGAATGTAAACTGTATTAAAAAAGAATTTTAAATCTTTTAAAAAGGCCTAGACTGTACTAGTGGGCTGACATTTTTATTCATTTGTGTATTAAACTTAGGAGTCACTCCAAACAAAATACTGTACTTAGGCACTACTAGTTCCACCTCCTGAGTCTGTTTCTCATGTGTCCTCTTTTCTCCAAACCCAATGCCTCAGTCCGTGGCCTCAGCATCTACCTGGACTAGGAATCACTTTTCCCTAGGTACTTCAATTGACCTTCTCTGAGCTCCAAACTGTTAGCATATTGAGCTTGCTAAAATACAAATCCATAACTCACCTAGTGGATTGGAGTAAGGGCCTGAGAAAGACAAGCTAAAGAAAGGACTCTTGACATAGTATAAAAACAGTAAGTGAAGAAAAGCAAGAAGAGCCTTCTGGAGGAAGGACCAGCCCAAGCACAACCATGGAAGTGAGATTAAGTGTGGTGTGAGCAGGGAAAAATTCTAAACTTCTGGCATTTGCATAAGGATAGACTCAGATTTGAATGATCTAAAGCCAATGAAAGATATATTTTTAGTCAAGTTTTGGGAAGATATTTAGTCAGCCTTCCTAAAGCAGCAATTTTCTGTTTTGAGAATGAGACCAACCCTAACTTCAGAATTTCTTTTCTGCTCTCGAAGATTTCTCCAAAGTATGTTCTTTCTCTTCTTTAGAATCCAACATACCTGGAGACCTTTCCCTAACTTTTACCACTCCATGCATCCCATCATATTTAATTGGTTCACATAATTATGGTGATTTTGATATCA
Organism: Trachops cirrhosus; assembly: GCA_028533065.1. Lineage (NCBI taxonomy): Eukaryota > Metazoa > Chordata > Mammalia > Chiroptera > Phyllostomidae > Trachops > Trachops cirrhosus. Next base: position 68,949,957 of record CM052541.1, read on the forward strand.
TTCTCAATTATTACCTCTTCTCCCCTACAACACTTTGGAGGTAGAAGACTTGAATTTCGTTTCCTTCTCTTCCTCCATTCAGAACATTTTAAAGCTCTGTGAATGCTGTGAATTTGTGGTCTAGTTTAGCATTTTATAAGCAGAAGCAGAATATTCTTTTTTCATAATTGTTCCTCAGCAATACTTTTGGATAGAGATATCAGGAAAGTAATTCACAATAGGAGTTAAGTGCCCAAGGTCATTAAATACAAAATAGTAATAAAACTGGCTACCACTTGAGAATGCCTACAATGGGTCAGGTTTCTTACACCCTTTGTCTCATTTAATGTTCACAATAATGTCATAGTATCAGTATTGTTACCCGTATTTTATCGATGAGAAAACTGAAGCTCAGAGAGATTAATTTGCCTAGGTTTTTCAGCACTCAATTAACAAATATTTATAGACACACTCAATTTTCCAGGCACTGTGCATATACTGGGGATACAAAGCTTAGTTAAAACAAAACATGGTCCATGCCCACATGGAGCTTAGTCTAATAAAGAAAACAGGCTCTAAATAAGCATCCACACAAAGGATTGTAAAATTGTATATTTGAGAGGTTTTAACCTGATCTAGAAAATTAGAGAAGAATACTATTACAAGAGGGAGCTATCACTGACTGACCAGGTTTTAACCATGGAGAAGAAGGAGGAAAGATTCTTTCTGATGTAGCAGGGCAGAATCAGCACTCAGACTTATACCCACTCACCTGACTTAGAAGTTTACAATCTGAATATGTTTTAAATCCATGAGTTCAAAATAGTATACTTTAAGCACACACAGCTCTCATTTGTCACGTATAAAGAATGTTAGAAAATAGCTGAAGCTGATAAAAAGGGTTAAATCTAGTATTTATACTGAGTTTTTTATATAAATAATAATGATAAATATACAGTTCCTGAGAGTAATCAAATAGTGTGAGTTTCTCTTAATAGAAATAAATATTTCAGCTACTGGTTAATAGGAAATCAGTATATTAATAGAATTAATATATTGTAGCAGATAATGAATTAAGAGATCTAGGCAATGATCAATAATGGCTACTAATATTGCAAAAAAAGGAGACAAAGAAACATTATTTCCCTCCTAATAGAAATCTGCTACATGTCTATGAATTAGAGTTGCCAAAAAAAAAATAAACAACCCTAATCTAATCATGCCTTTAAGTACCAATTTACAGGAAATAGAGGAGACTGAAGAACATGTCAAAAATAACACAGAAATTTAATCATTAAAATCAGAAAATTCACAGGAAAAATGACCCAGTTTCTTCACCAAATAGAAGTTAAAGGGGAGGGTGAAAGAAAGCTAGAAGGAAACCTATAGATTCAAAGAGACAAGATATATTCACCAATAGCTATCTATGAATCATTAGGGTCCAGATTCAAACAAATTGTTAAAAAAATATATATGAGACAATTGGAGGAATCTGAATCCGGACTTGATACTGAGTAATATTAAGAAATTTTTGTTAACTTTTTATATGTGCTAGTAATATTGCAATTATCTTTTAAATAAAGAGTCCTTAACTTTTAGAGGTATATTTGGAAATATTTATAGGTGAAATCATGTGCAAGATTTGTCTCAAAATAATCTCAGTAAAACAAGATTATAGATTAAACAAGATTGGCCATGAATTAATTGTTGAATCTTAATAAGAACATGGAGATTCATTATACTCTTCACTGTATTTTTGTATGTGTTTAAAACCTAAATTTCAATAATAAAGTGGATATAATTTATTAATATAATAACGTCTTTCAAGTCTCTTCTCTTTCCCTTGTTCCTCTGTGCCTCCTTCTATGAGGTTCTTCGCCCTGCGTTAAGTCTCATTTTCTCTTTTCAACAGTCAGAAATATAACACACCAGGGATTTACTCTGTTAGGAAAAAGGGATCATTTGAGCCATGGGCATAACTTCACTTTGATTAGCACTCTCTTTCTTTCTGGACAAGGCAGTGCCTCACCAAAATGCAGTTTGGCTAACTCTGAAATATGCAAGGGGAAGACACACTTCTCAGCCTTGACCTTAGGCAGCCTAAAAAGTGCACACCCTTCAAAACTATTTCAATTACACCCTGTCACACCTCTTCCTCATTTTTCAACTTCACTTTTTTACCATCCTGCATTTTGACATCATGGACATTTACAATTATCAGCAAGGACACAGTCCTTCTCCATAGCAACTATAAGTTTACTTAGTGTTTATAGAGAAAAGTCCAGCGTCAGTGGCATGCATACTCAAATGGAGCCTTAGAATCCTTGCATCCAGTCCCCTCAGTTCCAAGGGGCAGTAAGGGAGGCTCCAAAAGGTGAAGGGACTTAACCCAAAATATATACTGAAGGTAAGCATCAGACCTAGGCACTCTGAAATGACAAACACAGCTTTCCTCTCCAATTCTCTCAATCTCCAAGAACAGAAGATCACTCAGAACTATGATTTTATGATTCATTTTAGCCAGTGTATCCCCAAAACATCCTAAGCAACATGGTTGACTCCCTTAAGGCTTCCTCCTCTTCCCCCTAAAGGGCAATAGGGTTGTTGATGAGCAGTGGCAGGTCCCAGGCACAGAAGGAGAGTTCAGAGGCCGCAAGGTGCTGCTGAGCCCCAGATGAATCGTTCCATGAGCAGTACAGGGTGGACCATGCTCTCTGTGCCTGGAAGGTTCTGTGGATGTTTGAGCCTACAATGTTGACCCTCTTTTAGTCTTTGGATAGGTTTCTTAGCTTTATTTACAGTTTCAAAAAGCCTTGTGTAACAAAAGTTACCAGTGCACATCTCTTTCTCTCATTTGACAATGTTAATTGTATTCATTTTTGTAAACCAATTCAAAAATGAATAAAATTTGCATCTTTTATTAGTGCTCTCCATTGGTCACTTTTTAGCTGAAGCAGTTGCCCAAGTGAGCGCTGAAAATAATGTTCACATTTTTTCTGTATTAATTTCCTATAAACGCATTAAAACAACTCTCCATCACTTTCTATAAGTTTTATAGTTTTCCGAGAAAGCCATACCCAAGAACAACAAGTGAACTGCCTGAAGCCTCAGAGATGGCAAGGACAATGCCAAGAGCTAGGCCACTATCTAATTGACCCCAAACCCACTCCTTCCACACAGCATGAGAGAGGAACATACCATCTGGATGTCCTTCAGAGATCAGAGGAGGAGCAATCTCCCCAGCAAGTGACCATCAGGACCTTAAGGCCATCTGCTCTTTACTTCTCTTTCATGATCCTCCTGTGAAAAGGCCAAAATGAGTTCTGTGCTTTTTAGACAGCTATAAAATGGCTGTGGGAAGAACAACCTTGGAGTGAACCTGATATTGGGTGTGTGTAAATGGTTCATGACTCTGCTGTTTAGTGTACATGAGTCACCCAGAACACAGTCAGGCTCCAACATAAACCATGTCCTCAGGCCTCACCCTCAGCCCCTGCCACAAGCTTATTCACACATGATGTGTTAGCCTGGCACCCAAAACCCCCAAATCATCTGTGAGTCAGAGCTCATTACACGGGACGCTTCAGAGTTGCTATCCTAATGTTTGGCTATTAGTTTCTTAATTGAACCAAGGCAAGGAACCCGGGAAATGAGGGGGCCAAGCTCTTACTTATGCAGTAAAGGATATGAAGCAGGACCGAAGGCACCAAGAAGAAAACATTCCAAGTTTAGCTTTCCCTAGAGGAGGTCAAAGGCTCTGGAGCCAGACTCCTGAGTTCCAAAGTCAGCTCTGCCCTTAGCATATGTGTGAGCTTGGACACATTACCCCTGCCTCAGCTTCCTTGTCAGTATATAGAAATAAAATAGCATCTGCCTCATAGGGTTTATTCTTAGTAAAATGATGATGCCTACAATGTATATATGAATAAGTGCTATTATTCTTTTGCCTTCAAAATACATTGTCTTAAAACCATCTATGTCATCAATATATATACCATGCAGGTTAACCCATTAACCCATGACAAAAAAGTTAATCATGAAACTGAATTTGCGTGGCTTTAATTACAAATTTGCTCAATATTTGATATCTGGAGTTGGAAAACAAAATAAGTTGGAAACTAGTAATCAATATAAACTTAGATATCTTTAGTAAATTAAAAAATATAATCTTTAATAATTTATCTTCTCAGTAATTCTATCTTAGAACTAGTCTAGGTATCTTTTCTTTAACTTTTAGGTCCATGAGCTAATTTTTCTTCTTGCTAAAGTTCAAAATCTAATTTCTAACACAGGTTACCACTGTAATAAACTCTACAAGCTTTAAAATGACAGGTTGAAAGATACAATTTTTTAGAGTTATGAATTAATAGCCATATATGTCAAAGACTTTGAAAGTGCCAACTTTTTCATATTTATAGATATATTATTGAAATGATAAAAAATGAACTGCAGAAGGAGGAAAGAACTGAGAACCACATATAATGAATCAAACATACTTAACAAGACGTGTACAGACACTTTGGTGAGCATCTCTTTTATTACATTGCATTAATCAAACACTGCTAAAGACATCCATCTGAGCACAGTGTCACAATGTTATTCTATAAAAACATTCTTTTGGAAAGAGTCTGTCCTGACAGCCATATCAACGACATTGTCTTAAGTGATAGTCAGACCTACTTTCTCAGAAATGAAGACAATTTCTGTGTGTGCCTCTTGAGCCCCCCTCTCCACCTGCTCCCTCCCACCCCACCCCAACCAAACTGGCTTTTTAGAAGAACATAATGTAGTTGGAGAAAACACACAAACTCTGATAATGAGAAAAATCTGTATGTAAAGTATTTGAATTTTTGAAAGAATGATATCAACTTTAGCTTGTACATTTTCACAAATTAAAACAGAAAATTCTGGTTATTTAGCAAAATAATTCATCTATCTTTGAGGAGAATTTTTTTCCTAATGTAGCACAGACCTGATTGTTGTACCTAGTTATGATGGGCTATGTTTTCATTTTCATGCTGATAAACTACCTAAGTATTTTAATATGTAATTGATTATCATATGTACTTGGATTTCTGTTAAAATTCTATGAGTCCTACTTTATGGAAAACTAAGTCTATCACATAATATTCTATTTAATATTGAGAGAAACACATATAACAGCAAACAGATGAGGAATATGAGTAATATCTCAAGATCAGTTGCCATCAGACTATGCAAAAATCATTGAATATCATTAAGTCCCTTCTGTTATACTCAGATAATTCAGGAAAAAATGCAATAATGTATTTAAAATAACATTGTTTCTTGTCTTTAAATAGACAATGTAATTCAGATAATGTTTATAGTTCTCTGCACCTATGGATTGGTTTTGCCATACCTAACCTAAACTGTATCTTCAAACAATTTAGGTACCAATTTTTTTTTAACCTGAGGAAAGAAACTTCAAAGAGCTTTAAGGCTCTTAGAAGTTTATCTTAATTACTATGCAATTGAACAATCAAAATCAAAAACTGACAGGTATTAGCTGAATGCAAGACTGATTTTAATATCTTTACCTTTAAATGGAACCTATATAAAGAGTTGGTGACTGGTAGAAAGAGCATAAAGGTGTTCACAAACTGCTTAGTCAACTTTCTATAAAAAGCATTTGGAAAAAGAATAAATAGGGTCAACTACACCTTTGCCTTCATACGGATTCACTTTTGAGAATGAAGTTTTTAGTACTTACATGACTCCTTTCCCCCTCAAAAAAACTCCACCTAACAAATAAGCAAATAATTTTTCAGAGATAATATAGCTAGCAACCTGTCTTCTAAAATTACAGTAACTACATAAAAAGAAAATCCAGTGTGGCCATGATGATTTTTAAGACTGTGTCACAGCCACCTTCAAAATCTGGTTCTCTTACTATAAGACACCTATCTATAAGGCAAGTTCTTTTCTTCTAGTCCTTGGCACATTCAGAGTGGCCAGCCCAACTTATTGCTGTCACTCCCATACAAACCTAATAAAGTCTGTCTATACATGACCATTCTCTAGTAACCTTGTCTGCTAGAGGATTTCTTACTTAACCTGACTTAACTATGTTAAACAATATAGTTAACACAATACCCTGGTTTAATTATATTTTTTTAAAAAATCACCCTCATCAGGCTGATGTGCTGGAGGGAAGGAATGTGGCAGGTGGAAAACTTGGAAAGAAAAGAGTTGTGATCCATCCCTTCCACCGAGAACGTACTTTCTTCTAAGGAACGGCAGTTGTGTGGATGCAGGTAGACTTTTTACGCTGGGACGAGTTACTCCAGAAGTTTTACCTGCATGTTCTGAGTCAGTTGGGCTCATCAGTCCTTTCAGCAGAACCTGCCTTAAGCACTTAACCTTTCATGGCTCATGAGTGCCAAGACAAAAAAAATGGCCCAAATGGAAGAACAGGTCAAAGCTCCAGAACAAATACAACTAAGCTACAAAGAGGTAGCCGTCCTGTCAGATGCACAGTTCAAAGCACTGGTGATCAGGATACTCACAGAATTGGTTGGATTTGGTCACAACTTAGATGAAAAAATGAAGGCTACACTAAGCGAAATGAAGGAAAATGCACAGGGATCCAACAGTGATGGGAAGGAAACTGGAACTCAGATCAACGGTGTGGACCAGAAGGAAGAAAGAAACATCCAACCAGAAAAGAATAAAGAAACAAGAATTCAAAAAAATGAGGAGAGGCTTAGGAACCTCCAGGACATCTTGAAACATTCCAACATCCAAATCATAGTGGTACCAGAAGAAGAGGAAGAGCAAGAAATCGAAAACTTATTTGAACAAATAATGAAGGAGAACTTTCCCAATCTGGCCAAGGAAAGAGACTTCCAGGAAGTCCAGGAAGCTCAGAGAGTCCTAAACAAGTTGGACCCAAGGAGAAACACACCAAGGTACATCATAGTTACATTACCCAAGATGAAAGATAAGGAGAGAATCTTAAAAGCAGCAAGAGAAAAGGAGAGAGTTACCTACAAAGGAGTTCCCATCAGACTGTCAGCTGATTTCTCAAAAGAGAACTTACAGGCAAGAATAGGCTGGGAAGAAGTATTCCAAGTCATGAAAGGCAAGGACCTACATCCCAGATTATATATCCAGCAAAGCTTTCGTTTGGAATGGAAGGGCAGATAAAGTGCTTCTCAAATAAGGTCAAGTTAAAGGAGTTCATCATCACCAAGCCCTTATTATATGAAATGTTAAAAGGATTTATCTAAGAAATAAAAAGATAAAAAATATGAACAGTAAAATTGACAACAAACTCACAGTTATTAACAACCACACCTAAAACAAAAACAAACTAAGCAAACCACTAGAACAGAAACAGAACCACAGAAATGGAGATCACATGGAGAGTTATCAGCAGGGGAGTGGGAGGAGGAGAGAGGGGGAAAACGTACAGAGAATAAGTAGCATAAATGGTAGGTAGAAAATAGACAGGGGGAGGTTAAGAATAGTATAGGAAATGTAGAAGCCAAAGAACTTATATGTATGACCCATGAACATGAACTGAAGCAGGGGCGGGGGGGTAGGAGGGGCTGTGCAGGGCAGAGGGGAATAAAGGGGGGAGGAAATGGGACAACTATAATAGCATAATCAATAAAATATATTATTAAAAAAATCACCCTCATCATTTTCTCTAGTAGATCAAACCCCAAAATGTCTCCCTTCCGATTTTATATTGAAAAGCTAGATTTATTTTACTTTAACTCTTAAACTTTTTAAAAAACCTTGTTATATAATTGCACTAGTGTTCTGGATGCTGGGATATCATTTTATTTGATATTATTTAAACTAAAAAATGAAATTTATCAAGAAACATTAATAATATTTTTAAATAACCTAGAAAGGCATAGAAGGCTTTGATTTTGAATAAATATAAAGTGTGTGAGGTATATATCTGGCTATTGAGTTCAATGACTACAATCTCTTCACCTGTTATATGAAAGGTTAAGAAAAGAAACAGTTTAAGTATTGTGCTCTAAGCCTGACCACAGTTCTACAAGGTAAGTACATTACCCTTATTTGACCAGTGAGGAAGTGGAGGCTGAGTCAATGGAGTGACCTGCCCAAGATCACAGTGGTTAAGTAGGCAGATCCCAGATCAAATGACATTCAGGAGTTTACAGCTCCTATATTGTGCTCTTGGGAGCCTATGGGACTGCTGGCCTGAGTGTCAGTCAGTTCTCCTCACTAATGACCTAATCAGAACTAGCCAGTCAGGGCTCAGAGAGGTTCTTCTGTAGAAGTAAGCTTGAGAGAGTGCCACAGGGTTGGCCCAAGGAAGGCCTCGGCATTTAGGGAAAGCTTCAAACCAGGTGGACATGGTATAGGGAGACTTCCTAACAGGTCTTTTCCCAGTTGTTTGGACATAACAATCACAAGAAAATTTTAAGAGGCAAGGGACTTGTTGCATGTGTAAATCCACCTTTGTTTTTTTTTCCTGTTTACTAATCTAATGAGATTACCAAAAAAAAGTATCAAGTAGAAAAATATAATTTAAACAGCAATCAGCCTGTGCCCTGAAACAGTTTCAACCCCCAAAAAGTTTAAATTTTATTCATTTAATTTCAACACTTTAAATATGGGATATTTTCTCACAAAATTCCAGATTTCTGGCTCCTGTTAAGAACCTGGGAAATCTGGCCACCCTGTACCCAGGGCCCAGCAATTGTCTGGAGCAAAATGGGTATCACTCAAGTTTAGAGAGGCCACATACTGTCCAGCTTGCCATTACTTCCTTCCTCCCCACCTACATTTCAATATGTCCAATTGTGTTACTCACTTGGAAACTATATGTATTTTCAAGAGTTAATTGCTTGTCCAAAGCATTTGTGGGATCCTTAGAGAACTGGTCCAGTCTCAATTTTACAGACTCTTTGCCCAGCTTTTCTTGCTTCAATACCAACAGATCTCCATAAAGTTGAGAAAAGCTGATAAAACAATTATGAATTTGACTACTCTGGTTACCTCATAAAAGTAGAATCACACGGTATTTGTTTTTTTGTGACTGGCTTATTTTACTTAGTTCAATGTCCTTGAGGTTCATTCATCTTAGGACAGTTGTCAGAATTTCCTTCCCTTTCAAGCCTGAATAATACTCCAGTGTGCATGTACAGCATCTTGGTTTGTCCATTTATCTATTAATTTGGGTAGCTATTTCTGGACCTGCATGGTGGTTATAAGATGTTCATCTATAATACTATAAGTCATCAAACCATGCATTTGTTTACTGTGGTTTTCTGTAAATATATGTAACTTCATAATAAAAAGGTCTAGAATTTTTAAAAAAGAAAGAAAGGAAGAAGTAGGCTTTAACAGGAAAGGAATATCTGGCTCTGGTAACTCGTGCTCGTTTTCAAACAACCTGAGCTGCCATTGCTCTCCCAATCCCAGTTTTCTAGCACAGAGGCTGCGAATACAAAGATTGGTTTGATTCCAAAACAGAAAAAAATTTCTCAACAGGCACCATCTCTCCCAGTAGGAGCAGCAGGCAGGTAAAGTAACCTGCCAATTTTCAATGCCTCTTTGGCGCTGCTGAGGGAAGACCTGGGGGTAAAATACTCAACAAATGGGGAGAAATGCTGTTCAGAACGAGACTCCCTGGTTGTGTTCCTCGCCTTCTCTCTGTCTGCATCCTTATAGTCCACCCCCCTCCCCTGGTTTTCCCACTCATCCAAAGTTTAGAAACAGAGCAAACACTCAGAAACAATTGGCAGGTGATTTCATGTCATTACCTGCCTGCCATGCTAATTACAAGCCATTACCTGCAAGCAGCATGTAGTTTTGTACAGTTTGTGAGACACAGGGAGGATCTACTTAACTGGAAGGATCATTTTTCTCTAAGTAATGCCAGCGTTGGCAGCCCCGTGCCTCCCAGTGGTACGTAATGTTCACCTGGCACTAATTCTGAAGGATTGTCCTAGAAGATGCGCACACATGCATCTTGGGTGCAAAAGGCCAGAAGGATATCCATAGTTCTCTGTAATTCAACACTATTTGCCTCAAATTTTACGTTGTTATTTATTAAAGGGAAAAAATAACCCACAGATCCCATTTTGCAATTTTCCCTACTATAATGACTCTTTGAAAATATACAAAATACAGAGTGAATAAAACTCTACTGCCTTAAAAGTGCATTTGATACTAAATATGGTTTTAGATTGCCACCTGTTATTACCTATCAATAAGATAAAGTTCCCTTACAATGTTAATTTCCACTTACAGAATGGATATTGCTAATGTCTGTAAATTATGTATGCCTCTATTAAATGAAGGTCCATCAAAAATTGTCATTTGTAATCCATTCTGTATAAAAATTGTGACACAATGAATAATTAAAAATTTTAATGCTTTCCAGTTACTTTTTAAATTATAAAAAGCCCAGTTCTGCTGCTTTTCTTTTTAAGTTTATTTTTAATTTATTGTTCTCCAATCTCAGCATAAGAAATACAGAGATTTGCTAGCTTTTAACTGACATAGTTAAACCCCTATTATTTTACTCTTCTGTATCTTGGCAATGAACACAAGACATACCAGGTATGTCACACATTGTATTTTAACTAAACTTTGAGGATAATTTACAGGATTTTCCAAAATGACACTTCCTTTTTATTCAGCAGCTTGAACATAAAGACAGAACCCTCTTCTGACTGCAAATACAGCAATTATACCAAGTTATGCTTTGACACTGTTACCACAGGCAAGTGGCCAAAGCACATCCTCGGTCAAAATATCTGAGCAAGTTAACAAGCTCCCTTTACTCTCTACAGAGCAGGAGAAGAAAGGGAATTCAACCCCTGAGAGATGTTAAAATGAAGGGGAAAAAAAAGGCTGTTGGTGTTTGTTAAAGAAAATGGTGTCAGTATCTTGGGCTGATCAAGGTGTGCAATTGGAGGCCCTGACAGATGCCCAGGCCCGTGTTCGACAGAAGCCTTTCCCCAGGTCAGATCTGCTTGATGATCTCAGCTAATGAACGACTGGTCTGCAAGCCCTCGCAGTGGAACTCCACCTTGCTTTCATGGTTTGGTCCTACTGGTCTGCCCTGTCTCTCACCTCCCCACTCCCTCATCCCTTGCAAGACTGCTTTTGCCTCCTCTTTTATCAGCTCTGTTTTATCAAATATCAGCACATTACCACACAAAAGACATTGAAACTAATTAAGTAAACTCCAAACAACTATTTCAGATCATTTTGTTTCAGCCAGAGATATCAGATTTAATTAGGTGATCGGTGTTGGTGGGGCACAAAAACAAAAGCTATCTCCTGTTTGTAAAGGTTCAAGCCTTAGAGAGACCCAGTCTTCCCACCATGACACAAATGACAACTGAGCATTTCTTTAAAAAAAAGAAAGAAGAAGAAGAAGACAGGCATGAAAAGAGTTTTCTGTTAGAGACAAAAGCTTTCGCCTAGGATTTGTTTTCTCTTCTTGCCAGGTGATTTAAAAACAAAAAACTACACCACCCACGAAGAAATAGGTAGAACCAACATTGATATCACTGTGGCACAGAATGTAAACTGCTTCTAACAAGCATAATTTTTAGAAGCGATTAATCAAAATCTATTTAGCCAGGCATCTCCAATGATTATCAACAGACTTGCTTAATAGTTCAACAAAAATAGCTTATTTTTTCACTGGGATACCTGTCATAAAACAGCTTGTCTTCAGCAAGTAAAACAAGAGGTTAGAGGTTAAAGTTAATATAGTAGTTAAAAGATCAAAATTTTAGTGTGATAGAGTTCTGGTTCACAAGGAAAGTGGGAGAAAAACTGTTGATTCTGCTTGGCCACACTTCAGGCACAGCGCTGTGGATTAAAGGGAGCCCCATTTCTGCCACTCGCTAGGAATGTGCTGTTGTGATGCATTGGCAATAAGGAATAGAGGGCAGGATGATTATTCGATCTTTGTCACGAATAAGTGGTCAGACTCCGAAGTACAGATATATTGGATCTTAAAAGAACATGGTATTCTTTGCAAAGAAACATGGTTTACTTTTATTAAATATTTATTGAGTTAGAAATTAAAAATATGATCATCTTTTAAATTTTTTCACGACAGACATATGATGATCAGACCTCTTTTGACAGTGAAAATTTATGTCATTATAGTCTTAACTCATTCCTACACACATGGACATACACACACACAGAGGTTATGAAGGAAAACATACACACTGGCTTCCACAGATAGATAGTGGGTCTCTTTTGTTTCTAACTGATATTCATGGCGTGAAGCAGCTCTGAATAATGGCTCTTTTATATGCTATTGTTAAACAATTTTCTTGGAATTTTTTTCCAACAAACGCACATAAGTTTATATGATGAGAGAGCCTTAAAGCAGGCCTGAAACAGTCATACTAGTTACCCAAAAGGCCAATGCAATCAATATTTCCCGAGTTCAAGTACACCTCAAAATTCCTTTCTTCAGCTTCTAAAATGTTGAAAGGAAAATAATTTTCTACGTTGGCATTTAAATGGTATTGTTCCGTGTGAAAAGAGTTACTGAGACATTTGTTGGAAGTCAACAAAAATAATTTGGACATATTTTGAACTTATTTTATCTGACTCCTAGACATTTAATTTGGTGTGAAAAACAGCAACGGTAGAAAACAGATGTTAAGGGGCCAAGTATACAGCAGAGGTCAAAACAAACATAAAACACCACGTCCATATCTAAAAGAGAAAAAAAAATGATTCCTCCAGCAACAGGTTCTATGTTAAACCTGCTTTTTTATTGTTCTGCTTGGGATATCTGTAGACTGCACAATGCAACGCTGTCTGCCGTGAAGCAATACCTCTCAGCACTGGTAATTTAAGACTTTCTTCTCTGTAATACACTGAACCATCATAACCTGTCTCTTCCCATTTAGTTTAACCTACAACCACCACATACTGATTTGGCTGTGTGTGGCTTTTTCTATTGCCATTTATTACTCTGCTCGACTCCTGAAATTCTGTTTGCAATTTAAGGCCACAAATTAGAAGCGTAAGTCATCTGTTTCCTATAATCCCCCTGTCAGGACTGGAATCGCATTTGGAGCTCAGCACTGAGTCTGGGCCTGGGCCCTTACAGACTTTCTGATTGGCTGGCCTCACTAAAAGCTGCAATAGAATAAATAAAATGCTCTGGAAAAATAGAGCTTTTTACCAAAATAACAATAAAAAAAGGAAGAAAAAGGAAAGATGAAAGAAAAGAAACTGGGTTTCAAATATTTTCCTCTCCCTTTCATAATAATCAAATCAATTACTACAATGGTAGGGTTTTTTTTTCTCCAATAAAAACAGAGCTGAATATTGTTACTTTCAGGGCAAAATGCTAAGTATTTAAGATTCCATGTGGGAGAAGAGTGTAATCCTGCTTCAATCGGCTATATGTTTGCTGCACATGGAATATCTTTTCTAAGACCTGCCATGTTTCTTACAAAACATGGTTTTAAATGTACTCATTAGCCAGATATTTTTTTTAAATAGTGTCATAGATCTTTGGCTAAGTTAAAAATCTATGAAGTCCTAAACCATCACCAGGCTTACCATTTTAAAATATTTTGGCAAATTTTACTTAGTATCTCTGGATTATATAGGAAGGCTTCAATTTATCTTTTTAAAAGACATTTGTCCTTTAAATAGCATAAGAATTTCAAAAATTTGGGAATATAACTGTTTCTTCTTTTCTTTTTTTCCTTAGCTCATTTTAATAGATTTCCCACTATTGTTTCTGGGCCTCAGACTCTTTTAGCATTTCATATTTTGAAATACTTCCATTTTTTTCCATTAAATTTTAAGTGTACAACATGACAGATTATATAGTAAAAATTGCAAGAGAAAAATATAAATGGAGAGAAATATAGAACAGCTACATCTGAAAACATATCCCGAGTTCCTGGTGCAATTTTGAAATTGCGTCGGGCTTTGAAAAACCATCATTAGTTAACAGGAATAAAATTCAACAGAGTGACTCAGGTTTGTTAACTTACTGTCTGTACCTAGGCCAAAAGGTTAGAAATAAATGGGTCAATATTAGCTGAATGCCCCCACAGCAGCTTGTCTTTTAAAAGAAAACAAAGTTCACAGGGAAAATTATATATTTGATGCAAGCTCAGTTTTAACCAAAAAGAAAAACTAAGTTAAAATAATAGCAATTTTTAGAGACAATTTTAAGAAAGACAAGAGAATTTTTAAGAAAGACAAAAAGTCATAATATTAAACTATTTTAAGTTTGTGTGATTATTTACAAAACCACTTCTGGAAATGTTTTGTGTTTCTGTAACTTAAATTTGATTTCTACATTCCTTTGTATCAATCTTTGCAGGCTGTTTGTCAGCCTATAGTATGGCCTGTGATTTCTGCTTATTTAAAAGAAACAAAGGAGGAAAATTCGCCAAGACATTGAGGTTTAAAAAAAAGAAGAAGAAATAAATAGCTACTGTACATGCACACTCTGATTATTTCCTAGATTTTTTTCAACTATACTTTCTGTATTGCAGATTTATTTAATAAACAAATGCATCTTCTAGGCCCATAATACACAAATGCATGCTACTGTTAATTCATTTACAGAATGCACCATGATGGCCCCTAAGCAAAAGAGCAATCTTGTTATAATGAATGTGTACTATTCTTAATAAGCACACTGTAGCAACGACCCACAGTGCACACAAAAGCACACCCAAACCATTTGGTTTGTTCCCAGAGCTCGGACACCAGCACCACTATTAAGTAGCTGTGCGCTGGGAGAGCAATCCAGTATTGGCATGCAAATGAGCACACGAAGAGGCCAGATGCTGCTCTTTAGAAAGGAAAAGTGCCTCAGCTCAAACTTGGGGGGAAAGAGAACCTGTGAATGTTACCCGAGCAGGGCAGCTTCGAGATTGTGTTCCATTATATTTCTGACAGGGGTGGAACTGCCAGTGGGATGAACTTGGAAAGATGAGTAGAACAGAACTTTGCAAACCTGTGAACATTCAAGCACTCCATATTTCCACGAATCAGCTAGAGATTGCCCACCACGTTTTTGGTTTTGCTTTCTTTTATTAACTTGTTTGTTTGGGGTTTTTGTTTCTTCTTTTTTGGGGGGTCTGGAATGATGCCTCTGTGTTGAAACTTCGAGAGACTTTATCTCTTTGCTTTTTAAGTTGAAGCTATTACATTCATAGGAGTTCAATGATTCTCAAGCTTTGTCATTTCAAATAAAATATTAGGTTATTGAAACGAATGTGGTTCTTTTAACTAACTCATCAAGAATGATATTCATCTGAGT
Source organism: Trachops cirrhosus (assembly GCA_028533065.1). Lineage (NCBI taxonomy): Eukaryota > Metazoa > Chordata > Mammalia > Chiroptera > Phyllostomidae > Trachops > Trachops cirrhosus. The sequence goes on from CM052541.1 coordinate 68,965,225, forward strand.
TTGGTGAGCTTTCATAATTTGTGGTGGGCATATGACCCATTAGTCCCTGCCTTTATCTTATCATAACAATTGACTGCCTTGGGAAGAGGGTAGGAGGGGAAGCCAGTACTCAAGAGATTGAACCTGGTCTAGAAACAACTGTGGTAGATCATCTTCCAATCAGAATCAGGACACTGTTTTTCCTGTTGACTCATTTTTCATTTTCTTTTCTTCTCAATGTTTAGGGAGTGATTGATTCATTTGATTTCTTGTAGGTAGTTGGAGATGATAAGGATGGAAGTCATGGGTATGCGTTTTGAGAAAAGGACTAATGAAAAAGCAGCAGGGACACCTATACATAGCAAAAGTCACAAGAGGAGATAACAGGATTCCTGTGACACAGCTAATTAAAACATGTAAGTGTAATGTGTCCTGTTCATAATAATGGCATTTGGGGATAAGACCTTCCTCCACAACTTATCTAACAATAGAATTTAACCATATTATCTTATTCCCCTAAACATTTATTTGAATCATTACTATAGGCTGGATGCTGCTCAAAGCTCTAGGAAGTTTTATGTCACAGGAGATAAAATGGTTCATGGCAGTGGCCAAATCTACATATTAAACCTGCTGATCATGGGTTATTAATTACAAACCCACAATAAATAAATCTTCTCTGAAGAAATACTGACTTTTGTAAAAATAAAAATGAATATAAATATATCTGGTGGGATTATGTCAATTATTTTCCTTACTTGATCATAGCACTGTCTTTCAATTTCTTTCTTTTTTTTTAGGTATTTTATTGATTATACTATTACAGTTGTCCCATTTCCCCCCCTTATCCCCCTCCTCCCTGCACACCCCCTCCCACTCCCATTCCCCCCACTTTAGTTCATGTCCATGGGTCATACATATAAGTTCTTTGGCTTCTACATTTCCTATACTGTTCTTAACCTCCCCCTGTCTATTTGCTATCTACTATTTATGCTACTTATTCCCTGCACCTTTACCCTCTTCACCTTCTCCCCCTCCCCCACTGATAACCTTCCATGCGATCTCCATTTCTGTGCTTCTGTTCCTGTTCTAGTTGTTTGCTTAGTTTGTTTTTGTTTTTGTTTTTTTAGGTTCAGTTGTTGATAGTTGTGAGTTTGTTGTCATTTTTTCATATTCATTTTTTTGATCTGTTCATATTTTTCTGATCATACTGTTCATATTTTTGATATTCATTTTCTTAGATAAGTTCCTTTAATATTTCATACAAGGGGGGCTTGGTGATGATGAACTCCTTGAACTTGACCTTATCAGAGAAGCACTTAATCTGCCCTTCCATTCCAAATGATAGCTTAGTTGGATACAGTAATCTTGGATGTAGGTTCTTGCCTTTCATGACTTGGAATACTTCTTTCCAGCCTCTTCTTGCCTTAAGGTCTCTTTTGAGAAATCAGCTGATAGTTTAATGGGAACTACTTTGTAGGTTACTCTCTCCTTTTCTGTTGCTGCTTTTAAGATTATCTCCTTATCTCTCATCTTGGGTAATGTAATTATGCTGTGCCTTTGTGTATTCCTCCTTGGATCCAACTTGTTTGGGACTCTCTGAACTTCCTTTGCCAGATTGGGGAAGCTCTTCTTCATTATTTTTTCAAATACGTTTTCCATTTCTTGCTCTTCCTCTTCTCCTCTGGCACCCCTATGATTCAGATGCAGGCTGTTGAATTCTTGTTTCTTCATTCTGTTCTGGTTGAAATTTTATTTCTTCCTTCTGGCCCAAACCATTGATTTGAGTCCAGGTTTCCTTCCCATCACTGTTGGTTCCCTGTACATTTTCCTTTATTTCACCTTTCATAGCCTTCACTTTTTCCTCTATTTTGTGACCATACTCAATTCTGTGAGCATCCTGATTACCAGTGTTTTGAACTGTGCATCTGATAGTTTGGCTATCTCTTCATCACTTAGTTGTATTTTTTCTGGAGCTTTAATCTGTTCTCTTGTTTGGGCTTTTTTTTTTTTTTTTTTTTTTTTTTTGGTCTCAGGAGGCCTATTGGGCCTGTTTTGTAGTAAGGTGTGGAGCCTTAGGTATTCTCCAGGGCAGGGCAACCTAGTCACTGTGTTGTGGTGCTGTCTGTGAGAAAAGGGTCTGAGAAGGAACAATGCAGCTTGTTCAGCTCTCTGCCGGCTTTCAGTCACTTCCACTGCTACCCACAAGCAAATTGGAACCTTCTGGTGCTGATTCCCAGGTGTGTGGTTTGTGTACATTCTAGAACTCTGTGGTACTCTCCAACAAACTCTCCTGTGAGCCTGGAAGTTTCTCCAACTGCCACCTCAACCCTCACAGGTGTTTTCAGTCAGAGGTTTTGAGGCTTTATTTCCCCAAGCCGGAACCCTGGGTTGCATTGTCTGTTGCTCTCCCCAGTTGTTCCTCCCAGTTTATCTGCACGCAAATGTGGAACTGCCCCCTTTGCCAGCCGTCATCTCACCTGCCCCAGTCCTCCAGCCACCACCTTGCCATGAGTCCTCTCCACAACAGCTGCCCATATCCACCCCTCCTACCAGTCTGGATGAATATTTCTTCTTTAACTCCTTGGTTGTCGGACTTCCATACAGTTCAATTTCTGTCAGTTCTGGCTGGTTTTTGTCTTTAAATTTGTTGTTGTTCTTCTTTTGGTTGTGTGAAGTACAGTGTATCTACCTAAGCCTCCATCCTGGCCGGGAGTCTGTCTTTAATTTTCTAAGTAGCCTTTTCCCATCAGTCAACTGGTTCATAAAATTTATTCATACACTTAATAGATATTTATTGAGTACCATATTAGTTTCTTAGGGCTGTATATGTAACAAAGTATCACAAATCAAGTTGCTTGAAACAACAGAAATTTAGCCTGTTACAGTTCTGAAAGCTTGAAATCCAAAATCAATGTGTTGACAGGGCCCTGTTCCCTCTGAACCTTCTCAGGGAAGAACCTTCCCAGTCTCTTCCAGCTTCTGATAGCCCCTGGCATTCCTTGGCATACGGCAGCCAGCCCCAGTTGCTGCTCTATCTTCACATGGCATTCCTCCCTCTGTGTCTGCGTCTCTTCTACTCCTTTTAATGACACCAGTCATATTGCTTTAGGGCCTACCCTAGGTCAGCAAGACCTCATTTTATTCTGATTACATCTACAAAGACACTGTTTCCAAATATAATAACCCTCACAGGGACTGGGGGTTAGGACTTCAACATCTTTTGAGGGGAAGCAATTCAACCCATTATAAGTACTTACTTAGTACCAAGCACTTGCACTTGGGAATTTCATTAATGGTGATAAGATCCTATGAAAGGCATTGTGGAATTTACTACAAGAATGTTATTTAGGACATCCTTACTTCATCATAGAATATGTTCTTAGGACTCAGCATGAGAAATCATTGAGTTTCTTCCAATTGTCCTTTTAACATTTTAGATGCTGTTAGTCTCATAACTGATCTTATTTTTGTCCTTGAATAGGCTGCTAGCAAGTTCAGAATCAAATTTGGTCCAACCACAATTAAGTATAACAACCACATAATTTTATTTTATATAGTGAACTTTACTCATTTCTTTCTTATTTTTCTACCTTTTATTTCCTTTTGCCATTTTCATGTTGATGAACTATTGGAAATGGATTTAATAACTAATTCTGGAGCAAAGCAAGTCAAAAGTAAATACATTTTTAAATTAATTAGGACAAACCCAAATTAATTTGATTTCCCCTATACCAAAAATAATTTAAAAGATGAAATATACTGTGAAGAAGAAAACATTCCAAATATTAACCTATTTGTTCTCAATGAGTGGGATAATCAGGTATTAATGATATGACATAGCACATTTATAAGATAGATCGATACCTCACATGATACTAAAACTTGAGGGAAATCTTTGAAGCAATAAAGTTTCTGAAAAATTTTATGTTCTATAATGAATTAAAAAAGAAAACCAAGTAATTAACATGAATACTTGCCTCAGATAAATGAAAGCTAACAAGTAACAGAGGGAACAGATACTGTATTCTCAGAGACAAGATTAGTATCAACTGGTATATGGTATCCCAAGGCAGAGTGGGAAGAACTAATAACCCAAGATGATCAACACTGGAAAAAGGATGTCCCATTCTCAACTATCCTATATTAGCAATGTTCAAGCTATGGTATACCATGAGTCAGGGATCTAAAATAATGAACCTAAGCATTTAGTAAGAAGTTGGCTCAAAGAACTACTTTTCCTTCCATACAACTCTAAAATCTCTTTTTAAGTTTTTTTAAAGATTTTATTTACTTACTTCCGGCCAAGATGGAGGCATGGGTAGATGCACTGTGCCCCCACACACAACCAAGATAGGGACAACAACACTATAGAAACAAAATAACAACTAGAACTGACAGAAAATTGAAGTGCATGGAAGTCTGACAACCAGGGAGTTGAAAATAGACATGATCATCTAGACCGGTAGGAGGGGCAGAGTTGGGCCAGGCAAGGGATGTGGAGCACAGACCTGAGCAACTGGGGCTGCGCGCAAGTCCCCAGCAGGCAGACCCTGGGCGCACAAGCCAGCAGCAGGCAGACCCTGGGCGCACAAGTGTTGGTGGCTGGTGGGGCAGGCTGGGGGTGGCGACTGGCAGACCCAGCAAGGCGGCCATTGTGAAGCAAGGCACTGTGCGCAGCTCAGGGTCCCAGCACCGGGAAGTGGAGCTTTGGGGCACTGACTGAAGGGGAGGGTCTTGCAGGGTGCACAGGCCCACCCACACCAGAATTGGTGCCAGAGGGGCCCAGTTGGCTTGTGGAAAGCGGCGGAAGGGTCTGAGGTCCTACAGAGAGCAGAGCAAGTGCCATTGTTCCTTCTCGGACCCCACCCCTACATACAGCGTCACTACCCTGCGACTGGGGTGCCCCACCCTGGTGAAAACCATAGGCCCTGCCCCTCACTATGGGAGCTCGACAAGACCAAAAACAAAACAAAAAAAAAACAGCAAAAAGATGGCTCAAACAGATGAGGATTGGAAAGCCCAAGGTCCCATCCTTTTAAGCAACCAAGAGATACCCAACCTATCAGATGCACAGTTCACAGCACTGGTGATCAGGATACTCACAGAATTGGTTGATTTTGGTTGCAAATTAGATGAAAAAATGCAGGCTACAATAAGTTTAATGAAGAAAGATGCACAGGGAACCAATAGTGATGGAATGAAAGATGGGTCTCACATCATTGGACTGGACCAGAAGGAAGAACAAAATGTACAACCAGAAAAGAATGAACAAATAAGAATTCAAAAAAATGAGGAGAGGCTTAGGAACCTCCAGGACATCTTTAAACGTTCCAATATCCAAATTATAGGGGTACCAGAAGGGGAAGAGGAAGAGCAACAAGTGGAAATCTTATTTGAACAAATAATAAAGGAGAACTTCCCCAATCCGGCCAAGGAAATAGAATTCCAGGAAGTCCA
>CM052541.1:68970763-68999320 GCA_028533065.1 Trachops cirrhosus
CAGGGTGGAGGGGAATGAAGGGGGGATAATAGGACAACTGTAATAGCATTATCAATAAAATATATTTAAAAATAAATAAATAAATAAACTAGTGAGAACCAAAATAAAATCGCTCTTAATGAAAGATTAAAAAAAAAAGATTTTATTTACTTATTTTTAGAGAGAGGGGAAGGGTGAGAAGAAGAGAGGGAGAGAAACATCAATGTGTGGTTGCTTCTCGAGAAACGCCCCACCAGGGACCTGGCTTGTAACCCAGGCATTTGCCCTAACTGGGAATCAAACCAGTGACTCTTTGGTTTGCAGGCCAGCACTCAATTCACTGAGCCACACAAGGCAGGGCCCAACTCCAAAATCTTAAGATCAATGATTTATTTTAAAAATAAAGTCATTATTTTAATATAATTGGACCCATATTAAAACTTTTGAATTTATAATTTCATATTTAGACATAGTAATGGCTCTATTCAGGCACCAACTATACAGTAAAACTTTCTTTCTACAACTCTACTGAATAACATGGCCACAAAACCTAGAATTTGAATACGCGAGCCATATTTCAACTTAATAATTTTTTTAAATAAACAACTAAAATTTAGCAGGAGAAAATTACTTTTCCAGTGACATGCAGCAAGTCTAGAGCATAATCAGAATTATAATTTACCAGTTCTGAGACTGCAACTGGAGATGCAGCCATACTACCTTCCAAAGAATCAGAAAACCATGACAACCATTACTCAACCACTCGATTCAAGCCATATTGGCTTCTCCCTATGCAATTCCTAGATATCTAGTTTCTGAATCTAGCCACCAAAAGGCATAGATGTCCCTATGGCCTTTCAGGTGACACCTGTGAATGTGTTCCAGAGTTCCATAACTTTCAGACCTCGTCCATGTGCCTTGACCATTGTCATGACTAAACTTTTCTTCCTATTCACACACCACTAAGCCCAATTTCCTTATGGCAGATGGCAGGATTTACCCAGTAATCTTCCTGTATACATATCTAACATACTGTTCTGCCCCTTGATTGCTAGGTTTTCTATCAAATGAGTGTGCACCCAGTTTAGTAGACAAGATCATTATTCCTTTCTCCCTTTCCCTGAGAGATGACAGACTATTGCAACAAAAACCAAGAAGACCCCTCCATGTTATTTCTGGCTTTACCAGTGGCATGGTCTGTGCCTTTACCCAAGCCACTCACCCTTTCTTCTATGGACAGGGTCTTTCAGTGGCAAACTGGAGGTTATTAGTTTCCCCAGATCATATTCAGGAATCACTGAAGTCTGCACTCAAAAGTTCGTATAGACAAGGGAAATAATTATCATTATTATTGTTGTTATTTATGACTAATTCAGCTGTAGAACCTGAAGATTTAAGATCTCCCCATGGATTTTACTGTGGCCTCCAGAACCTGAGATTTAATTTTAAAGAATTAAATCTCCAGTCTGCTTTACAGGGGTGACTGTGAGAATGTATGCTGACAGACTGTTGTCTTCAGAGGCAAACTCCAGACACACAAAGACAATGCCACAGCTCGAACAGAGGGTGACCCTTTCCCATTCATCTTAATGGAGTGTTAAACTTGAAGCCTAATTAGGTCCACTTAAATGCCAACATTATTATACTTTTCTCTGCTTATCTTCATACCAGAAACAATCAACTAATGCACTCATTTAATCTGAGTGCGTGCAGCGATCACATCCAGACACCCTGTCATTTTGATAGCCTGCTTTACAGTCATAAAAGTACAAGTTTTAAACTTGCACTTTGGTTGTTTTTAATTATCAACCTAATTAGATTACTTTCTATTACCTTGAATTTTTAGAGGTGAGACTGTATACACATGTGGATGATGTTTGTAAGGCAGTGGGGCCTGATCACTATTCCCATAAGGAACTGGTATCAAACTTGCTCCCAGGATAACAAAGGATGTGTTAAATGAAAGATCCCATTCCTGCCCTTCAAAGAAGGTCACAGCTTTAATAGTTTATACATTGTGTATGTGCCCAAGGTTTTTACATTCCCTTTCTGATTCACCATTGCCTCCTGGATTCTATTTTAATTTTTATTTCCTACAACAAACCTTGGAAGTAATAGAATTTAAAATATATAAGTCCACATTTGCCTATTTTGTACCTAGGAGAATCCAGATCTAGGCCCTCAATTAAAAGTCCTTGGTGACCTTATAAAGTATCTCGTAAAACTCTATTTATTTACTCATGGCTATAAGAAGATTAGTCTGTTTTTCTTTAATGGTCTCTGTGCCAAAATGGCATACAAGAAAACTTTTGGACGTTCATCATCCAGGCTTATAGATAAAGCCATTGGTGAGTGTCTTCCAGAGGAAGAAATTTCTCACTCCTCCATCTGTGTACTCTTCCACTAAAGGCCCTACCTTATGTGTCCCAGGCAGCCGAGTGTCAAAGAACATGATGCTTGGAGGAACATTTTCCAAAGACTGCAGTAGATGCTGATAGTACACACCTTGGTTTTCTGACCCTTCCTAGACAATAAGAACACCATGTTTCTTAGCCCCTTTTGCAGGTGGATGGGACTATGACTAATCCTGGCCAATGGATTAGCACATGGAGAGAGGTCACTTTGGAGAGAAAATATTTGGGAGCCAATGTATAATCCCCAATGCTCTCTTTCCCAACTTGGACAAACACTGAAGCCCCTTATGAGAGAAATGTCCTATAAAATGAAAGTTGCCTGTAATGCTTGATCTCCACATAGGATAACCCCTGGAGAGATGCCTGGGTCAGCAGAAGGTTCACATGACTGAAAATAATGTTATTTGGTTAACCATTAAGATTTTGGTATTGTTTGCTGCTTCAACAAGACCTAGCCTTTCTGATCCAAAACAAAGTCTCAGAATTAATCCCGAAGTCTAATTTCACTAGATGGATATCATATATAATTGTCACCACTGCCTTCTTCCAGCATCAAGTACAAAAGGGGGAAAAAATGAAGATGCAAAAGTCACTCCAAATAGTCCACCTAGCTCTGATTTCGCTCCTTGTGGTTGACTTCCTTGTGACTTATACTGTGATCTTGAAAAAAGTAAATTAAGTCCCATCACAAGCTGTTCTTTTCCACCAAGAAAGAGATCTGGAAGGCAATGGTTGCTCATAATGCTCAGAGCATTTTCCAGGGACAGAAAATTAATATCCAAAGACAGGCCAGAGTCAGAGGATTGGAAGAAAAAATCCCTTAGGTAAAACCCTAAAATTCAGGTTTGTATTATCCAAACAGGCACCAGGGCAAATGCCCATTAGCTAGCTAAGAAGTAAGAAACTATCCAGAGGGCTATTAAAGAAAATTGAAAAAACAAAAGTTGTAATACTCTTTTAAAAAGGAGGCTTATGTGAATAAAAATATCAAATTATATCTGAATTGAGCTAAGTGGTATTTTTATTGAGCCTTTTAGTTGGCATTTGCAAATATCTAAACTGTTAAAACAGTTGCTCTGACAACTTTGAAAGGCAAAAAACTACTTTTTACTTTGACAGGGGCATGTTTAATGTGTTTACATTAAATCAGGTCACATGATTTGTAACATCAGAAGGAGTTTGTTTCCTATGTACACACTCAGTTATGAAAAATCTCTAGATAATACATAGATACTAATGAGCTCCAGCAGGGACTTAAGAAGGAAAATGAGCCTTAGGGAGTCTTAGTAATGAAAGGAGTAAAAGTGAAGTAAAAGCGAGAGATGAAGAGAAGGGGAAGCTACCACTAGTGAATGGGCAGGCGGCATGGAAGGGGAGCCCTGCGAGTTATCTAAGTAAAGATGGGCTTGGCTGGTACAGGAGATTGCTAGCCAGGAAGACCAGGTGCAGAGTGGCAGGTATGTTCACATCAGAGCCAACTGGGGCTGGGAAAGCAATTCCCTATCTTACTATCTCTCACTTTCAGCATGTCAGTCTCCCCATAAGCAAAACAGAGATAAAAATATCTACCTCACAGTGTTAGTGTGAGGATTAAATTTTGGATAAGACCATGTATGTAATGTTCCTAATACACTGAGCATACAGAGTAGGTTTTCAGTTAATATTAACTCCTACTAGATTTGCATGCTCTGTGAATTTAGCTTGTTAATAAAACCATATGTGCACAGCAAATAATAAGAATAGTACTACAAGTGAGTAGCCTCAGTGATTACCTTTCCCCAAGTGAAAAGGGGGACACAAGTCTGACATTTCTTCTGCTGAGCTCAATTCCTAAATGGCTGGCAGAGAGTGAGTCTTTCCCAGGGACATAATACAGTGGAATTTTTAGGAAATTTTTCACCTAAAATTTCATTTGGAATTTTACCTTGAAACACTGTATGAGGTGCAACTCTGCTACATTAATACAGTAAGGAGTCCTTGTACTGCAATTTGCGAAGGATCATTCACAGTTTTGCTAAGCATAATTTTTGTTTCCTCCTCCACTATGAAAAGTGACATGGTGTTGTGAAGACAACAGCACTTGGGTCAGCAGACCTGGGTTCCACTTTTAGCTTCTCCATGTACCAGTTCTGACAGACAAACAAATCTTAAACCTCTTTGAACTTCTATTTACTTCTCTGAACTTCTATTTCCTAGTCAGTAATTTGGGATAACCTCTGAGGAATGTAGTGAGGAGTGAATTAAGTAACATACACAATGTACCTAGCACAATGCAAGCAAGACCATCAACTCTCTCCCAAGCCCATAAACCCCTCTAATTGTAATGCAGAGTTATCAGAACAATGTATGATTTGTGTGCAACTTTCTCTCACTAGATTCCACTAGAGTTTTCTCTCATTACAGTTTCTCAAAAGCAATGGCTAGGATCTTTTATACTTTGTACTCCACATATCTGGAAAGAGAAAGTTAGAAATTCGGCTATGGAAGAAGAAAGAATGATCATTGTTTGCTGAGCACAAAGGAAATAGGTAAACAAAACTATATTATCCCTCCCTATGTTATTCCTCTTCACCCCGACAGAAACTTGATGTTATGTGCAAGCATTGTCTCAACTCACCTCAAATTCTCTCCTCTGTACTCCACATGCATCCATTTCCATCATTTTGCTACTGCGTTGGCCAGTGTTACCACTAACATCCATGTTGTCAACTCCAGTACTCTCTATTCTCTTCTTCCACCTATCAGCACCCTTCAGTGTAGTTGACTGCTGTCTTTTTCTTAAAATACTTTCTTCTCTTGGCTTCTATGACACCATGCTCTCATGGCTTTCCTCTATTTACTCCCCTTTGCTCACTCTTCCTGTTAATAGACTTCTAAACTTTGTAGTACCCAGTTCACTCCTGGTGCTTTGCTCTATCTACATCCTCTCACTAGTGAGGCCTTCCATTCACTCATTGAATAGTGAGAATCACTTAAGTGCTAAGAATCCCACATCTTTATTTCTAGTCCTTACCACTCCTCAGAAATCCAAACTCATCTAACCAACTGATACTTGAGGTCTCCACTTATGGTCAAATAAATGTTTCAAAATTTACATGCCTAAAAGATCATTTTGATTTCCTCCCCCTACCCCAACTGACCCCTGCCCCTGGGTTCTTCATCTTGATAAGTATCATGATTCTTTTTTGGAGATCAAGACAATAATCTAGCACAGGGCTTCTCAAAACTTAATGTGAATATGAATCACCTGAAATAGGGAGAGGGGTCTTCTAATTCAGTAGGTCTAAGAATATGATTCTGCATTTATAACAGGTTCCAAATGATGTGATGCTGCTGGCCCTTGAAACATATCATTGAGTAACAAGGATTTTGGAGATAATTATTGGTGCCTCTGTTTCCCTAATGCACATCTCCATACACATACTAAAAAAATCAGCAATGTTTCTTCAACCACATTTCTCCAGAATATGACTGTTCTTCAACTCACAATACCTGTTCAATGTCACCATCATCTTTCTCTTGTACTACTGTTGTTGATTCCCAACTAGTCCTCAGCTTCTAATTTGTCCCTGTCCTGCAAGATGTTATCTCCACTACAGCCTTATAATACCAACCACATCACATCACTACAATGTTCTGTTTTTTTATTTTCACGAGACCTACAGTTAAATCTCATCAATGACTCTTAAGTGGCCCTCGCCTCACCTTCAACCTCATTTGATGTCCCTCACTCTCTGGCCAACAATGTTCCAGCCACACTGACTTTTCATTCCTTAACCTTGCCAAGCTAACTCCCACCTTAAGGCTTTTTCACTTGTTGCTCCCTCTGCTTGGAAAGCTCTTGATCTTTCACGTGGCTGACTCCTTTCTGTCATTCAAATCACAGCTTAAATGTCATTTCTGAATGACCTTCCCTGACCACCCAATCCAAAATAGCCACTCTGTAACCTGTCACTTGATATCAAGTCACTGTTTTATTTTTCTGCATTTCACTTTTTGCTATGTGATATTTTTTACAGATTTCTTATTTACTGGCTTATATCCTCTCTCTCCTCCTCCTTCCTGTTCCCTTCCTCCCATGCACACTAAGAGGTAAACCCCAGGAAAGCAGAAACTACACCTATCTTATTACTGGCTGTGATCTCTGCATCTAGGTCAATTCCTGGTATTTGATAGGCAATCAACAGCCACTTGATGTATGATTAGATGAATAAAAGATTCAATAAAGAGTTCTGGAGTCTATTACAGAATGAGAGGGAACATGAAGCTCCTCGGCATCTGGGCTTTCCACTTTGTCCTGCAGGATCCTTCTTAACTCCTCCTCTGCGTCCTCCCAATCCCACAGCACTTAAAAGGAAAGATGAACATCTGGGGATAAGTTGCCAGCCATCATTTCTGTGATTAAAGGACCTTGTGTTTCATAGTTTCTGCCACAAGCACTAGAATTTGGCTCATTTCTAAATAAGCCAGTAAGTTTCTTAAATAAAAAGAGTAGCCCCTCTGACCATGAACTTAATTTCTATGACTCTCCACTAATCACTTTCAAAAGCTTTACTTGACTCTGTTGCTACTCATTATTTGAGGGATGGGTGCTCACTCACAGTGATTTGAACATGGAATTTGATTAGATCATTATAAACCCCATGCATGGAAGTAGAGTAGTTCCAGTGGATCACAAAACTGTGGTTCCCCAGCCAGCATTATCTGCATCACCTGGAAACTTGTTAAAAATGAAAATTCTCAGGCTCTGGTCCCAACCTTCAGAAAAGAAACTCTCAGGATGGGATCAAGCAATCTGTGTTTTAAAGATTCTCCAGATGTTTCTGACGCATGCTAAAATTTGCGAGCCACCAACTTAAACCATTTACACACACCATCATGAGTTTTCATTGCTCAGGAAAGTTGGTGACCTCAAGAACACTTCATCTCGACATTAGGTGATGTCCAGAAGAGTGACTCATACCTGTGCAAGTGGGGTATTAGCAGGCATATATTCTGGAGTACTTTTCACTGACCTAAGTTTATCCAGGAAACAAGACTTAACCTGACTCCTTCACTCAACTTCCTTTTATCTCCTGTATCTCTCTCCTTTGTTCATTCCAGTTTAGCTGATACCACTTCAGTGAGACCTCTGGTATTCAAGGCAAGAAATAACACCTGAGGTTAAAACTAACCATGTGGGGTAGCTCTCCTATAAATACAAACACATGCAGTACCTATTCAGTTGCTAAAAGAAATTCCAAGTATGCAGTCATATCTGAACTATAATATGTATTTCACCCAATTGTTCAATGAACCAAATCTCAGCAACCTCAACGTATTCAATTCAGGCAGATTTGATATTTTTAGCTACATAACCACGGCATCTGCCTGCTTTCAGTTTTGATCCTAGAAATATTTCTGTGTCAGCCATCTCTAGTTTCAAGATGAGAGCTTACATAAGTTAGTGGCAAGTGAATTAGTATTTTAAAGTTGATTCCCAATGTTGGTGGCTAAAATCCATGGAATCACGGCAGATCCATGTTTTGTTTTCAAATTTTTAAAAAAAGAAGAAGATATATTATACTGTTATGTGGCTCACAGTTTACATAGTCACATGTAGAGGCAAACCCTTTTTCTCTACTACCCACCCCAAGTTGACTCCTGTTTAATTTCCCAGTTGTCAAAGAGAGAAAATGTTAGTGTGATGATCACAGTCATAAACTGCGGATGATATTATCACAGAAGGTTCAAAAACAGAGGGTATAAAGGACACTCTGGGAAATTTGAATAAACTACATGGTTATCACCTGATTATATTTGGTGATGTGCAACTAAGCAAAACATGTTAATGAAAGTGATAATAATGTTGGAAAAATGTTACTTAGATTGCCCTAACATATTCTAGAATGTCGTTCATTCCTACATGGATTTTGTCTTTTTATCAATCATATTATGCTCCCTATAGTGCAAAACACTGAAACCAAGAAAAATTTAATCCTATTCCTCAATGTCAATATTTTGAAAAGATTCTACTTTACTTTGAGTATTGCCATAATTGCAATCTATTTTATATTATATGAGACTTGATTACCAAGTACCTTGATATGCATATAGTATGTTGTTAATTTTAATAATCATTATGAACCTGTGAGTAGAACAAAACAAAGATTATTTTCCCCATTTGAAATATCAACATCTGAAAGCAAGACATTTTCAGCGACTTAATCAAGACCACATAACTAATTTGCATGGAGCTGAAGTGAATTCCAGGTCTAGCGCATTTTCTATTATATAATACACACCTGACTAAAATTCCCAGACATCCTGGGAAGCAGTAGGAAAAATTCTTTCTTCAGTAATGTAATATTGCTTTACTGTACCCTGATTAAGCACTTTTTTTAGCCATAGTGACAAATGCTGGTTCAAAAACTGTATTCACTGACTGATGTGAGAAATTACCTTCTAAAGACGCAGGCCGTCCCATGTGCTGCAATGCTCTTATGCTCGTGTAAACTGCTGGGGATAGAGATAGCAGGGTGCGTACAGAAGGACATTCATTACCTGAAGAAACAGTACATATTGATTTTTCTGTCCATTGTAGAGACAGGTAATACAATTTCATTGCCTATTCAATATGAAAGGAGGACTTTATCGAGTTATGGTTTATGATTTGGCCATTGTGTCAGATGTCTTTTCCAGCAATCTGTTCTCCATCTCAGACTTCCCCACCCCAGGATCCTAGGTAACCAGATAGCTAGATGTACCCCTTTAGCACCAAATGCCATTGGTCCCATAAAACATGGGACAGAATATATGAAAGAAAATAGTGAGTAAGGGGCCACTCTTTACGGGTTATTTACCTGCAGTCACTGTGGCTGAAGAGCACTGGAGATACATGCCCACAGGAATGTCCTTCAGTGGCACAAAATAAAAGTCCACACTGAGCCCTGATGATGTGGCTAACAGTCCTAAGGTCATAGCAACTTGAGAATGTATTCATTTTGGCAGTTTCCCCCAAATATAGTTCAAAAAGCAGAAGGTTTAGGTTTGTTGTTCACTTTTTGGCTTATTTCCTTAAAATGAGTTGTGCATGTTGTTGGAAACAAGTCTCAATAGGTCTTTCATATTCTGCATGTCTTGCAAACAGAAGCACTGACTTCCTTAGTCGCAGACTATCTATACAAGAATATTTGTATAGTGAACAACCGTGAAAGATGCTCTCTCTCAAGCAATGGCCCAGCACACTGGTTGCCGAGTATGGAAATTTCAGACTCTCTAAGTGTAGAATTTCTATCCTGCAACACAACTTAACTGCATATGCATGCAGGTGGTATCACCTGGCTCTCTTGGTCTTGCTCAGTAAGATTGGGGCGTTTAGGGTACCAAATATTCTGCTGCTTATGCTGCTTGCTGAGTTGTAAATAATAAAATCCTTTCTCTCCGACCCAAGTCCTTCTCACTGACCTGACCTTGAAATAACCAGGCATAAGTAACAGTACTGTTAAGTGTTGTGGCCATTCACATTCAGTTTTTCTAGATGTTTGTTAAATTACAGATTTGTGGTGTTAGTCACACTTTCCTGCTGCAGAGATTTGTACTGGCTTTTACTGTTGATCCTTCCTGTTGCCAGCTTAGATGAGCTGGTCTTCAAAATCATTGGGCTAAAGAAGGAAAACAACAATGAAAAAGTGTTTCTGTTAAACAACTTTGGTGCAACACTGAAAAAATGCTAAGAAATTACCAATACTCTACATGTTTGCTTGTGTGGACAAATTAGGTTAAAATAAATTTCATATATAAATTACTCTAACCAAGCTTGACCTCCTACAAAGCTCTCACACATATTTCTGGGGCTTCCCAAGAGGTGTCTCCTGTGTATTCCATTCCTTCCATTTCTACTGTGCTCTGCCTTGTTGTGTCTCTAACTTTTGATTCTCATTTAGCTTTTCCAGAGCTGCTGACACAGTTCTTTTGCTCTGATGTCTGTGGGGGAAGAAAGATGGGTCTTCCCCTGCCGTGATATACTCAGTGCTAACTCGGTGTTGCTTGGGCAACAGAGATCCTTCTAGCCATATCCAGAACCAAATTTAAATGTGGACCACTGTGCAGGATCTTTCTTTCCCTCCTCGTCTTCAGTGACTCATGCATCAGGCTAATCGTGCATGCAGCTTTCTTCCCTTAGGACCTGTTCTTCCTCAGATTGCTTGGACCCTCTTCTCAAAGAATTTTGTAGAGCCAGCCTCCCACTGGACCACACATTCCTGTGCCCCTGAGGATCCTTGCCCCTGGCATCTGTGTGGCTCAATTTTTTACTGCCTTCAACTTTGACTCAAAAGTCATTTGGTCAGGGAGGCCTTAGCTGACTACCCATTTCTAAATGTCAGCCTTTACTCCCACCCAGACTATCCCCTTCCCTGCCTTATTTCACTCTGTTGTACCAGTTGCTTTCAAAAGTTTTATAAAATAAATTTCTTATATTATTATTGTCTCCACCCACTGAAATGTAGTCCCAAGAGGTCAAGGGTTTTTACTTCTTGGGCTCACTGATATGCTTAAAATGGGGCCCAACCCCCAGCTGGTCCCCAATAAATATTTTTAAAATGAATGAATGAATGAGTCATAGCTGAAGCCACACTAAACCTGATGTCCAATAAACCATTTTGGCTGAAAAGATAATTGTGAATAGTCATGCCAGGAAGATATTCCCACATGAAGGACCAAGTATTTGGATAAATAATAATGATCCAGTCACTCATTCTGGTTGCCTTCCACCTGTGAAATTTAGACAGAAAATATATAATTTTGTCTAGCTTTCCTGTTCTTTGCAATGATTAGCCATATTTAAATCTATATAGTTCTTACATCCAATAATATGACTGTTTTTAATCCCTTTCTTTCTCTGTTGCCACTTAACATTGCTTCAGAAATTAATTATAACTATTGAAACTATAATGTAATTTAAGATACACTGTTGCATGAATAAGCTAAAACAGATTTTGTATGTGTGTTAACCACAGGGAAAATTAGTGAGAATTTGTCCATTCATTATGTGGGAGTAACAGGTCAAAGTGGGAGAGATAGTCTCAATAGTCTTGGGGTTGCTATGAAGTTGCTGTGAAGTTGCTAATCATCACTCACAAATCTATGAAGCAAGATTGATGGGCAGGTAAATTGCTACAACTTTTTAGGAAAGCACTTAGAATATCATTGACCATTATACCATTCAACAGGGAAAACTAACCCTCACCCCTGCAGTCAAAAATTCATGAATAACTTGAGTTAGGCATCCTTAGATGGGGATTCCCAACTCCCAATGGAAATCACTGCCTTTGATCTGGTTGGTTACATTCACAGAAGCTAATCCCAGGAATACAGAGGGCCAACTGTAGATTTATTGAAAAAAATCCGTATATAAGTTGACCCATACAGTTCAAACCCCTGTTGTTTAAGGGATAACTGTATGTAAAATTCCTTACATATTTGAATGTATCTATTATACTTTTAAATATCTATGTAGAAGGATGTTCATGGAAATGTTACTATAAATAAAACTTTCAAAAAACCTAAATATTCAACAATAGGGGAATATTTAAATAAGTTACAGTCTCATTATTTTGTGTAATAGAATATTATTTAGTCACTTAAAATTGTGCTTTTGAAGACCATCTAAAGAAACTGTTTTCACAACACAACTCTAAAAAACTAAAAGCTACATACACATTAAAACGTTCACTTTTTTAAACCATTTATTTTTTATTTTTTTCACATTTTTATTGTTATTCAAGTACAATTGTCTCCATTTTCTGCCCACCACTACCCCCACCCCAGCCATCCCTACCTCCCACCCTTGATCCTACCCCCCTTTGGTTTTGTCCATGTGTCCTTTATACAAGTTCCTGAAAACCCCTCCTGCTTCCCCACCCTCAATATTCCCTCCCACCTCTCCTCTGGTTACTGTCAGTTTGTTCTTAATTTCCATGTCTCTGGCTTTTCAAGAAATAAGTACATAATATACTTCTTCATAGGACAAAATGGAATAAAAATTGCAATACATTAGTAGAGATTATTTCTGTCTTAGTCCATTTGTTCTTCTATAACAAAATACTATGGGCTGGGTGGCTTACAAACCACGGAAATCTATCTCATAGTTCCGGATGTTCGAAATCTGAGATCAAGGTGCTGGTATGGCCAGGTGGGGCTCCTCTCCTGGGTCACAGACTTCCCATTGTGTCCTCACAAGGCAGAAGAGGCTGGGGAAATCCATGAGGCCTTTTTCATGAGGGCATTAATCCCATCCATGGGGGTTCCACTCACCTAACTTAGTCATCACCCACAGACCCCCATCTCCTAAGACCATCACATTGAGCATAAGGATTTCATCACAAATTTTGGCAGAGAACACAAACATTCAAATGATAGCAAATTTTGATTGTAGAATTAGAAGTTTTTTATGGTTAACTCCTAATATATCAAAATATCCCATTGCATTGGCCACCATGTTGTTAAGTGATGTTAATAGACAAAACATTTCTGTGACAAAAGATTTTTAAACAGTGAAATATACTTACATAATGATGCAAAATAAAATTAATATAATAAGATCAGGCATTTAATGAACTCTGATTGAATCAGGGACTGTGCTAAATACTTTAATTCCTCTATGAAGTAGATATCAGTCTAATATGTTATGGGTGAGGAAACTGAGGTTTTTAAAAGGTGAAATAACTGTTTCAGTGTCACGTGGCCTAGTCAGGAGCAATGGCAGATTTGATCCAGATTGTCCTGCCTGCAGAGCTTCTGCTTTTAAACCCTGTGGTCCATGGAAATAGTTGATGATGACACACCATCAGTTAGCTTGTAATTTACTTAAGGTTGAGACAATGAATTATATTCAGGTAGTTTAGCATTACTGATGGTGTTAGCACTCAAATAATTACTATCTTTTAACACTTGATCAGGTATTCTACTATTTCTATCTAGGGTATTTCAATTTCTTATTACTAAGAAAATATACAGAACACTTTGGCTTAGATGCTAACAAAAATGGGTATATTTACACTTTTCATCAATTGTAATTAAATCAAAATTATCATATAAATTCTTTTTAAGGGAAAAATCCTTTCAGAAGAGATGCCTTTTAAAATAAAATTAGCACAACGTTTCAAGCTAGAAGACTAGAGTTGATTTCCTGATAAATGAGAAAAATATTAGAACCACGGAAAAGTCAAATTGGCATTCAAAAGAACTGTCAGTTTCATAGACTCTGCCTTTGAGTGAAATGCTGAGGACATTCTCCCAGATGTCCAGGTAGAACAGCGTACACTGATTACTTTAACCAAAACAGACAGCTTTTGCTCAAACTCACCTCAGGCCTAACCAAGTGTGAAGCTTATCAAACTGCCAGATCAAGAGAAAGACAGTTTTTACCTGAGAGAGAAACTAAGCAAACTGTACAGGACACCATGAGCACTCATAACCTAAGATACTCAAAGTATCATGTCAGCGGGAAGAAATTCTAGATCAGAAAAGTTAAGGGAAGGGTTTACAGGAACAAATATAGAGGACACATGGACAAAACTAGGGGTGTTGGAAAGGGGAGGGAGGAGGGGAGGAATGGGTGGGTGGGCTGGAAAGGGAATAAAGGATAGAAACTGTACTGAATAAACTAAAATAAAAATTTAAAAAAAAAAATAAAAAATAAAAAAAATAAAATAAAATAAAAAAAAAGGAAAAAAAAAAAAAAAAAAAGAAAAGTTCCTAGAGAGAATTCCAAACTATGCAAAATAAAGAGAGGGAAAGTTTTGCAAATTACATTAATACGAAACAAAGAAAACAAAATTAAGACTCTTATCTCAACTTTTAGGAAGAATTAATTTCTAGAAAAAAATTTACATAAAAGTAAGGTACAGAATTATAGACTAAACTCATTTAAAATGCTGTCATTTTAGTTGGTAAATGTCTTAATAATCCTACAATTTAACTATTTTAAAGGGACAAATTAATTATCACAATGTGTTTTCGGTCTGTTTTAAGGAATCTGTATGTTTAGAATGTGGTGTGTTATTTTAGAGATCAAACTCTTGTCCAAGTTATCATTGACAAATATATTTTCCCATATGGTTTGTTCCATTTTCATTTTGCTGATGTTACCCTTAGCCATGCAGAAGCTTTTCATTTTGATGACATCCCATTTGTTTATTTGTTCCTTTATGTCCCTTGCTCTAGGGACATTTTGGTGAAAATATTGCTGTGTGAAATATCTGAGGTTTTCCAATATTCTCCTCTAGGACTTTCATGGTATTGTGACTTATATTTAAGCATTTTATCCATCTTGAGTTTATTTTGCCTATGGTGTAAGTTGGTGGTTGAGTTTAATTTTTTGGCATGTAGCTGTCCAGATGTCCCAACACCATCTGTTGAAGAAGCTATTTTTATTCTATTTTATGCTTCTGCCCCCTTTGTCAAATATTAATTGATCATAGATACTTGGGTTTATGTCTGGGCTCTCTATTCTGTTCCATTGATCTATGTGTCTGTTCTTATGCCAGTACCAGACTGTTTTGATTACAGTGGACTTGTAATGTAGTTTGATATTAGGTATTCTGATTCCTCCTACTTTGTTCTTCTTTCTCAAAATTGCTGCAGCTATTTGGGATAATTTATGGTCCCATATAAATTTTTGAAATGTTTGCTCTATATCTATGAAATATGTCATTGGTGTTTTAAGAGGGGTCACATTGAATCTATAAATTGCTTTGGGTAGTATGGCCATTTTGATAATGTTAATTCTTCCAATCCATGAACACAGTATATGCTTCCATTTATTTGTGTGTTCCTTAAATTCTTTCATCAGTGTTATGTAGTTTTCTGAGTATAGGTCCTTTACCTCCTTGGTTAGGTTTATTCCTAGGTACTTTATTTTTCTTGTTGATCTCCAAAATATATAAAGAATTCACATAACTCCACTCCAGGAAGACAAACAATCCAATTAAGAAATGGGCAAAGGACCTGAACAGACACTTCTCCAAGGACATACAGAGGGCCCAGAGACATATGAAAGGATGCTCAGGATCACTAGCCATCCGAGAGATACAAATTAAAACCGAAATGAGATATCACTTCACACTGGTCAGAATGGCCATCAGAAACAAATCAACAAATAAGTGCTGGCGAGATTGTGGAGAAAACAGAACCCTAGTACACTGCTCATGGGATTGCAGACTGGTGCAGCCACTGTGGGAAAACAGTATGGAATTTCCTTAGAAAACTAAAAATGGAATTGCCTTTTGACCAGGAAATTCCACTACTGGGATTCCACCCTAAGAGCCCTGAAACACCAATTCAAAAGAACCTATGCACCTCAATGTTCATAGCAGCTCAATTTATAGTAGCCATGTGTTGGAAGGAACCTAAGTGCCCACCAGTAAATGAATGGATCAGAAAACTATGGTGCATTTACACAATGGAATACTAAGCAGCAGAAAGAAAGAAAGAACTCCTACCCTTTGCAACAGCATGGGGGGAACTAAAGAGCATTATGCTAAGTGAAATAAGCCAGCCTGTGAAAGACAAATACCATGTGATCTCATCCATAGGAGAAACTAATCAACAAAACAAACAAGCAAGCAAAATATAACCAGAGACATTGAAATAAAGAACAAACTGACAGTAACCAGAGGGGAGGAAAGAAGGGTATAATGTTGAAAATAAGGGAAAGGGTTGACAGGAACATGTATGGGGGACACATGGACAAGGCCAAGGGGCTGTAGGATCAAGGGTGGGAGGTGGGGGTGGGCGCAGAGAGGGGAATTGGTGGTGGGGGGAAATGGAGACAACTGTACTTGCATAACAATTAAAAAAGAAATAGAAAGAAATGTAATGTGTTAAATATAGGTTGTATTTCTCAGATACACTATAAAAACTGCTTATGTTTTTTAATTGACTATGTCGTTAAAAAATAATATCTTCAAGTTAAAAAAATTTTTTAATTGTCCCTAAAATTTTGTTCCTTCCCCTGAGCTACTCTTGGAAGGTAGTAGTCAGTCACGCAATCAAATGTGTAGGGTTACTTCAGCTGCCTGCCAAAATATTGCTCATGACTATTAAAGTATGCTGAAAAACACCATTACATCAATGACAGAAAGGGCATGATTGTTCTTATTTCTGGAATTCTTCTGATGTGAGTCAATTCACAGGGTGGGATTTCACTGGAAAATGGCTTTAGGAATGTTTTAAATGAAGGAAGAACAGAACCAAGCCTTCAAACACAAACATAATGGAAAACCATAGAGTCGGACTTCACCCAGCAACCAGTGACAGACATCCAATTCAAAGTAAAATCTATAGCTACAAAAAACTTCAATTTCCTGTGCAATTTTCATTTTTATTAATTTAACATTAATTGTTTTTTCTTAATACTCCAAGTAAAACATTTCATCCTTGATATGCAAAACTAAAATTATGTGACTTTGCTTTTCATTTCAGACCCAGCAACATCAGATTGAATGAAGAGAGACTATGATGTGAGGTTATCTTAAGTATTGCTTTTGTATTTGCCCCCAAATCCATAAAGCACTTAGGAATGTGGATAATTTGGAGATGCATAAATAATCCATAATAAAAGAAGGATATATATTTTTTAAGTCGTTGGACTCACAGAACTTTAAACCCAAACAGAATATGGCATCTCTGATATGGCATCTCAGCCCACTCTACCGAGGCTGGTCATATGTGCAAACTCTGTCTCTTGTAACTCCCTCCAGATGAAGATGAGCTGATCCAGTTTATGCTGCCCACCAAAATCAGTTCTTCTGTTGATTCTATAATTTTGTATGTTTGTTTTGTTTTTTCAAGTAAGTTAAGCTAAGGAGCTTTCTTTTATCTGTCTTATTATTCCCCCACAGGGTGTATTATACAGCCTCATCCAGTGTGAACATTCTCTATTTATTTGTTAATTCCAGATAAGTTCAAAATGTTTTTTGGTTTTAATTAAGAAGATGAGCTCTCTATGCCTAGATAAGACATGTTCCCTATTATTTGGGGTTAGGACTAGGAAGATATTTGTTTTATAAATCTAATAAGTATGCTAACAATTAATATGGCAACACACATTGTTTAGTCTAGGAATTTTCAAACTTTTTTTTTTCATAAAAGAAAATCCTGCTCAGATACCCAACAAACAGCACTGAAAGCCTTGTGGTTGAAGTGAGTGGAGAGGACTGGCTGAGAAATAGATAACAGCGGGTGGGAGAGGTGCAGGCACAGAGGACCGAAGCCTAGCCGGTGGGCTCCCTACTCACTCCCTGACAAAGGCCTCTGGGAATTTCCAGCCACCCTAGAGAACTGCTTAAAAGCCACTAGTTTAGTCTACTGCGTGATGTATTTTAGTAAAATGAAAATCTCTGCTTCTCCCTCCTGCCAATTCAGTGTCACGGATTGAATCCTACATTTTCAAAGTCTGCTATAAATACAATGCCATTTGTGAAAACATGGAGGGAACTTGAGAATATTATGCTTAGTGAAATAAGTCAGTCAGAAAAAGCCAAGAACCAAATGATCTCACTCATATGTGGGATATAAAACTGAAACTCATAGACACAGACAACAGTACAGTGGTTATCAGAGGGAAGGAGGTGAGGGGCTGTTACAGGGTAAAGGGGGCCAGGGTACAAGGTAAAAGATGGTCAGACTTCAGGTGGTGGGCACACAGTGCAATATATAGATGATGTATCATAAAAAGGTACACTTAAAACTTATATGGTCTTAACCAATGTCACCCCAATAAATTTAATATAAATAAATAAATAAATATTGAATAAATGAATTGACCAAGTGAATGAATGCATATTTATAGCCAAACTGAACAAAATCCTTATTATAGTCATAATATTTGCTCTAGTTGACTTAAATGGAATATGAGAATGTAAATATAATTGGAATTAGAGAAATAAACAAGTAAAAGTATCAACTACAGCTGACTGCCAACATCTGAACTTTTCAGAGGTTATTTTATGAAGTAAAAATGTGTACTCGTTGCATTCTTTTCTATCTATGGTAATAAAATGGATTTTAGGACATATGTATGTTTCTGTTGCCCTGAATCCCTGCCTCCGTCTTTTGGTAACAATGGCTCAAACACTTTTTTTTTCCTTTTGAGACCTACCCCTTCCCACGCCTCCAGTCTTGACAATACGTCCATCAAAATGTCACAATTACTCCCTCCCCGCCTACCTCAAGCCCAGCCAAGGTGTAGGCACATTACCCAAGCTAGACTAGTCAGCCTTTTAACCCTGAAATGTGAGAAGGTCCTGGGTTGACAGGATGTTGGAGGAAAGACTGGAGCTGCTCTGGTGTCCGGAACAGACTCTCCATTAGGCTCTGCTACTTGAATCCCTGCGGCTATGTTGGTAGCGTGCTTTCTGAGCCCAGATTGTTCAGCCTCTTCTTTTTGGCTGCAGGCTATAGCACATCTTTCCAATAACATCCTTTATTTATTTATGTATTTATGTTTCTTTATTTGTATTTAAATTAGCCAGAGTTTATTTCTGAAACCCAAGAATGCTAAAAGATACAGGGGCCCTAAACACTAATAACACAGCCTGAAATACACTTAAAGAAGCTTAAATCAAACAAGTCTTGTTCATATTCCACAGTGAAATATATCCCAAAGTTTCAATTTGGTTTACAAGGATTCCTCTCAGTATTATCAGGTCTTTTGAAAATGATAATTATAGTATCCTACCACCCAGCCAGATACAAACTAAAGACAATGGAACTGCGATCAGGAAAACAGTTTACCGTAGTCTGGGACAAGCTATAAAATATTTTAAATCTCCATTTCCTCATGTATGAAAGGATGGGGTTAAAGAAAATTCATAATACCTCCTATAATTTGACAAGCTTTTAGCTTTTAAGTTTACAAATAAAAGATAACACACACCACCAACTGTTGATTTTTCTTTTTCTTTTTTTAAGTCAGAAGTAGGCACTCAAAAAGAGACCCTGCAGTCTAACTTCAAGGCGGTATTTAAATTTAACACCAGACCCACCCAGGATCGGACTAAGCTGTGGCATGACTTTCCTCCATAGTTTTGCGGAATCTTTCTCTGTGATGAAAATCAGTGCCACTTTATGTACTCACATTTTCCCTTTTCCATTTTCCTCCTATGGTTGGGGGAAAAGTGAGTTATAATTAGAATCAAGGAAATACTGCAAGGATAAATACAATGTATCCCATTTTTATAAAAGGTCATTCTTTCAGTCTATCAAAGCACTTTACAACAAGCACCTAATTGATGGTCAAAGCCTCCTCTGTAGGAATAAAACACTATGCCCAGTACACAGATGAAGAAAGGAAAGAGGGAGTCAACAGAATTTTAGTTGACCATCTCAAATCTGGAACAACAAACTCAGACCACTTTCATTTTAAAACACTGTGTGTCTGAGTGGCAAATTAGCTAAGTTAGTTGCATATTATTTTAGTGTTGACCTAGAAATGTGTGTAATACATTTATAATGAAAACAAAGTGGAAGACATTAAGTAGCTAAGAGTCAATCCTAAAACAAATAGCTATTACAGTGGTTTTCAGAATAAGTTCTTTGGTGACTAGTTGATGACTTCAGTGAAAATCCCATGTAAGTGTGACAAGCTTAATTTACTGTAAAACTGCAGAAAACTAGAACAGAGTCTGCACTTAAGACCGAGTTATACATACTAATAAACCAATACTCATAAGTGATGATCATAACAATAACTGCACATCACTCATTCAAACCAGAAACACGCTTCCAGCACCACCACCACCATGTTTTCTCAAACAGTGTCCTTAGCTGGACTGGCCCAGGACGAGAAAGGAAGCTTATGTGCCCCGCTCATTAGATGATGCCTATTTAGCATTCAATCAACCACTCTTATTTATTCAAAAAATAATTATTCCATTTGCCAGGCACTATGCTATGCACTCCATCAGATTACTCACCCTGGAGTCTGTAGAACTCATTCTCTCAACTTAGAGCACCTGAGGAACCCAGGAGCATGTCAATCAATGAAGGAACTGGATGCCATTTTCTAGCTTGCTTAATGGAACACCTTCATGCCTTTTCCCTTTCAGGAAAATCAACCCCCCCCCCCATATCATATACCATATATTTTATTTATTTTTCTCTCCTCTAGAATATAAAATTTCAAGGGCACAAAAAGAGTTCTTACAAGATGTACCACTGGTGTGATTATAACAACCCAGTCCTTTTCCCTTCCACTTATAAACCAATTAAGAAGTGGGATAGAAGGGCAGAAGGAGCTCTAGCACTTTCACTTATTCCAAATAAAGTATATGCAGACTGCTGCCACTCTCCAAGGCAAAGTGGCAACCCCACATCTTCCCCACTACCAACCCCTGAACTAAACATATTCGCTATGGCAGGCAGAAGACCTGGGGAATCAAAGACCTTCCTCATGCAGCAGAAAAGGGGAAAACATGATTTACCCATAGCAGGCAGCTGTAGGAAAGGGAGGCCAGACACTTCAGGACTTCACTACCCCAAGTGTGATCTTTGGACCAGCAGCATCAGCACCTGGAAGCTTCTTAGAAATGTAAACTCAGACCCCACTCTAGGCTTTCTGAGTAGGAGTCAGTATTTTCAGAAAATGCCTAGATCCATATACATTTAAAAATTTCAATAGCATATGTGATATAAACCTTACCACTACCACAGATATGTGTTATTGGACTTAGATTAGCAATCAGACAAAATACTCTGCCTTCCATTGTTAGGTGACAAATATATGAAGAGACAGGACAGCCTTCTCATTCTGAATTTTTCCAAGAGAGGACAGAAGTGATGATTTTAAAATATGAGCCTGTTTGTTTCTTTGTTGCTTCTTAGAAATTGGGGTGGGGGAGGGGGTGTGATGATTCTTTACCTCCACCCTTAATTTATCTTCTTTCTTTATCTATAAAAAGGGGGTAATAACACCTGCTGTATGGGCAGTGCTTAAACTTGAATAAGGTAGTATACATCAGAGTCCTTAGTAAACTATTAATATTTTTAAAGTTTATTCTTGTTACACAGAGAAAACTTGTGTCTAGAGTACTTCATGTTTTAGAGATTCAGCATACTTGTGTCATTGTTAGATCACAGAAACTTTTACAAATATTTTATATTATTATGCTCATCCAAAAAATGTGCAGTAGTAAAAAAAAACAGTTTGATATTAACAATGAGCAGAGGAGCTAAATAGACATTTTTCCAAAGAAGACATACAGATGGACAACAGGCACATGAAAAGATGTTCAACATCACTCATCATCATGGAATGCAAATCAAAATGACTGTGAGGAACCACCTCATACCTGTCAGAATGGCCATTATCAAAAAGACAAGAAATAGCAAGTGCTGGTGAAGATGTGGAGAGAAGAGAACCCTTAGTGCACTGTTGGTGGGAATGAAAACTGGTGCAGTCGCTATAGAAAACAGTATGGAAGTTCATCAGAATTTAACAATAGAGCCACTATATCATCTAGTAATTCTACTACTGGGAACCTATCAAGGGGGAAAAAAGAAAACACTAACTTGAAAAGATATAAGCATCCCTATGTTCATTGCAGCATTATTCACAATACCCAAGATATGGAAACAATCTAGGTGTCCATGGATGGAAGAATGGATGAAGAAGATATATGTACACATACATATACATATATGTGCATATGCACATATATGTATATATATGATGTAATACTATTCAGCTATATAAAAAGAATGTACTCTTGACATTTGGGACAACATGGATGAACCTTGAAGGCAGTATGTGAAGTGAAATAAATAGGCAGGGAAGGACAAATATCACATGATTTCACTTATATGTGACACAAAACAAAACTCAGACTTGTAAATACAGAGAACAGATTAGTGGCTGCCAAAGTGAAGGGATTTGGGGGAGTAAAATGGGTGAAGGGGATAAGGTATAAACTTAGAGTTATAAAATAAATGCCATGGGTATCTAATGCACAGTATGGGGAATATAGTCAATAATATTATATTAACTTTGCAAAGTGACAGATGGTAATTAGACTTATTGCAGCCATCATTTCACAATGTATACAAATATCAAATCACTATATTCTACACCTGAAGCTAATATAATAGCATATGTCAATTACACCAGAATAAAAACAAGAAAGAAAACCCTGATTTAAATAGGTAAAAATTCATGAAGAATTTTTTCAAAATTTATAACTAAGAAGATGCTAAAAATCCTTTATTAAATCTTTGCTTTCAGCTTCCAAATAAAAGTTTTGTAGAATGTATATTTTTTTTAAATTTGCAGTAGTGATTTTGTTGGCAAATCAAATTAAAAAAATTTTTAATGTTAATATTTAACAGACCAGTTTCTATGAGATAAAGATGAGGAGCTGAGAAGGGAATATTTGAACACCAGCTACTGTATTTTGAAAAAAACCTAAGATGTATTTAGTTATATTGAGACTATATAGATTTTTTTCATAGCTAAGATTATAAAAACATATCTGTATTTCTTTAGCTTTGAAAATTCAAACTAATGTCTGTATCTCTTTGACTGCAACTTGCCCAGTGATGTAACGTAGAAAATGGTCATCCTGAAATATGCCCTCAATAAAACAGCCAGTTACTTTTTTTTAATTAGCAGGTAATAAAATATTTTGTCTATTTGTACAGACACATGACATTTGTTTCAAACTAATTAAACAACATATTCATATTTCAAAGATTATGAAGCTTTTCCTTGGGACTGTTTTTTTATCTTTCAAAGAAAACAATGCTAATAGTTTCCCTTTTCCTATATTCAATGACTATTTACTACTCCTTCTTGATGTGGGCTTTCAAAATACAAAGAAAGTTTGGCAAGTTTTCAATGGCCCTTTTTAAAGTCTGTTCTTAAGCACTAGTATAAAAGCACAAAAAGTACTTCTTTGGAGATCTGATAGTGTCCCATGGTCAGTATTTGTACGTGAAGGATTGTCGGTTACGTTTAGCGCATTCATTCACTGGAGTCAGCCCGGTTCATCCGCATAGAACCGATTTCAGGGAAACGAAGTGATCAGAAGAAGTCAAAGTTAACATAACAATTTCTTTTCTACAAAAAACAGCCCAACACATTATGGGTCCAAATTTCAAAGCAAGTTACTATATTTGCAAGTTTTAAGTCACACTTGGCAGTTTTTCCAAACACAGTGGTCAGGAACTGAAAAAAATAAACATGTGTTTCCAGGATTTTCTTTTCACATGCCACACAAAAAGTAATGTTATAACTATGTTTTCACTCCCTTTAAAAACCTCTTCTTAAGGAAGAAAGCTTTGCTGTTTTGTGTTATTTTAAGGTAGATTTTACAAAATAACAAGATAAATATTGCCTTCACTGTATAAATGGAAGTTTAATTTCCCCAAAGGGATTTCTTGAAAAATCTGATCTATCATGATGCAGTGATATTCCGTACTTTAACTCTCACACTTAAAACCAGAACACTTAGCACTTTCCATCTTCCAGGTGCCTAAAACAAAAGACAAAGTAAAAGAATCAACCAACAAACAATTGTTAGGGAGCCAGTCTAAAGCCATTCCCATTTTGCCGAACAAATAAGTGAGGTAAAGTGAATTTATTGACTTCCAAGGCTTACAAAGTTCTTAGTGGCTGCAGGAGGATGAAAATCCACAGGTGTGGTTCTTATCCAAGACAGGAAATAATCGATCATAAAGCAGGATCTCAACAGATCAGAAAGTCCTCCAGATCCAAAAATATCTCCATCACTGGAAGGCCAGGTGGTCTAAATCTCCACTCTAACCTTCCCACCCATTGAAAAGTCTTGAAAAGTCCGACCTATTAAAATGTAAATATCATACTTTGTACAATAACAATACCAGCCAGCAACTCATTAGAAGGAATCTATTTCTGTTTCCTAACAAAGGAACTACAAAGAATAGAATCCAGGGTGGAAAGTGAGTTAGGTAAAGAATAAAACAGGAAAAGCATTCAGTGTGGAATCCTCTTTAGGCAAACTGAATCCTGGGAGAGACCATGGGCTGCTGTGGATAATGGTGTGGCTCAGGCACCCGGGCCAGGAGGGACAAGATGAAAGAATGAGAGAGTAAATTGACCTCTCTGAACAGGATGGGCACTATCAGAAGTGTATGCCCGGGGAAGGAAGATAAGAGAGGGTTATTATAAAACACAAGGTGAAAAAACTGTTCCAAGTATTGCATACCTTGCCCTTTACCCAAATAAGTTAAAAACTTATGGCCACACAAAAATCTGCACAAGGATGCTTATAGCATCTAAAATCATAAATGCCAAACATGGAAGTAACCAAAATGTCCTTCAGTGGTCAATAGGTAAACTGTGGTACATCCAGATAATAGAGAATCATCTGAAGCCAAAAGAAATGAGCTCCTAAGCCTTGAAATACATGGAGACAACTTAAATACATTTTACTAAATGAAAGGAGCCCATCTGAAAGTCTAGATACCGTATGATTCCACGTATATGACATTACGGAAAAAGCAAAACTATGGGGAGAGTAAAAAGATCAGGGGTTGTCAGGAGTCAGGGGAGGGGGAAGGATCAATAGGCAGAGCACACAGGACTTCTAGGGCAGTGAAACTACTCTGTATGCTACTGTCATGGCGGTTACATGTCATTATACACTTATCCAAATCTGTAGAATGCATAACACCAAGCGTAAACTGTAGTGTAAACTATGGATTTGGGGTGATAATGACGAGTCAGTGTAGGCTCATTGGTTGTAATGAATGTATCACTCTAGTACCGGATGTTGATGGTGGAGAAGGCTGAGTGTGTGAGGTCGAGAAGTAGATGGGAACTCTCTGTACTTTTTACTCAGTTTTGCTATAAACCTAAATCTGCCCTAAAAAATAAATCCTATTTTTTTAAAAAAGCAACTGTTTAACAACTTTGTCTAGAACAGTCCTTTTTTAATCTTTACTTTGGTTTTGTTTTTAATCTTTGCTTTTTTTAAGTTACAGACCTCTTTGATACTCCAACAACAGCTATATATTCTCTCCCACCCCCAAAATAATAAGTACTTCCACACATTTTCACAAAACAGTGCATTCAATTTCCAGTGTTCACAAATTCACTGAAATCCATCCATACAACTAATACTAGCTAATTTTATTGCATGCTGCCAAGTATCACACTCTTCTTAAGCGACGTATAATGCTCTGTCTTATTTGTCCCAGCAACAACATTATAAGATAGATATTAACATCCTTATTTACTTAGGAAGAAGTTTAATTGCAGGAAATTTTTTAAACAGCTGCTGAGTGTTTGAGCAGGGACTCCTACCTGGGCTGATACCAAAGAGCATGTTTCTAACCTTTCCCTAGAAGAAAGTCTCCGGCTCTGGTAGATCATGGACCCCTGCTAAACAGGCCTCACCTAAGAATGCTTCTATTTGCCTGTTCCCAAGTTCCTATTCTTCTGTCAATAAAGTATTATGTAGGGCCAGCATGTGGAGATTACATAGAGCTGAACCTTCATTGGAATAGAAGGTAATCATCGCAGATGATCCAATTTCCACAATTGACCCTACTCCCACTCCCGTCTATTCTGCCACCTACCAGGACATAAGTGATGGGAAAGAGCAGAGCCTCTCTGTATATACCTGACAGAAGAAAACTTGGTTATGCTTGAAGGATCAAGCATAAAACTTGAAGGATCATTGCCACAAACAGAAAAAAACTGGGTTAGCTTAACATGAGTTTCAGCATTGGTACCTGAAAAGGAATATTCCATAATTAGTAGAGATTCATACCCACTAACACACAAACCACGTGTATTAGTAGAGATTTGCAAACTCTGAGTAAATTGAATCAAACATGAATAAATGGAATAAGGATCAAAAACAAAGTCTGAATCCCTTAATATGGTACAGATAAGCCCTCATAACTTTCGTCAGCCCCGACTTTATGGCTCTGGGTGTGGGGTATCTCTCAGAGGCTAGACCAACAGAGAGAGAGCTCTCTTCTCAATGTCTCAGAAGGACAACCAGTCTAAGATGTAGAAAAGAGAATGCATTGTTTTCCCTCCTGGATAAGTTTGTAACTCTAATTTTTAAATCTTAGTGAACGAAATAATTGTCCACCAAGTCAAATAAAAACAGAAAAAAATGTATGTTAATCTGAGACACTTCCTTCTCTCATCCCCAACATTTAAATTTTCACATGTCCTAGGAATTTAACCATTAAAATATCTTCTTAGGCTCTTCCATTATTTGCCAGTATTATAATAGCCTCCCAACTAGTCTCCCACCACCAGCCTTAAGCCTATCTGCAAGCCTCTTATCAACACCATCGAATGAGTCATTTATTCTAAAGCATGAATCTATTGTTCTCTTACTGAAAGCTCTCACTGTGTCCTCATTGCTTTCAGATTGCATCGAAACTCTTCAACATGTCATAACAGGTCCTAATGTCCATGAATCTGTACTCCATGCTCCACCCACAGCAAACCACGGGCACCATTTTTTTGTCAGTGCATACTTACAGAGAATTTACCTGCCCATAACACACATCACCCCCAAATCCTGCTCTCTCCTGCACCCAGCAAGAGCATCTCACCAATTCCCATCATCTACATTATCCCAGGCTCTTCAACATTCAACTCAAGTATCACCTACTCTTGAAAGTCTTCTTTGAAAGTCCAGCTTGGGTAAGGAGTGTCCATGGCTATATAATCTAATAGGCCCATCATATGCTAATGGCCCCAAATAGGAAGGGCACCAAAAAAACTAAGAAAAAATATTAGTCTGAAATCTTTTGATTCCCTTTTTAAAGCAATACAATATTTATCCAAGACAAAATTCAAAATTTTGCTGATCTTCATTGTACTGGTTTTATAGTTAAACATTATTTTTATGTTTAATTACAAAAGAGTACATGCAATATCATCTTTACAGTGACACACCCTGGGCATCCCTCCTTTGTGCTCCTATAAGTAAGATGCCCTTTATAATTGTTGTTTTTCTTGAACAGTATCCCAACTAGAATGTGAGTTTCTCCTAAACAGGAACTATGGCTTTCCATGTTTACACCGAGTTGTCATTATGCCTATCAAATACTAGGAGTTTAATACATGCTTATATGCAGGAGGAAAAAATGAGTAAGAGAAGATGGGAGGGAAGAAGAAAGAAAAAGAAGGAAGAGGGAAGAAAGAAGGAAGTTCCCTCTAGCCCTAATATCCTATGTTTCTAATTCTGAAAGTAAATTCTCAATGCCCATTTTGCCCTGATATCTTTGTTAGCAACAACAGAAAGGCAGCTTTAACTTGGGCAACTAGGAAGGCAGCTAAAGTCAGTCCTTGTCAAGCCCATATACTCTAAGGATGAGCACATTGTTCAATGGCTCTAACCTAAAAAGGTTTTTAACATGAATCCAGTCTCAACTTTGAGCTCCCACAGAATACATAACTAGACACTATCCACCATCTTGCCTGACCTGCCTGGTTTCTAATACATACCTGAAGATATTCTCTGAGCCACCAGAGTCTCAGATACAAACCAGAGGATCCCAGAAGCTGGACACCTCTGCATGACAACTTGCAGAGGAATCCTAACCTGAGGCAATCCAGTAAAAGCGGTGTATTCCCAAAAGCAGTGTGCTCTGCTCACACAAAACCATGGGCAATGGCCTACCCACTCTACCCTATTTGCAAAATGACAAAAGCCTACAAATTCAAGGCCCCTTTTTCCTATTAAAAATAATAAAAAGCTAAACTGAGACATATGTTAAATGAGAGCCAAAGTATTTTTGAAAAGTTATAATGAATTCTTGTGACAGAAATTATATTATACATAATATAAACATCTGTATTTAAGGAAGATAATGGTTTAGCCCCAGGAAATGATAGCTAAGCAGTGATGACTTAAGCAAATGTTTTATAATTAATGGAAATAAAAATTACATATCATTACAGTTAAGAGATGCTGGGAGAATGCGACAGGAGGTAACTAATACCAATGGACTTTAATGCAAGAGATAATTAAAGTTTCTAGAAAAAAAGACTCCCCCAAAGCCCAGGCGCTCCCCGGGACCTGTGAGGCCCAGGCCCTGGAGTATTTTGGCACTCCTCTTCTTTTTGTATAGACTTCTTTGTTTGGCTGATTAAATTAGTAGGAGGAAGCTGTGA
>CM052541.1:68999820-69147320 GCA_028533065.1 Trachops cirrhosus
GGTTTACAGGAACAAATATAGAGGACACATGGACAAAACTAGGGGTGTTGGAAAGGGGAGGAATTGGTGGGTGGGCTGGAATGGGAATAAAGGATAGAAACTGTACTGAATAAACTAAAATAAAAATTTAAAAAAAAAAGACTCCCCCAAAAAGGGAAGCTACAAAGAGATTAAATTTCTTAAAGTTCAAAAATGTTACATTCTACTATTTAAACCCCATTATATACCTAGTGAACTACTGGCACAGCCATGTCTTAACTTCATCAGAGCCAATTCACCTTTTAAAATGAAATATTCAGAGGCAAGCTTGTGGCCTGGTGTCTTGGGTGGCAGATCAGAGTTTCAAAGCCCTTAAGACACTGTAGCACTGGTTCTAAGTCAAAATTGCCTTCATTAGAAGTTATGTGATAGCAACAGATACAACACAATTTGGCCAAATATTTTAGTGTTCTTTCACTTGGTAATTACTACTTTAGTGAGAATCTCAAGTAAGAGACAAGGCTAGAATTTGGCCTACAAAGAGAAACATATCAAGTAACTGGCCAAATTTATAATGACAATAACAAAGAGTATTAAAATCTCCCCTGAAGACAGGTTCCTCCAGAGCAAAATCCCAGAGGCCAGCCAGTGGCATGTCCCCTCTCTGAGTCTTCCCCCACACAGAGCAGCAGAGCAATGACTTGGGTTGCCCACCCTGACTTCACACCATTCAACTTACTAATGCACTTTTCTATAATAGGCCACCCTACCAAGACAGGAAGTCAAAGCAGCTCTATCTAATACATAAAAACAAACATGGGAAGGCTGTCAAAATGAGGAGATAAAGAAATATGGTCCAAATGAAAGAACAGGACAAAGCTCCAGAAAAAGAACTAAACAAAATGGAGATAAGCAACCTATCACATACAGAGTTCAAAACACTGGTTATCAGGATGCTTCAGGAACTCCTTGAGCACTTAAACAACATAAAAAGACCCAGGCAGAAATGAATGTTGCATTAAGTGAAATAGAGAAAAATCTACAGGAAACCAACAGTGGAGGGGATGAAGCTGAGAATCAAATCAATGTTTTGGAACATAGGGAAGGAAAAAGTGTTCAATCCAAATAGCAGGAAGAAAAAAGAGTTCAAAAAAATCAGGATAGGCTTAGGAACCTCTGGGACATCTTTAAACATACCAACATCTGAATCATAGGGGTGCCAGAAAGAGAAGAGGAAGAGCAAGAATTTAAAAACTTATTTGAAAAAATAATGAAAGAAAACTTCCCTAATTTGGTGAAGGAAATAGACATACAAGTCCAGGAAGCAAAGAGTACCAAACAAGATCAACCCAAAAAGAACCACACCAAGACATATCATAATTCAATTGCCAAAGGTTAAAGATCAAGAGAAAAATTAAAAGCAGCAAAAGAAAAGCAGTTACCTACAGGGGAGCTCCCATAAGACCGTCAGCTGATTTCTCAAAAGAAACTTTGCAGGCTAGAAAGGACTAGCAAGAAGCATTCAAAGTGATAAAAAGCAAAGACCTACAACCAATATTACTCTATCCAGCAAAGCTGTCATTTAAAATGAAGGACAGATAAAGTGCTTCCCAGACAAGGTAAAGCTAAAGGAGTTCATCATCACCAAGCAGTTTTTAAATATGTGAAATGCTAAAGGGAATTATATAAGAAAAAGATAAAAATGGTGAATATTAAAATGACAATAAATTCACTGCTATCAATAATCAAATCCAAATAACAAACTAAGCAAACAAACAGAACAGGAACAGAACTGTAGACATGAAGATAATTTGGAGGGTTATCAGTTGGAAGAGTGAAAGGGGAGGAGGGGTGGAAAGGTGCAGAGATTAAAAGCACAAATTGGTAGGCACAAAATAGACAGGGGGATGTTAAGAATAGTATAGGAAACAGAGAAGCCAAAGAACTTATATGTATGACCCATGGACTTGAACTAAGAAGAGAAGATTGCTGGAGGGAATGGGGGTACGGGAGGGGGGAGGCAAAAGGGAAAATTGGAACAACTATGATAGCATAATCAATAAAGTATATTTTTAAAAGTTAATTAAATAAAATCTCCCTTGAAGCATCCCTGTTGGTTCATTGATTTCATCACAAATATAAATTCAACCAAAGCCCTGGCTGGTGTGGCTCAGTGGATTGAGTGCCAGCCTGTGAACCAAAAGGTCACTGGTTTGATTCCCAGTCAGGACACATGTCTGGGTTGCTGGCCAGGTCCCCAGCTGGGGACATGCAAGAGGCAATCTATCAATGTATCTATCGCACATCAATGTTTCTCTCCCTCTCTTTGTCCCTCCCTTCTCTAAAAAAAAAATAAATAAAATATTTAAATTCAAACGAAATGATGACTCAAATCCTTCACCAAGTCTCCAGGAAGGGCAGTGTGCAGGGGAGAATACAGTGATGGATACCAGATAACCAGTCTAGAAGGGCAACTATTAAAAAACTAAGGAAGAGCTAGATAGTGTTTGGCAGTTTAATAAATTTTTGTTGATCGCCCCCCCCCCAAAAAATAAGGAGCCATCACAGCTTTAATTTGGGCATTAAATATCTGAAGAATAAGATTTAGCCCAGTTGTGCTTCAAAATGAAAACCCAATACTGGGTTAAGAACAATAGTTATAATGATAGTTGAACATTAGAATACTTCAAAGTATACAATATGCAATTTTTTAGTACCATTAACTGAGGAATATAACATTTCCTGAAACACAATCACAATTCTCTTTCAACAGTGTTGATATAGTTTTTATGACCTAATTTTTGTCATAAAAATGGAGACCTTTTTTGGCTGGCTTGCTTTAAATTACAGTATTTAGTTGGAAACTAATTTTAGGGTATTATCAATTTGACATTTGAGTTTAAAGAACACTCAGAATCACAAACTGACACAGAATATAGAAAGACTATATTTTTCTTTTTATCTTCAGCTGAAGACAAGTTTATTGATTTTAGAGAGAGGGAAGAAGGGGGGGAAGAGAGAAACTTCAATTGGTTGCTTCCCATACATGCCCTGACCAAGAATTAAACCTGCAACTTTTTGGTGTACAGGATGATGCTCCAACTAACTGAGCCACCCTACCAGGACAGGGAGACTATATTTTTTAAATATATTCTTGCCAGTGTGCTACCTATGTTCCTCCCAGTGATTCACCTGAGGCACTGAACAAGACAACTATTTCATTTCCTGAGAACCAGCCCACAATCCCCTTGATGAGGTGTCTTGGGCAGACTTTCAATTGAAGGCCCCCAACAACTTTTCCCCAATATCTTAGAACTGACTTTTCTTTGTCATGAGGTCTCATTCTTCACCACCAACACCTCACTCTTTAGCAGTCCTTACTTCTCAATGGCCCAGCATTGAGAAAGAAACAAAAAATCATACATATGCCCTACCAAGTAAGGCACACTGTTGTCCCATTGGCCAGCTCACTCATCAATGCACCATGTTTGTTAACATTCCTAAAGACATTTGTGCAGAGAACAAATTGATGGCACCCATGTTTATATCAGAAATTTCAGAAATGGCAAGAGATTTATTCATGGAATCTTAACACCCATTCAGACTGTCATAAAACACAAAGGACCAGATTCAATAAAAACTCTGTCCAACTTTCACAACACTAAAGTCTGTGTAAGCCTTCAAAACAAAATCATTTTTTCCAGTTTTGCAAAGGGCTGTTCAAACTTCAGTAGCATGGAAGCCAGCTGGGGCATTTCTGTATTCATCCCCTAAATTAGTTTCAAACGTGGTTTTGAGGACCACATTTGATCAGAAGAATTTCATGCTCTCTCTCTCTTTCTCTCTCTCTCTCAGCGTATTTCAGAGTACATCACATGCAGAACAAACAACAGAACTGCGGCATATGTCTCATGCAGTTAAAAGCTTTAAAACTGGCCCATAAAACAGAATTCTTTGGTACACAGTGAAAAATATTTTTTGATTCCATAATCCATACTGCAGTAAAGTTGGGTATAGTCATTTTGAAAAGTTGCTGTGTCCATAGACAGCTGTTCTTCATACATACTGGGAATGTTTCCTTTACATTCCTAAGGACATAAGAGTTTGACATTAAGCCAATACCTCTAGTAATGGTGAAAGCTAAACACACCCCATACTGATGCTTTTACTCTCCCAACAAACTTTCTCCCACAACTAAAATGTTAAAACTTTTACCCCACAGCCCACATTCAGAGATTAGTCCAATAACTAATGTTCTGTCCAAGTAAAATACATTTTGTCATAGCTTGAAAATGTTACCTTTCACAGAAGTATAGTATTTCGGACCAGCAGGGAACATATGTCAACATTATCTATTATTACCCAATGTCAGGACCAAAAAGGGAAGGTGGGTGGTGGATGTTAATAACGACTTAAGCGATTTCTAAAAGAGGCATTTGAGAAGTACAAAGCCAGAAGTTTCAAATGTTTTGTCTTATTTTCGCTGTGTCAGCAACCTGCCCCCCCACAAGAACAAACCTAATGCTGCCTCCAACCCAACGCCTAGTTCTCTTTTCAATTTTAGCCAACGCTTTGCTAAGCTGGAAAGTTTGAAAAATACCCTAGAAAACTTCTCCACCAGAAATGAAAAACAAAAACATATGACCAGCCATGATGAAAGCAACTCCCACTCGCTAAGAAAAAGATTTTCAATCACAGAAGCACACAGCTTTTGGATTTGAAAATTTATTTTCATTTTTCAAGCTACTTGTCTGGTGTTTAGATTTGGGGGTTTGGTTTCTTGTTTGACATTGGAGGAGCTGGGGGAAATGCTGGTGGGGAGTGCACTTATATTTAAGCAATTTTGACAAAGGTAAGCAGAAAACATTCTCCCCCTCTAACAAGGCTGAGGAGGGGACAATGCCCATCCCCAGTTGATATGGGTTTCCCCTGCAGGAAGATCTGAAAGTCACTTTCCAAAACAGTCCAAAGGAGGAAATGCGTCTCCCACTTTTCCTAAAGTAGGATCAAGTTGTGGCACAAAATATACTGTGAATCAATGTCTCACCGTAGCCTTTATCCTGGGCAGTCAAGACCATAAAATGCAAATGTGCTTGAAGGTATCATGATTGGAAGCAATTAAATTCTTCTTGTTCTTTTGGGCCATGTGGTTCCACC
Source organism: Trachops cirrhosus (assembly GCA_028533065.1). NCBI lineage: Eukaryota > Metazoa > Chordata > Mammalia > Chiroptera > Phyllostomidae > Trachops > Trachops cirrhosus. The sequence goes on from CM052541.1 coordinate 69,004,957, forward strand.
AAGTATTTCTCAAGGAAAAGAAATTTGAGTTCTTACCTCACCATATGAGCATTTGAGGGAATTATTTTGGGTCACAGGTAAACGCCTGTGTCCTGGCTGTACACAGGTACAGAAAGTACTAGGGTAACATGTCCCCTGAGTCCTGGGAATTTTATGCTATCCGTCAGGAGCACAGGATTTTGGATTTCTGGGCCTGTAGGAAAGTGGGTTCTCATTCACTAATTTGTTTGGTTGCTGCCAAACTGAATCTCTCCCTTGGAAGAAATCATTTGAGAAAGATTGTAATACAAAAGCATCTAAATAAATTGTTCATGCTAGGAGACCTTTAGAACCCAGGAAACTCAACCCATGGCAGAGCACGTGCCGTGAGACTGTGGAGGAAGGGGGCAATGCTTACTGCATTGACTTTTGGAGGAAGTTATCTTTACTTGTTCTTCCTCATCTCACTCAGTTTCTGAGGACAGAAGTCATAGACCTGTAGGTTCCTTCTAGATGTAGCACAAAAGCAAATGAATATTTCAATGCTATTATTTAACTAGTTGGTATTGCTACCCAAACAGTATTTTAATTGCTAAGTGGCAGAATTCCTTATTCATCCCACAACTGAATGGTGGATTTCAGTCAAATTATAGAGAATTTTTCACTTTTCATATGATGTGATTTTGCCCAATGCCCCAAGCACTGGAGAGTGCTTTGAAGTAATTTCCAGTGTCATGGGAGAGGCGGAGCTCCTTTAGTTCCCTCAGTTCATCAGTCCTCTCTGACCTGCTCCTCTGGGGCCATGTTTATAACATGGCTGGTGAGGTCAAGGGTTTCATTTGCACTTGGGGTAGAGGACGAAGTGAACCAGACACATCTCATTTAGAGCATGGCTTCAGTGAAGCTCCACCTGAACTAACAAACCATAGACAATATTGTACAAAAATGATACTAATTTAGATATTAGAAAAATTGCTAAATGTTGAGATGGAAAGAATCCTTAAAAGTTCAACTTCCTGATTTTTAAAGATGAGAATTGAAGCCAAGAGACTTGGAGCAATTTGCTATGTCACACAGCATAGTAGCTGCCCTGATTCCACTCCATTTTTGCATGACATCATGGGAAACTAAGTAATAGTGTTGGCAGTTAGGATCCTGGTCCCCTGGGGACAGAGAGAGTGAAGTAGCACATTAGAAAGGGTGTGAGGGGATCATCCTTGGTGCTGACTCCTGGGTAAGGATGCTGTTTACAGGGGCTTCTCCACCTATGATTTGGTCACTGTTCTGCAAGGATATTATCCTTCGATTTAAAAAAAAAAAACAGAAGGAAAGGAAAGAAAGAGAAAAATAAATGCAGTAAGCTAGATATACAGGGTCTGGCACAAATAATGCCCCTCTTTTATTACAAAATCATAAGTATGTAATTCTATAACATAACAATATCACAATCAAGCACAGCATATGACATTTTAGGTGAAATGTTCAAATTAAAACTATAAATTATTACACCCATATCATTACCCTACCAACCACACTCATGCAGATGTTACTTCTGCCGGACCCTGTGTGTGTGTGTGTATGTGAGTGTGAGTGTGTATGTCATTTCTAGTAAAAATGTCTACATATGAAATTTAAGATAAAATTAAACTCTACACACAAAAAGGACTGACCTAAGTTAGTTTATCATTCCAACTCCAACACTGGGAAATAAGAATATCATAAAGAAAAACAGTAACATGCTGAACAAAAATAATAATAATATTAATAATTTTAATTTGAAATGTACTAATCAGGTGACCCAATGTTCTATTACTTTATGTTCCTTGAGCTTCAAACAACCTGTCCTCTAAGGAGAGAAGTTAATTCATATGATCATTTTATAGCCATGCAAACCAAAGTTCACAGAGATTTATTAACTTGCCAGAGGTGACACAGCTCATAGCTGGAACGGCAGGAAGGAAAAGCTGGGTATTTTGAGCCCTGCATATCTAGGTGTTCTCTCCACTCCAGTGCATTGCCAGTAATAACAGTATCTTGCTTTTGTGAAGACACTGAGCACTCTCATTCATTCCACAAAACACACACAAAAGATCAGGCACTTTATAGATTACAAACATGGAATGGAAACCTATCTTCAAGAAATTTGGTTTTTTTGTAAGGAAGTGAAACAGCTTAGTTTTTAAGATATAAATTCAATCACCAAAAATTAATCTCATGGGCCAGTTTTTGTCTTCACTTGCATTTTGAGGTGGCCAGAGTCTAAGAAAAGCTGAAGAAGCATTTTTGGCTAAAATTGCCGAGAATTAAGTTCCTTTTTGAGGCTAGAAACATTTTTAGGGGTAAAAGTGGGGGAAGATTTGATATTTTAATTTTTTTCTCTGCTGGTGCATGACTCACAGATAGACTTTCTTCCTTATGGAGAGGTTCATAGATACTAACAAAAATGTTAGTATAAGTTTTTGTTGATTTGGAATCGAAAAAAATGTAAATGATGCATAATTTCTACCACACTCCATGTAGTAGAATTTGCAAAGAAAATTTTAAAAGCTTGGAAGTGTTAAGATTAAAAGATGAAATTATGTCTGGGTCTTTTTCCTATGGATGTCATCTGAGCAGCAAACCTGAATGAGCTTTGGAAACATCACCAGTTTTAATGTTGAGCACATTAATTTGTATGAGAGCCTCCTGGGTGAAGAGGTCAGATGTTCTGCTTCAGAGTTATCCTTGAACCTTTTCCTGGTTAATATCATCACAATTCTTGCTTGTTATATTGGCCTATGATTAATGGATGACATTTGCCTGAATTTGGATTGAGTGTTAATATACCATGTTAGACTACAACTGACAGGCTCCCTTTTTCAATTTATTTGAGGCTTCTTGCAGAAAAATTGTAAAACATAGGACGGATCCAGATACAACCAGCCAAAAGCAGACAGCAAAAAGAATTGTGCCAAATTAATATAACTCAAATAATCACGGCATTGCAGAGTTTAGCCATTTGTTTTTGACCCCTATATTACCAATTTGGAGCACCGCACAAGCCAGTGTCTGTGGTTGCCACAAGAGGAATAGCTGTGAGGTTTAAAAATACCGAAATAATAAGCCACAAACCTAGTTCATATGTGAATTAGCACGATCTTTCTGAAGGAAAGGATTCTAATATGAACTAAAAGCCTAAAATCCATACATATTTTTATTCCAGCAATTCCACTTTTAGAGATATGTTTTAAGAGAATAATCAAGAGTATGGACAAATATGTGGCTACATGAAACATTTATGCCAAGCATATTTACAAACTTGAAAAGATTGGAAACAAACTAAACGCTTAACAATACGGACTTAACTAGATAAATGATGGTGCAGCCAAAATAGCGCTGTGAAAGAACATTTAATGATACTAAAATATATTTAATATATACTCTTTCATAAAAAAGAGTTTAAAAATATAGTAGGATTTACATTTTTTAAATGTGCATATAACATAGCATACATAGATGAAATGTTTGGAGTTGTGTGAAACAAAATATTAATGAGGGTTATTTATAATTGTGTAATTGTGGGTGGTTTCTAAAATTTTCATTTTGTACATCTGTACTTCCTAAATCTTATAAAATGAACATGACTTTTACTTTGGTTAAGAGAAAAACAAAACATTTTTTGATAAAGAAGAACTGGTCACCACTATATAACAGAAGTATTTGTCAACACAACAGATGCAAAAAAAAAAACAATCTTACAGGCACATTATTTATCTTAGGTTCTTTTCCATTCCAAGTTAAAAACCCTTTTTTAAAAAAATTAAAATAAAATATGATGGTTGTTTTTAATTACTCTGTTTTTCTGTCTACCCTTTAATGTTAAATATTAAAATTATCTGAGGGCAATATCTCAAGTATCTATTTAAACACAGCAGTGTTGTTCAGTGGGCTACAGCCTTGATATTTAATCTACTGTTATAAGTTTACATAATCTTTCAGTGTCTCAACTTAATTATTAATAAAAGGGGGACAGGCTGTGAGTCATACTCAGATAGTTGAAGAATGTTAGACCAATCAAACCAAAAGGGTGCTTTAATTTCATTTGGTCCCAGTTCCTTCATTAGAATAGGATTAAAAATAAATATAGAGAAAGAGATGGAGAAAGTGAGTCACCTAATTTACATCCAAACTAATGCAAACAAGTATTTCTTTAATAGGTGTTCAGTAGCTGAAGTGCTAAATCATAGCAACTTAGATGTAACTTCTTAATGGAAAATCTTAGCATTTTTAATCTTACTGTAGATTTTTTTACCTTGTCAACTCATAATTCATCTGATTTTGATAGAGAAAAATCTTCTACTTGGAGACAAAGTTAAGCTACAGTACACCTCAAACTAAGTAAAGATGAACCTCTTCTGAAACAATGGTACAAAGGAAAAAGCAAATTATATTTTATAACTCAGACAAAACAGTCATCTGCCAAAAGAATATTACCTTCTTTTAATTATTAGAATAAATCATTCCATGGAAAACAGTTTGGCACATAGTGAAGATAAGAGAATGATAAATATAATACAAAACAATAAAAGGAGGTAGATTCTTTATTCGAGCAAACTCATCCTAGTTGCCAGTGAAACCCTTGAAGGACCACATCACAGGTACCTCAGAAGCCTCAAAATGTCCACGGTGCTTCAGGTGTAAGACCTGGCTATAACCTAGTCTGATTAACACTGACCCAATTTAATCTTCAATAACTAGCCTTTGGTAGTATTCCAATGAAAACAAAACATCTGAAACTCCTTCTCAAGAAAAATTAGTTGTTAGGAGAAAAGATGTGGTAGGTATTTTATTCACTAAGCGTGGCTTGAGTAAACCTGGAGCTGATGATTTGTGCTTGACCAGGTAGGGCATTTGGAGGTAAAGCAGTAGATTGGAGCACAGCATGGGATGCTGCTTGGGCTCAATTTTTAAGGAGCTTCCTTTTATCTAAAAACACTTGTGGCACTAAGAACCCAGGTAAATTTCTAGAAACTTTTCACGTCTTCGGTTTTGAGCCCCCAGCAGATACTCGGAAACTACACTTGCAACCAGAAGTCTGGTTGCTTTGTTCTTTTAGTTAAAAGAAAGAAAGTGAATAAACCTAGTAAATTATTGCTGTCTCCCACCACACTGAGCCAACTGCCCAGTGATCTTCAGGATCCCTGGATGAAGTCTCTTTCCATAGGCAGATCTGCCCAATCTATGACCAGGTTTTCTGGCAGTGCTGAGAGTACCACTTCTCGCTTTTTCTAAAAGTTGTTTTACTATGGTGGCTGGATCACTATTGTGCACTGACTTTCTATTAAGTCCATCCTTCAGACTCACCTGCCAGTAGCACTTTTAGCTCCACAAAATGGTACATCACCCTGGGAAATATCTCTTCATGAAACATATTTCCTGTATTAATAATTTAGCTCTCCCTAAATTTCTGTTTGGGTCTCCCTCAAAAACCATACGTCCCCCTTTAATCTAAGCTATGTTGACCTTGACTAGAACTCTGTCCACTAACCCACCTCCCAGTAAGGTTATCCAATACCTCCCCACTATATTTCTTTCAATGATATCTGAAAGACTGTGGAACATTTAGGAGAAAATCTCAGTTGTCTGAGGCCACAGGCCAGTTTAGTGAACTTTGGCTCACTGGCTCAATCTCCTAAAGGACTGGCATTCATGATGAAGTGAAAGAGAGCAGATACATGAGAAATAGGAAATCTCCAATAATAACCATGGTTTGCATAGAAAAATCGAGAGCATAACATTTGACACTAGACAGCACAGGTCTCACTCTGTTCACATACAATAGTATTATGAGAAAAGGAAGAGAATAAATATAGAGCATATTTTTCAAGAATTTTGGCCATGAGTATAAATGATGAACAAATAAAAATTATCCACAGAGAGCAGAGCTGAGAAAATTTGGTGTGGTGTTTCCATTTATGTTAATTTTTTCAGTTAGGGGAAATGTGACTGTAATAATATGTATAGCTTCCATTTAGTGCATACTCTGTATTAGGGAGTTCTTTACTTACATTTTCTTATTTAATATGCACAATTGCCCTTCCCTATCCCCATTTTATGGTGAGGAAATCAAGGTTTAGAGAAATTTAATAACGTGCCCATTGCCAAACAATTAGTGAATGAGATCACCTTGTTCAAACTGAGGTCTACAGTCTCTGAAGCCATGCATGCAAATGAAGGCAGTGAAGAGGGGGAAAAGTGGTTCTATATCAAAAGGGGACATTACAAGTAAAATGGTATTGAATGATGATCAGACAATTAAAGTTTGTAGGAGTCTTTAAAGTTAAATGCTTGTACTGCATGGGATGCTAAAAGTTTGTTGAAGAGTAGAATTTGGTACAACTGGTCTGTCTTGGACATCAGCCAATCACTTAGTTACTGATCTTATGATTAGTTTCATTCACTTTCCAAACACCCCACAATTTAAGCCAGGAGCTATGCATACTGCATTCCTTAAGCCAACATAATACAGTCTTACACAGTAATAACAATAGTAACTGCAATATGGTTCAAAAATAAGTGATTTAGATTGAGATTCAAGAGACCTAAGTTATAACTGAAGATTTGCTAACTAATTTTGTGAGTCTAAGTAATTCACTTAACTTCAGAGAGACTCATATTTCCAGTCTGTGGAAGAGGAGATTAATTTATTCAACAAATATCTGTTGTGGGCCTACAATGTTGTAGGCACAATTACATGTGCTACAGAGTGTATTCTCTACCTCAAGTCTCCATTCCCCTGGAACTTACATCCTAGTAATATGTAGCAGAGCCAGAAAATCACAAAGGAAGCTAATCAAAAAAAATCTTAGAAACTAATGTGTAGACAATAACACAGGGAAATGTGAGAGAATACACAGCTACGAGATAAATTTCAGGCTCTTACCATATTAACAGGTAATGGCGGGCCTTGGAAAAGTATTGAATATATTCAAGATAGGAAAAAAATAAGACTTACCGATAGATTGGATATAGAGTGGTAAAAGTAATAAGAAATCAAGGATAAGTCCTTTACAACACCTATATAGATGAGGTTGGCATTTACTGAGCTAGAGAAAAATGATGAAGAGCAGGTTCAAGCGTTTATAAATCACGAGTTTTGTTGTTGATTATTAGACATTGCCCTATGTGACCTCGGAGGTTATTCCCATTATAACATTCTGTAACTCTAAAATGTTATGAGATAAGTCTTTTTGAGAGATGATGAGAAGTAAATTCTATGTCAATGAGGGACTCATTGACATAGGATAGAAATGATAGCCAAAAAAATCTAAGACATAGAAACTGTATGTGAGCCCAGTTGGTAAAATCATGAACTCAGGTGTCTAATTCACTGAGTATTGAGATAAAGAATAGGACAAAGAAGAAAATTGTAGATCTAGAGACAAAGTCATTAGAGACTTAGTACATTGCCTGGGAGAATTTTTATAGAGCGGACAAAAGTAGGTCTACAGTTGTGAGTACACGAAACAGAATTTATTCTTATATTATTATTTATTAATTATCATATTATTTCCCACATGAACAACTGTAACCCTACTTTTGCCCCACCCTATATGATGTATAGAACATAGCATCTATATCTGGAAAACAGGAGGGCACAGTAAAGATGGCAGAGACCTCTCTCAGTCACCAGCTTGTGCAAGAGATCTCATTGCCTTTTTATTCTCATAGAATAAATGAATTAGGAGACTGTAGGAATATGACTGGGTGGGTTTAGTGTGAAACCTGCCATTTTATTTTGTGAGGGCTGGACTTATCACCTCAGAAGTGTGAAAACAGGTGTGAAAAACATCCCCCCTTGTCACCCCTATTTCTTCTAATAAATGCGTTCTTTTTAAAACCTTTTACTCAGACAGTGAGTGATTCTAAATACCCCATGGTCTTTATTCCCCATGCCTCTTCTCTTCCTTCAATGGAATCATCTAAAACACCTGGGATAGGAATGCGCTGTCGTGATAAGTTGAGGGAGATGTGGGGTTAATTGCTATGGAACTCACTAGCATTCCACTTTGCTAGTAGTTACTATACTTGAAAATACTGGTTTGCAGCATCTGTTTCATGGGAGGATGCTCCTGCAATTTCGTTAGACAGCATGAGGAATATTTTTGCCCCCTTAAAAGGACCGGCATTGCTGGAGTCATGGTCACTGGCACAGGACAGATGACAAACTGTACTGTTCCCTTCTACAACCAGAACCAGATACACTCAAGGATTGTGGGAGAAGTTGCAAGTGAAAGTATTTCATAAGTTGTAGTGTATACACAAATATAAGCTGTGATTCTTATATTCTTATTCAATCATGAAGAAATGGATGTTGGGTATTAGTGGGTGGAATTTCTACCAATTTTTCATTCCTTAAGTCTGGCTCACAAGGGTACCTTCATAATCACAACTGGTTTTGAACAATCTGAGCAAACACTATTGCTGAGCAGAATGGTGGCTTGATATGTGTAGAATTTTACCATAAGAGTTTCACTTCAACACTAGATATTTGACATTCAATAGCACTGAAATAGGTAAAGGGCGGCTTTTTCACGCCTTTTTATATTTGGTAAGTGATAGGTTCCACCCAATTAGAGTTCCAATTTATTTTAAATGATAGATTTTACAAAAAATACCTCTCACCTAAACCCTCATCTCATGTATTTCTATCAAATTTAAGCCTCTTTTTTAAAGTACTGAGGACGATATAACCACTAAAATTGTGACCTGGAATACTTATCTGAGCAAATACATTTATCTCATAAGTTTGTTTTATATCTTTTTTTCCTGCTCAGAAAATGCTGGCTCCACTATTTTTTTTCTTTCCTAATACCATCCATTTTCTGATTCCATTTTTTCTAAGGTCATACATTATGACAGAAAATATACTATTTAGTGGTTTGACCCTTCCATCCTCAGTCATGTTTAAAAATGCTTTTTCTTTCTATCTTATGTCAGCAAAGTTAGAAAATAAAAAAGACACATCACAACATATTTATAAAGTAAAACAAATATTTACCATCTTTGGCTTTGTTTTAACTAATGTGCTGAACGTTTCTAAATGCATGTCTTCCTTAGGGGTTGCCCATGTTACATGAATTTTTTTTTAATGTGAGCTTTTAAATGATAAGGACTCAGTCTCCAACAAGCTGGGAGCACTGCAAATTCTCTCCCCCAGGAATTCACTGTGTTCCAATCACTGACTCCAACATGTTGGGGAACATGCTTTAAACACAACAATTCACGTGGATTTCAAGACTCAGATTATAAATATAACCAGATACCTTGCCATTAGGCCAACGGGCAGCATCCTGCCTCCATGTCCGCATCATTAGACAGCATAAAAGTGTTAGCGCTAACCTAATTTTGACCTTGCTTATTAAACATTTCCTTTATTTAAATAAAAAGTCTATTGGAGTCATTAATAATTCTTCTCCTTTTACTATTATCAATTGTTTAAGAGACTACAGGTGTTGGGAGGAAGTAATTAATTCATACCCACTCGAAGCACAATCAGCTTGTTGCCGTCTTTTCCAAGTCATGATTTCTAGAAATCTACGCTACACTCAGCTACAGAAAACAAACAAACAAAAAGACAGGAGCCAGACAGCAGTAGTAAAGACATTCAGATCGACAGGGCTTCCTACATTCACTGTTCTCCAGGTCAAAGTCAAGATAGAAATTCGACATAAAGGGCACTCTAGTCGTCAAATTCAAAACCCATTCAAAATACAAGAACAAAAATGAGATCAAAACACAAAGACACCACAGCTTTATTTTAAAAATGCTATTTAAACTATAAAGGATTTCCTGTTGTTCTTGTCTGAAATAATTTTATAGTATTCTTTTATTCTTGGGTTACTCTATATCCAAATAATCATGTATGTAAATGACTCACTACAATGGTGGATGCCACTGACAATGTAAACATTACTGTTTATCCAGAAGCATTATATGTTCATGCAAAAATGGCATTAAAAGCTTGTGGTCAGATCATAGAACCACAACTGTAATTGTTTATTTATATAGCTCACCATTACTCTGTAGTGTAAGTTTACATTTTTTTTAAATTTCTAAACATTGCTGAGTTAGTCTTAGAAGAGTGAAAAATGCATCGTTTGCCTATATGATTAAAGACAAACAGCTTAGGCCTATGCATGCAGCAAGATGCTTTAATATGGAAATTATTTACTTTGCCCTGGCTTATAGTTTTCATTTTGATGCTGCCCTTGAAACTCTATGATAACAGAGCTATTCAGTGGAATTTCTCCATTTTTTTCTTTAGTTCAGGGCAGCTGGTTTCTTTCCTCTCTAAGCAGAAAGCTGAAGTATATTTATCACTCTAGCAGTGACTCAAAACAAACAGGAAGTCTTCATCAGCCAGCTCCTGGGCATAGCTGATATTAGGTACTGGCAGAAAGGAAACAGAGACCTCATTCTGTGGGAGTCCGACAGAATGTACACGCAGATGCAGGCGATAACAAAGTTAGGGATGCTCCAAATGACCACCGTGTTCTCCCAAGATTAAGTGCTCTTGCAATGCTTGCCAGTTTTCAATCTGCAAAAATTCCTTCGTTTTCCTTTCCATTTCAGTCTGAAAGAGTAGTTTGAACTGGATACCACGAGCCTTAGAATCCTTGTGAACCTATGCGCCAAAGGAAACCTGGGAGGGAGCTATGCTATTCTGGGAGATTTGGCTTTGATCTGGTTGCTAGGAAAAAGCCCTGCTTTTGTCTGGGAGTATTCTGAATGGCTCCTTCAGTCAGAATGAGGCAGGCCTGCAGGTCACTGTCTGAATTAAGTGAAGAGGATTTTTTTAATGCTAAAAATGAAGTTGTCGCTGTGTGCCATAATAAAGCTGGGGAGAGCGAACTAGTCTGCGGAGCAATGGCCATGGCTCTTTGCCACAACTTAAACTCCGAGGTATACTGGGAAAATCACCAAAGCATGCTTGCAGATAAAATATATGCAAATGTTCCTCAGTGGCATGTAAGCTCCTGGAGACCTGTGTCTTCACCTCCTTTTTCAAATAAAACCTGTTTCAGATGCAAAGCCCACTTTGTTTTTATTAATACAAATGTTCACTATCAAACCATTTTTAACCTTATAAACAGAAAGTGCAAACATTCACACCTAACTTCCTATAGCTAAACCAAACTCAGAATGAATTAGACTGCAAACTGCTGATACTGGTTCAAAAATTATTTGGCAATACACTTTGGGAGGTCCTTCCAATATTTTTTTATTTGTTGACTAATCTCCTTAAAGATAATGCTTGTTACCTTTGTATAAGGACTCTATAACCATTATCTAATCTTCACAGATCCTGGCGAGGTAGAAAGGGAGTAAGTCTTATCTCCGTTCTACAGATGAGGAAACAGAGATGCAAGGAGGTTGAGTAACAAGCTCACGTTGAGTGGCAGCATGTTCTGTCCTATTGCGAAAATGACCGTAGGGCACAGGTTTTGGTTTTTCAGGAATGGGGCTGAATTTTCAACTTGTTGCTCCTATGTGTGCCAGTCCCCTTAAAGACCAGAATTTCTATAGTGGCTGCATTGACCGCTCATGCAACCTGTTGGAAAAATAGGCAGCAAACTGGCACAAGTGAGATTCAAACCCTTCATCTTGGTACCGTTGGCATCTGGTGTGGATGAGCTGAGCCATAGACTAAAAGCCTGAGTAGCTCAAAGCAGAAAGTTCCATTGCTCCCCTTCTAAATAATAGTGAGCTTATCTAGTTTTGTTTTCCCTCAAGTTGGCAACATATTTTACACTCCAAATCCTAAAATTTAAAATATAAATACAAAAATAAGAATGGGCTAAGAGGTAAACTATATGGATGAAAATGTAACCATAGTCAGAAAAAAAATGAATGAGTGAAAAGTGTACAGAGGCTGGGACCTTCAAGAGCACAGCATTGTCGTGGGACTAAAGTGGATCTTCACTTGTATTTGGACCTGTAGGTCTAGGCAGTAAAGATAAGGAAAGGTTCACAAGGAAAGGGATCCCTTTCTACATGATGTTAGATGTTCTCTCTCTTTCTCTCCCTCTCTCTGTCTCACTCTCTCTCTCTCTCCCTCCCCCTTTCTCTCTTGCTCCCTATTTCTTTTTCTCTCTCTATCTCTCCCTCTCTCAGCTTTATTGATATGATTGATAGACTCCTTTAAAGTAAATAGGGGCCCTTATTGCTCAGAAAATGTTACAGGAAGAATGTGTGCAAGACTACTAAAGCGTTAACCTGATGTGACCTGTATTGTAAACCAGGCAATGGGTGATTATCTCACAAAAACAGGCTGGGGAAACCTCTATGATATCTGAACACCTTCTAAAGGTTTCAGAAGCAGGATGGCAGCCCAGTGTATCTTTTGGAATGCAGATTTTCCTGCAGAACACCAGGCAAAAAACTCAGGAAGCCCAAACCAGACATCTCAGCCAAAAGGCAAAACAGAAGTGTTTTTGCCCTAGAGCATCCTATCTCAGTCTACCTATTTACTTCAATTTCTTTGCAAACTACATATAAAGCTGTAGATCTATGAACTGTGTATCTCTGAACACCACAATAATGTCCTTATTCTATCTCTGAGAGCCATGGAGCCAATCTAGATTTTAGTATCAGATAGATGGATTCCGAACTCTCTCAATCCGAGACTACTAGTATGCTGGGCTCAACTCCGAATGTGGAAAGGGATCAGATTGTTTTCCTGGATCCATGAAACAGGAGCAGGCTAGCAGTACCAACTAGCCAGACTGCACAGTGCTTCTTCAAGCCCTGCCCAAGGCCAACTCCGAAGACCCACTCCTGAATGAGACCAAACCCTGGGGCATGCACCCCCTCACTTATTCACCGCCACCTTGTACAAACCTCCCAGCACCCGGGAGACCTTGGCATTTATTTCTGTGTGTCACCATGGTTAGAGCTAAGCAAAGGCCAAAAATGAATTAGGTAAATATAGTCGGTTCAAGCACAAATTCAGCAGGTGAATTTATTTCAAACTACTCTTTTGGTCCTTCTCATTTAAGATTTTCTTTGGAGACATAGAAGAGAACTTTGTCATTCTTAAAGTAAAGAAAAGCAGTGTTTGATTTCCATATTTAGTGCATATTTAATCATACAAAATACCTAATAAAATCCTTTTTAAAGTTATTATGCATTTATTACAAGATTATCAATTTCAATAATGAGAACTTTATGGTTAGTATTGGGTTGATATGAGACAATTTATTTCCTGGAGATTTCTCTATTACTTAATTGAGTCACCTTATTCCTTCTGCCCCAATACACAACTGCTCCTGCTATTCTTTGAATTAATCTGGATAAAAGCCTTCTGTAAAAGCCATCTTCCTGGATCCACAGCCTCCTTTCTGAGCATTTGTTAACACATTATATTATATTAACATGAATCTACCCACCAGAAATTAGACAATCTATCCTGGTTTTTATATTTTTTGAAGGCTTACAAAGTGCTAATCACTAAAGCCCTGGTTTTGTGATAGCCTGGGAAAGCTCCAATTACCTCGTAGATCCTGAAGAAACAAAATTCCAAAAATTTTTCCAAAGAAAATTAATTATAGTTTTATTTAATTTGAAATGTAAATATCTGCCATTGGAGGTAGGAAGTGTGTCACTGTGGGACTTGGTGGGCTAGAGCCTTGTAACAATAGTCCATTGAAACTCCTCAAAGCTCAAAATCATTTTGCTTTCCCAGAAAAAAAAAAGAAAGAAATGCTATTCTTATTCTTAGGAACTTAAATTTTAACACACACCTTATGTCAGGCACAAAAAGGAACTAGGACAAAACCCATTCCAGGACATTTCCTCAAAAAGAATACAAGTTAGGTGTGTCACACATTTTCATGAATAAAATAAACACGATAATATCTAATAATACCATTGCACTATTATATGTGCTTAAATTACAGTTGTTCTAAGAAATGAGAAAATCTCTGGAATGGGACCAGGATTGCCTTTTAATTGTCCATTAGAAAAAGCAAAGAATAAAATCGCCTGCAATGGTTTTCTTTCGAGATCATTCACCTTACTTTTAAAATACCAAATCAAAAAACATATTGAGATGCATGGTGAGGCTGAGCAATAAAACCTAAGCGAACTGTCTCCTTTCCCCAGCTCAGGCTCAGCAGCTACAGCAAGCCCACAGTGCCAGCTTGAGACTGGCAAGGCAACTAGCATTGCACAAAACAAAATCTTCATTTTTCAGTCCCAATCTGATTCTATGGAGAACATCTCACTCTCTCTCCTCACCTTTTCTTTCCTTTTTTTTCTGAATTGAGGTCTTTTCTATTAAGGGTTGTTCTTCCATTATGTGAGATGCCCCCTAAGCCAGTGAAAAACAATGACAATTGTATTTTAACATGAAGATTTCTCTCCCATTCATTCCATGAATGAATGGCTTGTAGGACACACTGTTAATAATAAACTCCACCAACTGTGCCAACACAAGTGTGAGAAAAGCACAGGGAAGCTCAGGCTGGCCAAAGGAGCTCTCCCATACCTGCCTCGGCTGACTCCTTCCAAGAAAGCTGTTGAGTCAGCTTGCTTATTTACTTGCTTCCTTGCCAGGAAGGTATTCCTTTTAAAATGTAAAAATAGATAGTTGCTATACCTCTTCCTTGTCTTGAAATCACTATTTCTCTTAGAAAATAAACTCATAAACTCCATCTGTTAAGAGACTAGAGAACTGTGCTGGGCAAAACATACCCACATTTGTTGAAGGTGCAATCCTATACTGGCTGGGAAAGGAACTGGAAACAAGGAGGTCATTTCCCATTTAAATGTAAATGTCACCATGAAATACTGGCTAAAATCAAACATATCAAGACTGATTGCACGTGTCATAAACTCATCTCATCTGACCTTCCCAACACTTGTACCAGAGTGTCACTGTCACGGAATTGTCTGGATTCCAAAGAGCATTCTGGCTGAGTTCTCACCCACTCTGTGGATTAACTAACACCATTTTTTTTTCTTTTAAATCTCAGGCTTGTTTTCCCCCAGTAACACAAAAGCTTTTTAGTCTACCTACTTGCCATCAATAAGCTGATATGCAAATAAGAAAGCAACTTGGCTATTGAAATAGAAGATAGACAAAAATTATATACATGATTTACTCCACAACCTGCTTCATTTATTGGATAAAATATAAGCTTCTGCCCATTTCTCAAGCTATCTTTACTCCTATTCTTTGTATTCATTCATCGCCAGTTTAACAAATATTTATTGAGCACCTACTACTTTCAAAGCACTTTCTTGGACACTGAGTTTGCAGCACTGGATACTACAAAGCAAGTCCTTTGCTCTAGAGCCAAAATTCTCCTGGGAAGAGACAGACATAGATGTTGTTTTAGATAATTTTAGGAAATTATAAGAACTCTGAAGAAAATATACTTGGATGGAGAGGTAAAGACTAATTTGAATACAATACTCTAAACATACAGAGTGTGACTTGTTCCTTAACAAATCACGTATGTAACATTTCAGTTCGCTTGTCCAGGGCAAGGCTAGGATATTTCAGCTGATTATCTGTTGGAAGATAGCCAACCTGCACCCCCCAAAAAGTAAAAATGCCCTATAATGAGAATGAGTTGTTGAGTCTTAGGAACAGAAAAGAGGTAGGAAGACTGAAGCATAATGTAAAGCAAAATAAAGAAAGGGTGGAAGTTTGAGGGACTCAGACATTGGAATTTGTTCTGAAAGCAATGGGCAGCTATTGGAGGATATGAAATAAGGAAGAAATTTGATCTGATTGAGGCCTTCAAACATCAGAGTGAGTGTCAGCTTCCTGTGGAATCTAATAGAAGATTGAAGCAAGACAGATTTAGGATATATTTGTGAGTGAGTAGAAGAAAGAGGATCAAAATGCTGTCATGTTTTTTTTTATTTTTTTACTTGAACAGCAAAGTGGATGGTAAACTGTTAACTGAGATGGGGATGATCAGAGGCAATACTACTCTCCCTCCTCTAGGTGTGAGAGATGGAAATTCATTTACTCAACTTTGTCCCTCAGCAGTTCTTGAATGCATGACCAATGGACTTTTATCAGCTTTCCTCAATTTTCTTATGTTCTAGTCTCCAATTAAAATCACAGTATTCCAGTATTCTAAGTTGCCGACGTGCCCTTTCCACTCCATTCCTATCAACTTAAACCCTACTTTACAATCCAGTTCCTCTAAGAAGGCTTTGCTGATTGAAACTCTCTTCCTAAAGATTTACCCCTTATTTACATCCATCCTTTCCATTTTTATTATGATTTATTTCCTCTACTTTATACTTAGTTTCTTCTGGATTCAGACTGAGTTCCTTGGCCGTCCTCTGTCTTTTGGCTCCCAACTGCATCCTTTACATATTCCGACACTCTGCCATCCTGAGTTACCCAGGCCTGAGCTCTGCCCCCTCCACAGTTTTCTCTAACTGCCATTCCCTCCGTATAGCTCTACCTGCCGTAGTACTGCTAGTCCTATAAGACCTGGCTCTAGGGTCTCTTTTCGAGAAACTACTTTTGACCCCCACTCAATCAGAGGTGATTTCCCCCTCCCCATCCCCTAGGAGGCAGTGGAGTATAATGGTTGATATCTCTAGCTCTGGGGTCAAACTCTCAGTTCCACAGGCCCACCTCTGCCATGTGGTAGCTGTGTGCCTCTGGGTAACTTCTTACTATGTATAGTTCTCTACCACTTGATCTGGAAAGTTGGGGTGGGGGGGAGCGTGAAGAAAAGGGTGCCTGTGATTCATAAAATTGTTGTGAGGATTGAGTCAACACATTTAAGATATATCCTATAGCATTTAACACATAATAAGAACTCTTCAATACTAGATAATTCTGTCATTTTCATTTCAGTGTTCCTTAGCTATTTGTAGAAATAGTCATGTACTTTGTATTGTGGTTGTCTGTAACCCATCAGATTAAAGCTCTCTGAAGATATAATGGTGCCTTCTCCATCTTTCTATTCACTTGATATTTTATGAATATTTATTGATGAATGAATGCTGAACATAAAATAATTTTAAGGATTTTCATTTCTTTTGCTCCAATAGATTGATTCTTCTTAATCAGTCTATTGGATTGATAAATGATATCTTTTCATATCTTATTTAAAATTTCATACTGCCCAGTATGCATATATACTGTGTGTATGTATATATGTCTATATACACACTATATATACTGTGTATATATTGTATACAGTCTATATTTTTAAGGTTTTTTTACTTTTCTTAAGAAACTCTTGAAAAATCAACATATGTAATATGTATATCTTACTAAATTCACCAGTGATTCTGCTTTTGAAAAGGAAAACTACTTCTTCATTTTTCCTTCACATAAAGCATTACCACAACAGGACATCACTCCAGCTCACAAAACTCTCCAGGCCTCTGAAGACCCAGAGTTAGACAGAAGGTTCTTGTTAGTGACACGTGCTCTCTCATCAACATCAATTAATATTTATTGGACAAAGCATGGGTGTAGCGCACTATGCTGTCTGTTGGTACACACTTTCTAAATGTGAAGACACTGTCTCTGTTTTCTTACATGTTAAGAAAGACTATGCTCATGATCGTAAGTAATGAAAACAAACATGTCTCTGTAGGTTTATGAATAGTGTTGTATCTCATCTCATAAAAGAAAGAAAATTTCCAATGAACAAGTAGATTGTGACTTATCTTGAGACATGACAGGGACAATGTCTGGTGGAGAAATAAAGGGAAAGAGTGTGAATTTGAAATAAAAGCAAGGGTTGATTTTAGTTTACCTTTTTTAAACTAAGTATAACATGCTAAAATAAGGATAAAAATTGAATTAAAAGATAAATTTAGAGTCTCTGCATCTTTTTCCAGAAAGCATCACTTAAGCTAGGAAGGATTTCCTGTAGTTCCTAGTAAACAAAATTTTATTATATTCTCTGTCCCTAGATTACCCCATATCCAAATAATTATAAATCTAAATTACAAAACCCCACCTATATAATATTATATTTTCCCTAGTGAGAAGCTAATATCAAAACTCCAGAATAATTATCTCTTAATGTAAGCCTTTGTAGTCTTCCCTTGTTTATTTCCTTTTTTCATATTTCAATCCTTTATTTCTTTCCTCCTTTCTTTTCTTCCTTCTTGTGACTTTCCCAGCATTTGTGAAAGATTTGGTCAATGCTTCTAGCTGACAGTCTGCACCATCGGCCACTATTCAGCAGCTATATTCTGTCCCACAGATTGAGTTATTTAACTGCACAAGTTCTTGTCTCCAACACACACTCTTCTTTTCTTGGTTGAAGTATAACACATACTTTTTTCATCAACCTCTAAAAAAAGGAACAAAGACTCCATTCTTACACGTAAACTCAAGAATTCAGGATAATTTTTCATGTAGCATCCATTTAAACTTCCAATATTTCCATGTCACATTCTAACTGCCTATGGCATAGCCTGGATTCTGATAAAAACTTGTCCACTTCTGTGTGTGTCTGACTGACAAACGACTGAAAACACATTCAAACTGAAACAAGTGGGTAATAAAACCACCAAGATAACCATTTTCTGCCTCATTTCTTAATTTCTATATACTTCTTTGTGTCTCCCATGACCTCACATCTCGCAGAGACACTATGGATTACACATTCATTTGAATTGAACACAGTTTTGGCTTATGTTTTCTGCCTCACAGTATTTCTCCACTTGGCTACTAATAGCTATTTTTCCATTACTTTTTAAGCTAAATGACAAAACTCATAATCTCAAATACCAAACTGTCAGCTCTATATGAAAGTAAAGTATCTCTCCTGATTTTGCATCCTATATTTACTCCTCAAAATAGTAGTAAGGACATAGCCACTCCTACCTCTCCTGTTTTACTTTGTGTTTTTTTAAACTCCTTCCTCAACAAAACAACGTATGTTAAAATCAAAGACATTTATTTTAACTCATCAAAATTGGTCTTAGCCACTATGTTTGTTTGCCTTTTTGCCTGCTAAAATACGGAACTTGGAGTTTCATGAGTGAGACGTCTCTGGAAGGAAAGACATTATTCAATATATTGTAATAACAGATCTCTTACTGTACCTGCTTCAAAACCAACTCAGAATTTGGAAAATGAAGAGCAATTACTTTTTTAAGTGGGAATTTAAGTAAAAAGTAAAAAAAAGTTTAACTACTTTATTTTGAAGTAGTAAGCTCCTACAGGGGTGAGTTTTGGTTGGTTTTATTTACTCCTGGATCCACATGCCTGGAATAGTGCCTGCAACATAGTAGGGGTGAGTTCAATAAATAAATTTTAAATAGATTAGCTACTTAACAAAATAATGTTGCAACTTGTTTACTATCTCTCAAAAACAGGTTCCTTCATGCATAAAATAGCATCAACTGTGTAATTTGCCCCCACTTCCTCCTTTTGCAGAAAGGCAACAAAGGAACTGTAACTTTTTACCTAGGGATCAAAGGTGTCAACCTATTGGCTCATGCTACTTTAAGGTCTAGGATAAGCCCTTAGTTATTTTTAGATAATTTCTTTTGTTTCAAACTTGAAAAGAAGTTAACAAAGATTACAAAATAAATCAGTGATTCGGAGCAGGAAAGTGCATATTAAAAATTTCAAAATATATAATGTAGAGGCTGTGAGCTAAGCTTCCCAGAATACAAGTCAGATCTAGCTTTAGATACTAGAATGCTATATTGGGCCCACTTGGGGCGCACCAGCATAAAAGGAATGAGGATAACTTGGAGAACTGAGAGTCAGGAAAGGAAAGAAAAAAACAATTTAAAAGTTATAGGGTAACCCATGCATTCTCAACACCTAAAACAGTAAGTCAAGAGGTAGAAAAATATAACCAAGTTGTAGCAATGGTGAACTGTAGATGGTGAAATTATGGGCACATTTATTCCCACCCATAATTTTCTGTATTTCCAAATATTCTACAAGTATATGAGACTAGTGCAGTCAAAAAAAAAATACACACATTTTTCAAAACGAGAAATGTCAATGATAAAAATCACATGATACATGACGAAAACTTAAAGGATTAAGATTATGCAAAGAAGAGAAGGTTCATTGGTGACTTAACCATCTTCAGTATTTAAAACAATCATTAACCTAAATGTATTACAACCCACATAGGAGGGGTTTATTTCATACACACACACGTGTGCACATATAAACACACACTTTCACAACCTATTCACATATACACATGTACATACTTAAAGGGAGTGAGGCTCTTAGAGAAAGGTCATACAAATGATGTGGGGAAAAAAGCACCTAGATAATTAGGGCACTGTTCATGGCAGCAAATCTCGTATAGCAATGGGATGTGAAGAACATGACAAAGGAAAAGGATGTGCCTTTCCTAAGGGACACTGAAGAATCTCAGGAAAAGGTGTGTTTATTTAAAGGAGAAATGTTTAAAATAAAGGTTAAAATAGAATGCCCATTGTACCACAGTCAAGGTATACCCATGGAAGTGTCCAACATGTTAAAACACCTTCTACAGTAGAAAATTGTCTGAGAATCCCTAGCCTCCCGTCTCCAAGGGGAAGGACTCTGAAGAGCACAAGATAATACAGGCACAAGCAGTTATTCTCATGGGCTGCAGTGGGTGATCTGGAATTAACGTCTTGTCAGAAAACAAAAAAGAATAGACCCAGAATTAAGCTTGTTTGTTACACAAAGCTGACTAAAACTTTTTCCTACCTACATATCTTGACCCAGAATTATTTGGGTGAATACAAACCAAAGCCTAGTGACCTCCCTGACCCATTCCATGGTCAAGGAGTGATATTAATCTTAATAAAGCTCCATTCAACAGCCATTTGTATCCAGTTTTTCTCTTTCCACTTGCCACAGGGATAGTAAATAAGAAATCAACATCATCCACATAATGAAAGCTGGCATCTCTCAAGTATCCTAATTGCATCATAAAGAAGAAATTCAAGAAAACATGCTTGTACTCAGAGGAATTGCTTTACTAAATGAAATATCAGGAATGTTAACAGGTGCCATCATTAATCAGGGGAGATACTTGGAGAACATATGGGCTTTTCCAGGCTCTTAAAATTGCATTATGTAGGTAGCTGTCTCCCTTTGACCTCATGACAATGACATTCAACCACACATTCTAGGATTACAGTAGTTGGGTCAATTCAGACTGTGATGCTATATATGGACCTAAAGTCCAAGCAGATAAGTTCAAGCAGATAATAAACACAACTAAGCCTAAACCTTTTATTCAGGATAGGAGTCCCTTCCAAGCTTTCCAATTTCCTCAAACACTGCTACAACTGACAAACACAGCCAAAGAAAGCGTTCCACAAACAGTTCAACAGGCATCATTCTTCAAAGAGGAATAGTGAGGATTTATTCAGCATCTACTACATGTCAGTGATTTTACTGAACACTTACACCCACTATTTCTCTGAGGGACTGAGGCTGTCCAGCTCTGGTTTCTCTCTCTAAAGTTAAACTTAGGGAAATTCAAAGGTTCCCATAAGTCCCCCACCAATAGTAGCCAGAGACATATCTGGAATAGGTCCAGGAATAAGTCTAGTGCCAATCATTCAAAGAAGATGCAGCCCACAGAGGACAATTGGATGAGGACTGGAAAAGTGTTTTATTGTGGAAGGCCTGGTGCCACTTCCTTTCATCAGAGCAAATTCTGATGGAGTTGCAAACCTCAATCACTCTTCTCAGAGTCATTGACTTACCATACTTGGCTCTTCTCTCCCTCTCTCTCTCTCTCTCTCTCTCTCCCTCCCTCCCTCCCTCAGCTTTGCTCTAGGCAGACAGAAAGGGTGCACAGAATCAGTAAGAGGTGACAGAGATCAAAGGACAGCATCACCCTGCTTGCTTCAAAGTGTTAGCCGTAAGACTATACTGTTACTCTCACTTCTACCCACAACCCTTTTATTTTCTGTTGAGTATTGAACCTTGACCAGAAAGCTTTCCCCATTCCCATTGCCCTTCTCTCCACTCCATCTCTCTTTCCCTATCCCTACCCCCCTAGCTACATGTGCATTCACACACATGCACGCACATACCTTTATACTCACATATACCCTTACAACACTCATGCACATCCCTCTCGCTTCAAAGTACATTGAGTACTCAAGTTGAGAAAAGAAAACTGTCAGACCTCACTGAGGCCATACTCATGTACCCTAAGTCAGAATTCAACTTGGTTTGGAGGTGATTTCAATTTTATTAGTTTCACAGTAACTAATCAATATCACTCGAGAATCAATTTCAAATACCTTTACTATAAATGGAGCTTTGACAGCCCAAGTTTAGGCCAGTTACTAAAACTAGATGGAATTCCTTCTACATCACTTTTGTGAACACAGCCTGTTGGCAAAAGATTCTTAAAGTAACTCTTGCTGCCAGTTTCTCCTTGTTCTCCACACCTCTGAAACCTGCACCACACAGCTGCATGTCAAAAAAGACACACACGTTTTGGCAGAAGCAGCAATGCACCCTCTGGGTGGAAGGCCCCATAAGCACTGGGGAGCCCCTCTTTAGAAGTCAGCATTGCCTCCTCTATGTGTCCTTCCTGTACCCTAAGGCCACATCACACTGCGTGCTGCTCTCTTGCTTTGTCTTGGTGGCAGGATCTTCTGGTCTGTTCTGAAGAGATGTGAGGGCAAAGCCTCAAAGGTGGGAGTTACAAGTTTACGTGCAGCAACAGGGCAGCCATATCCTTCTGCTTTCCCCTGAAAATCAAGCATCACCTTATCGTTTCCTCACCAAGATTAACTCCTGCTTCCTGAAGAGTATTTCTGAGGTAGAAAGCAGAGGTGGTGAAAAAGGGGGCAGCTGAAAAGTCCAATCTATCAAGCTCCATTTTAGAAGAAAGGAAAACTGAAAAGTGAACGTATTTAACATGAGCCATTTCCTGCACTCAGGAGGGAAGAAAGCACACTAGTCACAGTGTGCAGAAGGGGATCCGCACTGGTGTTATCTCTGACCTGCAGCTTAGCCCCAGTGTCTCAGCTGCCAAAAAGCTCCCATTCAACGTTGTGCTGAGTTCATCAATGCTCCACGTGTCAGGATCCTAACAGGAAAAAGCAAGACAGACAGTCTCTCCATTCAACCGCCTGGGGACCCCATGACAACTAAAATCCCCTCGCAGACCGTCCATATCAACCTTCGGCAGGTCAGAGCACGCAACCCCTTCAGAACCACAGGCACAGGCCCACACCCTTTCCCCTTGTCAACATTGTCACTTTAAACAGAACATCAAGCCTTATCATGAAACCTGAAGTAAGTATGACAATTAAGATGGATTGCAAAGCCTGCTTGTGCTTCACAATTAACAATCACTTGGCAGCGGGTTCCACGCAACTGTTGGGGGGTATGGCAAGAACTTTATCCCTGCTTAGTGCTGCATTAGCATATTTAGTAGGCTGTAAGACATAATTCCTAAGATATGAACATATTTTTGTCTTTTTAAAAAATCTGCTATTAAACCATAATGTGGAGCAACTCTGCACCAGGCAGTCCACGTGCAAGCACCGAGATGGAGTTGGGAAGAAGAGCAAGCAAAAGAAATATTCTCTGCACACTGATAACAACCTGAACCCGGCACTGCTTCCAGTCACGGGTCTGCTAGAACACCATGGCTCCTTCCTGTCTGTGACAGAACTTAGCGGGTGGTGGTGGGGGGGGGCTGCTGTCGCCCCTCAGCTGCTGGCATCATGTGATCACTCTGTAACAGCATAGCTACATGATTTAAACCCAAATATGAAAAAAATAAAATCAGACCCTGAGATGACCCTAGTGGTTACTTAGCAAACTATGCCTTTTTCACAGAAAGCACTTCTTGATTCTCAACCTCTGAGTAATAAAAGACGCTGATAAAAATCACAAAGGCACTTTATTCAACAAATGTGAGGTCTCTTCCTCAAGCTTTCCACTATTTTCCCGTACTTGCAGAGTCCTGTATGTCACATTGATGGAGAAGGATCAGGGAGCCCTGAGACCGTACCAAACCTTACCAGAAGCCCAACCCAACCACCGTCCCAAGCTTCTCCTGCGTGTTTATTGAGTAGGTTCAGCCCTAGAGTCCAAGTATGCCCCAGGGAGGGCTGACAAGGGAAAGAAACATAGCCAGATCTTTCTGAGATAGCCAGGACTTTGTCTTTCTTGACATCTGGGTTGCAAGAAGGCAGGATATCCTGCCAAATATATTACAGCTGTGAGATCTACCTTGTGACTTAAGACACTGCCGAAGCTGAAAAACACACAAGACTTAGTGTATTGTCTGGGAAAGCAATCTTACCCACTTTTTACCTCTTTTCTAAAAGAAAAAACACACATAGGCATGCATGCCTGCCTGCCACCAGTTTAGCTGAGCAGCTCTCCAGTTGCATAAAACGAAGCATATGAAAGTAACAAATGCAATTTAGCCTACAAAGTCTCTCTTCACCAACCCATAGAAGTGGCAGATTAAAGCACCTGGCAGTCCTGGCACGCCGAAAGAAAATCGAAGCTGTGACAAAACAAAACAGGTGTACAGGTATAAAACTTCTGCTTTCCAGCAATGCCCTCTCTTCACTGGAATGCTTTGACAGGTGCAGAAGTTCAAGTTACAGTGAGGAAGTGGCAAATAAATACACAGCATTAGCGTCTGACGTGCTTGCTGAGCACCGGGGATGTTAATAACTGGCAAGGTACACTAATCTCTGATTGCAACATTTGGTTTACCTTAATCTGGAGGGACAGCTGTATTAAAGAGGGAATTATACTAATCAGTTCAAGGCCCTTGCATATAAAACTTCCCATTAGGCTTAAAGTACACCAGCTTATGCTCATTCTCTAGGAGCCTTACATCTGGTTCTGAATAAGGCTGTCTCTCATTTGCAAGGTACAAACTGAAAACAAGGGGGAGTGGGGCTGGCAGTTGCTGGAGGATGGGTGATAGAAGAGCACGCTACTAATTCTTTGAAAATTTTAACAGCAGAAAACTAGCTTGTAGGCATCTTAATACTAAAAGGGAGAAAAAAGAACATGTATTATCAACCCTAGGCCATTTTTTTCCTGTTACCGGAGGTGACCAACATAAAATAAAATTGATGATGTCAGTCAAAAACAGCTAAGCACAAAGCTTGGCTTTGTTATCTTAAGTCAGAAGGTATGATAGGCCATGCCATATGGCTCTAATCCGCCTCTATCTCCCATCACCTAACAGGAAACCTTCATGTAGCATGACCTTATTTGGCTGGTTCCAGGTTAGGGCTGCCCAAAGGGGATTTTTCTGTTTCTGCTATATCCAAAGGTTTATGTTGATTTTTTTCTGAGCCCTGCAAACTATAAATCCAACTGATTACTCTGCACTCTTTTGCTTGACTGAGCCTTTACAATCAGACATCCCCGTTAACAATAAGCTCCTAATGAATCAAACATCTATGGCATTAGTTTCACCTAGCTGCCTCTTTCCCATGCACTGTGCTGCTTTGTCAGACCTGGTTTGATGAGAAAAGCTAGTGACACTTGCTGCACCTATTGATAAACAATTCAGTAATGAGGGGCATAACAAAAATTACCTAAAACAACCTGATGAAAAATGACAAGGCAAGGCTTACCCCATGGCTCGATAGCAAAGGGAACTCTGGTTTCATGTAGGGAAAATAATGGAGTGAAGCAAAATTTCCTTCTTTACCAAGGAGTCCACTTCTGATTGTGTTTATGAAGAGATTAAAATTTTCAGTGATGTTTAGTTTTAGATTATGTGACTCTCAATCACATTAGGAACTCATAGAATTCAGGATGCTTGCTTTTCAACTTGCTGAGATTAACTCCCTGCTTTTTCTACTTAAACTTTCTGAGTAACCAAACTAATATCAAGATTTTCACTTTATTTCTTACATGTGACTTTAGTCATTGAGAAACTCAATAGTACAAGTACTAATAATTAGGGAAATAGTAGTGAAGGCACAAAGAGAGAAATTCAAAAATACAAGAAAAAAATTTTCTAGCAAAGTGGAAAAAAACCTCCTGGACAAAAATCAGCTCCCTGAGAGGAATAACTTAACCTTACCATGGACATTGAAGTTCCTTTCAGTGGGGTCACCCGGAGGCCCTTCGCAACTTCGAAACAGGCTTATGCCCAGGGGAGGCAAGGCTCTGGTGAACGCTTGATTCAAAGGCAGAAATGTGTGGGTTTTGCAATTGTGTGGCAGCATGTTGGGAGGGTTTCCATCAGTGCACAGATGCACTCGAAAATCAAATATGGACATGGGGAATGTTTTTTGGAGATGGCAAATGAGTGCTGATGACATGTTTATACTTTGCAGATGGATCCAGTACAGAACCATTTTTTGTAAAGAAACAATATCCACCATTTGCTAAAAAATTTTTTTTGAGTAGCTACAAAATGGTGGCACAAAAAGTGAATATTCCCGTCATACGCACTCCACCTGTTCTTTGGTCTTACAACTGTCTTCCAGCCTGATGGTAACCATTGACTGTTGTAGTCTTATTTTTTCTCAAATGTTACCCAAAAGAATATGAAAAAAGAAACACAATACACAAAAGCAGTTGGAAGAGCAAAATGATTTTAAATTAATTTGCTACATATGAAAAATTGGAAATGGCAAATGTTATTAAGCAACAAATGCCGAATTTAATTCTGAAAAAGTGTGTTTTCTTACTGGCACATTTTCTCCTTAAATTTGATACCAAATCAATTTTGAATGTTTTCTATGTAGAGTCCAGAATGTCTCCTTTATTCCTTCTTTTGACCCAATTTAAGTCTATTACGTATCTGAATCTCTGGAAACTACAAACACTAATCATGGTATTAATGTTATATGATGCCTTATTGTTGATACATTATAATGATAAATAGTTTATAATTATAAATATCATTTATGACAACTTGGAAAGGCACAATGTGTACAGGGTATGTGTTTATAAGAAGATAATTTAAAGCACTTAACTGCCAAATAACACGATTGATAACAGTGTAAATTTTGTTCAGTAGCAAATATCAGAATACATCAAATCAAATTAATGTCACCATCAGTAATATTAACTTGCTATTTCATGTGTGAAATATTGATAAAAGTGACCCACCTCAAAGACATAGAGATTGTATAACAATAAAGAAGCTATGATTGTGAAATATAAAAGTTAATAGTTTAATAATTTAAAATAAATTCCAGACACATTTCATACTTTATTTTTTAAGTGTACCAAATAATATATGACATATTAAAATTCATTTTTCTTAGTGTTGTTCAGTCTAGTTAACTTTTTCTGATCTATATTCTTCACCTACTAGTCAATCATATTTTTATTCTGAGAAATAGTCTGAGGTTAAGAATTAGAAATAGAATATGGGTCCCCAAAATGGTCAAACAGCCTGAGACTGGATAACAAAATCTTGAGAATATACATAAATTGGTGTGTTCTTTTGGCCCTGTAGTTTCTGGCAGTCTACCAAACACCAATCTGCAGTTCTACACTGTATGATCCTAACACCTTGTTATCATCCTGAAACTAACAAAAGCCTGTGCATACTTCTCTAAAAAAAGCAAGTGTTCACCTTATTGCTGGATTTTTGACCCATGTGAATAAGACTGAAATTTAGTTTATAAATTCTTAATTGTTCTGTGCCTACCCATCAAAAAACAGAAGTTTTGGTCAAAGGCTTAATGTGTTCTTAGAGTTCTGCAGAAAATGTTACTACTCTACCTAAGTTAAACTTATTTAAAGTTGAAACAGCCAAGAAAAATTAAAGCATATCCTTCCAATTAAAGCACTTATGTAGTTATGTTTTTAATCATTGTTCAACAAATACATAGACTGCAGAGCTGGGGAAAAAATTAGTGATCATTTGTTTCAATTCCTTTATTTAATATATTAGGGAAATGAAGCCTGAGAGGTAATAGTACTATGCAAGTTCACATAACTAAAGTGTGTGGGAAAACCATGTTGTCTGAGGCCTGCTTTATTCCATCAGAGCATTGTTTGCAAATTTTGTAATATTTAGTTATAAGGGACTAATTTAATGTTATTAGTCACTTATTCTCTAAGTACTATATCACATATCAGATTACATAATGATGGAGTGTTAGAGATTAGCACGCTTAGAGAATAAGTGAATAATAAAACAAAAAATTAATAATATAGATTCTACCAGTACCTAAATTGTTGGCTGGACATAAAGTCAGAACATCTTTATAATCACTAGACAGTTTGTCAAAGAGTCAGTTATGTAATAATATTGTACAATCAGGTCCCTGGTAACAAGCAAAAGTTATAGAAGGGTGTGTTAACCAAAGAACAACTCAAGTTATAGGGTCCCTGTACGTTGTTCTGGCCTCTGCCTAACTCTCTAGCAGAAAGATCAAGGACAAAGCACTCATCCTCTAATCCTGACCTTGCCACTTCTCATTCGTAGAAGAAAGAACTAGAGACCTCTTCTACATCAAAGTCAATATTGATTTGCAAACTAGTCAAAAAGTCAGTTTTTCAAAGCTTGAATTTATGATGGTCCACTATTCTCTTCTCACCATGCTTCTAAATGGGGAGAATGGCCAATATTCCCAAGTCATTCTTACTTAACAGAATTGAAGCAATTTTCCTGAGCTCAAAGTTTAAAGGTAAGAAATCACAACTATCTCATGAGAATGTTGAGATGCATCCCAAAGGGCTCATGGGCATCTGAGCAAGAACTGGTACGGATCCATGGCTTGTCGCCTCTCTCCCTAACCTCTGGTAGTTATAGGTGATATACATGCAAAAAGAAAATATTTCTCTCTCCTAGGACATGGGTTCATCAGACTGTCGTCTGGGACCCCAAGAATCAAAGAGTTCTGATTCAAATGGTGTTTGGTATTAGTGCTGAGAAGAAAATGCTTCCATGAGTGAAAGTTAAAAGCCACAAATGTTTGTCTATTGATGATACTGAACACTTGATCATTCACATACACTTCTTTATAATTTAGGACAGTTATCTAGCATCTCTACATTGGTTGAGTGCTATTACCCAAAGAATGGTTTAAATATAGACAGACTGAACACTGATTGGCTTTAGGCATTTTGGGAGAAGATGCCTTGGCCTTTCCTAAAACTCATCTAAGGAATATTCTGGGTGGAATATTCCCACTGTCAGGGTTAGTTATGTAAGCTTGTATGTGTCTAATATTTCTAACTGGATCAGTTGCATAGTTTATGTTTGTTTATTTATATTAACTGCAGTGATCCATGTATCCTAATTCTAATTTGGATTCAGGCATAGCAACTGGTTTATAACTAAACACATAATAATTATATTATTTTCTGTTAACTACATTTTAAGATATCCATTAAAATTCAGTCAATCAAAATAATATAATCTGTAAGCAATGAGAAGTTTAGTTCTCATGTACAAAAAAACTTTAAAAAGTTTCTTTTAGACATTACACACACGTTGAGGTTCCTTCTGTTTGTACTGGTTCTGAAAGTATTCCCATCTAACACAC
The DNA here is from genome assembly GCA_028533065.1 of Trachops cirrhosus. Taxonomy (NCBI): domain Eukaryota; kingdom Metazoa; phylum Chordata; class Mammalia; order Chiroptera; family Phyllostomidae; genus Trachops; species Trachops cirrhosus. The sequence goes on from CM052541.1 coordinate 69,034,417, forward strand.
TGAATGGCAGAACATTAGATTCCCTTTTATAGTTTTATGATCCAATAGACAGAATCTACTTTGGCTTATAACTGAGCTCCCATCACTGACCAGGAAAAGACTGAGTTACATCTAATGTTGTTATTTGTCATTGGTGCAGCTAATCCTGCCAGTGAAGGTGGCACTAGGGCTGTGGGTAGTTTCTACTTTCACTCCTGAGGGGCTACCCGTTACTATAATTGCCAGAGGAAACCACCAGTAAGTAGGAAAGCACACAAAAAAAATTGCATATGTTCATCTTTTTTATTGTTCAAAACTAACAACCTCATGAAGGTTTTAGAAACTGTCATGTAGTTGAACTCTTAACTGCATGGCAATTTGCAAGTTGGGGGTTCAATAAAAAGTGGTTTTATTGTAACAGCAAGTTCAGGTGAGGTGAGCATTCATGAAGTACTTGGTAAGCCATATGACTCAGTTTTGGTGGCAGGAACAGTGACAGAACTCTTCTTCTGACAACAGGGAAAGTAAACCTTGATGGAAGCAGAGTATCCAGTCATAGAATGAGGAGAGAACTGTGGTGCTGGGAGCAAAAGACCATCAGGAGTATCCTAGCAGAGGTGTCCCTGAATGCAGGGCCTGAAACAAGGAATTCGGTGTATGTTGGTTATCCCTAGAAATAGGTGGCAGAGGATGGAAACAACAAGGCAGGCAGGATTGGGGCCAACCCGCATAATGTACCATAAGGGTACATACGATCCCTGTTGTTGAAGATGGGCCCTCTGAGCAGCATGCCAGGTGCCTCTCAGAAATGCCTGTCCAAAAGATACGTGGCAGGAACATTTATCCACAGGCTCTTGCCTCCTATCAGGCTGCCCCCGAGGATGTTAACTCCCCCACATTTCTACAAGCTTCAGGGAGCATATTGAGCAGGCTTCTACAGTTCTGGAGGCAGAAATTAGATGACTCAAAAAATGTTCCAGAAGTCTGGACTTCCCAGGAACTGTCCACTACTTGAAGCCGAGGATGAAATTAGAAGGGGGCGGGAAACAGGATTTTCAAATTTTTGTGCTACAGAGAGTCCTCACTGACAGCATCTGACAAATGCTGAGGAAAAGATTAAAGACAGTGAGAAATTGTCATGGACTGAATGTTTGTGTCCCTCAAAAACTGATATGTTGGAGTCTCAACACCAAGTGTGATGGTATTAGGAGGTGGGCTTTTGGGAGGTGATTAGGTCACCAGTGTGGAGCCCTTATGAATGAGATTAGTGCCCTTATAAGGAGCGAAATGGACCAGAGTGCTCTGCTCTCCACTGCGTGGGAACACAGGAAGAAGATGCCATCTGCAAACCTGGAAGGGGCCCCTCACCAGAATCTGACCATACTGGCACTCTGATCTCAGACTTCCGGCCTCCAGAATGAAGAGAAATGTCTGTTGTTTATAAACTGCACAGTTTATAGTACTTTGTTCCAGTAGCCTGAACTGACACTCTCTCCAAAGAGAAATCTGATTTTCTGTAAGTTTTAGCTCAGCTTCTTTCATCACAACTAGATTATTGTAAACAGAGTAAAATAAAATTAAATTAAATTAAATTAAACTAATAAATGCAAGGACATAGAATCTTTCATTTCCCAGAAGACCCTACCAAAATCAGAATTACAGGGGTTTCGAACTTAGCTACCTATGTAGTCGCAACACTGCCCTGAAAGGAAATATGTGGCTTCACAAAGCTAATATATTCTCATTGCATCATGCACTTCTCCTTCTCCATAATCTCTCAACACCTCTGTCAGAGCCTGGTCAATGTAGGTAGGCTAGACCCCCTCAGCCACCTTCTCCGAAGTCTCAATTGCATTAGTCAGGCAAGAATTATTATACTCAAAATGACAACTCACAGCTTGCCCCGGGAACATTATGGGGAAAGTTAAACTCCGCAATGATGAGTCAAAAGCCTTTGGTGTCTATTTGAAAGCAGCATGCTGGCTGGCCTACCTAACATGACAGTGAAAGGAAACTGATCTGTAAATGATAATTTATAATTTATAAATAACTAACCCATCCATTCAATGTGTGGTTGCAATATCAGAGTACCACCTAGGGTTCCCAGATAAAATGCAAGCACTGCATGGGACATACTTATACTAAAAAAAAGTATTCACTATTTATCAGAAACTCAAATTTAACTAGAAGTTCTTGATTTTTACTTGCTAAATCTGGAACTCTTGTGCTGCCACCAGACAGGTATATGAAGAAAGCAGCTTATTAAAACAAGACAGTAAATGTTCTGGAATGTTGTGCTAAAGGCTCTAGAACTTTTCAGTAGTAGCAACATTTCAATAAATTAACATGTGAATTAACTAAGAATTTACATATTATTTTCTTAGGCATATTTCTCAAAACTTTTCAAAGCATTTCAATAATTTGTTTTGTCACAATATGGCAATTTATACATTGTAAAAACACTGTGATGGTAAATAGAAAAACTCATTTCAAATCATTTCAAATGAGCTTGCAAAAGACCCCCATGCACTTATTAACAGTTAAATAAACATAGTTTTAAATGTTTTCATATGATTCACCTACATAATCTCCAATAAATAAAATGTAAATCAACTTCTAAGCCCAAGAACAGTTCTGTAGAATTCTTTGATGAAGAGAAACATCAAAAAACCACAGGTAGAGTCACTTCGCTTGAGTTGCAAGAGTCTTGTTCCAGCTCACCTTCCAAAACAATTTCATTCAAGTAGAAATCTTCTGACAGTTCCCACTTAGAATGGCAAATAATCCCTGCCTTTTCATTCATTCACTCATTACCTCTCTGAAAAGAGAATGTGCAGTTACCAGAATTTTATACCATTAGTGCTCCAAGAGTGTTTTAAATGCAAACCTGTAAGAGGAAAGTAAAAACAAATCAAAGTTAATTGTGACTGGCTGGAACAAAATGCTTAAATCAATAGGAGGATGGCTCATCTGCTCATCATTTACGCAAATTACCTGGGAGACCAATACCTCCTGCTGGGCCTGATTTTTGATACAGATATGCCTTTTCTGCATTTTCCAGACGCAGGGTGAGGGAGCCCAGACTGCCTTCTCTGACTCCCCTCTCATTATCCTCTTTGCACCCAATAACCTATTCACTTATCCTTATTTTTTTCTGTGTTGTATATTCTTCTTTGCAGGGGTGGGTGGTCATGAACACAAGGGACACCAGGGAGTTATAAAACTATTAAGAAGCACAGGGCCTTCCTGCAAAGCAGGCAGAAGGAAGCACCGTATCGGTCTTTGAGTTACTGCCTTTTCTCAACCAGGCTCCTTACTGACTACTGTGCTTTGCAAAACCCCCCAAAAGTCAAATGCATCTCCTTTCACAGTCATCCCTTGAAAAAAAATTTTGTTATTGTTAAGGTATTAGACACAAATTAAGAAAAATAAAGCCCTCTAATTTGGAAGTATTGAGTGTGTCCAGGTGAAAGACATGGGAAAACAGCAATGGGCTGTTGGAGCCTCTGGTTTGTGAAAACCATGCACACTCCTACCCTCTAGTCAATAAAGGCTGATATGTTAGGATGAAGACAAACTCAGTTCCAACCCTCTGCTGCCTCTCTACAAATGCCCATCACCATGGCCAGCATCCCCAAAATGGAATGTGAAATGTATCTGCCATTGAAAGTTCATGTGCATCTCTGAACCAAGCACACACACCAAATTTGAATATGTATGGACAAGATGATTGTGTGGATATACTACTTTATTTTTTTGACAATTATCCAAATGAAAATCTTGCAACCATATGTTGTTGTTGTTATTCATGATTTCCACGGTGGGGAGCAGGCTGAAAAACTTTGGGAATAACCAATTTTTCTTATTCTATTTCACAAGTAAATGGATGGTGTGTAACTGCTATCACCATATATTTACTGGCGATTATCCCCCTTTAGCTCTCTAGCTATTTTTTTGACTTGTGTGTGTAGATTACCTAATAGAAAAGTAAAGAGATGACCACAGCACACCATGCACTAAACCTACATTACATTTATAGCCAACTCACTCAAATAAGCTAAGTATGTGAAAGTTAGAACTATAGTTCCCAGTTTAAAATGGGAGTATAAATAAACATGGAAAAAAGCCTAGAAGCACACTGATACACTAGGGGAAAACAGCATAGAGCAGAGAGTGACTAGAGGAAAACTGTGATGCTGCACGAAAGCGAAAAGGATGAAACACATCCGATAGCCAGCTTCAGCGCTGTCAACTGGCTGTCGGTGTGTGTTCCACCTACCACTTCCTCAAAGCATCCTTTCATTATTTCTTTTAGGAAAGGACATTCATGACCAATAACAATGTCACAATGATAGTAAGTGTAGGCTTTAAGATACATTTTTTTAAACCACATTTAACAAACATTAAAAAGCCACCAAGGGGTTGGGTGAGGGTGGGTGGCGGGGAGGTAGATACCTAGCTCAAGGTTTTATTTAGTGATGGTTCCACTTTTTCACTCACTGCCTGCAAATCAGCATTTTTAGTGGACAAAGGGCTCAGCAGCGGCCTTATGATTGCTTCTTTTCAAATGGTAATGGCTATCCTAACTCCTCTGCCAGGTTTTTCTTACCAGAGCACAAATTGCAGTTTACAAGGGTCTGAGGGGGGAAAAAAAAAACCTTAGCTGAATATCTTTTTTTATTCGACAAACTGACATGTAAATTACCCTTTAAGTGCTCCACTCTAGGGCTCTGATCATCTCCTAATTGTCACAGTCAATTGTAGCCAACAGTCTCTTCAATCCCAAGCGCTTTGACAACAAGCACAAGGATCAAAGCAGAATCAGCTCCCTTCAATATCCTTCTGTTTAGGATGCTACAAAACGCCTGAAAAAGAAAGGTGTAAGGGCATTGCTGTAGAGGAAACTGAGAGTAGCAAGTATTACAATAGTCATTTTCTCCATCTCTAAAATTATGCTGTATAAGCTGCCATGATCTCTAAACACATGTACAGAGCAAACATATAAACCTCCCTGACAATTAATATGCTCTTAAGATTATACTAATATGTGAGCTTAACAAACAACACTGTACCCTCAGCTTAGGAAAACTATGACACAGTTACGGGATAGCAATCATTTCATAGCAGCTTAGCATTAAAACCTACTATCAAACATATTCTGTATTAGAGCATAAATTCCAAAGTCTACTTTTTATTACTTACTTCGGCATCAGGATTCACTGCTCCCCCAAATCAAATAGCCCATTGAAACTTCTAGGTTCTTTTAATTAACCCAGAAATGTCCAACTGAAAATATACCCCCACATAAATAAGAAATGTAACAGGAAAACTAATTTCAGAAGACTGCTGTTTCCCTTACTAGAGGTAACTCCGTCTTATTGCTTTACTGGGAACAAACTAATTAAAAGTCATTACATGATCTGCAAACATGATTCCTAAATAAGATGTGCCTACTAGGATCATTACTTAACACAATATGACAATTCTTTCTAACTGAGGTAGTTATCATACATCACTAACTTCTTCAAGAGATTATTTATGCTTTTCTCAATAGATAAAAATTCATTCTATCAAACATAACAATATAAATACTTTAATTTGGAGGAAAGAGAAAGTTTAGTAATAAATCTGTATAAAATAGCCGCTTCAAAAATAACCTGAAGGTTGTCAGAAAAAAATGACAAATGGAAAGAAATCAAAGGTACATGTGACACTCCCGCTGCAGCTCATCCGTCCCCTTGTCCCCAGGTATCACACACAAGCAGTGTGTAAGGTCGCACAGTGATTGACAGCCTTCCTATGCTGACCGAAAGAACTGAAAAAAAGAGGCACACATACCCCAGGTTCCTTTCTCAGCTAGTTCACTCAAATTCCCCTCTTGGGGTTTCCCATCCTCCCCTCAATTTCACCTTGAATTCTCAGGTTTGATTGAAGAGCTTCACAGAAGGGTCTATTACAGATTGAGGAATGATCCATTTCACATCTGAAGCTCCAAAGAGCTACTTGTGAGGAGTCTTTGAGTGCATTTATCTCACATGTGAAGCTTTCTGCAAAATCAATATGGGTATTTTTCAGTTTGACAAGTCAACATGAAATATCACATAATGATAGAAAAACAGAGTTGTACATTTGAACATACCCAATACAGTTATCTATGACAAAGCTTATAGTTATTACTCATGGATATCCTTGAGTATGCCTAATCTAAATGTGCCCTGATAGGTGGGCTGAAGTGCGTGGAAAGAGAAACTGAATGTCACCGTATTTCTGGCTCCTCTGTCCTAATTAACCAGGTTTTGTGGTTCAGGGAGAGAATGGACAGGAATCACAGCCTTTGTTTCCAATCTGAGAGTGATACGAGAAGTGGGAAGAAAATAACCAGAGGTGAAAAAGAGGAAGGAAGCAGACTGAAGGTGAACTCTAAAGAACTTCAAATTTAACTAATGGGCAATAAGTGAACAAAATGGTCACCCAGAGAGCAGCAGCCATGTCTCAAATTGCCACAACCAACACAGCAAGCACTAGCAGAATAATGGACACATTTGCTTCAGTGTCTTATGATCTTTGACTGAATTGCAGGTCCATTTTACCATCTGCAACGGCTTGAGGAGATAATTGAACTTCTCTAAATCTCTGGAGGTTTTTTTTTTTGTTTGTTTAATCTTGAAATGAGATTAATCTGATTTACCTTACAAGGTTTTGTGAAGATTAAACAAGATGATTCATACAGCACCTGGTACATGTAAAACATTCAATTATTGGTAAATATTGATGAAATTATTAGTTTCCTTAAACCTAACCACAAGGTCCCTAGGGTTCTAATCCAGTGCCATTTCTACTGTTCCCTGGATCCTTTCCACATTCTTTAATGTCCCCAAGTTGTAGATGACAGTTTTTCTCAAAGAGTGTGCCCACCCCATTAACTCTGTTGTAGGCCCTGGTAGAGGAGTGTCTTAGAAACACTCTCCCTCCAACCTGGAAGGCCGTCCCCATCAACCAAGAGAGAGAGACAGAATCAGATGGGGTTTTGAGAAAGGAAATGAATCCAGGTCTAGAGACCAAATCAGCTGATCAATGCAAGCAATAAATGAGGTAACAGTTGTAGTGCATGGTTTTTATTCATGTGCCAATATTTTATAATTGAAACTGGGATTATCACTATATACTCCCCCATGGAAAGGACCTTAAAAAAATAACTCTCAGGAGTATACTGGCAGCCCAGATTCAGTTAAATAGGTCACTATAACAGCTTATTCTTTTCCATTATATTTTCCTTTAGTCCATCACTACCTAAGTAATATTAACACCATCTGTACTTTATTATTTGTGTTTGGATCAACTAATTTGGAGATTGCTTAAGACATATTTTTTAATTTTAGGTTAACTCCCCACCACTAAGAATAAGCCCAGAGTAGGTGAAACATGTGAATTTAGAGACATGAAAATTTATATTACTATCAAAATTAAAAAGGATCATTATAAAATGCCACTGAAGTTTAAAAACTCTTACCCTATATTTCAAAGTCAAATAACTAAATATAAATGTCTTTGTATTTAATTAATTCAACATTATGTATCAAGAACTTACATGCAATATTGTTCATTTTTAGCTATACTACTGTTCTCCATTATTAAAATTAAGTATAGTTTTCAATCCAAAATCAAATTAAAATATTTCATTAAATGCTGATATAGAATTACAAGAACAAATTGAAACAATTTCCTACTTAAAAAGGGTATTTCCTTGAAATTTTAAATTTATTTGTTTTGGACTCAAAATACATTTTTAGCAAGGAAACAAGTTTATAAATGATAATTAAGTTCCCAGATTGACACATAAAAGCCTGTTTAATGTAAAATATACCTGAAACACACTAGAGCCAAGTCTTAAGTGACTCTAGGTAGTAAGGTCTACAAATTTAACCCTGTAGAAGTTTAAAAGTATCGTCAAACTTTGAGTTTCTGAATTTTGAGACATCAGGCAAGAGGTCTGATGGACCACCTACACATTCATATGATCACTGCTCTCATCATCTCTGCCGAGTCAGCACTATCATCATCATTATTGCATCATATTTCATCCATCACATTACTGCATGGTAGCCATGAAGATGATGATAGCGCCATGGTAGCCAATAAGATGGCAAGATGGCATCTCATCATCCTCCCTTTGTAAATAAGTGATGGAGAACTGCACCAAAGTGTCAGGCCCTCACTCTCTCTGGCACATAAACCTCTTCCATGGTGTTCATTTCCCAACCAGGACTCTCTGCACTTTTTTAATGCTTTCAAGTTAAGAAAATGAAGGCTGTGAGGTATCACTATTCACATTTCAACACCTCCTCCTGGATTTTGCCTTGTACTGTGGCCACACCAGACTCTGTAAGCACAGTTTTGAACAGTCTAGAAGAGGATAGCTAAGGACCTGTTACTACATCCCTTTGGTGTGCTGGTCCTAAGTGAATCACAATGTTGAGGTGAATATTTTCCTTTCTAATATCTCAATGGGAAATAATTTCACAATTTCTCTCATTTACATATTTCAAAAGTTATCTTCCTTCATTATCAGGGTTTTCTGCCTTATTCCATTTCTAGTTTTGATTTTGATTGTAAACCTTCCTACTAAAAATATTCCTAGACCAAAACAGCTGATTTGGTCTCTAGCCCTGTATTCTTTTCCTACTCAAAACAAAGGCAGGAGTGATACCTGCCTTTCAAGGACTGCAAGTGTGCCATTAAGTCCTATAGTTCAACTAAAAATAAAAATAAATAATAAATAAATAAACCCTCACAATGAACAATCAATCCTGTCAATTGTTCATGCTTTCAAGTAAATACATAGTGCCGTACAGTTTACAAGTCACCTAAATGACCTCTGGCCTCATCAAACTATAATCACAAAACGTATACAAACCCCCCTTCAAAACTGAACTGGGGGGAGGAGGAAATGCAAAGTTATTGTTTAATGGGTACAGAGTTTCGATTTTGCAAGATGAAAAATTTATGGAGCTCTGTTGCACAACAATGTGAATATTCTTAACACTACAGAACTGTACACTTAAAATAGGTAAGATGTCGAATTTTATGTTATTTTTTACCACATTCAAAAATTTTTAAAGACAGAAGTAATGTAGTGAAACTGCTTGAAAAAAAACTAGTGCATTAATTCAATAATAAATGAATAAACTGAATTAAGGATACCCTAATTTCTAAGTGTTAAGCAGCCAGAATCTGAGATTTCAATCCTAATTTCTTTTCTATGAAAATACTTCCTGCAAAATCATCTATAAAGTGTTCAAATCAAAATAGACTAACATTTGACTTAGGAGACATAACACATGAAAATGTTGGTCAAAACTAATAAATCAATGAAACTCAGATTATAAAATTTCACTTCTCTTCTGAAAGATTCAAACAGTGAAACACAAGAAAACCACCACTCCCAGGTGCTCTGTTCTGAGTCTGTACCTACCACACATTGTCACCCTTTAGAATCTCAAAATTTGCACTTAATTTTCAGTGGACCAAGCAAAAGTTGAGGCTCACTGAGACAAAAATACTGGAACCCAAACCAGACTAGTTTCCAGTGGTTTCTCTGCTTTTGTAACAGTAGTCCCACAGTATCTTAACACTCACTTTCTTCAGGGTTGATATTTTTAAACATTTCATACCTTTTTTTTAAAGTTCCATCACAAAATAAAGATTTTTTTCAGGATTCAGGGTCATAATGCTCTGTTTGAACAAGTTGAGCAAATTTACATTTATCCCACACAAAGTTAGAAGACAGAAGTAGACAAAATAGGACTTGAAATAATGAGGAAAGTTTATGGAAACCACTTAACTTAAAATCTCACCTCATATACACAGAATGAAATCAATCAAAAGCAAAAGTAGATGGCTACCTTTTTACAGTAAGATCCCTGAGATAAAAATGACAGGATAAAACCTAATAAAAATGGTACGCTGATTTAAAAAACGTGTTAGAATTTTTCTCTCAAAATGTACTCTATTTCAACCATTCAGTCATCTACTGGTTTGTTTTTAACATTTAATCTTACATTCTTATAGTTTATTAGATTAGGGGTAGAAAATCCTTACAGTCCAGTGTGAATTTGAGGCTTGTAATAATATTAATAGTTTTAATTGTAATACTTACCTATGACTAACATATCTTGGCACCTACATTATCTCCTTAGAACAAACATATGAGGTGAGTATCAATATCCCTCTGAGACATGAGGAAACTGAGGCTTTGAGAGACTAAATAACTGGGCCAAAACCACACACTAAAAAATGCTGTGCTCTTCACCACAAAGCTCCCCTGCATCTTGATGAGCTGTTATGAATGCAGCTTCGTTTCAGTGTGGATTATTCTTCTACATCATCTATTACCAACTCTTCCTTTATTTATCTTTTGATAAATGAGTTCCCTCTTGCTTTGGGGTCTCCTATTGCCCAATAGTTCCTGAATAGAAAGCAACTCTTGTACCCAGACACTTGTTCTGATTGATTTCACGGCTGAACCAGATGTGGTCATCGGCTAGCATGGCTGTCGAGCAGCAGCAGCAGGTCTCTTTGTCCCACTGCTACCTCTCCAAGTATTCACCAAGTAATCAGGCAACAAACCATCCACTACAGAGAGCAACATCCATAATGACATGCGTTTGGAAATCTACTTGAGTTCAGGACTATAATCACTAGCAGTTCAAGGTATTCCAGAAGACACTGCTCCCCTTGCAAATACCATAATCAACAGCAGTGAAGAACATCAAGACCAGCACAATGAGCCTTTTCATTTCCCTGCTTCAGGTCTGCATTCCTTTTCCCAAGACCCTCTACATCCAGGTGAATATATTCATCAGCAGAGTGAGAGCACACTCTCCCGTCTTCCTCAAGGCCAGCCTTAGAATCCAAGAATAGTAAAGCTAGACTCCTAAGGACTCTACAGCCATGCCATAAAATTACATATGAGAAAAAATGTGGTCCTAAGAACTAAAATTACTTTTTCAAAGTCATAAGCTAGTGAGTACAAAAGACACCTTAAACTCCAAGTTGAGTGCATTTTTTACTTATGATAATGTTTTCAATCTTTTGAAAATACCTACTATGTGTCAAAGAAGATACTAGATATTTTACGAACAACATTTCATATAATCATCGCAACCTTCCCCAAAACATAAATATCATGACTCTTCTTATAAATGAAAGTTAAGTAATTTAACTAAATTCACATTTCTAGAGAGTAGCAACTGCAGGAATCTATTATTAATACCTTTTAATACAATGGTCACGTTTTTACAAAGGAAATGAATCTGAAAGAGACTATGACACTAAGCAGTGGTGCATTGATGTTGAGATTAGAGTAGGAAAGGCATAAAATTAAGGCCTGGGGGATTAAAAAAATAAAATGAAGGTTTTCCATAAACACACTAGTCTTTATTTTTTATTTTTTATACCCTGTTTTTTCCCAAAGGTTTTACGTTGGTTTATTAAAAAAAACGGATACAATGAGATGACTTAAATTTAAAACAGGTGAGTAAGTCTGAAGGGAAAATACAATAAAATTAAGAGAGACAAAATTCTTGCAAAAAAGTTTTATATATTTACCAGAGATAATCTGTAAATTCGAATCTGAGCTACAGATAGGCTATATGAAGAAGGGAACATTATCCATTACATAAATTTCAGTGTTCTCAAAACAAGGAACAATCCATTCACTCAGAAGAGATACAATTATTTCTGGTTATGAGATCTTAGAACAATTTGTCTCTGTGGGCCTCCTTGAGAAGGCAACGTATGGAACAAGGGATGGTAACCTCAACAATATGCTCCCAGCACGCAGAGCAATGCATTGCATAGCACTGTGTGTTCCACCACCTTTGTTAGTGCAAGGTGCCAGTATGACACTAAGCAGAGTTCAGTCATGGCAATTCTTTGGAAGCAGCATGCTAGTTGTCTCAGGGAAAGGACAGAAGGAAGGACAGCATTGTGCAGAATGGGAGGGATGCTGAACCAATGGCAGATCCTGCATAAACTCACCACTATTGCTAACTCTTTTAACACCTACAGCACCTGACCCATCTCCACCTGGGAGACATTTAGCCCTCTTCCACTTACTCCATCTGATCCTAAAAGGATCCATGCTTTCTAACCTCTTCTAATACAGAAGAATGGATCAAAACTGGTGACCTCTACACCAGACTCTCATCTAAGTTGTCCAGAGGAGAATGAGTGAAGTGGGCAAGACAGACATGTTGACAGTGGTATGCTCATAGGTTGAGTCAGGTCATTGATCAGATAGAGGCCCACTGTTTGGAAGATTTGCAGACAGCCAGGTTGCCATTGGCAAACCTCTGTTAGGAGCCATTACTACCATTGATTCATTCACTCATTCACTGCATTAACAAAGACTTATTAGTAATTAATACATCATCTTTCCCCAAGGAAACCCAGGTAACAAGACACACAGAGCCTCTTCTTAATGAAGCTTGTGGGTTAACTTCTACCTGAAGATGCTCTTAACCAGGACAACTCAAGGAAAGGGCAAGGAGCTGGAGAACTAATAATTCAAACTCTATGTTCTGCCTCTTTTCATAAAAGGCTGTGGGAAAGTTCATCTGGGAATCTGTAGAGCAGCCCTTCTTTGGGGATTAACCAAAAACTGTGGTCTTGTAATTCATTTCATTATTCTAGGCCTTTAGTTGTCTTATCTATCGAGAAGGAAATGCTTTATAATGTTGTTTGAAAGAAAAAAGGAGTAAGTTGTGAAAGCTAAAATAGAGAACTTATGCACATTGATAAAATGAACTTGAAAGCAATTATCACAAAAATACACCTGAGTGTCTGTCACAGTTAGAAAGTTGTGTTAAGAATACAAGACAATGAAGTAAAAAATGAGAGCAATTTATTCTATCTAAATACTAGATAGCTAGTTTAATTAAAAACATCCCATTGTTTATGCATTGAAGGACTCACTGAATTACAAATACAGCTCTTCTAGAATGTGAAAAACATAATTAGGAGTAGCCTGAAATGGGAGCACCTGTGCACTCTTCTCTGTTGATGTGCAAACAGTGTGGTCATGTAAGAAATAAAACATATTTTAAAATCATCAGTTCACATTATTGAGCAAAGTTGAGAGCATGCTAAGAAATACCTCTACTCCAGAGAGAGTGGCACATTCACTTACAGCTCTTCTAACTGAAACTAGAGTTGTCATCTCCCTTCCCCTCTCACGAGTTACACTGAAGGAGTGTAGTCAGCTGGAAAACAATGAATACTTGTCTTGACTGTACAGATTAAACCAATTTTAAGAACTTAACATAAAAGCATACATCACAAGATGCACCGCACAGCATTATTTACATGAGGTCAAATTCCCACCTTTTTCTCATCCAGATTGGCTAACACTTACTAGGGATTGGATCTATCACTTTCAAAGTTATCTGTCTACATGCCATAAAAGATTTCACTGAAAGTAAAGGGCTTGTTGGATACTCCACTTTATAAAGAAATATTGCTAGGCATCTATATGTAATGTTCTCTTCGCCCCCTTTAAAATATACCTAACCTCTTACTTTTTCCTACTCAGTCTCCCAGACTTGAGGCTATTTAAATACTCTGCAGGACCCATGCACCATTACTTCTGGAGACCAATTATACGAAACAGATTAAAATGCACCCATATCCCACATTAATAATTTTGCTGTAAAAACTTTGAAAGGATTTTTATAATTTTGTTTCTGAAATATTAGGCCTCAAGTAATATGCTGAATTTATAATCGACTATGATTTCCAAGGGTTCACCAAGCATGTAGAGAAATGCTTGAAGAGTGAAAATGATGAAACTAGAAACTGTTTTCAAAAGCAATGACATTGTTATGATACTCTTTCTGACAATGAAGGAAGCTGATGGTGTATTTTGCTTATATTTACTAATCTGGATTTTATACTACTTATAATTTGCAAACAATATAATTTGATCACAACCTCTAGGCCCATGAAACTTGGAAACTCAAGTGCCTTCACTTCATAAGAGGTGTTCCCGCCCATGTCAGCCTCACATATCATTTTCCAAAGACTTGGCACAGAAATCCCTGGAGACTGAGCCACCAAAAGCCCAACCCAAGGGTTGGGCTCTGTGCAATAGTGCCAGGTCTTTTCTGGTTGGAATCTGACACCGGCTGGTCTTACAGTAAGCAGTCCACATGGAGATGGAAGGGATACCTTCTCTGAGTGCCCAGAACCCCCACAATGTCTGGTGGCTACACTTGGCTCCTTGTTTAAAGCTTTTTTTCACATCTTCAAGCAAAATCCTCTTTTGAGGTCCAGCTGGACATTAGAAGTAATAATACATAACTGACCACATTCCCTCTCACCCACCTAAAAATTTATTCGGTGGAAAAATCCTCCAGAAATATTAAATAGACAAAACGCATACCTCTTTCCATCTCATATTCAGTCCTCAAGGTTTCTGGAAGGCAACAGTTGCAGCTGATCTCCCAGGCTCCTCCCACTACCGTCCTCGGTAGAACAGTGTGCTAGGGCCAGAAGTCTCCCAGCCCACTACTCCCAATGTGACAGCCCCATGTTCTTTATGCTGTATGACTTTAAAAAAAAACATGATCTGAAGAAAAACTGGAAATTGGGTAGGTAAATATGACATACTATTGTAATTTAAAATTCCACGCGGTTCGATTCCCAGTCAGGGCACATGCCTGGGTTGCAGGCCAGTTACCAGCAGGGAAAGCACAGGAAGCAACCATACATTGATATTTCTCTCCCTCTCTCCTTCCCTTCCCCTCTAAAGATAAATAAATAAAATCTTTAAAAAAAAATCCGATGAAGTACAATGTGGCAATAAAAAAATAATAATAAATTAAAAAAAATAAAATTCCAGGGGGATTTTTCAGTATTTTTCATTTTGATTTTCCTGTAGATGTTCCATTAAACCTTAAAATGAATACCTATGAGTGAAATCATATGGTATTTGTCCTCCTCTCATATGTGAAATCTAATGAACAAACTGAACTAACAAGCAAAATAGAGACAGACTCATAGATGGAGAGCAGGCTGACAGGTCTAGGGTGGATGGGTTGGGGGTGGAGGGATTGAGCAGAAAGGAAAAGGGACTCATGGGCACAGACAAGGGCACGGTGATTGTTGGTGGGGTGGAGGTGAGAATAAGGAAGATAAATGGTAATGGAAAAAATGCAATAATTTTTTTTAAAATGGAATAAAATGAATACCTTACATTGGGACCAAACGGTTTGCCATTTATAAGCATCTTCCTAATCTGTTCTTTCTCTTCATTCATTTAATAATAGTTGAGCATCTTTTCTGTGCCCTAAGTCCTACTCAGGGCACTGTGCTCGTGAGTAAAGTAGATGACAGAGTCCTAGGGAATAAAGAAGGCAACAGTTACAACCCATTATGGTGACTTACGTGAGTGCTTCTGCATGGCTAAACCGGTTTCACTAAAATTCAATCCCTTTTCTCTTTGTTCTACCCATGGAATAGGTAATCAACAGCCAATCACCACCCTCTCCAACATAGCCTTCCTGATATAACACAGTCAAATGTCTTTTTTGTTGTTGTTCAAAATAGACATATTTTTCTGCAAAGAAAAGATTACATGTGATGTGTGCAACAAGCCGATAGAACTCCTTTGTTGTGTCACCACATTTCATTGATATAAAAATGCAGAATGTGACTTTCAGTCACATTAAAAACATAAAGAAAAAGATAGTCCCATGTGATCAACCAGTTTCTTATGCATTAATCTATATACTAACCCTGATAATGCCATTCTAAGAAAATGTACTCTAATAGAACAAAAATGTTGCATCCTTGCACTAAATGACAAAAAAATAACTAATAGTTCTCTGTCCCTTCTGAATAATGCCAGCCCCCCAAAAATCAAAACACACTGTCACTGAACCACATTATTATCCCTTAAGAAGACTATAAAATATGTACATCATTCATTCATTGACATTGAACTTATGCCAAAACTATTAAGAGCGCATATTAATAGATATCCCAAACATGTAGGCATGACTACATAATAAAACACAAAAAGAAATTGGCATTCAATATTAATTTGTCTTTTATAAATGATTAAGTAAAGCATATGCAGGAAATAAAAGGGCAATAAATACCCTTTTATCACAAACTGAGAGATTTTTTTCTTACTCTGAGCTTGCACACAACCAGTTTAGAAATATACATAATTGCGTATGGTCAACATCATATCACTGCCAGATCACACACTAAACAGATAACCACTGTTATTATAAAAGCGACTTCCTTGACCTCATATTTTGGTCTGGCTAGGAATTCCTGTGTTTTCCCAGATCGGCTGTTGCACAGTGCCAACCTAGTGCTGTGCTCACCAGTCTGTACCAGTGTAAGTGACTGGTGCCTTACAGAGCTCACCCTAAAACACACTTATATGTACATGAACAGCGTAAGTTCAAGAAACATGATCATAGTTGTTCTTGCAGGGCTTTTTAAAATCTGAAGTCTATGTGTGTTTTTCTATTATAGCTAAGGTACAGTGTGTGTTATTTGGCAGCTGAATTTGACATGAAAATATAAAAGGTTTGGGCAACCACATATTTGGAAATAGAAATCTTTCCTGAAAACATGGCTTTGGTTTTTAAACACAGCTAAATTTCTGGAAACTTCAATTTGTTAAAGACAGCCAAGACTTCAATCATATTTAACATATTCCTGGGGTTTACATATAGTGTTTCAAAGTAATAAACAACATCTTGTTTGGAGTAGCATGAAGAAAATGAGGCAAGCACTTCTTTAGAGTAAAAGCTCCACTTTTAAAAATAGTGTGGAGACTCATTCTTCTGTTGGTAAAATCACAAAACACTATTCAGCAAACAAAACATGATGAGCTCAATTCAAGTTGGTAAACATTTTTAGCTGGCTTCATTTGTAGCAAGAATTTTAATGTAACCATATCTTCAAGAATGCATTCCTTATAATGGAAACTTGAGGGGCTCAATTTTTTTAATTGTTAATAAGAACAGTGATGTCAAATTTTCACTTGAAAATCAGAAGAGATGTGATGACAACAGTAAATTGATTGTCGGAACAATTTTAAAAATCGCATTAGAGTGTGCTAACATGCATCTGCATTTGCTCACTAGCACTCTCACTGCAGTGACCAGAAAGCCCCCAGGCTTGGTTCAGTAGCAGAAAATAGACTCCTTCCATAAGGTAGGGTCTATATATACTTTACCTCCAGCATATAAAACTTGCAATAAAGCTGTAAATTCTTCACATGCTTTTGCCTCATTGATCTAAACATAATAGTGATGGCTAGAAACCCTTAAGTCACTTAGTGAGAATAACAAGCACTTTCAACAAGCAGAACATGATGAGTCAAAATAATGCCATTCAAAGAGAGAAAGGCATGGGGATCGTTCTCTACACTCTATGTAAGAATCAGGTCAAATTTCATTTAACCATTTTTTCTCTATACACAGTGAAGAGAAACTCAGGAACTCAGAAAGCAGAACATTTGTTATAGGAACAATTACAGATTCACAGTCAGATAATTTCTAGCAAACTAAGAAACATACAAATATCTTGCTCTGTGGTCAATACTCTTTTAATTTGCTTTCATGTTATTTCTAATATTTTATATAATAGATATTTTCTTTCTAGTGGTTGAAAGGTAAAACATGGAATTCATCTCAAAGTTTAAAAATTGGTGACATGTTAAGCCCCATTCCCACCACCTGTAATCAAAACCATTATTGGAGGAGACCTCAAAAGTACAAAGATTTTAAATGAGTTTGCCTGGGACAGTATTTTTATTTGACGGTGGGCAATTAGCACAGTGTCTATAAATGTTAATATAGCAAATGCTAAATAAATGTTAATATGGATGGATAGACATTCATTCTTTCAGATAAAACATTGACTGCTCAAGGTATCTTCTTTTAAAAATGAAAGTATTCCTGGAAGGAGAAGCACATACATCAAACTGATAATGACCCTCAAAATCTGACCACCTCTCACCATCTCTGCTGCTACTATGCTGGTCCAAGCTACAATCATCTCTTCTTTGGGTTAGTCAAAAGCCTCCTCATGGTGTCTCTGCATCCATCATTGCTTCCCTAGGGCACATTCTCAACACAAGAGCAAGGGATCTTGTTATAACTAAATCAAATGCTGTCCCTCCCCATCTAACCCTGAGTCATTACAATGGCCCACAAGAACCATTGTCACATTTAGTAAATAAAAATATAAAAGGCTGGTTAAATGAATAATTTTTAGTACAAGTAAGTTTCATACAATATTTGGGACATATTTATACCTTAAAAATTATTTGTTGTTTATCTGAAATTAAAGCTCAACTGGGCATCTATATATTATCTGGCAACCTTGCCTACAAGTTTTTACCTGGTTAGACACTTGTGCACTCGTGTGCACACAAGCATGTGTTCATACACACACCTACCTGAGTCCTCCTGCCCTACTATCCCCCCTTTCACTGGGCTCCAGCCCAATGACATTGACTCTGATCTTCAAATGTACCAGGTATATATCTGCCCGGGGGCTTCATGCTGGTGATTTCCTCTGTCAGGACAGTTCTCTCAGGTACTGCCGCCACTTGCTCCCTCACTTTCTTCAGGACCGGGTACACCTTCTTACTGAGGCTTTTCCTAGATGCCCTATCTAAAATGTCAGTCCCTTCCCACTTCCTATCCTCCTTCCCCACTTCAGTTTTTTTCCAGCACGCTTAGCATTACTTAATGTATTCTACATTTTACTTATTCATTTGTTATGTCTTCTCAAGTGCAAGCTCCTTGGGAAAAGAAATATTTGTCTAGTTTGCCCTTTCTTGTATCACTAATGCCTAGAATGGGCTCTGACACAGATGAGTCCCCATAAATAATTATCAAATTCATGAGTAATCATTAATAGCAGTAGTAGTCATATTACTATTGCTATTAATTTATTTTTTAATTGTAGTTGTTTATTTTAGAGAGATGGTAATGGAGGGAGAAAGAGAGGGAGAGAAACATCGATGTGCGAGAGATACATCCATTGGTTGCCTCTCACATGTCCTCACCTGGGAACCTGCCCCACAACCCAGAATGTGCCCTTACTGGGAAACCTGTGCCCTTACTGGGAAACCTGTGACCTTTCAGTTCACAGGCCAGTGCTCAACCTACAGAGCCACACCAGCCAGGGCATGGCTATTAATTTAAAGTTGATGTAGTCTGCAAAAGACTTGCATAGACATTTCTCAAAGGAAATATACAAATGACCAAAAGGCACATAAAACATACTTAAAATAACTAATATTAGGAGAATGCAAATCAAAATCACAATGAGATATCCCTACACACTGATTAGGATAGATACTATCAAAAAAGAGAGAATAAGTGTTGTGAAGGATGTGGGGAAGTTGGACACTGTGCACTGTTGGTGGGAATGTGAAATGGTGCAGTCACCATTGAAAACAGTATGTCAGTTCCTCAAAATATTAAAAATAGAATTACCATATGATCCAGCAATTCCACTTCTGGGTGTATATCCAAAAGAATTGAAAGCAGGGTCTCAAAGAGATATGTGTATACTCATAAACATAGCAGTATTATTCATAATAGTCAAATGATGGAAGAAACCTAAATGTAAATGGATGACTGAATAATAAACAGAATGTGGTATATACTTACAATGGAATATTATTCAGTCCTAAAAAGGAAAGAAATTCAGACACATGCTATAATGTAGATGGAACCTTGAAGACATTATGCTAAGTGAAACAGGCCAGTCACAAAACGACAGATACTGTCAGATTCCACTGCTATGAGGTGCCTTGACTAATCAAATTCGTAGAGACAGAAAGAAGATTGGTGGTTCCCAGGGCCAGTGGTAGGGAGAATGGGAAGTTGTAGTTTAATGAGTATATAGTTTCAGTTTTGCAAGAAAAAAGACTTCCGTATTGGTTGCACAACAATGTGAAGGTACTTGACACTACTTAACTCTATACTTTAAAATGTTTAAGGTGGAAATTTTTTTTATTTGTATTTTACCACAAATAAATATTTTTTAAAAGTTTAAATGAAAAAACTATTAAACAAAGCCTGTGTAGTCTGAAGATCAGGGTAAGAGTGTTATGTCATTTTATTACTAAATCTTGACAGTAACAAAGGTCATGAGTGACATTACGCCCATGTCACAGATGGGACAGCTGAGACCAAAAAACCTCAGAACTCAGATTATAATACTAGTAAGTGGAGGGTTTGGGTGAGAAATGACTCTAAATCTGTGCTCTGTCTAGTAGTACACTCTGTCTCTCACAGTAACATTAATACCTTATTACAAATTCCTGCATCATTTACTCTAGGGACTCAAAACAGCAACCATTGTCACCATTCAATCTTTCACATATGTGTTTGCCTTCCATCCATTTACGCAGCACTGACTGGGCACTGGGATACTAAGACTAAGTCCCTGGCTTGCATGGTTGACAGTACAGCAATCAGAAACAAACATTTAACAAAGGCACAGGATTATAACTGGAAATACAACAGATTTATAGCTGTTAGAGGGAGCCCAAAGGAAGAAAGGAGAAAGGACTAACTAAGGAAAGGGTGAAGGCAAGCTCTGCCTTCTACACAGTTTCATCGAAGACCAACTCCAAGTGATGCCAAGGAACCGAAGTGCTCCTGTAACTTCTATGAAGATTATTACCTTTCCTTTAGCCTTACCACCCTTGCCTCTCACACTCATTCATAATGAAAACATTCCCATGTTTTACCACAGAGTGGAAGCTTGAATGAGCTATGTTAAATGTCTGTTTTTAAAAGAAGTTTCTGATGTAAAAGAAGAAAGGATCTATAAGAACCTCCAACTATCCACTCAGAGAAAAATTACTAGGAAATATTAAGCATTTGACTACATCTCTCTTCCTGCAGTCTAACAATGGACCAATATCAGGAGAAAAGAGGAAAGTCAATATTTTTAAATTATTTTCCTGACCAATTCACAGATTTTAGACTCTGACTCTCAAAATCCTTATAAAAAAAAGAGAAAAAAATGAAACTACTTTACAGTATTTTGCAGAGGAGTTAATTTTTATATGTTCCCTATGCAAGCAGAAAGTGATAAGATGTAGTAATTTTGGTAATAAACCTCAAGATAAGATTTTAAAAATTAAAAAGAAAATGTCTACAGAGTAACATCTACATACGCCTAGGAGAACTTTTAAAGCACACATACCAAGGAGTGTGAGACCTTGGAGGGACAGAGGAGTCTTTCACTTCTCATTTCATATGATTTTATGAATACATGATGTACTTTTCTGGCATTTTTGAAATAAAAAAGAAAACCAAAAAGTTACTATTAAGTGATTATATATGCATATTGAAATATAAAAGCAGGAAGTACACTGTCAATGACTGTGTTGATTTACATAGCAGACACCTTTATCCATCATTAACAGGAAGTACTACAGCACAGTGGTTAAAAGTAGGGGTTTTTATGTCAGGCTGATTTTGGTTTACATTTCAGCATCATTCTCACTGGTTGTGAGACTGAAAAAATATGATTCACTCACTCAAAACCTATGTTTCCATCTGTGAAATGGGGATAACAATACCAATCTCTCAGATTTGTTGTTATGCTTGTAGAAGTCATTATGACTGGTACATACTAAGCCCTCGTTAAATACAATCATTAGGAGATTACAGTTAACAAAAGAGACCAGGTGACGCTACAATGTTAGCATTAAATTAGCTGAATATGGACATAAAGGATCAAGAAAAACAAACTGATAATACAGTGTAAGGAAAGCGTGGATTTGTTAATAAGGCAGCTTAAATCCTCAGATATTGATTAGGATAATAATGATGCTAACTTTGTATCCTGTTTCTAAAGACACCAGATGTTTGCTTGCTCTTCTAGTTTCCTAAATAGTCAACAATCTCAAGAGATTGTTCTTGAGATATAACCATGTATGGTAAAAAATAATAGATGATAATGAAAGCATCTTGTTTAGCAAATGCTCTCAGGACTGAAAAGTCAAGGTACTAAAGTTGCTATTTAAGATAACACAAACTGCCAAAAGGAACACTGATTGAATTTCTAAAATGTAAACTGCTTAACAGAGGAATCAGGAGTTATTTTTTAAAGAATTAGAGGAGATTCAACTGAAATGTATCACGGTTAACTACTAAACCAAGACAAGAAAAAAATGTGACACAAATAAAAGTATTTAAACAGAGACTTTAAAAGCAAGCTGTTTGGACAGCTAGTGGAAATCTTTATAGTTTTATGTAATAAAATCACATTAAATAAACAAAAATAACAAGGTTAGGCTAAAAAGAAAATGGCAGGCAATGAACCTGAAATCTACAAAATATTTCAAATGATCCTAAATATCATCCTACGAGTGTTAAACTTAGCCTCCACATTAAAGAATACTTTTTTGAAAAGTCAGTGTTGGGTAGGAACAGGGATTTAACAATGGAAAGGCATAGATCTGTCTTGCTATCTCAGCAAATATTGTCATAGAACAATTTTGCATTCTAACTTTGTAAAAAGAGCATTTGAGCAGTGTACACACACCAGAAGAAATAATTGTGGGCAGAGAAATAAAGTTGGCACACTGGCCTTTCATTCCTCTGCTACTATTACAGGAACCTAATCATATCTGGAACACGTATGCATAGCTGGACCAAGATACAGAGAGTAGGAAGCCATCTTTGCAATGGAGTGTGGGGGCTTCTGCCTCCTCCAAGAAACCTGCCCTCACCAACCAACCGTAGAACAACTTTGTCTTAGAGATAAATGAATCCAAGGCACAATTTCCAGAGTGCCACTTATGCGGCCCAGGAGGACACAGAACACTCTGGATATGCAGATTCTCCTGACCCTGATTTTCTCCTCCTTGCCCATTAGCACAGATTAGCTTACTGTTCACATTGCCCCCTAGACACTAGGCAGAGAGAGCAAGTGGACTGAAACAGAAACAAGCTTTTGATGAGAACGGGAAGTGGACTAGGGGTAGGGCACAGCAGAGCAACAGCGTGAGGCATCAGGCCAGGAAAAACAGGCTCTGATGGACACACGGCATCCATATTTTCCAAACCAAAACTCATGACACATAGCTTGACAAGTATGATTGTACTTATGGGAACAACGGGACAGAATATTTACAATCCAGGGTTGCCCTGGAAAATCTAGGGTATATAAACACCACATCCATAAAGGCATTGAAAGTGGAAAGGCTAACATAACCTACTTTAGAATTCTGCAAGTACTGGCCAGCACATGTGAAAACAAGTTTGCTAAGTCACCCTAGTCTCTATTTATTTCAATCACAATACATTACATATTTTTGACACATGTAGGATCTCTATTCCAAAGACTTGCCATAAGAATAGCAGGTGATATCTGAATGAAATAGATTGTTACAGTTGAGTAGAAAAGCATGCATCACATCAAATCAGACTGCCAAGTTTGCCTGCCCAGGCCTTGCCGGAGTACCAAACTCACCCCAAACTTCAATGCAACATAAGAGAGCAAATATTCTCAGAAAGCCTTTGCACTCTTGGACATAACTTCCCAATTAGGCTCCACAAACTTTCAGAAAGAAAGAAAATCAAGCAATTCAAATTTGTGCCACTTTTTTCTTGCCTTACATCCGTTTAATTACTTGCATGTGAGAGTCGTTGTTTCTTACATGACCCCCCCAAAAAAATACTTTAGTGAAAGCTTCTTGTAGAAAGAAAAACAAAGATCAGTAACCTAATATCCCCAAGCAACCCTAGAACAACAAACCAGGGAAGGGAAAAAGTGAAAAAATGCTCTGAATGGGAAAAAGATCTTCATTTGTTTATTCTTCCAATAGTGAATAAAAATTATGAATTTGCCAATAACTATAAATCAATAGTGTGCCTAACTTTTAGAGAATATGTAGGGAGACCCAGTAAGAAATTAGAAGAATCTTTTGTATGATGTCAGGGGTTTTTTAAGGACTAGAAATGCATCAGATACGATATATCAAATTTGTCATTGCACCATGGAAATCCAAAGTAGGAAAATGCCTGGGGGATTATCTAAAAAAGGGAAAGTTCCTCTCTTTCACATAAGGAAACTGAGGTACAGCAGTATATCAAGGTTACCTGGCTAGCTATAACTGAGTCAAGGAAAAACCCCATCTCCTGTGGTGTTTACAGATGAGTTTACTCATCTGCAAAATGAGGGGACAGAACTCTGAGGTCAATGCCAACCATGACATCCTGCAATGCTGTATTGATTGATTGCTTTGTAATCTACTTATTTGTATTTTGGCTCTTAAATAAAGGTAAAGCTGCCAGGTTTGACATATTTCTAGCTCTTAGAAAGCTGACCTGACAGTAAAGCCCTTCCAAAACATTTGTAGAGACAATGTTTAGAACAATTTGCCCAATTTAATAAGGTAACACAGTTTGCAGCCTGGTGAAGTTACAAGCAGCCAACCTATATGGATGCACGCAAGGAAGCTTTTGTTGTTGTTTTTTTTTTAATTTTCATGATGTCACTCATAAGGAAGACATATGCCAAGTGCTAATACAGGATTCTATTTAAAAAAAGAAACCTTGAAAAAGGCATAAAGAGCAATGAATGAAGATTATGACACAAGAAGAGTAAGTGAAACATCAAAACAGCATATTAAGCATAAGAAAATATATCATTTGAAGTTTAAAGCCATCCAATGTCTCTTCTTTTCCACTTATACCTGCTCCCAAAACATGGCCACGCAGAGGTTTCCCAATATTTAATAGCCTAGTAAAAATCCTGGAAAGATACTCTGAAATCAGAATATAGAAATCAGCATAAAATTAAAGTGTATGTTTAAATATTCTGTACTGGTTATAATGTTTCTTGTTTATCTTTACCATGGATTCTTACCAATATTTCATATAACTCTAAGGTAGAATTTATATGGTAAAAAGGAAAATTGACTATGTGGTATAAATATTGAATTAGTGGGCAAATTCTTAAAAACAGGAGTAGTCAAATTTTTACTATCTAAAAGAATGTTTCAATCAGATGCAGTACACTTGACATATATAAGGCCTGTCCGGAAAAAAAATCCAGCCATTGTTAATATAACAAGAATGGTTTGTATGATGTTGATGTACCTTATTTTGCCATGTATAATGCTCACTTCTTTGCCCAAATCTTTGAGGGAAAAATAAGGCTGAGTATTACTCGTGGCCAGAAATACTTTGTATCTGTTCTTGTGTTTTGCAATTATTTGTTACATAAAATTTGTTGTGCCATAATATGTTCAAAAATAAATGCCAAAATTCCTTTATAATACAAAAAACAGGTATCTATATATAAATACATAGATAAATAAATAAATAATTGAATTAAAAATTAAAACAAAGCTTTTTTCCCTGAAAGCTTGGCCCAAAAACATGGATGTACATCATACATGACAAAATTTGGTAATCTGACATGCAAGGAGAGTAGACTGGAATGTGCATGTGTGAACAGTGACACCTTCACTGTACTAGTCAGTGGGGGCGGTAGATGCCTTTGAGTGAGCATGTGTGCTGTGTGGCCATCCCACTCAAAATGACTGAGCGGGTAGAGCAATGAATCTGCATCAAATTTTCTATTAAGCTTGAACATTGGTGCCTGGAAACTTTTTGGATGATTCAGAGGCCACAGCTATGGGCAACTAGAGATTGGCAGCTTCATCACAACACTGTGCCCACTCATGCATCACATCTTGTGCAGAGGTTTTGGTGAAACACCAAATCACCCAGGTGACTCAGCCCTGCTACAGCCCAGATTTGGCGCCCTGTGACTTCTGGCTTTTCCCCAAACTAAAATCACCTTTGAAAGGGAAGAGACTTCAGACCATCGATGAGATTCAAGAAAATATGTGACAGGGCAGCTGATGGCTATTGGGAGTGAGGTCCCAAGGTGCCTACTTTGAAGGAGACTGAGATGTCATTGTCCTATGGACAATGTTTCTTGTATCTTGATTCTTCTTCAATAGATGTCCCTATTTTAAATATTGCATGGCTGGATACTTTCTGGTCAGGACTTGTATATCCAAAAGGAAAACAGGTCTTCAAACAAAAGCTTGTACACAAATGTTCAGAGCAGCATTATTCACAGTTGCCAAAAGTAGAAACAACCTAAGTCTGCATCAATAAATGAATGAACAAATAAAAGGTGGTATATCCCTATAATGGAACACTGTTCAGCCATAGTGAGGAATGAAGTATTGGTACATGCTACAATGTGAATGAACTTTGAAAATATCACCTTAAGTGAAAGAAGCAAGTTACAAAAGACCATGTATTATGTGATTTCATGTGTATAAAATGTCCAGAATAGGCAAATATACAGAGACAGAAAGTCGATTAGTGGTTGATTAGGGCTGAGGGAGATGGAAAAGTGGGAGGAGAGGGGTGATAGCTAAAGGTAACAGAGTTTCTCTTCGTGGTGATGAAAAT
Organism: Trachops cirrhosus; assembly: GCA_028533065.1. Classification (NCBI taxonomy): domain Eukaryota; kingdom Metazoa; phylum Chordata; class Mammalia; order Chiroptera; family Phyllostomidae; genus Trachops; species Trachops cirrhosus. The sequence continues at coordinate 69,060,897 of CM052541.1, forward strand.
ATTCTAAAATAGAATCGGGTGATACTTGCACATACCTGTGAATATACTACAAACCATTCCATTGTAGGCTTTACATGAGTCATATGGTATATGAATTATATCTCAATAAAGACATTTTTTAAAGAGAGAGAAGCTAAAAACAAAAATATTAGAAGCACACAAACAATGTCCAGTATGACTGCTGGTTACCACTCCAGGGTGGGGATGAAAAAAAAAAAACAAAAAAGAAGCAAAAACAAAACTAAGAGTGTGCTAGGCAGAGAAGGTAAGGGGGGAACAATATGTTCAAGCCCAAGGCAGTAAACATCATTAACATCCTCTGAAACATTGAGGCATGAAGGGGCAGCTGAGCCATGGGGACAACAGTGGCAGGAGGACAATGCCACGGAGTTTGGAATAGTTGGCCCAGTGACCTGGCCCAGACCTGTCACTTACTAGGTCTGTGTGCAAGCAGGCCTGGGATCTTCTTTTCCTGTAAAACAGAAACAAAGATAATGCTCACTTCCCAAGATATGTCTTGAGGATTTAAAGAAGCAAGATGCGTAAAGCAAATAGGCAGAGCCTAGCAAACAGTGCACACCCAGGAGAGTTTAAAATGAGAAATTCCTAGTTATCAACAAACTGTTATAGCAGATGATAAAGGTTTCAAGCTTTTTGAACTTTTGAGTAATTTATACACATTACAACTAATTTAACTTCCTCTGATCCATCAAGAAATACACATAGATTTTTAAAAACCTCTAGAGAATTATGGTAAATGTCTCCTAGACTAATGATACTGTTCTGGCCTCAGTGACTCAAGCTTAGCCACTTTTTAAAAAAAAAGTTCCTATTATGAGGCTATTCTAATTAAATATACCAAATTTATTCTAGGTATATATGATCTAACATTGGCAGAGCTAATTCAACCAAGAACATTCTGGCCATTAAATAATAAATTCTCAGAAGCCAAAATTTCCATTTACACCTGTAAATAGAAAATTCAATTTAATGCAAATTGTTAAATAATAACACCAGCGGGCAATGAACCATACTAAACACATCCTATGAAATGGATCAGTCATGCAGCATGGTGACCAGGAATGAAATGTGTGACATGTTCTGTAGCTAAATGCTACGTGTTTACACACGCACGCAAACACACACAGCAGTGCGCTACCGCAGAGACCCAGGGTGCACATAAAAAATGTAGAAATGAGTGAGTGATGGTTACGTTCCTCTGTGTTTAAAATCTCTGGGTCACCTTCCATGAGATCATCTAACCACGAAGAATGTTATTTTATACAATGTCTGGCACAGCCGTTGTAGGAAGAGGAATCCTGGGAAGGGTTTTGTTGAAGCTAAAAATCATTAAGGAGTTGGCTCGGGCATGCTCTTCATTGAGACCTCCTCCTTAAGAAAGTGCAAAAGTCACACTCCACAAATTTAAAATGAGCAAAATACAGAACTCCTCTAATTGCAAAGCACAAAGATTAAAATAACTCAATATACATCCTCTCTTCCTACCATAATCCGGAAAACGGGATATGGTTTAGGCTTCTGAGATGTCGAACATCATTCAGATCCTAGATTCAGGAGATGTCTTACAGCGTGTCGGCAGAGCAAGCGACTTGGGGAAGAAAGGTTTAGAAAAAAATACTAGGTTTGATTTTTCAGCTCTTTTTTTGTTTGTTTGTTTTAAAGAAACCATCATCTGTACAAGCTCAGAAACAATTTAAAAGAAAAAATCCCACAGATCATCTTCCACCACAGCCACCAAGGGGCTGACACCCGAACGCAGGCTGTTGGAACAGGAGAGCACGTTCCGGAATGCTAACGTAACACTTCGCTTTTTGAGTTCCCGGAGTCCGAACAGTAGGCAGACCAAAAAACCAAGCCAGTCTCAGAGGCTAGTTATTTTCATTCCTTTTACATATATTTGTGCAGCACCTGTTTGCAGGGAGCTGAGGGGTTTCACAGCAAGGGGGACTTTCAGGGCTAAAACCAGGAAATGCCAGGGTGAGCCAGGGCAGGCTGTTTTGTCAATAAAAAACTAAAATCGATGTATACTCTGTATACATGTATATTAAATAAATACACACATATATTGAAATAATGTTTGATGGCATTCAAAAATGGAAATGTAAAATATTCAACTAAATTATATACCAATTATTCATTAATTCTCCTCAGCAAAAACTCATTATTTCCAGTTTCATAAGCTCCAATCAAATCTTGATTTAAGTTTTCAAGTGCATTTTCCAATCAGAAGTTCCCATAGTCAACCTAAAACTTCACCCCAAGGCCATAGGTCTTCAGTCATTGGAAAAGTGTTCAGTGTAAAGTCATTTCTACACTGATTCAGAGAACTAATTTAATTTTTTTAATAATTCAAGTCAAATTTATGTTATCCTGAAATACTGATATAATTAAGAAAATAAAAATATTATCTGGAATATGACTTTAACCCAACCAAAATAAAACGACAGATCCTTTTTATTACCAAGTTGAGCTTAACATTTCCTTCTTGCTAAGAATTTTGTTAGTGAGACTAATATAGCAAGTTTTCATATTTACCTACCCTAATCACTCCCCACCTATATCTTCACATCTTCAAGAAAGACTAAAACATAGGTTAGCAAAAGAAGTTTTTTCTTTCTAAATTTATTATAGGTACGCTTGTTTTCTCAGTTGATTTCTTCCAAATTTCCAGTGCAGTTTGCTATACATATTTTATTATTGAACATTTCATGTGATTAGTCAAGAAGCAGTGAAAATGTAGGGCAACTTCATCCAAAGATCCACCAGCATATGGAAAATACTGCAAATTACCAAATAAGTCCATTGAGTGAAACATAAAGTAAAAATGAGTTTAAGAGACAGCTGGACATGTTTATGTAGGCAGAAGGGGTGGAAGATATGCTGACAACACGGAGAGGTGTGTTGCAATAAACTTGAAGGAGACAGGCCATTGGGCCAACTATCCCTTTTCTATCCAGGAACTCCTTATGTTCTCATTAGTGTCTCACATCTGGACAGCTGCGTTATTAAAATTTGGCCCTAGATTTGAGTCAATGCAAGAGTTTGGTATCTCACTTTCATTCTTCCTTACACATATTAAATATACACACTCACACACACAGGCACGCACACATTTCAACTTTTGCTCACAGAAGCATTTCACATGCAGACATCAGATTTTTGTGACTCATGGCCAAACAGAGGGAAGGGCTTTGTAAACAAGCTTGTTCTCCTCATGTCCACCTCTGTCTGATGTGAGTCCATGTTTATGGCACCTCACTTTCAGAATACAACATTCTAAACAGTGCTTTCAATGGCCACCTTGAATACTGAGTTAGGCCTTCAGTTTCTATAGCTGAGTTATTTAGGAAGAGGAAATGTTTTAACGGTCAGAAGAAAAGGGCAGTTCTCTTCATTCTTTTATCTTTCCTCATCTCTTAAAATATGCAGTTAGTAGAGATTTTGTAGACGACTGGTTAGAAGCCAAGAGTTTCACTGACCCTTTTACTCATTGCCATTTCCCATTTCTTGCCTCAGGAACTGGTCGAGCTGTGGAATGCATTCACATTTCAGTTTATGCGTTGTGGGCATAACCTTCATCTGAACACAAATACCAAACACCTGCATTTGCACTTGACAATTAATAGGCACTTGGATCCCCACTGTCTCATTTGCTCTCAATCATGATCCCATTAGGTTGGTGCTATTATCTTACATTTACAGATGTAGAAACTAAGGCCCAAAGAAGTTAAGTGACTTGGCCAAAATCACTTGCCCAAGTGCTTAAGTGGTAGAGTTAACACCTGCGCTGCCAAGCTCAGCCTTTAAAAAAAACACTTGGGAACATAGGTTTAAGAATAAACTTACATTCAAAGAGAAAATAAAGTCCCATGTGATTTTCTTAAAAAATTAAGTTGAGCAAAAACATAAATAAACGATTAGCTTATAATCTATTGGGTCCTTTCAAAAGACCTAACTAACCCACTATATGATAACAAACCTGCGTGTGTGCGTCGTTATCCCAAGAATAAAGACACTTAAATAAAATTCATGCATTCACTAATTAAACACTTCTTTCTAGTTCTGTTATTTTTGTTTTGGTTTGGTTTTGGTTTAAAAAGATTATGACCATTAAAGTCAATAAATAAATCAAAATATTAAAAGTACTTGTTTATATTTCTTTTAATTTCAAGCATCACAGCTTTTGCAGGAAAAAAACAAGCCTTACCTATATTTTAATAAACTGACAATTACTGAAAATATTATTTCCCAACAAAACCAAATTTACACTCAAAACTATTAATTGTTCTTGCTTCACACAAAAGCCTTATTCAACATTTGGGTGTAAGAGGTACTATTGGAGTATGAACAAACATACTGTGGAGAGGAGAGCAGTGGTGGCCAGAAGAGGGTGTTTTGGAAAGAAAGAGGCACTGCTGCACTGAGCCTGTCACCTGGAAAGCTCAGGCACCAAAAACTCCCTAAGGAGCGGCCCCAGACCCTAGCCCCTCTGACGCATTCAGCATTTCTGCTGTGGTGCCCATTGCGCACTTCGGTTCTCTACTGGAACAAGTGCCCTGGCCTGACCCCCCATTTGAGGGGCTTCCCTGATGCTCTGTCTAGCCCTTGTCAATGTCCCCCTGTTGGGGGTGTAGAGCCTATCCATGAGACCCAGTAGCTGATTGGGGTCCTATTACAGACAAGGAAGAACCCCCAGAAAGTAAGAGACACTGCTGCATAGCTGGCAAGAAGGTCAACCAGGATGAACCCTGGATACTGAGGTCAGCCTCTCAAGTTTTGTGCACCAGGGCCATTTAGCTGTTGTCCTATTGTTTTGGGGTCCTGGGGCTCCCACCCTGAAGCTCTGACACTGGGCTTTCTTCCCTCTCCCTTCCAGCCTACTTTAAGGTCCCAACCTGCCTTTAGCCCAGCCTGGGAGGGTTATAACCCATCACAGGTGATTTAAACTAATTTCAGTGCTATTTGATGGATTTCAAAGAGCTGACCTTTTGTGCATTAGGAAGATCTACTCTCGCCTTCACTTTATTTTGTAGCTATCATTTGGCTAGATGGGCCTGCCTCTTCTACTCCCAATAGCATTTATCACACGGTCTGTCTTCTCCGCCAGCCTACAAGGATTAGGTCTGTCTTTATCTTTGCTGTATCCTTACCCTCTGCATGGTGCCCAGCACACAGTAGGGAATTAACAAGCAGTGGTTAAGTGAATGAGTATGTGATACCTGTGTGTAATTGTCAAGCAATTCATTAGCTTAGGAAATGAAAGGTCCTCACATATTTGAATTTATTAATTGGCTGATAACATTGATGCATTAGCCAGCACATTTTAACCTTAACATATTCATTCATAGAAGCATAGTTTGAAAAACTGCTTAACCAATTTCTGGGGGTAGGTAGGAGGAAGATTATAAGTATCTTTGCATTCAGGTTTTGCTTCCCAGTTATGTATAATTTATTTTGTAGCACTGGCCTCTCAACAGTGAATTAAAGCACAAATATATTAAATAATATGTCTTATCTATCATTTTAACTTTCATGAAATCTTTTTCTTTTCAAAAGAATATCTGTTATATTTGATTTATGAAATTCTGAATAAAGAAAAGTAAAAGATAGTCTCTTACTGGAAGTAGCATTTCATTCAACAACAGTACTATTAAAAAGCATACATTTTGTTGGGACTTACATTTATCAAAAAAATTCTGGAAAATTGGTGATAACATATATTTACATAGTCTTGCTATATTTAGTTAACACTAAGCACCCCTATGTTCACTGCAGCATTATTTACAATCACCAAGATATGGAAGCAGCCCAAGTGTCTGTCAGTGGATGAGTGGATAAAACAACTACGGGACATCACACAATGGGATACCACTCAGCCATAAAAACAAGAAAATTTTACCCTTTGCAGCACTATGAATGGCCCTGGTGAACATTATGCTAAGTGAAATTAGCCAGTCAGAGAAAGACAAATGCCCTATTATTACAGTTACATATGGAATCTAAAGAACAAACTCAACTAACAAGCAAAAAGAGACAGACTCATAGATGGAGAGTAGGATGATAGCTAGTAGGGGGGAGGGTTAGGAGGTGGAGGGATGGAGCAAAAGGAAAAAGCACTCAAGAACATGAACAACAGTGTGGGGATTGCTGGGGACACGGGGTATAAGGGGACTAAATGGTAATGAAAATATACAATAAAGATGACACACAAAAAACCCTAAGAATTTTATGACTTTTTGGCAAAAGAAACAAAATTTTAAATGTCTTGTCTTTGCGTGATTCCTGTGGCCTCTACTTTTTCATCCAAAATAAACCAAATTAATTTTCCTATTTAGCTTCCAAACTACTCTCTTGGACAAGTATGTTTATGGTTTTGTGTCTTTGTGGACTTAACCACAAATGACAAACTAGTTATGGACAGAAAGGGGAAAAAAATAATTCCTTCAGGTTGCTCTCCCAAAACCAAGGCATCCTTTCAGGTATGCCTACATACTTGATCTCTCTGAGTGAGGGGCTGTGTCAGGACTAACCTGAGTCACTGGACACTGAATTCAATTTCCACCTTCATGGCGGTCCCATGCCACTCTGAACCAGTCCTTTCAAATCCTATTTCCTCATCTGTCACATAATAACAATATCTGTCCTTTACCAGCTTCACAAATATGTTTGCACATCTTAAACATACCTAGGACTTCCCAAATGAGTAGTATTATTTTGTTTTACTCCATCAAAATCTTAATTCCCTGCTTTTCCAAATTGGGCATAATAATATCTCCAACCTTGAAAGTTTATTATAAGGATCAACTGAGGTAATGCATGTGTGAAAGCTTTGAAATGTGGAAATGTTTTACATGTGAAAGTTATTTCATTTTAATACTTTTGCAAATGCAAATCTAAACTCAATGCAAGGTATTCAAAACTTTCAATAAGACATTCCCAAGTTCTGTGTACCCTATTAATATGAAACATGGGGAGCCTGTAGCTTTCCCGTGTCTAAATATGTTGTCAGTGGAGCATGCACACACTTAGAGCTCGTTGTCCAGTGATAGAAGTTAGTTCTCACCATGACATTCATATTTGGTTCTAAAACAACTTGTATGTGCTACATCCTCATTAGGATCTCTATCAGTGCTTTTTTCTCAGTGCTTGGGCTCCTAAAACAAAATGCCATAAACTGGGTGTCTTAAACAGCAGACATTTATGTCTCACAGTTCTGAAAGCACAGGTGGATTTGGTTCCTGCTGAGAACTGGCTTCCCAGCTGGTGGACAGCCATCACCTTGCTGTGACCTCACATGGCCTTTGGCTGGTGCATGCACATGGTGACTGCAAGATCTCTCTGTGTTACCCTTTTTATAAGCACATTAATGTCATCATGCTGTCCACCTCATGACCCCATCTAAACATAATTACCTCCCAGAGGTCCCACTATCTCACTGAGGGTGAGGGACACAACAGTCAGCTCATGTAGAGTATAGAGATGTAAATGATAGTGTCCCTGGCCTCACAGAGGCCTTGTTCTAGTTGAGAGAAGACCTATAAAGAAGTGACTACAGTGCAGAGTGTTAAGTGCTATGAGGACACAGAAGAGCCACCTTGGACTTCCAGAAGGAGATGACACATGAGCAGAATTAAAGAATAAACAGAGAAGTCAGACAAATGAAGGAAGTAGGAAAGAATATTCCTGATAGGGTAAATAGCATAGGCAAAAGCCCCAACATTGGAGACAGCATGGTTTTTTCAGGGGGAAAACAAACAATAGCACAAAATTGTAATGTGCCATTTGAAGAGCAGTGGGACAGGAGGACGAAGGAGAAACATGGGTCCTCAGTGGGCTTCACATTCTTTGCTGAAGAACATATGATTTATCTCATTGGCACTGTGCTTCTCACACGAGGTACTCCAACCCTGGGGACAGGCAGAATTAAAATGGCCCATCTTCATTCTGAATTTTACCCAAAACTATGGGAAAGGAACAAAGTTTAAGTTGAAGTATTATTATTACAAAACAATATTTATAAATATTAAAACACCCATCCTGAGGGTTACCTGACTTTGAAAAGTGAAGCCAGTGTGCAGTGGGGGAACTGCTAATGGCTTTCGTGCTCAGCAGGAACAGTCAGGTTTATGTTTTACAATAGATCAGTCACTCACTCCAGTGACAGTGTGGAGAATAGATACAAGGGAGGAAAGACTGGAAAAATGGGAAAGTCAGTTAGGAGGTGGCACCATCTTCTAGGAAGAAGATGAAGGAGGGCAGCTGAAATAGGGTAGAGGTATAGGTGTGGAGGATTTGAGGAACTGGAGCATATCTGAGGAACCTGGGAGGTAGATCATTAGCACTTGCTGAGCGATTGAATATGGAGATTAAACAAAAGAAAAGAGTCAAAGGTCAACCCAGGGTTTAGGCTTGGAAGCCTGGATGGACGATGGTGTCCATTCAGCAAGCTGGAGAATACGGGAGAAAGTGAGAAGCTGGAAGAAGATTATGACTCCAGCTTTGAGTATGCACATAGCTACGTGCCCATTGAACTCCAGGTGAAGATGTTCAGAAGTTATCCCAGTAGTCTCTGATTCTCCTTGTAAAAATATCACAAGCATTTGCAAGGCAATCAGAATTAGTAGGACATTTTGTTTTATCTTCTTTCCAACTTTCAGTAGCCATCTCTAGAGTTCATAGATTAACTACACTTGGTTCCTTCATTGTTTTCTCTGACACCTGTGACACCTGTGACATAGTAACTGCCTAGGTATGGTTTTCTGAAAGAGGCAACAACTTCTTCAAATTCTGTGTAATTTCCCAGGTTTCTAATCTGTTTCATAGCAACAGCACATGTCACTGACATGATGGACTGCTTGTAAAGAAGTGACCTGGAAGAAAATTTATGATCATATCATTCACCAATCCCTTGGCCTCCTGAGTCCTTACTTCTGAACTTTATTTCACTTCCAACCACTTCTTCATCATTTCCTATCTAGCTCTCATCCTCCCAGTTGTAATAAAACAGATACTGGTCTCAGGTGGGGAATAAGCGTCAGAAACAGATGAACTCATAAGACAAAAATCTTATGTCCCTATCCTCCTGTTTTCATGCAAATGTCCCTAGTAATTAAATCAGGAAGAGAAAATGTAGCAAAAACATTACCAAATGGTTTCAAAGTTTCAAAAGAAGCTGTAAATATGGTTCTTTTTAGGAGATCAGGTTCTAACTAGAGCATGAGAAAGGGTAACAGTTGTCCTGATGAAGCAGTTTTTAAATTCTTCTCAGTGATTTGAAGAGAGATAACCAATGTATGTTGAAGAAGCTGGCAAGATTTTTAAATAGTTCGGACACTATGGGGAGCATTTTTTTCCTTAAAGGAATGTACTCAGTAGTGTTGGCAAGATTTTATTTCAATGTGGCTGTGCTTATGTGAGGAAGTTATTTTGAATTATCCTACTATAAATATGTATGACTTTATTTGTATTGAAAATTCCCTTTGCAAGTGAGTGGTGAAGGCCTGTTGTAACTCTATTGGTTTGTAAGTAATTTAGGTATTTTCATTTTGGAAATAAAATATTATACCCAGAATTCAAAAATAATATCAGAATCTTGTTTGTGACCACAGGTGATTTTTGCATCTACATTAATAATGCCTTTTAACTCCTTTTTTCCCCCATGTGGAACAAATGACATCTGTTGCCTTAAGTCTGGTAGCATTATTCATGCATGCATGTTTTCATTCATTCAGGACACATTATTCAGCACCTCTCATGCACCAAACTCCATGCTAGGCACTGGGTGTACATCAATAGTATTGAATTGTCCGACTTCATCACATATTTCAGGTAAACATTGTTTCCTCCAGGCAATCTTCTGCGCCCAGTGGAAATTTCAAATCCTAGGGTCATATTTACTACTTAAAAGCTAAGATTGTTAAAGGCCATGGACAAGGCTATCTTTGAAAGACAGTATTTTTCCTCTGAATAGAGGGCATCAAAGGAAAGATAAGAAGAGGTGAGGCCCTAAAGCTGAGAGAAGAAGAGAGAGGGAGGGGTGTTGAAGAAAGCACTGTAAATAGGGCTCACACTTTTCATACACTTTTGGACAACCATTGAATACTTTTCTACATGAAAATTAATCTGCTGGCAGGAAAATTATCCAGCCCATTGAAAGAGAAAAAAAACAAAATTCCTCATCTTCTCTGTTTTCTTTCTTTGGGTGGTTTGTGGTGTTAGGAAGGTGAGGGCATCATTTATCCTAAATTACAACTTCACACTGGCCTTCAGAAGCAAACTGTACTTTTCCTAGTCCACTTCATTTTCTCCTTATGATTTCTTTTTCAGAGAAAACCTCTTATTAAATTTTAATATACTTACTTAAAAACCCTAAAAAGATTCATTAGAGCCATTTAAAGGTAATGACAAATATATACACAGAATTCTGTATTTGCTCCTTTTTCTCTTTCTTTCTTTCTTTTTTTTTTTTTTTTTGGCCATACGTAAACTGACACAGAAAAGAGGAATAAAACAGTTTGTGTTAAATAATGTAATGGAAACATATATGATAAAAAGGAGGTTGTGCAGGTTTAAGTGTCTGTGGTCCCTCCTGCTACCCTCATCTATCCTCACTCTTCTCTCAAGCCATACAAGTGTGAAATAGATCAGTTTACATGCCCTTACAGGTTTTTGATGAATGGCAAATTCCATAAACAGCAACAAATATTTACTACATAATAGGTACCATTCCAGGAGATTAAGAAAAACACATCGCTTTCTTTTGTAAAATAAATTACTATTTAGTGATCTTAACTGAAGCAATGATTAAAAGCTTCCAAGTGATGGCTACAGTATCATAAAAAGCATTATTTTGCCCCAAATTCAGAGTCCAGTGTGATTCTAAATGACATTCCCAAGCATACATGTTCTGCCCAGACGGTATCCAGCCATGTAATATGAAAAATAGGTCCATTTATTGAAGAAGATAAAAGATACAAGACACATTGTACATGGGACAATGATGTCTCGGTCCCCTTCAAAGAAGGCATGTTGGGACCTCACATAGTTTGCCCAATCGCCATCCACTGCTCCATCATATTTTCCTGAATCTCATCGATGGTCTGAAATCTCTTCCCTTTCAAAGGTGATTTTAGGTTTGGGAAAAGCCAGAAGTCACAGGGCACCCAATCAATGCTATAGGGGGACTGAATCACCTGGGTGACTTGATGTCTCATCAAAAATCTCTGCACAAGACGTGATGCATGAGCAAGCATGTTGTCATGGTGAAGCTGCCAATCACCAGTTGCCCATAGCTGCAGCCTTCTGAATCATCCAGATAATTGCTGTGGAGGAATGTTCAGGCTTAACACAAAATTTGATGTAGATTCGTTGTCCTGTTTGCTCAGTCATTTTGAATGTGATGGTCACACAGTGCACATGCTCACTCAAGGGTGTCTATCACCCCCACTGACTAGTACAGTGAAGTTGTCACTGTTCACACATGCACATTTCGGTCCACTCTTCTTGGCTGCCAGGTTACACTGATGTCACACAACCCGTTCTTGTTATATTAACAATGCTGGACTTTTTCTGGACAGACCTGTGTTTCACCTAACCCTGAACATTTTCTTTAACCACACAAAAATCCTCCTCGATAGAAGCAAAAATTCAATAGAGATCATCCTTACTGAATAACTACAATGAACTATGATAAATATTTTTTCAGTATCTCCCATAAATGCTAAGTGATAATAGATAATAATATAGCTCAGGACCATGATGATTTCTCCAAACTAAAATTCCAAATACTTAGTAGATAGATCTATTAAGCTTTGAAAAAATGGGGTTTTAATTTTCCTTCTCCTTTTAAAAGGCCAAGTATTTTCTGTCCATCTTGTCTAGAAGGGTAGTGCTAGCCATGTGCCAAGAATAATAGGTAAACCAGCTTCCCTCAACCCAGAAAAATTACCCCTTTGCCATAGGAGCCATACTTATGGTTCCACAATGGCCAAGGAAAAACCTATTAGGAACAGATTTTTTTTGCATGTGTAGTAAAGTTAGTTCCAGAGAGACAAAGAGAAGCCTGGTTTGCACTGTAGCAGAACCATTGGAACAATATGCTCCCTGTGTCCACAGCCCAGTCCTCCCCTGACACCCTCCTTTCTAGGGCATAGGGTGGAAAAGTCACATACACAGTAGATCATGCCAAGGCCTGCTGACCCAGCCCTATTCCCAAATTTGCAGGCAGGAGGGTGAAGCAATGTCTTTACTACATACATATTCTTACATTTCTTTTCCTGAGTCCAAGTTTCAGCATTCAAGTGGGGAGTGAGAAGAAGATAATGCAGGCAAACTTTGTAAGTGCTAGTCCACCCCTTCCCCTCCAGCCCCAATTCCTTCAAGCCTCTGTAGTTTTTATGTTTATTTTTAGAGAGAGAGGCAGGGAGGAAGAGAAACATCAGTGTGTGAGAGAAACAGATTAGTTGGCTCTCGCATGCCCCCAACTGGGGACCTGGCCCACAACCCAAGCATGTGTCCTGACTGGGAATCCAACCAGCAACCTTTTGGTTAGCAGGCCATCACTCCATTCTCTGAGCCACACCACAGTGGATCTTTGACAGTTCTTGACCATGGCAAGCTGGCTACAAGAGTGCTTCCTCCTATGCCAAATTATGTAGAGAGAATTAGGTGGAAAAACATTTTTTCCTAACCCTTGTAAATGGAAGCGTGAAATATATAATCAAGTTATAAAGTACATTTATTCATCTCAGGGGTTAGTATCATGATGCCTAATATCATGAACACCCTACCTTTACTACTATAAACTGAGAAATTCCATATTACTTTTCCAACATTGTTGTCAGCATTAACTTTTGATATTGCAAGAACCAGTTAAATAATTCCTAATGAAATCATAAAATAATTAAATAAATAACAAGAAAATAACTAAAAATAATAAACATCTCCTAAAGCACCTGTTATATCCACTCTGGTTTTCTATAATTTAACCTCAGATATTTTTAGGTTAATTCATGGGAAGAGATTCCTATTTATTGATATGCCTACCTAATACCAGACAGCTTCCATATATTGTTGTACTTTTTCACCACAACCAGCTTAAATCTAAAAATCCTTTTGCTCAGCCCTGACCAGTGTAGCTCAGTTAGTTGGAGGTCATCCTGCAAAGTGAAAGGTCACCAGTTGGGTTCCGGGTCAAGGCACATGCCTAGGTTGCCTTCCATAGGAGAGGCAACTGATAGATGTTTCTCTCTCACATTAATGTTTCTCTCCCTTTCTTTCTCCCTCCCATTTCCTCTCTCTAAATAAATAACTAAATAAATAAATACTCCCTTGCTCATTTTTAAATTGACGTTCACAAGGGTTTAATATTTTATCTTCAATACACAATCAGTACTCATAAAACAGGGAGTCAAATCCAGTACATCTAATGCTGAAACCTCTATCTTTGCCAACATGGTATGCTGTCATCGAGAAGAAGGTATAGAAGCTAGTTTCAAGTACACCAATGTCCTGTTCCCAGTCAACAACTGGTCAAAGAAACTGTACAAAAAATAAAAACTAGTCTCAGGTATGCCCATATCATGACTTTGCCTTCATCACTGACTTGTCCTGTGCTTGGGCCCAACAAGGGGCTGGAGAAAATTAGCAGGGACCTGCCTATGGAGCTTTTTCCTAGCAGAGGGTCCTGGAGAGAAAATGGAACTAGGAAACACACTCTATCTGGGAAGCCAGAGGCAAAAAAGCCAGAGAAAGCAGTCAACCTGAGCCAATATTATAACTAAAAAAAATGAGCATGAGCCTACGTGTTAGGTCCAAAAGGCAAACTAAGCCACACATGGAAAAACAAGGACTAAGTAAATCATCCAGGACAGTTGGGTGTGAGTTGCCATGAAGTGTGCAGAGATGGTGGGCACAAGAGGTTCAGAAGGATGTGTGTGAAAGGGGAGAGGATATTGGATGTCACATGTACATGGTATTGGCCATGAAAATGGACCTCACACATGAAAGGCCACAGAAGAATCAGCCACTTGAATAGTAGGGAAACTTATTGATTCTTTCTAGGGCACAACTAAAACTATCAGGCCTAGAGCAGCAGGGTTTTGGGTTTTTCTTTCTTAGCTATTATTATTTTGTAGTTGTGAATATCACGGAAAGGATAATTTTTAACGTGAAGTTTTTATATTTAAGTACTTGTAACAACTCTGCAAAAAAATCTCAGTGCAAAATTGAGACTGAGTAGAGTACAGTTTAAAATTTGAACCCTTTAACAAAATAAGGACTATCAAAGAAGACCACAAGGTAGCATGAAGTTATTCCCAGGTCTCTAGACAATCTGTATCACAGGTGGCAAACACAAGACCCGTGGGCCGAATCTGGCCCTCCACCTCATTTTATCCCGCCTGGCACCTTGTTTCTACCTGGCAGCAGCACGGAGTTCTCGCTTAACTGTTAAGGAATAGTTACAGTTATACAGTCCTAAAATTACATTTGGCCCTGTGAAGGCAACCTCGAGGCTGATGTGGCCCCCAGTGAAAATGAGTTTGACACCCCTGCTGTAAGTGCAAACAATTTCTGAACCCATTTCCCTTTAAAAAGGTACAGGTCACTCCATGCCCATAGGCTGTCCAAATGGCTGTTTTGATAGTTTTGACCACCAAGGAGCATGGCATGGATCCTTTGAAAAAGAAAACAAGTAAGGCTGTCAGTATTTTGAGGAGTCTTAAGGAAAACAAAAGAAATCCATCTGTATTGAAATTGAACATCTCAATAGTTTTTTCCCTTAGCATTTGCATTGAAGCTTTCGCATCCCTCCCCCAAAAAATCTGGATTTGTAGATGTTTAAGAGACTCAAAATTTTCATTTTCCATTTAATAAATTGATTTTCTTCCCCACTATAGGTACTTGGAATTAGCTCAGACCCCAGGATAACTACAATTCCAAAGGGGAATGCTCAGTTCATTATGAATGGTTTAACAGCAAATAGTGCTTTGACAGCCAAATTCCTGGTCTCCAAATTTATACATTTGCCCTTTTTTTCCCGTCACAAGTCTTACTCAAGACCACTTCTATGCTTTTGCAGATTTAACCCTTACTCTCAAAGACAATGCGTTACTAAAGAACATGAGACGCTTTAAGTTCATACAGTTGTACTAAGAGAAGTCTGATATTTATAACCAAACTATGACCATATTGAATATAATAAATTAACTGCTGAACTAAGTGAAGAAATAAATACTGTACTTATTTTCATGTCTGTGTCTATGCATCCTTCAAACAGGTCTAAACAATCATAAACCAGCTATAAAGCCTATGATGCTTTTTATTTTATTTCTTCACTTGATGCAGCACTCATTTCTCAATAGAAAAATTATGAATAATACTAGAAGCTAAATAGTTGTTTTTGGCAGTGAAAAAATAATTATACTGTCTTTAGTTGATCTATATGTTCCATGTTATTTTTTCAAACTTTCACTAAAATAATAAAACTACACTACATTATAATGTGGTTTCATGTATTACTTCATTTAATTCTCTATAAAACCCTAAGGAATAGCTACTATTAGTATGCCCACATTGTAGATAAGGCAACAAACTCAGAGAAAATTGCCTGTGATCACAAAGGTAGTAACCTGCAGAGCTAGTATTCAAAATAGATACTTTGGGCTTCAACGGACACAGGGATATAATAATATCATGGATATGCTTGCTTAATAATTTTTAAATAACTAAATCAGCCCATATATCAATAAGTTAAAATGTTAAACATTTTCTTAAGTACAAGTTCTGAAATCTGTCTTTTGCCTCAGGTTGTTTTTTTTGTTTGCTTTTTGTTTGTTTGTTTGTCTTACTTTTCGGCATGTATAAATTGACATAACCAAAAAGTTCAGTGACCAAATTCCGGTAAGAAAATATGTTGCCTAATTCATGCACATCTCTGTATTTAGAGGAGAGTGACTTGATTTTACAATAGGGTATTGTTTTTCTTAATTAATTGTAGTTCTGTCACATGTTTGCATGTGATTTCTATGTGTAAGTGGTTTATAAATTAAGTTTTATGGGTATCTAGAAAGAACAGTTCAAATCAATAAACTTTTACAAGTGTTGAAGAGAAAGCTCACATTTAAATGTTACTTTGTTTCTTCATCCTAAGAGAATGAACTTTTTTTCAAAAACAGTTAAAATCAAACATTAGATATGCAAATATGTGTTCAGATCAGAGATACCAAAATTATTCAAATGATTAATTATTCATCATAAAATACCAATTAATAATTATGAAGCACAAAAGGCATCTTTTGAATGCAACTTTATTTTTCTTGGCCTGAAAAGGGCTTCATATAAATGTTCAACTGATTTCTAGCAAATTTTAAAAATTAAACAAAATAAACAAATTGTAAACAAGTGCAAACTCTGAATTTTAAGAAGAGAACAAATGTGCCCAAAATGAATGAAAGACAAACGAAAGACAAAACAAAAAATGTAGCCAAATTAATGGCATAGGCAGCCTGTGCTCACTAACTTGCTAGGTAATGAGGCAACCTGGCCACGGAAACAACCGAACAACTCAAGTTGTGTGTCTGCTTAGCATGGACAGAATGCGCGACATGGTGTTTCGCTCTGAGTAGGCTGATCTCTGTTAGGGGTGGGGAGGTGCTTTGGGAAATATTTTACACTTTCCAGATAGTCATTAAAGGAAAGAGCACATTTTAAGTTCCTTTAAAGTAACTATTGTAATCTCTAAAGTCTGTTAAGCACTGCTAAAATATCACTGTTAATGAGAAATTTTCTCACATTGTCTTGATTCTTAAAATTTTCTGTATTCGAAGTATTATTCATTTTTGGGGAAGACTATTTTTTAAAAGTCAGTTTGAGGTGATATGATAATTCAGAATAAGAAGCAATTATGATTACTGACATACTGATTTATACATTTATTATTATTTTTTTTTACTTTTTACTGACACCTGGTGAACTTGTTCTCTGATGACCCAGGGAGTTATTTTAGTCAGGGTGTCCCTGACCTCCTGCTGGTGGATTAATTACATATTTAACATTGTGTTTTCAAAACAAAATGATAAATCTGGACACATAAAGGAGGCAAAAAAGAGAGCGAGGAAGAAGAGGCTGTTAAGAAACACAAGAGATTGCAAAAGGGAGAGATCAAATAGAAAGAAAAGAGAATGTAGGAAATGCAATTGGGAAAGAACTTAAAGAAAATCGGGATAAGGGGCAGGAAGGGCTGAGAAGGAGAGCAAGAGGGAGGTAGGGAAGGAAGGATTTTTGGTTTTCTATTCCCTGGCGAGACTGCTGGCGTCCGCGCCCTAAACGCCACAGCCTTCCAACTGGAGGCGAAAGCCACCTCCTCGGGCCTGCGTCGCATCCAACTCAGTCCAAGTTTTCTGGTGACTCCTACAGGGCCCCTTCCCGTCACCACCATTCCCCCTCCCCGAGACACCCCTCCTCCGTTTAGCGAGACTGACAGTCGCGTGGAGGAGGCTTTTCCAGGCAAAGCCTTTCTCATGGTAATCAGCCCCCTGCATCACCTCCCCGCCACGGCCGCTCCCGCAACCTGCGCAGCGTTCGGACCCCGGGGACCGGAAACAGGGCGGCGGGCGGGGAGCTGGCGAGCGAGCCAGGTCAGCTGACCGGGCGGCGGGGCGGGGGTCGCGGGGTTCCCGGGCGGGGACTGGTCTGGCGAGCGGGCGAGCGGGGGAGCGGGGGAGCGGGCGTGCGGGGGCCGACCCCTTCCCACCGCCTCCCCCCCCCCCACGAGCTCCTCCGCCCGCGCAGCAGGGCCTTACCCAGAGATCAAATGGAGGGACCGATGCTGGGGGCGCAGGGGACTTAGCGCGCGGAGAATTTGGGGGCCACAAGCAGACCTGTTTTGCGTCCATAAATTAAGACGCTTATTTGAGTCTTGAAGTTTGCTGGTTCCTGTCAGTGGAGGAGACGTTGGCTGGCAAAAGCACTGAAGCCCAGAGTCAGCCTTAACTTGAAAAAATTAAAATTAAATTAAATTAAATTAAATTAAATGAATACTTCAGCTGGCCGCCCTGCTGGGGCCAGGTGACGTGCGAGATTCCTCAGCCCGCGGGCCACGCAGCAGGGATGTTAGGGACGGTCTGAGGTTGTCCGGTCCTGTTTTGATTTTGCTTGAAAGGGCTTCTCAGAGAGATGCTCCTGATCCCCCCCCTCCCGCCACACACACACACACACACACACACACACACACACACACACCCCGCCCCCCTGCTAGGTTTAACTCCGAATGGATTGGATTGAGAGTTTGCACGTGAGAAAACCGTTTGGCTTGGCTTGGACCCCTGCCGCCCCCAACCCCCTCCACCACTCCCAATCCAGGGGACCCCTTATCACCCTTTGCTTGCAACTAAGAAGTTGCATCTCCCGCGTAACAACATGGGGTCAAAATAATTCCTCCGCATGAAAGATCAATTCTGTTTCAAAACGAGAATAAATTCCTTTTAAAAAAATTTTCTCCACATTGTACAAAATAAACAGAATTTGCTAAAAAAAAAAAAAATAGCTGTGGCCAAATTTGAGTTACTTCTACAGCCTGTGTGTTCAAGGGCAGAAACATTGTATCTCTTCGGGCATCTGGGCCCGGGAGCGAGCTGGGGGGCAAGGGTGAGGCGGGTAGCGGCTGTGAAAGTTTAGGAAATTGACAGACTGAGAGGTGAATGGGGGGACAGGCACCAGGTCCTGGCTCGAGGTAATAGGAAAACAAAAGTGCATCTTCTCAGGAGGGAATCGTGAGGAGGCAGTTTATTTCACTTAAAGAAATCCTAAAGAATTATTTTTCTCCCTCCAATGTCGCTTGCAATATTATTTTACATTTGCATGTATCTGTTGTTTTAATTCCTTTGGTCTCTGCTAATCTCGGAATAGATTATTAATGGAAAAGAAAGACGAGGAAGAAGCTATTCATTTGCAGGACTTATTTTGCTGTGTGAGGAGAGGAAAGCTGACAGCCCCCAGCCCTCTTTCGACTTTTCCCTGCGTCCCGCGCTCCTGCATCCAGCAGATTCCACTAACCCCATTGTCCCCACTGGCCTTCGGACTATGGGAGTGTTCCGGACAAATGTGTATTCCGGTTTTCTCCGATCCCACCGCCTCTGTGTTGGGGGGAATTCTGTAGGTCAAATAGGGAGGGAAGTGCCAGGGGCGTGCCAACCATGGGCGGGGCGGGGGGGGGGGCAACCTAACGGCGTACCCACCCCTCATGGGGACACTTCCTGCGCCATCATCCAAATATCCACCTTGATGGGAACCCCAGAGATTACTGTTTTACCCCTGGTTAAATACTTGCACGTCGGAATTCCCAGTGCTAAGTGTTGGGGCTGCCTGCTGCCACTTGAATAATTACTGAGTCCAGAGTAATCAAATGATTAGATGTTTTTAGTGGAAATACTTGAGCCTATTTTTGTAAGTCAGAGCCTAGGTAGCCTGACATTAATATACTGTACATAATAAAGACAAATGATATGGTAGCCATTTGATTGGATTCTTAGACCTGAAGTTTTACTGTGGAGTGTGTATGTCTGGACGAGTCTCCAGTGGCTACCTGGTCTCCTGGGGTGGGGTCCTGCCCAGAGCACTCCATGCAATGGGCTCCTGCTTCCCCTGGAATTGGAGAGGGAAGACTGGAAAGCAAACTTCTAAAGAAAGCTGAATTCCAGTTCTTATTTTTTAAAAAGGGAGGGGGTGGGAAGAGAAAGAAAAAAAGATAATAATAGAGGCAAATCTCAGAACAGGGACTTGATAAGTCATATAGGTGTATATTGCTTATACATATAATTTTTTAAAGATGTTAAACAAAATTGAGGATGTTCCTGATCCATGTTGGAAATCTTTAATTTCTTTCTTGTTACTAGTTTTTAGACTGATGAACTTCACTGGTCCTCTTCTATAGATAATTTATCTGTAATGGGGTGGGCAGAGGATTGGTTTGCCCAGCTGTTCTCATTGTAATAAATACTCAAGTTAGGAAGGAGGTGAGTCTGTAACCAACTATGAGAACTGACTTTCTTGCATCCTAAAGTAAGAATTGGCTGTACTCATGCTGGTGGCTATTCCCCTCCCCCCAAAAATAAACATACAAAATACAAAGACATGCACCTCTGGGAGTGTGGATGTGGCAACCCATGTGGTGGCTTTTTCCTCCTCTGAGTGCAATTGCCAAGTGACTCTTACATTCAAAGTCTTGCTTTAGGCACACATTCAAAGCACAGTTCAGAGCACTTTATCTTAATATAAGTAAAAGCCTAATGTTGGTTCAGGGTATTATTTGTTTCAGATTTCATCAGACTGAAAACAGGGGTGTAACATATTAACAGTATTAAAGCAGAAAAAAATGGCATGAGGCTATTCTTTCATCCTCTTGACACCTCTACATTTACCTTTGCAAAGAAGCCCTAAGGTTGTGGGACTGAAAGTTTATTTGTGCTCTGAGGTTCGCAAGCACTTTCACTCTTAAAAAAAAAAAAAAAAAAAGCCTCACAATTCTTTAAGAAATTGAGCCTGAACCATTGGAGGCTAAGAGATTTCTTCCTTTTCCGATAAATGCCTGTGCTCAGCATCCTCAAATTTGGCTGTCTTTATTTACTTCTATATTAGTTCCAATTATGTGCAGTGTAAACCAGCTTTTTGATTAACAAAACAGCAGAGCATTGGTTAAGAACACTTAAACTTCAAAAAAAAAATTCCCTTGGGAAGTGGGCTCTGAATTGGTTAATAATGTGCAGTACTTGCTAAATTGCTGACTTCCAGATGTGGAAAATATCTTTCTTGTTTAGGACCTATGTAACCTGATTGGATTACGACAGAAGCGTCACATTGGAAGCTTTTGAGTGATTATTTAATTAACCATACAGTAGAAAGCTGTATTCTCCAGGAAATCCCTTCCATATTTACATAACCAATCCCTTCAGAGCAAAGGTGGAGTCTTTTCTTTTTAATTTTACTTTAATTGCAATATCAAATATATATATACTCCCAAACTTAGACCCCATGCTGTTTAATATCATGCTCTTCCTTCCCTGCTAAGTTCCTCTATGGCCTTTCTCCTTTTCCTCCTGCCTCACTACACACACTCCCTCACTTTGTAGTAAGGACTCCTTGAGATGCAGAGGGATTCAGATATGGTCAACCCAGCGCTCTCTGTTAATTTATTTAGAAACCCCATTTTAAAAATTCCAAACTACTTTTTAGTTTGAGGATGTAATCCAGAAATTCATCACACACACAACACAGGCACCCTAAGATGCAGTTCACAGGCAGCATATTTTTTTTTCCTGGTTCTGACTTCTAAAAAGAAGAAAGAGAGAGAAAGGGCAAAGAATTTAGTTCCAGAAGCTGTGCTGAGAAATCCATACAACTTAATGTGCATCTCAAATCTGTTCATTAGAGATTATCTGTATATGAAGAGGCAATCTGGATTGAGGACCCGGGATCTTTCCCTTTAACTTTCGCCCCTTGGAGTTCTCCAGTTCTGTGAATGGTGTGCACCGTTTTCCGCCCAGTACGCTGTAGGATTTAGTGATGAGGATAATGATGCCAAAGGCTTGACTGGGGAAGAGGGGAGCAGGGTGGGGGCGGGGGGGCGTGGAGAAGGGAGGGAGGGAGGGAGGCGAGAGGGAGGGAGAGAGGAAGGGAGGGAGGTGGAATTTCATTTCTTCCACTAAAGCCTTTGCGGAGACTTCAAGGTATAATCTATCCCAGATCCTTTCCCAGAGAGAAACTTGGCGATCACGTTTTCACATGATGCTCACGCTCAGGGCGCTTCAATTATCCCTCCCCACAAAGATAGGTGGCGCGTGTTTCAGGGTCTCTCTCTCTCCTACAGAAAAGAAAAAGAAAAAAATGTCATTAGAAGAGGCGTAACACGTCAGTCCGTCCCCAGGTTGTGTTTCCTGGAGTGGCTAAAAGAGATCAGTTCTAACCTGCTCCGCAGGAATAACGGTCCTGCCTCCCGACACTCTTGGCGAGGTTTTGTACAGTTTGCTCCGGGAGCTGTTTCTTCGCTTCCACCTTTTTCTCCCCCACACTTCGCGGCTTCTTCATGCTTTTTCTTCTCACCATTTCTGGCCAAAACTACAAACAAGACTTCTCAGGTAGGTTTTTTTCCCCTTTTCTTTTTATTCCTTTTTGGTAGGATCACCCCCCTCCTTTTATTCTTTTTCTCTTTTCAAGTGAGAATGTGAGTCCGAAGTGAGAAGGAGTGTCTGTGGGTAGGAATTTCAGGTGGGTTTAGTTGCTTTATGGCAAGCTTTTTCCAAGAGTGACTTCTTCGATTTCTCTCCCACTCCTGCGCTCGCTCGCTCTCTCTCTCTCTCTCTCTCTCTCTCTCTCTCTCTCTCTCTCTGCTTCCTTTTCTGTTTTTTCATCCCCCAAATAATTTGCCCTGTACCTGTCCATTCAGGTAACCCAAGGTGCCTTTTGCTACCCAAGCTATGAAAAGTTTTCCTGAGAACTATATAATTGCAATAAAAACTCTCCAAGGGGGGAGATCCTGTTCTATTTTCCCATCTAGTTCCAATTCATTGTATTCAGCGATTACAACTTGGCAAATACCTGTTAATAATTACAAAACTTGATCGATACAAACCTACCAATTTCGGGGCAAGTCTTTCTCTTAGATATGGCAGTCCATCCTCCTCTCCCACTGGAGAAGGTTGTTTTCTAAGCAGAAAGTATCTGTTTTTTTTTTTTTTTTTGTCTGCTTAGCGAGTTTCATTTCTTTATTTCATTCTTTGTGTGTGTGTGTGTATGTGAAGTAACACCTCACTTCTGTGATGATAAATAAAGAAGTGAAAGTCCTCATGGAACTTGAGTCGTTTACTAAAGTTGGGGGGTGCGGGGGTCACTACAGCTAGGATGAAAACTGCTGCCAGGATATCAGGCATTTAAAGTAAGAATAACTTTTGAAATTGTATTTTAAATGGCATAGTAATATAGATGGATTTAACAGGAGCCACATACACACACTCATCCCATTCCATACTTTGACACTGAGAAGTCGAGAGAGAGAGCAGGGGTTCCCAGGAACAGTGCCTGGTGAGCCCTGCTAACATGAATGTGTTTATCTCCCACCTACATATATATGTATTTTTACACGCTCCCCCTATAATGAGGAAGGCAAGATTACTAACTCCAGAGTTAGAAATAGCAGACAAAGATAAAGTTTACGGCATAAATGCCCTGTCTCTTCCTCACACACAAATGCTCATAAAACTAGCAGTTTACTTTATTAAACATGTATTTATATGCAATCGTGTGTAAGTCTCAGCAGGAACGCAGACAGGCCAGCTGTTTCATCCCAGACACTTGTGTGACCATTTCTGTATTTCAGGATTTTTCCCAACAATTTCAAAATTAATAGGAGAGCCAAGGAATGACAAAATGTGTCAAACTTAAATGAAAACTCTCCCACTATGCCTAGGTTAAATTCAAGGTGCTTTCTAAATAATTCACTTCCTCTTCTCTCTGCTCCCCCCACCCCCCACCCCTCTCAGCAAACCTTTGGAAACTGATACTCACTTTCCAGGTTTTCCGCAAAGCTTCCAGCACGGGAGACAATAGGTACGGGGCGTGGGGACTGAGTGTGCTCGGCAGAGAAAGGGTTAATGGCCCTGTGTTACAGTTTGCATCTGTTACATCTTTTATAGCCCCCTGTTTAAACTAATCCTCGAGGCACAGCATCTTCCCAACCTCCACGGAGTTTCGGGATTCTACTTCTCTCCTGCCTGCCTCCGAGGTCCCCCTTCTCCAAGTTTTGACAGTTTCAGCTGAAAAAATGCAGCGCCTCTCTCGAATTTTAGGTACAAAAGTTTCGAAGCCAGAAAGGATATAATCATTTAGTAGAGCTTAAAAGTATTGCTGTAGCGGTTGGACTTTCTCTTTCCTTTCTTAAGGGGAAAAAGGGGAAAAAATTTTTTTTCTACTGGAACTATTTAAGGGAACCAGTGTGGGGGAGCATGTGTGTGAGTGAAGTGGGGGGGATACTTAAGTCAATATTGTCAAAGTGGTGGAGGTGGTGGGGAGGGAGGGAGGGACAGTGTCCAAAGAGGCTTATAATTATATTTTTTGCTCTGGAGTGAAACGGGAAATCTTAATTTGGGGGCGGGGGGTGTGGGGAGGAAGAAACCGTGCCTCGAACAACCCCAAAAGGGGAGGGGAGGGGGCACGGGGTGAGTGGGCTTCCTATAATTACTATTATCAATTTGTCCGAGTGTGCTTCCTCCGCGGGCTGTTTCTCGTTGTTTGTTTGTTTGTTTCCTCTGGGAAATGGGGTGGGGGTGAGACAAGATAAGAGCGAAAGAAAGCGTCACCTCACCCCAAGTTCCCGAGCCTAGCTGAGGACTTTTCGGAGGAAAAGGTCCGCCTAGCCCTGAGTCAAGCAGCCTTACTGTACCGCCGTGTGCATTCCCTCATACGGTCAGGAGTTATGACTCATTTTGAAGATGTAATTCTTGTCTCTCTGATCCCCTCGCGGGTGCGACACACCAAACAGTAACAAACACAAAGCGCCTCGAGGCCAAGGCTGGGGTAGGGGGGCGGGGAGGGGGCCGCCGAAGTTTCGCTTTGGCTTTGGGGGGCGCGGATGGGTGCTCGCCGGGGCTCTGGCCCAGCTCCCCTGGGCGGCCCGCGCGCGTTTCAATGGGCGCGGGCGATGCCCACATTGTCGCTGTGTTTGGTTGCTAGATCGAGCCTGCGTGCTGTCGAAGCAGGGCGCCGAGTCCATGCGAACTGCCATCTGATCCGCTCTTATCAATGAAGCAGCCGATCATGGCGGATGGCCCCCGGTGCAAGAGGCGCAAACAAGCCAATCCCAGGAGGAAAAACGGTAAGAACCGGTCCGAACCAAACTTTTCCGGGCCACTCCGCGGCTCCAGACCCTGGGAGAAGGGAGGGGAAAGGGAAAAGGAACCGAGGCGGCGGCGCCCAGGGCTCGCGGGCGAGCCTCCCTCAGCGGCCGGCGCCGGAGCTCTGCGCGCGCGGTGCCCGGACCGGGGGGGGGAGTTGGGGAAGTGCCGGGCAAAGTGAGCGTCGGGCGCCGGCGGGCTCCGAGAGCTGGGGTCCGGACGGGGCCCCGCTCCCCCAGCCCCGCCGCTCCCTAGCGCCCCCCGCCCCCGCACTCCCTCCACCTCCGCCTCCCGCTCCGCTAGCTCCTGGCCCGCCGGGTCCGCGGCTGGGCTGCGGGAAGCGTCCGGCTAGGGCAGGGCGGGGGCCCGGGCGCCCGGTTGTGCGGAATCCCGGGGCGGGGGCGAGGGCTGGGGTGGCGGAGGGACAGCGAGGGAGAGACTGGGGTCCAGGGGTTGTGCCTCCACAAGGCTTAAAGTTTCTTGCCGGAGTCGCCCGGCTCCCTCTCCAAACGCCAAGTAACGGTCCGCGGGCAGCGGGGCCCAGTTGGGCGCGCCCGGACTCTGGGGTGGGAGGGACTCGGCCGCCCCGCGCGGGGTCTGGCGGGGTCCGGGCGGGCTTGGGGGCGGGTGGCACTTCTCCAGCGGGCGCTGGCCCCTTGCCGGGGGCTGGCGGAGTCGAAGAGCATAGGGAGACTTTTCTGGGCAGTTTTTACGTGGTCAGGAGCCCGCTCTCCAGGCTGAGTCAGGAAGGAGGAAGAAGATGGGGGGTGTGAGAGGGACACGCTGATAGGAGATGGAAGATTAAAGCGGTGACAGTCTCCTAGGTCCACTTGGAGAGAGGCAGAGAAGGAGGAGAGAGGGAGAGAGAGTAGGAGGGAGGGGGGAGAGAGGGAGAGAGAGAGACCCCCTAGGTATTACCCCCAAACAAAATCGTGGGAATAAAAAAGTGATTGGCAAGAGCGCAGAACGAACCTGGGGGAGGGAAGAGGGCTGGGGACCAGAGAGGGTACCAGGGGAGCTGAGGAGGAAACTGAGTTTAAAAAGAAAAACCAGCCCCCCAAAACAAGCGAACCAGCGCCAGCTCAGCCTGGGAAATGAAAGTTCTCGCTCCCATTGCTGTACACCGGATCACCCTGCCCGGGACCGCGGTCACTCCCTGGAGCTGGACCCGGGGACGAGGCGCCGGCCGGCCTCCGGCCTTCCGCAAGCCCAGCCCGCTCCTCGCAGGGACTGCCCGGGCCCACTTGGAGCAACTTTCCTCTAGAGAAGACCATTGTGCGCGCCCGCAGCTACGCCTGAGCTGCGCGGCGCGGGGAAGGGGCGGCTGGGGGCGCAGTGTGGGGGTGCTGGAGGGAAAAAAGCACAAAGACAGAGAATTTTGATTAGAGACAAATGAGGCTTCACCTTGTCTCTCTGTTCCTTCCTCTCTCTCTCTCTCTCTCTCTCTCTCTCTCTCTCTCTCTCTCTAGGTTTTGTGTGTGTGTGTGTGTGTGTGTGTGTGTGTGTGTGTGAGATTTGCTTGTTGTGGTGGAGGTGTCGAGCCATATGGGGGAGTGATAGAGGAATTTAGTCAGAAACTCTTCGTTACGTTATCCTGCCTTTTCCCTTTGTGCTGCCTTTGATCTATTTGCTTGGCTTAGTGTTACAAAAAACAAGTACAATAATATATTCCGTGCTGCTTCCCCAAGATCCAATTCAGGCTGCCTCTTTTTAAGTCTCTCTCTCTTTCTCTCTCTCTCTCTCTCTCTCTCTCCACCCCCTCTCTCTCAATTTAATTTTTTCTTCACTCTAGTGTCTGGCATTATTTAAGCTGGTCCTTAAACAGGAGCCCTCCCCTTACCCATCACTGGGTAATTTAGCAGACAGTAAAATTATACCTAGTGTCCCCTCTCCTCTCTTGTGTTTCCTCTGTACCTTTTATTAAATGTTGGTTATTGATTTTCTAAAATCAATGTCTGTTGTGAGGCTCCCCCCCCAACAAGTATCTAAAGCACGTTGCTGATCAACTGGATAACAAAAGCTTTGTGTCAAGGAGGCTTTTTTCCCATTATGTTAAACAGTCATATTTTTTTTGCGAGAAAAGAGAATGAGATTTAAAGCAAGTTTCCCAGAAGTGTTTGTTGTTGTTGTTGTTTTGTTGTTTTTGCAAAAGAGACTATTTAAAATGTTTGTTTCTTCTTGCTCTCTTCCTTCCACCCCCTTTGGGATTTTGCCACCATTGACCAGCCTGGCCCCAGCACTGAGGTCAGGCCAGAGCCCAGGTCTGGGGAAATGCAGGGCTCCAGGCTTCCTAGGAACCTTTAGAGAGGAGGGGGTGGCTCTCAGAGAGGGAGGCCTGCTGGGGACGTCACAGGTGGAGGGGAGTACCAGGCAAGGGGCTCACCCATGGATTATGCAGCCATTTCCCCTCTGTCCAGCCACTAACCTGGGAGAAGCCTCAACTCTCGGAAAGAGAAAGTTGAATAGCACATTTCAAGGCATTTAGCCCAGCCTCTGCACACTTACCAGCGGGCCTGTCCATCTCTTACAGCTTCGAAAAGTTTGACTGTTATCTGCTTCTTTTCCCAAATAATCTGCGGCAAAACGTGCTGTGAATTGGTTCCTTGTCAGTGTTTTTCTTTGGATTTAATCTGACTGAGCAATGTCCTGGTTTTGAAAAGCAGGTAGAAGAGTTTTCCCCCCTTTTTTCATTTTCTTTCTCATCAAGCATGTATCCAATGCCTTTCCCTTTGGGAATTGCCTGGATTTATCTGAACTGAGTGGATTTTTCTTCTTTCCTGGATTCATGGAAAAGATGTCACTTTTGAGCTTGTGTCTTTGCTGATAACACTAAATATGATGATGCTTATCAAAATCATATAGAAATTCCTGGAAAGAAATAATGGCAATACTAATCACAGAAGTAGAAGCTGCAAGGAAAAAAAGAAAAAAAGATGGTCATCCAGGAAACTAGGATGGCAGTTATATATAATTTTAATGAAGTCAACAGTGTATATGTAGACTAAGGTGACAAGGAGATAAAATGTATAAAGCTGTGTGTGTGCGCATACATGCACAAAAGGCCGGTCAAGAACCGTGGGTTAGAACTCGAGGCTTTATACAATTATTAAAAAGCAAAGGAGAAGGAGGCAGTTCGAGGAAAACAAATGTACAAAGAGAGAAACAGGAATCTAAAATCCAGCCTTAGAGATTCTCAGGCTAAAAGCATGCCTGGCAGAGACGATGCCAGGGCCAAGTTAATCCATAGCGGACAGTCTCCTTTGCCCCACATAGAAAGGATGAAATCTCTTCCCAGAAAATAAGATGTGCAGGAGGAAAGGGGGAGAGAGGGGAGGGGGAAGGAGGCAAAAAGCAAGTCCTCACAGACAAGAATGTGTGTCCGTTTCAAGAAAGTTCAGTCAGATGATCTTCAGTCGCCTGACTCACTTTGTAACACTTTCACTGAAGCTGGAGAGGAGGGGAAAACCCACCCCCCTTTCCATTCCCCTGATATACCCCACTATCTCCACACAGCCTTGGAGTCAGAGATGAGCTCTAGGAGCTCCAGATGCCCGGCTGCCGCCGCCACTGACACAGCCCGTTTGTAACTTGCAAAGTTTGTTGCTTTAGCCCCTGAAGCGGGCATGGGCTCCTGGGGATGCCACGGCTTCCCTCCTACCTCCTGCGGAGCCTGGGAAGACCGGCCTGCTTCCCCATCCCACCACCTCCCAGCATCAGACTCTGAAAAATTGCACATAGTAACAAAATCAAATCCAGAAACTTCTTGTTTCAGAAAAGAGAATGAAGTTGTCTTTTACATGAAAACTGAATTCAGAGCAAAGGGAACAAGGAGATGGAAGAAAGAAAAGTTAAATTTGATTGTTCTTCAAAGTTTCAGCTAAAGGTTTGGGGATTGTGTGAGGAGTGGGGGAGATTTTTACAAACGTCTTTGGTCTCTGGTTTTCAGTGATAAAGAAAGGGGATAAAGTTGGATATTTTGAGGGCTCTGGATTTTAGAGGAGGAACAATCGGTGAGCAGAAATGAATATCCTTGTTAAAGAGAAGTCCTCACTTTTTACCACTTCCTTGAAGGGAGTGGAGGACCCGGTGGTGATGCTTAGAGGCCATGGAAGATGCTGGGGTTGCCCCCATTTCAGAGATGCTTAATTGAAAAGGAAAAGAAATGCAGTCAAGCCCTTCAACAGGATGTGGCTCCTCTCTGAGAGGTGAAGTTGGGATGGGGCAGCCTCCGCTTCAAAGCCCCTCAGTGCACACTGAGGCAGGGAAGTTTCCTTCGGATTATAGTCGGTTCAGACTTGGCTATCTTTGCAAGGGTGAGAGTCTTTTGCTACTAGCTTTCTTCCTGAAGTCGATGAGCTTAATAGGAAGCTCGTGTTGCTGGCACTGAAAGCACTCAGAGGCAGTTTGTGTGGCAGGTACCAACCAGTTATAAGGGCGCTCCAAAGATACCCATCTCCGTCCTTTTCTGTCTGTGAAGATCTTCTACAAGTGTTGTCATGCTGCACACACATGAGGCTGGGGGCTGTGTATATAGACTGATCTATTTGTTTTATTTTGGTTTGGGAAAACCAAGTCAATTGGAAAAGAGACATGCCTTCCTTCGTAGGTGCCACTAGCCTGCTGGCATCATGGCTTGACGCTCCACCAGGGGTAAGGGTCGGCTAACGATTTGAAACTTTACATTGTTTCTGTGTTGCCAAATAAAAATAAATTCACATCTTTCAGCCTTTATTTTCAAATACGAATAAAGCCAAGATTAAAAGTCCCCCACTAAGCTGCTATGTCATATGTTTCAGATGCTTCCTTTCTTGCTAGCTTAATTAGCTCAAAGTAAAGAAAATTCCAAGAGGTTATCAAAGACCCTAATACTGCATTAAGAATATTTCCTGGGAAAAAAATGTGTGTGCCCTGAAGGTAGGAAAGCAGGGTGTTGCTAGCTCTCTAGCAGAGCCGCGTTTATTCCAAGATGTGGGAGATTCTTTTCCTTACAACAGTTTTTGTCATCTGCATTCTTCCAAGGCTTTTAAGGTGCATTTTCTTCTGTGTGAAAGGGAACTCTTTGTCCTTTTCCTCTCCAGCACCCTGGCTTCCCAAGGTAGACACTATTTTGTGCCTGTCACAGAGAGAGGGAGTGCAGGTTTGCAATGCTCACAGACAATTGATTGTCTGCCCTAATGTGTTTCATTTACATGTTTATAACGTCAATGGTGCTGGGGTGTCCACTGTACCATTCATTCCCGCATTCCCACAAGGGGGCAATTGTCTGAATGGCCAAGTCAGACACCTTTTTGATTGCTCTTTGGTTGTCTTTTTAGAGCAAAGAGATAAAGGAGGAAAATCTGTGATGCAGAAACACTAGTTGAAAATATACAGAATTAAATGTCACCACAAAAGCAGATGTTAACATAGCCCCAATATGCTTTTTAGCCAAGATGTGCAGGTTGAAAAAAATAATTCAGAGCAGAGGGAAGGATGATTTAAAACCAATAAATATAGCCCTACTCCCCCTCCCTCTTTCTTTTCTTTCTTTAGCAATCAGAAGATGAAATGTGATTTTCCTTTTCATTTTTAAACCTTGAAATATCTAGGCACCTCCTCATTATTTGTGTGTTTGCTGTGATTTGTGAATTTGGTATATATTTACATAGCTCTGTTTATGCCAATAGCATCAGCTTACCACTTAGAAAATCTATTGAATGACTATTTGGGCTGTTGGGAGTGTAAACTTTTAAAAAGTAAGAGCCAACTATTTCTTCATCAAGGATTTTTTTTTAAAGGAAAGCAATAATACTCAGTAGACTCTATGGAAGTCTCTGCCTTAATAGCTATGTGCCAAATACTTTTATCCTGGGTGACAGTTGTGTCAGAGTGAAAGCTCTCAGGAAAAGTGTAACTAGTAGTTACAAAGTAAATAAAGAATTTTGTTTGAAGGTGTTCTGTACTGTTCTTATACTTTGTATGTGTTGTCTTGTGTTTCCTCTGAGGGAGGCGAGAAGAAAAGGCAGCCCTGCCTGTGCTTTTTGGCTTTTCTCTTCAATCAGTTTTCCCTTCCATATATTATGCTTGTATGTAATGCACATGAACACACCTGCTTTTAAAAAAAAGGTTTCACAGTTCAGAGGGTGCCTTGCTGGTTCATTTAGGGAATACACTGATTAGAAGTTGGTCTGATTTCATGTGTGGTCCACAAAGAGAGAAAATACCAACTCTTGTGTCATCTGGTGAGAGGTAAACAGGGGGTGATGGTGGTGGTGTAAAACTTTTATAATTTTGTAGTAAATTAGGAAGAAAAAAATCGTCAGTCTGTGAAAAGATTTTTGCCTCTCCGAGAAGACACACACAGTAGCTGCACCGTTAGCTGAACCCCTGACACGGCGGTCTTTTGAATGCCTTAGGTATGATTTCACTTTCGCTCACATCAATGCTGACCTGAATGCCTTTCATATCTGATCCGCTGTGTCTCTCCCAGTAAACATCCCCTGAGGGGAGAACAAAGAAAGGAGCTCTTCTTCTTCTTAATCACAATTCAGCCCTTTCACCGCCGGCAGGCTCCATTTGCATTCTGCCACAGAAAGCCAAGATGAAAAGAGAGAGAGGGAGAGAGAGGAGAGAAAGGAGAGAGAGAGAGAGAGAGAGAAGAAAGAGTGGAGAAGGGAGGCATAGGGTAGTGGCTGAGTAAAATAACTTAGGTGTTTGTGGCTGTTTGTTGGGCTTTCCCTAGTTACCAGCCTTATATAGTTGATGCTCAACCAGGCCCTGTCCCTCCTGACAGGCATATAGTGTTACAAGATGGCATGTCTGTACTATTCATGGCCACCCGCTCAACACTTGAGGTAAAAAGTGTCAGGGAGGGATCAGATTCTCCCCCAGAAGCCTGTTAGACTTGGGGTTAGGTGTGTGGGCTTCCTATTCTTGAGTGCTGCCTACTGTTTGGCTTTAGTCTGATTGTTTACCATCAGACAGGGGAGGTGAGGGCACGATGGGCGTGGGGGGGGGCTGTAAGCTGGAGACGGCTCAGAACGAGAGAAAGGATAAAGTCTCCGGAAGCCCTGGTCTGGTTTCAGTGATGGGTGTCTGGCCCAGAGAAAAAGGGAGAGGTGCCCGAACATACTGATAAATCTTCAGGAAAACTGGAAAAGACTTTCCCATTTTCCCCCTGACTTTTTATGATAATTCATATTTTCAAATGAAAGGGGAAAAGAGCCAAGAAAGAAACTCTCAAATGAGCCAAAAAGGAAAAAAATCTCTGAAAAGAATTTTAGGGGGAAAAGTTATTCTATTTTAAAAAGCTTTGAGGGCTGTAAAGTGCCACGTTTTTCACACCTTCTCCATACTTTTTTTTCAGATTTTTTTAGTATGTTTAACATTTGTGAGATGACAGCCTTTTTGTATCTCATACTGGATGCTGCAAGATTTATAGGAAGGGGTTGGTGGTATTCATTCTATTGAGAGAGAAGGTTTATGCCTAAAGGGCTCCTTCTTCTTGGGGACTGTTTAAACCCTCCCAGGCGGACCTGTCAGGTTTTACTGTGTTATCTGCCTCCATTTTCACCATGCAAAAGTAACACGCAGTTAATGGTATTGCAATGAGACCACAGTGAGAGCAGGAACCTCTCGTGACAACTTTTCAGCTGCATTATCTTGCTCCTAAACTGTCTTGTCTTTTTTTTCTCTCTCTCTCTTTCTGAAACCACTTTGAAGATACCAAGTTTTCTTCAACAATTAGATTAAGCATGCAATACACACACACACACACACACAACTTTGGAAGGGCAGTCACTTCAAACAGCAGACTGAAGAATTGGAAATGTGGCTTTTCGGATAACTATTGTGACAGGTTTCACTTATAGGAGCAAAACTAGTGGAGATATTAGAAGTTGTATAGAGCATGTGACACAGATTCCTGACTTTTTTTCCCAGAAGATTTACAGAATTTACAAAAAGAGATTATCCCTACACCTTCCACCCCTCCTATCCACCCCCATGACCCAAGCAATGAAGGATTTAGGCAGATTTACTTCAGTAAACACCTTTGGACACTTTGAGGAGAAAGTGGGAGTCTGTTTGCAAAAGAAGGCTTTTGTTAAGTGAGGTACTGGGGATAATGCTTTACCAGGCAGCTGTGATATTAACCTACCGAGCAATGTGGGAACACTCTTTAACTCTTTGAGCGCCTGGCCCTTTGCGCTCAGCAGATAAAATCCTAACTCTCCAAAGACACTTAGAATTCTGGCTCTAACAGTTTATTATTCAGACAAGTCTTGTAGACATGAAAACTGTTCAAGCTTTTAAAACAATGTGGTTTAATTAGATGAAGTGGACTTACATTGCTCATAAGCCCTCCAAATGGTGGTTTATAATTGGCAAGGAAAAAAAAAAAGAATCAGGCAGCACATTAAAAATTCCAGGAAATATCTTTAGAAAAGCTATTTTCATTTCCAGCTTTTAAAATATTAGGCTATGGTAGCTAGAGGGAATGAAGCAGCTGGGGTCTTTCTCCTTCCTGTAAAAGACACCAGAAGTTTGTGATGAAGGGGCTTCAATTCGAAAAGCTGCAAGAGGCCCATTCGGACAGTGACATTATCGCAGCATTCACATCTTGTCAAGGGGGAAGTGTCGCCTATCTTTCGGAGCTTGGCAAGTCATGTGAATCTCAGAATCAGGGCTTCAAGTCGGCTCTTACCAACTTGAGACTTTTCAAGGCAAGCAGAGAGACATTTACAAGAGGAAGGCATTAATAGTGTTTTGTTTTGTTTTGTTTTGTTTTTTTTTTGCTGGGCACCAGAATAACGTTACAGGTGTTGCAATTGGGCTTAAATAAGATTGCCTTATTTAGTTTCGAAAAACAGTGTAGGTGTCAACATTGGAGCAGCCACAGATGTGTGAGAAAGTAAAGGGTATGAGACATGACAGAATTAAAGGTGTTTGCTATGTTGTTACACCGTGTGTCAGGCGGCAAGCTCCCTTTGTCACAGCCTCCTGGTGATTTGACAGCGCAGATCTACTTCCCTTCTAGGTGAAACAGCATTTTTTAACTGGAGTTATAAATATGGCACATCCTTCGCGTTGCACCCTGCCTCCCAGACCCACGAATCCTATTTGAAAGCATCTTGCCCTGAGACACAATGAACAAACGCAGCACACAGGGGCTGTGTGTGCGGGGGCCGGGCACCGCCAGCATCACAGTAGCTGGCATTGACTGTTGTTTGGCAAGAAGGTCCTCTGCCAAATCATCCAATAATTAAGTTTTATGTTATTTGTATGAACGACCAAGCATGCAGTATTCCTTTTCAAATCAAAGGGAGGCTTAAAATTACTTTTTGAACACTTTCAGATCATGGTCAGGTCACAGTTTGGGGGCTGAATTAAAATGATCTCTCATTCATGATCTAATTGAGGTTGGCAAAACCTTAGCAGTAGCAGGAGTACATAAATATAAATCAAAGACCAAAATTTAGCAAATCATATCATTTGCTAGAAATCTGCTCATGAATTATTCTCCAATTGCCAACCTGAAGTTAAACTTTGTCTCTCCTCAGCAACAGTAACTGCGCATATTTTTTCAAGCTCCTGAGAGGAGAAGACAGAAGGAAGATGATCAATTTCTCATCAGATATTGTGTGTTTGTGACCCAAGAAACTACAATAGCTAATACATCCATGTATATTACAGTGGGTGCTGCAGTCTTGGTTCAGAATTAATATCGGCTTCTGAAAACCAGACTTTGGCAGAGCAAGCAGCTGGGACACATAAGCGATGGAAGGGAAGTAAACATTCCAAGAAGGAGCTGATTGAACTTTGCTTTCATTTTTCAGTTGAATGTAATCATCATCGTGATCCATGATTTTTTTTACACATTTAGTTCGATTACCAAGCTGAGGGGATATTTGAAGTAGTTGTTAGAATTAAAAGACAATACAGAAATGTTAGTATACATATTTAAGTTACCTTTCTTTTTTTAAGAAATTACTATAAAATTAAGACTGTAGATCCTATAGTATGCAGGGTGAAATGTTATGTTCTACTGTAGGCAATTTATTTTGAGTTCTTCATTTTTCTTGATTGCTGTGTGTAATTTCCACTTAAACCCACACATCATCCACTTTAAACTGGAGGAGACCTAATTCTGAACCTGAATGTTTTGAAGTTAAAATTTTAAATCTCACTTAGATTAAGGTAATTCTTTCAAGCAAAGAGTAAGTACAGAACTGGTCAGTTTAGCTAACTACTTATCACGAGATCAAATACATGAAGGCATATTTTTGAATGACCATGAAATGGTGGAAACATTTAAAAATTTTCTCAGGTAATAGAGGTAAATGACTGCATTATTTTGGGAACAGGTATTGCCATCAATGGTTTCCCATGACAAAAAGGCAAAACGTGTTCTACATAAAAATGTGTAATGAACTCCTCTAACAGTTACATTGTTGCAATGACAATACAGTGACTTTTGTTCTTTATATACAGTTTCATATTTCTTTTCATAATCAACTCTAGGAAAGAATGGTACTCCTGACAAGGTGATAGACACTCCCTCCAAAATAAATAATCAATAATAGATCAACAATTTAATATAATCATGCTATTTATGAGATGAGATGTGTTCTCTCTCAAATGGATGATTCAATTTCAAAGATCCAGTGCCCAAGTGATCTATAAATGTAGTAGGTAGCTTTCACTGTTTCCTAGTTCAGATTGTATTTATATTGTCTTAGATATCTGAGTTAACTGTAATCAAGGAAACTGCAATGTGCTTATTCTTGGAAGTACCTAAGTTTCTATTTTAGACACAAAGCACATTGCTGGAAGTGTTTCACATCATGAGATTTCTCAGTTTTAAAAAGTGAGGTTTACATATAAACTGTTTTCATAATAAATAGGCCCATTAAGAAGGAAAAATCTCTAAGCAAAATGGTTGTCCTCTAAAGATTTTCCATCCCCTTTGCTCTGCTGATGGGAATTTGAGCACTAACTGCAGGCCGTGGGCCCACAGACACAGGTGCCCCCTAGGAGGCCAACCGCTGCTGTTTCTCCCAAACTTTCACCGCACTCATGCAGTTTGTGAATGGAATACATTTTAACAAAAATAGTGGAGGTGGCCAGTTAATGTGACTCCGGCTTCCTAGGATTCTCTGTAAGAAAAAAAAAGTGTTCCTTGTGCCACATGACTCTCACAAAACTTACACCGATTACCCTACACTTTAAGTGTATTATTTTGGATAAATTACAAGCTTTATGTTTTGAAACTGTTTCCCCTTATTTATGTTCAATATTACCAACCTTAACACAGATTATGCCAAAGTGATTGCAAATTATTATGCTTTTTAAAACAGCCTTCAGAGGTCCTGAATAAAGGTGATATTTCAAGGCAGTGTTTGTAATAGTTTAAAAAAGTGTGGGGAGAGGATCAAACTATGCTGAACACTTAGAAATGTGTACAGTTTTATACTTGTGTAGATAAAGGGTGAGGTAGCCTTGTCCTGTGAAACCAAGAGCACAAGTGATATGTGTCAGTAGGTTCTTTGATAGGGCTTCTGGCCTCAGTGTTTTTGTGCTGTCAAACTGCTGTGCTGAACAAACACCTCCTCTGGGACAAAGTGATAAATGCAGAGACAGGCTGGCTTCAGCCAGCCTCAGCTACCTCCTCAGCCACACCCCTCACTCCCAGACCCACCTCTCTCTCC
The DNA here is from genome assembly GCA_028533065.1 of Trachops cirrhosus. Lineage (NCBI taxonomy): Eukaryota > Metazoa > Chordata > Mammalia > Chiroptera > Phyllostomidae > Trachops > Trachops cirrhosus. The sequence continues at coordinate 69,097,486 of CM052541.1, forward strand.
CACACTTGGCTACCTCCCTCCCTGGCTTTCCCCCTTTACCTGAAATTTGATGTTTATAGAGAGATGTCAGTGGTGAGTAATTATTGACACTCCCCGAATCTTATGAATCAGTGCTCTGAAACTGCAGGCGAAGTCCTTTTTTCTGGCTGGCTTTATCTAGTCTTTTTCAAATGGAACTGGACTGAGCTTTTAAACTTTTGCCAACTTGAACTTTTTCCACCTCTGTTTAATCATTTGAAAACCACTTGCTCTCCTCTTGTCTTTTCCCTAGTCACTGGAGCTTTATTTTCTAACGTTCAAGCAATTACAACTCACACACATACACACACACACACAAAATTTGTTTTAAGACGTCCTGTTACTTTTCAGTTTCTAGCTTTCTTTTAGAGCTAACAGTTCAAATGTATAGCCAACGAATTTTTCCCCCCTTCTCCCTCAGAGCCATTATTCTCTGACTAAAACCTGTTTACTGGTGCCTTTGCGTGTGCGTTCTTCCCCCCTGACATTAAATGAATTTCCATCTCCTACTTCTGCAATCTCTAAGAAATAGATAAACCATTATATTTTTCCCAGCTCGTATTTTAAAGCAGTGATCCTGACAGCAGGACGATTATTGCACTTTATATTTTAGTGGATGTTTGCTGTTGCTAGTTACAGCAACACTTATCATAAGACAGCAAGAAAAGAGTAGTCCCTGGTAATTAAAGTAATGAAATATTCATTTACTCTACCTTTTCTGTAGTCTCACAAATTAGGCTGCTACATTTAATGCCTGCACTGCCTCTGTTTTTATTATAATGGCAGCTTTCGCATCTGCAATTAGGACTAATTCTGACAGTTACAATTTCTGAGGGATGGTAAACAGTGAACGAGATGTGCAGCAGAGGTATTACACGTGAAAAGCCCTTGTCTCTTTAACCTTGTTGTTTTTTTTCTCGCAGAGGTTACCTTTTCCCGATGGTGCAAAATCGACTTGACATAACTGTTCATCAGTTTCAGGGTTTTCCCTGGAGGTATTTGCATCAAATCAGCCCAGTCAAGCTTCAAGTTGAAATTGGCAGGCCAGAAACTGACAGAGTAGACACTGGAAAAGAGACAGCTAAAGTACAGGCAGCAAACTGACAGTAACGGAGTGAAAGACAGGGGTGCGGTGATGAGGGGAGGGGGTGAGGTTGAGAGCCAGAGCTTTTCAACTTCAGTGTAAGAGAAATCTCCACTCCTGCACGAATCTTAGTAGCAAGGTATCCTGGAGGACCTTGAAAGGTAGATTCAGACACTTTCAGCTAATTCTTACCACTAGGGCTCATCAGTCCTGCTCTGGTGGGGGTGGGGGTGAGGAGGAGGGGTTGGCTCTCATTTCATCTGATTGGATGCCTATGAGGAGTGGGCACACTTAATTAAACAGGAAGAAAATTCTGAGGCACCTCCTCAGCACTTATTAAAGCTCAAAAGCCAAATCTCATGATCAGTGTTATAGGAGGAAAATAGGCAGTTTAGATTTTTTTCTAATTGTTAACTTGTAGTGAAGTTAACAATTCCTTCACTTTACCAGGTTTGTTTTCTTGGAGTTCTCTTCTGAAGCAGATTAAATGTTCACAGACACCAGAGTGCAGGAGCATGTACCTTCAAAAATTTATGCATTTTGGTCCACAAAATAGTCACTAGCAAAAATTACATATGAAGGGGTGCTCCTTGGAATAACGGGCACTGCAAATTCTCTTTGTCAAATGACACCCTTCTATCCTGATAGCATAAGAATATTTATTCAGTTGTTTAAAGGTGGCAAAAAAACGTGGCAAAATCTTGAAATAGCAATGACATTAAACTTTTGTTTTACTACCAGGAATGTCACTCTAAGAAAAATTCTGACTTCAAAACATTTATAATTGCTGTTACAAAGAAAACAAATACGAAAAGTGCTTCCTTTGCCCAATTTCTGTGTGTGTATGTGTGTGTGTGGATATATATATATTTTAACCGACACTTTTTGTTATTCTTCCCCATCATTTCTCACTTCAGGTGGGGAGGGTGCTGTTGTCTTTACTTGCTGATTTAAAATCCTCGCCATTTTCCAACCAGACTTGGGGGTCGAATAAGCCCTTGCTTTCAAGCCGTCCTCAGGCCCCGTGTGTGACAGGCACTGGCTGATCTGCCGATGCCCATTCGACAGGCACTGTTGCACTAAAGTGGTGTGACGGCACAGTTTTGTTAAGCTGTGAACAAAGGGCTGAAGATACCTCCCTGGCATCGTCCATGTGCATATTGGCCTTGTCACAGTTTTGCTTGATTTAATGCTCTGTTTATTCCTAGATATTAAAACTTAAATTCCAAAAAATATGTTTTCAAATACTACATACCAACTTAATTTTAAAAGCTTGAACTTTGAGGACAGCAGGGTTCATTCGCTCCTCCCGTTTCTGCGTAGCCAACGTTCAAACTCAGCTTTGGAAATAAATAGATTGCCAGTAGCCTCTTAGCTGTTCTCCATTTAAGAATGGGATTCCAGTCCTAAAAAGTCTTATTAGGGTAAAAGATTTATTTTTCTTTGATCATTGGTTGAATGTCATTATTTATCTCCAACAGTGGATTCTCCCACACATCCCTAAGGAGACCATACCTTGTCTATACACAATCTGGGTAGACCTTTTAAAAGATGTATTTTAAAAAGATATCTTATTAGCAAGATATTCAGCTATAAAAGAGACCACTTATAAATATCTGTAAGGGTAGGCACATTGCTACCTGCAGGGGGGAAAAAGGAGTTTATGTTTAAGTGAGCCCTATTAAAGAGTCAGTAGAAGAATTAGGAGTGAGGCTCAAAAATAAAATAATTGTTTTAAAAATCCCTGCTCCACTGGCAACAGCTAGTTCTTCAAAAGAAAACTGAAGTTTAGTGCTAAATCTAGACCCCAGTGTCGTGTTGAATGTGTCTTGAGCTTTATCTATGATGGGGGTTGGGGGGTATGTTCCCCCTCTGCCTCTTTTTCTTCCCTTCAGGTTTTCGTCAAGTGTTTGCTCAGAGATTAGTTAGCAAGTTTATATTGAGGAGGTAGCCATGGGAAGCAGCTCTCCCCTCGAAGGAACGAAGGAACGTGCAGTGGGTCAGAGTGTGAAGATGCTGGGAGCTCAGACTGACTAAGGCCTGGGATCAGGTACTTTCTTTTCTCCCAAAGACAAACCACTCAGAGAAAGGTTTGTGGAATGACATCCTGTCCCAGCGGGGGCACAGATGCCACCACTTTCAGAAACTTCCAAACAAGCATTATTGCTGGGACAACTTTATGAAGAAAATTTTTCTTTCAGTGTATTGCCAGAACACTCCCTTTTCCTTTGTAAAGAGGCTATAATTTGAGATATTCAGGGTTATTTTTACCTCCACTCATAAAACAACCCCTTTCTTGAGGGCTGTGATGAGGAAGGTGAAGAAGGTGGCAAAGGAGGGAAAAATATTCAGCAGTGTGAAAGTATTTCTGCTACTAACCAGTGAGACTGCACTAAAAATCTGAAATTGAATCTCTAGAGTAAAACATATACACATTCTCACCTGCCCTAAGCACACTTTCTTAGCAATGACAGTTTTACTAACTGAAATGAATTGTTTTTAAGTGGTAGTTTTACTCAATGTTTATTTATAGCAAATAATTCTCACAGCCAGAAAGGGTGACACGGGTAGGGGTGACAAGGCAAGATTAAGCTTTTATTGCTATTTTTGTATAATATCACACATGAGAAAGACATACCTGATTACAAGACACTCTGTGGCCTGTTCTCTTAAGCTTCCTGAGACATTCATGTGCCCAGTCCCATCGGTGTGCATAAGATTTAGACACAAAAATCTCCAAGCTGGCAAAAGAATGGACCTTCTAATATAGTAATGGAGCAGAGTCTCACTTAATAGACGAAGTAAATTTTGGCATTGGTTTGGTGTTTCTTATGAATACTTTGTTAGCATCTGTTTATAAAGGAGACAAATAGAAGTTGATCCAAATGGTCCTTCTGCCCCAACCCTCAGCTCAACATTATCTGCTTTGTCTTGCCAGCTCATAATATCCTATCTGTGAATTGCTCTAAATGAAGCCGTATCTTACCTGTGTTTTATAACAAACACAGGGCTGGGACCCACATGACCTCTCACCTTTTAGTGAACTGTCCTAGTTCAGGATCTTCTATGCGATGGAGTATAAAAAGAAGCAAAGTAGAGATGAAGATATCTCATAAATATTTTCCTTTGAACATCCACAATTGCTTATGTGCCTTTCCCCTTTCTTCCAGGCTTGCAGAAATGGTCTAGCCCAGGGCTCATCCAAGTGAGCCCATTTCAGAACTATTCACTGGATGACTTGAGGGATACCCCAGCCCTGTGATACCATTGAAGTGCATTAACTGAGAACTTTTGCACAATTGGGGGCAGGTGTGATGTGAGTATAGGGCATTCTTGAAGGGATTTCTAATTCATGTGAGAACAGTAAGATCTAACCATCCATCAGCATCAGGTTTCAAAGAAATATATTCATGGCTGTCTTTAACCCCCATCCTATTCCTAGCCAAGTGAGGAACAAGCTCTGCTTCACATAAATAAGATCTTTGAATTTATCTGTCGTGAGGTAGGGCTTTAATGATCAGTATCTGCAAGCCAGGAGCATGAATGTGATCTTATTGTATCACAGTGTAGAGATGAGATAGTCTAGAGCTACAGCACACCAGTGCATTGTGCCGGGGCGTCGGGAACAATCCTTCCATTTCCAAAGTAGCAACTCTTTATTTTTCATCATTGTTTCCTTACCTCACTTGTATGCTTCTTGTGATACAGATCTGAGTGAGTTGTGCAAGCTTCAGACTTGCCAGCCTCCAGCTCCCAGGCCTAGTACAGAGTAATTCATACACTTACTATATTAGACTATCAGATTGAAACCAAGGATTTCTACTAGTGGTGGAATTGGAAAGCCCATTGTTTTGGTTATCATTTCATCAGCCCCAACTGATGCTAGTATGCTCAAGGAAAACATACTTCAGTTACAGTTGATTTTCAGATTCCAAAATGGTGCTGCAAAGCCTGTGCATCTCTAATTATATTTTATGCTAGGCTGTGCAATACCAAAATATACGCCACAGCAATCAGTGAGTGAACAGTATCAATCAATTTGTAAACAGATGAAGTCACTCATTCCCAAACTGGTTTTCCAAAAACAATTACTAAATTACAATAGAAAAAAAATTGTACAGTTACTGTATTTGTGTGCTGTGTTACAATCAACATACCAGGGAAACAAAACAATTTAATGCAGAAAAATCATCATTCATCTACATTATAATTGCTTCTTTTTCACATCTACAGGGCGGTTAATTAAAATTGTGATTAAATGCGGTCGCGCTGCCTAAGATGTCTTGCCCAAAACAGGTGGTACAGAATTTAAAAGTAAAAAAAATGTAATTAGCATTGGAAATTGAGAAATTGCCTGTAAGAATCAGTGTTAATTTCAGTCAGTGATGAGGTAATTTATAAATGAATGCAGTGGAGGCTGTGCAAATGCACAGTTGCCTTCCTTGCCATTCTTAGCATTCTCAGCATGCAGGTGAAAATGTTTTCAAAATATTGAGGTAATTTGAAAATCAATCCATGCATTCTGTATCTTTTTTCTCCCGTTTGTACCAAATGCTGAGCAAATGCTGCCATAGATGGCACAATCCATCAGTTTTTTATTTTCTAAAACCAATGCTACACATATTTTAGACCTAGATTAAGAAATGTAACAACAGAAATTGCAAACCTCAAATTGTTACAGGGGTAAAACTGTACACCTGAAATTCTGACTAATGTGGATTTGCTTTGCTGCACAACACTCTGTCAATAAAACAGAGACCTGGAGGGAAATCTTCTCAGGAACAGACATGGAGACTCTTAACCAATCCAATAAACATGTGAGGCTTTCTTTTCAAAGTTTAAGGAAGAACTAGAGAGTTATAATGTGACCAATATTTTCCTTAGAATCTTTAACATTTTTATTATTCTACCTATAAAGCCTTGAAAACTGGTTAAGAAAGTATTATTGGAATTTTTTTAAGAAATGAGCTTTGCTTATTAATAGAATCTCCCTTTTTAATAAAAAATGCAGCTTTCTAACAATATTATGCTATCAATTTAATAAATGTCAGGCATTCTACTAGCCCATGAATAAATTTATAGTTTAGGTACTATTTTAAAATTACTTTTATTTACACTATTATTAAAATAGAACCACTAAGCCTTTAAAAATCTTCTTTTCATGGAAGAACTTTACCTTTCATGAGCTTATCTTGACCATCTGAACAATACAAATTTAAAATATTTTAATAATTAATCAAGGAGAATATGGGTTTGAGTATCTGGCTGCCACTGGAGTTAAAAAGACTTCTTGGGATTTCTTAAGCATTCTGCAAAATGATCTCTTCATATAAAGCTCATTCTAAGAATATGTTTAGTTAACTATTACAGATCTCTCTAATAATCAGAGTCACTCATATCAAATATTCTGCATGGTTCTTTTCTGTTTGAGGCAGAAATCAATTATTTCACTCTAAGGACATTCTTGGGTAACCCTGACACTTTGGGGAGAGAGGTGAGAAACAAGGAACTGTCTTCTTCCCTGACAGTATCTTCTCACCCTGTGAGTTCAGGGCAGGTATTGGTCCTTCCGCCTTGATCCTTCCTCATCACTTTTGAGAAACAAATGAACTGTGTAGTTTCAAGGTGACAACTCGGCTCATTGTTCCAAGTGGCATGCCATCATTTCTCCTGTATTTCCATCTGTTTTCCATTTAATATTACAAGTAGAAATAAAATGAGACCTATAAATGGAGGAAACTGAAAGGTCACCAGTTAACTTCATGATTCCTCTCCTTTCACCAGCTCCTACCCCCCACCAACTGTGATTAGGACGATTTCATCGTCCAGCAGTCAGTTCGCCTTCGTGAGAGAGAGTGCCCACTTCATCAAAGAATAGCTTCCTGGATTCCCTTCAGGACCTGTGAACATTAGATCTGCAGCCACATGGGGCTTAGCTCAAATTTCAGGAGAGTGGTGAGATGGGGGAGGTACTACCTCACCCTCCAGGCTGTGCTGGTTCTGGGTTTACAAGGGGTCACAAAGGTTAGAGAATCACAGATGTCAATAGAACTCCAGGCCTTACCCCTTGAAAAAATTGAAGTAGAAATCTTCTTACCGCTTTATGTTTAGTTCTTAGTCTTCTGTAAACTAGCAGGGCAACATGGAGCTCTTTACTAGGAACATTTCACCTATATTACGTCCAATCACTGACAATGCCTATGTCTTTTAGACAAGTTCCCTCTCCCAATTATCTTCTCCATACTCCTAGCATCATCAGGGACCTCACAAAAGGTCTGAACTGTTGGCTGTACCAGCACTGGATTGGCCAGCAATTTGGCATTTTAAGTCCCTTTTCTTTTCAAAGTTTCCATGTAAGTTTACTTGATTTATTCTGCAATTGCTAGAAGCAGCACCACTCTGGAGCTGATATCAGGTTCATGGAAGAAAAATGCACATTTTTTTACACTCAGGACTTTTTTACCTTTATTTCTAAGGGAGCTTTGCCTTAGAAGAAAAAAATATGTGCTTTTTTTTTCTTGTTGCAAAAATAATTGACTAGGTCCTTCTTAGGCTTTTGGTATTGCAGTAGAAAATTGCATGATTTATTCACTCTACAATACTTGAGCATCTACTACATGCAGATGCTGTACTTGAGGCTGCTGATCAAAAAATGAATGCCTGGGCCACTAAAGAGTTTGCTGTCTAGTGGGAAGGGGGGTGGGTGGCTGAAGAAATAAGGAGATCTGGGAGAAGGTGGTGAGGGCAGACTTTCCGGAAGAGGTAGCTTCTAAGGAGACTGTACTCACGTGATTTGGATTTTACCAGTGGAGTGAGGTGGGGGGTCATCCTAGGCTGAGAGGAGGGCAAGTGCAGGCATTGGAGGAAGGAAAGGAAAAGCAGCTCAGGTATTTTTAGCCAACAGAGATGTCTGGACATAGAGCACATGCAGAAGGATGAGATTCAACTGAGTCTGCAAAGGTGGCTTGGGAGCAGAAGAATCTCCTATCCCATATTTCTGGCTCTTATCCAGTAAATAGGTGATGATGAGCATGTGAACCCTTTTTAAGGAAGAATGACATAATCATATTTGTATTCCAGTGAAATGCCTCTGGCAACTGTATGAAAGCTAATGTTATCTAACATTTATTGAGTACTTATAATGTGCTAAGAATTTTGTCGATGTCATCTGATGTTGCCCTGACAACAATTCTATCAAATGGATACTATTATTTTAATAGACTTTTTACAGATAAAGAAATAAAGGCTTAGAAAAGGCACAAGCCCAGAGTCAAGAAGAAAGTTATGGTTAAATATTACGGGAATCATGGAATTGCCAGAATTAACAAGTAATTCTGGAAGGACATTTGGAAAAGGAAACCGGCATTTGAAAAAGAGTTAAGTGAGGCGGTTTGATTCCCTTTTTTTTCCCTCTGGGTGAATAGTAAGATGAAGTGGGGAATGAGGAATTTTTATCCTCAAAATTCTTCCTTTCATTCATTGCTGCATCAGTTTGAAAAAGAAAATGCAAAATGATTCTTGATCCTCAAGAAACTGATACTAGAGTATGTACCTCTTTGGGAGTTTGGAAAGAGATGGTTAACAGACAACCCTTCAAAACAGTGGAATTTAGTAAACCCGGAACACTTGGCCTTGCTGATTTAATTCATGACATTAAGGCCTTCTTCTGCCTTATGAGGAAGCAAATGAAAATAATCCCTTTGCGATGACTGTTTTCTCCCTTTTCTGAGTTAACTCTTCCATTGCCTAAGACTCACCAACCCTCCAACTTCCGAATTCTCCACACTGCCTTATCTCTGCCATCGCATGGCAAGCCCTAAAGCTGCTAACATTTTGTAACAACTATGTGACAAATTGTTGTGCTTTTATTCATGTCGGACATCTTTGCCAGGCTTGCTTGTTGTGTTTTCTGTTTGGCTGTGTCATGGGACCAAAGGTGCCTGCCTTTGTACAGCATGTCAAATCTGGTTAACATGCAGCCATTTATCTTTAAAACCACTCCGGCACAATGGCAGCAGTGGGCCAGGCCACAGGGCTCTAAGCACAGCCTAATTTTTTAGACCATCTTTTCTGCATATGGGGAGCACATTGGACAACAGACAAGATGTTTTGTGTTTGGGGGACTCTCTTTGCAACAAATTTTAGAGTGCAAGTGCAGTGTAGCTGGACTGCTGGGTGCCCAGTGAAGTGAGGAAAATCAGATACAGCACAGGCTGAAAGAATGAAGAGAGAATTCATATCTCTGTGCAGAACATGCACAATACTTTGCTCACCCAGAGAGTTCACACATAGACAAAAGCGTGTTTGCTTGTGGGTTATTTGCAGGGATTCTATAGGCACAGTCTGTGCGTACATTTGCACATGAGCCTTTTTTATGCATTTTGTGCTGGAGAGGGTGTCCACATGTGCACATGTAAATGTGCTTGTGTGGGAAGACAATTTGCTGTTACAGACTTAAGACATGGGAAAAACCTTCTAGTTCACTGAGCCGTTTCTCTCCTAATGTAGTAGAAGCAAAATCTTTGTGTTTTCTATAGTTGTTTCAATAAAGGACTCTGTGTGTGTTTAAAGAAGATGCAGAGCCAGTGAGTGTCAAGGGCGACAATGAAAAAATATTGAGGACTTTTCTCTCTATAAAACAGCTGCAAACTTTATAACCTAATTCACTTTGGGTTTTCATTTCTCAGTTGTCTCAGGTATCTTGGGGATGATTTGCCCTTAAATAACTAATTATCAACAAAGGAGAAAAGACAGCATTGAAAAAATGTGATCAAATCCTTTAACTATAAAATGAAGAGATTTACTTCCTTGGATGAGTTAAAGGACTGAACATAACACAACTATTTGATTTAAAGAAATTGTTGGGATCTTTAAATAGTAAATATAAATAAATACATTTCATTCTTATACACACACGCGTTTGTATATATTCTGAAGTTGCTTGACAGAATGGGCACAGTTTTCCTTCTCTCTCTCTCTCTCTCTCTCTCTCTCTCACTCCTGCTCTCTCTCTTTCTTTTTGAGTAAAGGACCCAAGAGATTGCCTTTCACTTTGAAAACAGTCTCTAATATCAGGAAAATGCGCTGTTTGTTTATGCGTACATAATGCAAGTTTGTCCGCCTGGGAGCTGCAGCAAATGGGAGAAGTATGCATGGATTTCACAGGTAACAGGATTACGTGGGCACATAATTGATCCATTTGGAGAAAAAAAATGACAGTGCTCTAAAGATGCCTAGGCTTTGGAGATGGAGTTTATGAAACAGGCATTTGTAAATTCAAAGGAATCAATATGTCAATTTTATTACATCTCAGAACCAGCTGGGCATTAAAGGAACAGTAGCCTTAAAAAAAATGCAGTTGTGTATTCCCACATTGTCTATCTTTCTTAATGGGCTTGGAATTTAAGGAAATGAACTCAGAAATTTCTGCCTTTCCAGAAGTTAATTTGTGTTTTAAAAAAAGAACAATAATTTAGCAATTTCTGAGTTTCAACCTAACCAGTTGGCTAAAATGTCTGACTAAATCATTACAAGTAATGTCTATTAATAGCTATAGGTAATAAGCAGAATAGTAAATCTCATGTAGGCTACATATAGTCAAGGATTCATTAGAATTCATATCTGCATTGTGCTTTTGAACAAAGTCTAGATTTTACTTCTTCACTGATCTAAGAACATAATTTAAGAGCTAAGCTTTGGATGTCCCACAGAATTTGGTCTGCACGAGTATGAAATAGTCTTGTTTTATTAGAGTTTTTGACAATTCAAAAAGACCAAGCTATTTTAAATTAAGTTCCCAGATAATAGGATTTGGACAACAGCCATAAGAGACGTGCATGGGATATGAATTCAAGACTTTTTTTTTAAAGGTCCCAAAGAGCTTACACAACTAAGGGGGAAATTTAGACGCTATTAACTGACCCACTTGTAGATGAAGCGGTACATCCTTCCACACACCCTACTGTGTGCTGTTGGCTAGTACCTCAAAGGTTCATATCTGCACTCGCCAGGCTCCTGCTCTAAGAACATTGTTACATCCATTCACTCACAATGAATGGAGCCCAGTTTTCCTCTCTCTCCAGGGAGTGAGGAATGTAACACCATGAAAAAAACAAAACCCAGAGCATTCAGACACAAACAAACCTGTGTCCGAATTCTAATTCTGCCACTTACTTTCCAGGTGGCCCTGAATGTGTTTCTTAACCTCTCTGAGCCTCAGTTCATAATTCTTAAAATGGGGACTAATACTTATTACAGGAGGATTGGGAGTGTTGAACAAAACTCTAAGGGCAGTATCTGGAGCTTAGAAGATACTCAGTAAACTCTGATTATAACTATTTCATGGCGTGTCTGATCAGGCTGCCAGGAATCCTATGTTAGAGATACTTCAGTTTCTGGGCCACACTGAAACACTCCTAAGAAGGGGAAACAATAACCTTAAGCTGAGGTATTCATTTCTTTTCAATTCTCTAGGAGTGCTAGAAAACAAAAAAGGAAAAGAAATAGTAATGATGCTTTGCATGGTCTTTGCCTCTGCCATTCCAGAAAGTAGACAAGGTACTTTTCCTTATAGGAGCAATGCCCTCTAAAAACATTCCTCAAGGAATATATTCTTAGCTGACCTTTATCACAGCACTTACAATATCTGATTCCTATTTGTCTCCTCACAAATGTGTAAATGCCTTGAGCCTTGTCCATTTCACTGTCACCAGTGACTAGCTCAGTGCATGGAACACAAAAATCATTTTGTTAAGGCAAAGCTGTATTTAATAGGAAGACGAATCCATTCCACTCAACTGTCTTCTGAAAATGACTACAGCAGGTACATTAAAGATTTAGTGTATATTATAATATCTAGCAAAAGGCTTTTGATAACATGTGGTAGACTCCCTACTACCCTATTAATAATATCTTGAACTCCATTTAGTGATAGCCATGCCATTTTGAATACTTGGGATTTCCCCCCCTTCCATTTTTAGTTTGTATTTAAATCAATCATCTTTCCATCTTTCTCAATGATACTTATAAGACCTGTGAGACAGAGAGGCAGTGTGTGTGCTCAAGAGAGCCTAGGCTTTAGACGTCTGGACTCAACTCTGCTTTCTACTTCTTATCAGCCATGCAACCAGGAGCAAGTTGCTCAATCTGTGTCTCCATTTCTCATAATGTCCATGTGACGGGGGTGTTGTGAAGACACACTGGTAACAGGTAAAATATCAAGCACATAGTAGGTATTTAATGTTACCTACTCTTCGATGTTTACTGAATATCGACTTTGCGTTGGCCCTTAGGAAGTTTCCCCCTTGCTCCTTCTGTCAGTCATTTAATACTTAATACACACCACTGGTGGACATCTTTCTCATCCCAATTCCAAGGATCCTTATGAGAACTGGACTATTTTCTACTCAAGGAAATGATCACATGGAAGTACCTTTTGTATTTGGAATCACGATCATTATTTTCTGGCTAATCTGACTACTTCTTTGTTCCCACCATTCTTCTGGCGAACCAGTTTGGTATTTCTGCAAGGCTTCACCACCACTCTGTGCTTGGGTATCTCAGATCTCCCTTCTTCCGTGATCCCTTGAAGATATCAGGAAAGAAGATGCATTAAGGTCTCTTGACTGTGTTTGCCATGCAACTGTGTGGATTGGTTAGTTAATAGAGCAGATTAAAAAACTCTTTGTTTAATTCTGCTTAAGCATACCAGAAATACATTCAAAATCTACAGCTACAAAATGTAAAGAAGGTAGTCCAAATATAGTACTACATAATGAGGCTCCCTGTTGGTAGTATATAAATCAGTTTAGAGTATAGCTTCAAATTCTAATGAAGATCATTTTAAATTTTGCACTGAATTGTGAATTTAAAATTCCCATGTTCTCCATAAGTATCTGAAGAGGGGCATGTAAATACCATAAGTGAATTAATTACTCTCTTAAGTTGGTAAAGCATGTGCGAATCCAAACTTTATTCTTGAACTTGCACTTCTCTTCCCAAGGTTTTTTGAACCATTTCCTATATGCTGAGTTCTGAGTACCTATTCAACTGCTGAGGACGTATAAAAGGTATCTTTCTTTGCATGGATTAAATGTTTCAATCTCAGAAAATCACCACCACAACAAAAAGTCTCCCCAGCACCATACACATGTTAACATGAAATCCATAAAGTAAACAAGAGAAATTTAGAATCAAAAATTTGAAAAAAGTTACCTTAACTCTTGCCCCTCCTTTTAATATCAACAGTATCAGTTTCTTTGAGAACAAACGAAAGACTAAATGGCAAGAATATCTTTAAGGCTCGCTGATGTTTTGGTGATGTAACGTGGGACCCCTGAAGTTATTGGGCAACTTTTCTAATCTGAGTCTTTTGAAGTAAACCCACAGAGAGGGGAAAATGTTGCTGTTGTTAGCACACTGATGGTGCCCACACCAGTTCCTTCAGAGGCTCCATAATTTCCATGGAAGGGCCAGAGGCCCTGCCAATATCCGCACATCATTGGCATGATGGACCATAACAGCTTCTTCTGAGCCGTTCCGGTCTATCGTGTCAATGCGTACTCAGGGAGTCCTCAATGCACGGATCATTGACACGGCACTACATAACAGCTCCTTAGCAGCCATTATTGGGTATCAAGTCAATGCATACTCAGGGAGCCTTTAACGTACAGTCCTGCACAAGCAGACACATTCCGAATACTAAAATTCCTTAGGAAAATTAGTCATTGCCCATGTGTGATAACTGTTTTCCATTTTGAATTTTAACCATTTTGAGGAAAGGGCAAGAAGGGAAAATACCAGAGTAGCTGAAAATCCCTTAAAATAAGGGCGCCAAAGTTGTAAGGGTGGGGTGGGCATATGAAGACGATGGCCTTCTAATTTTTTCCTTTCCATAGCCTCATTTTATTGTGTCAGAGTTCTAGAAAGCACTTCACTTTCATTGAGGCTCTTTTTCAGGCAGGGTGCAGCCCAGAAAACCTTTTTCACTGTTCAGCTGTAAATCCTGGAAAATGCAGTGGGAATGATGGCAGGCTCTCTAACTGTAAAATAACAGTAATAGTTGTCATTATTTCAATGTATTATAATCTTACAGGACTTTACACATCAAAAATATCACTTTTAAGATGATCTCTGCAAGAGATTTCAGTTGGTTGTCATTCTAGACTTTTAATAAATAATCTGTTGAGCAGGAAAGGTTCTGCAAAAATCAAAATAAATTAATGACAATGATGAAGATAGAATAATAATAATAATAATAATAATAATAATATAGGCACCATTTAATATATTCTCACTGAGTGGCAGGCACTTTGTGTACATTATCTGATTTAATTTACTCAGTAGACATTACAAGTCAGGAAACTGTGACTTAGCAAGGTTAAATCACTTGACTGATGTCACGTACCTGCGAAGTGACAGCAGTGAGATCTGAACCAAGTCTGGGGAGAGCCATGCTCTTACTATGATATCACTTTCAATGGCAATCAGCTTTGGGGAACTAGGTTTGTATTTAGATTATCCAACCCTTTGTCTGCTTGCTGATCAGGAAACTGAGGCAGGGTAGTTTTAGTAATTCCCCCAAATAATAAAGAGAGTCAGAGTCAATACCAGAACACACAAGTGTAGATGCCCTTTCTCTCTGACAACACGTTAACCACAAACAACACTTGGGAATTTCACAGATTCTGCTGGTGTTTTAGAAGGAATGTCCACTGTGGCCCTCATCCTGCAAAGGTTTCCCCACACCACTTCAAAATTGTGCGAGTTTGCTGCTGTTGGTATTTTTCCCTTTTGTGTTCTGCTTGCTGACTGACATCTGCTATCATGCTAAGCAGGTGTTCCTATGTAAACGAACGTGCCCTGTTTGTGTTTCACCATCCTCGCTGCTGCGCACCCAAATGAGCAGTGTGATTAAGAATCCTGTAAATTTTTGAAAGGAAACGGATGGCTACCCTACTAGAACATAATTACACCGTTCCAACATCCGCAGCTCACTGCTGCAGCAGAGTTGGAGAACAGCAGAAATTAATAATATATAATAGCATCATTCTCGTAATTTATAAATGAAATAAAGTAGAGAGGAGATTCTGCTGATATGCATTTTCTCTTTAATTCTAAAAGACAAAGTATAGATTAGAATTTTAGTGGGGTGAAACCTGGCCAGCCATCTCCCACTAGTTGCCTGATTCATGATAGGAGTGTTTTTGCTTAGGGAAAAGAGCTAATATCTTTTATTAGGCCAGGGGAAAAAAATGAATAAACAAGGCTCTCTAAAGGCAGTGCTAGATAAAGGGGGTCTGAAAAACAGCTCTGAGAATTGTGTGCCCACTGTATTTTAAAAGATATTACTACTTTAAGACTTCAAAGTGTTTTGCATTTTTGCTCTTATTATAATAACATACCACTGTAGGTCAACCCCTCGGAGAAAAGGAGGGACCTGATCAGTTAAAGATGTGGTCCAACATAAACTTTACGTTACAAAGCGTTTGTGTAAGTTCTGGAGTCAGCCGTACAACCATGCACATACAGGGACCGATACTGCACTGCACACCACAATGTTTGTCCGTAGGGTGGATTGCATGTCATGTGTTTTGTAACCACAAAAAGGTGTTTATGTCTTTTTTTTAAAAAACATTATTTTGAGCACCCTGAATGTGCCAACAAGACTCTCATTACAGATTATGGTTAGAGGAAGAGAGTTGATTCTTTTAATTGTGCCTTTCAGCCATGTTGGAGAAATAATAGAACTTTCCAGAGAGGCAAATAAATTATATGTTAAAAGTAGTCAGTCCATTTCTCTGTGAGATAGGGTTTTAAATAAAATTTAAAACATTTTGCTGTTAACTTGCCATAGGTAGGTTACCAGACAAATGGCAACGTACACGGTCAGTCATTTCCAGGGTTTGTAACCCATGAGCCCAGTGCCCAGGACACACACACACACACACACACAGAAGCAATTACCCTTAAGAAAAATAATAGTTATATTACTTAAATATTGTTACATAAGCAACTTTTTCCTGCTTAATTCCAAAGAGTGAAAATACATCTGAAGAAGTCAACTTGGACTTTTTGCTCTGATTAACCTTAAAGAACACGAAAGTACTGATTGCCTTTCAGTAGAAGCATGTCCATTTAAGATGCTTATTCGTTTAAGCAGTATTTATTTAAAGGTCCCCTTGAGTATTCCTCTGTATTTTGATTTGGTTCAGAGAAAATAAATTCATTTAATAGATTTATTTCATTAACAGGTATTTATTTAAGTGGGTTCCACTGTATTTAAATCTCCAAACAGTTTCCATTATTTCCTTGCTTACTTGCTTCATGTTGCCTAATTTTAATAAGCCTGAGGTGCCTAGGGTCTTATTGAGTGTTCAGTTTGATCAATATGGTTAAATTAAAATTGTGCAAAATATAAGCAAATGTACTCTAACAACACAGTGAAAAATGCGCTGTGCACTGTGCATTGATTGGTGTGCTGCGGGCATGGATGTGCTATGGTGGGTAAACCCCTGAACCCCCTAGAAACAGCAATTCTCCTCCAGACCTCCTCTCCATCCAGACACCCCCATGTCCTCTCCCACCCGCACGTTCTGGCAAGGGTGCAGGCACACCCTCTGCAGTAGAAGAGGAAGGAGATTTATGGCAGGTGTTTTGCTTTTTGATTTAATGGAAAGCAGAGTGTAAGACTCAGGGAAATCCTATATAAAGCGGGGGGAAAGCTCAGATCTTATAAAAAGTTAAGCTCTTACTATCACTAAAATGTTTTAGGCTGTATCAGTTGAGGTATGAAGAGCCTAGTTCTTTTTTAACAGAATAAGTTTTTTATTTAATTGTAGTTATTCTTAAATCTTAATCGTTTGGTAGCTTGTGTCCTTTTTCAAACTTCTTAATTGAAAAGTTTGATTTGGTAAATTACAAAAAAACAAAACAAAACAACCCTGATCTCTAAAATATACCAAATATCAGCCTTGTCATTAGTATTGCATTTGAAAACCTAATATAATTTAATAGCATTTTAACAACTTCATTGCCTTCCATGTAATTGTAAAGCTAAAAGGATAACTAAGTATGTTTTAGTGGATTCCTTTTAGCATGAAAAAGTTTGTATCGTCTATTCCTAAACCAGTTTCTTAATCTTCCCTTCTTTTTCTCCTCTCTATTTCTGTTTCTTGCCTACTTTTCGAGGTGTAATAGGAATATTAAGTTGCTTAATATTTAGCATCAATCTTAAGCTCTTTAAAAATCTCCCACAATCACTCACCAATCACGCTCATGTGTTGTACAATTGTTTGATGTGTGTTGGCTGTTAAAGCAGTTTGTTTTTTCTACTTGTGGTGTGATCTTGTATCTGTCTTTAATTTCCTTGCTTGGTGATAGCTATTACTTCAAAGTATCCCTTCCCATATGTCCAAAATGTAAGTTCATGTGGCAAAAGTTGATTTTATCAAAGGTAAATCAGAAGTTTAAAAAAAGCTGGGAGATAGAAACATCAAAAATATAAGCAATGATTGTCTTTAGGGAAGTGTGTTTTATTGAGATGAAAATCATTCTCTAGTTTAAACTGCCCACATAGGTTCATGAGCATAATAAGAACTAGAACTTTCCCTGTAAATGAAATCCAGTGCTTGAGCTTCCTAACCTTTACAGTCACCAACAAGCCTGCAAAACAATGTTTGAGTCTTAAAACCATCAGGAATAAGTCGACTAACACAAGTTCAGAAGAACTGACTTTATTTTTATAGCAGGGCCAAGAAAAATACTTAAGTTTTTGTTTAGTTTTGTGCATGCAAATCTTGATTTTTCTCAGTGTTTTGCATGTTTTGAGTTTTTAATATCAAAGGTATTGCTCTTTGTAAACAAGTGTAAATTTACCCAGGCAGCTTCGCTTACACTCTTCCCTTGTAATCAGATGTGAAAATTACACCCTCCCTTTTGGATACATGATAATTACACATTTCAACATGCAAAGAATTGTCTCTGTTGCAGTTGTTGGAATGAAAAAGCTGAGACATTCAGTAAAATATATTATTATATTAAAGATCATTTCCATAATTGTTTTCGAGATTTGTAATCAAAACCGTGATCAAGGTAGTTTTAGTTTTAAAAAGAATACACATGAAAACAAGGAGCACATAAAATTAACAGCCAAGTTCCACTTAAATGGCCATTCTCTTATTTTATAAAGAGGCAACTGAGAAAAATACATTACAGTCTTTCTTTCAAAAACTATTTTAGTAGTCCGACATTTTCTTTCTCCATGCTTATTGAAATAAGTATTTTTAATGTAGGTTAAAAAAAGGTAAACATCTACATTTTTGTGATCAATGTGAAAGGGTTAGTGAGATGTGAGGCATAAATAAAATGAACGGATCTTTTCAAGAAAAGGTTGTTTTTTTTAATTGCTTGTGCTTGTGTTGTCCTTTTTTAAGTATCCCTTTGAGCCAACTATAAAAGTTTTCTAAATTCAGGTGGGGTACCTCTAACTTCACAACCAGATTTCTAGGTTTATCTGAAGTGTCACTTACATCATAAGGTAAAGGTACATGTCAGTGAGGGTATAAGGCAAATTAAAGCCTAAAAAACCAGAGGCTTAGAAAAATAATACTGACTCAAAAATATTTTTTCCTCTTTGGGTAGGGTAAATTATTGATTCATTTTATTTTTATAAGCTAAGAAGAAAAGGAAAAGAAGAGAGAAGGCAGTGTTAATTGATTTTATGGTTTCTTGAAACAGTTTATATCATAAAGTAATATCCCAAATAGGGTAACTGATTAGTACCGTAAGTATTTAAATTTTTTTCTTGTCATACAAATACTAGCATAGATAAATGAGAATACATGTTCATATAGTCCAAATTTACTTTTTTAATCCTAGCAGATTCTCTGGTTCTTACAATGCCCCAACTCAATTTTCAAATATTAGCAATTAAATGATAATACAAATTATCACTTATCTACACATCCTTTTCTTTTAAGAGTTATTGCATAATCTGACTTTGATATTTAATATTTCAAAATATTCTCCCTAGAGAGCATTCATATATTTTTAGAACCTTTGAAGAAAACAGAGATTTGACTTTTCTCACCCTAGGCTTCCCTTGTTGGGTAGAAATTAAAACAAAATTGGCAGAACCAGGATTTAAACCCCAGTCTTCAGACTCCAAATGAGGGACAGGATGCTATTTTGAATGTTAATTTTATTGTCGTTGTTGTTGTTATTATTGAGAGTTTTCCCAACGTCCACTGTGAGATGATGTCTTATTTTGAGGCTAAATGATTCTCTACTCTGCCGTGCCAGGTTACAGTTGTGAATGCCAAGGGCGAAATGGCTAGAATTGGAAGATTCGGTGTGCTTTATTTGGTTACTTAGTGGACTGTGGAGTCACATATTCTGAAGTCAAGAGTCTTTGGTTTTACTGCTTCTATGTCTTTTAGAAAAGTCGGACAGTTGTCTTTTCAGGTGAGGTGTTTTTTTTTTAATTCCTGTACAGTCTGGGCAGAAAGATCAGAAAATATTTCACCTGGTATTGACATCAGCTTGGCATTCAGTGAGCTCCCACTCCAGTCAGGGTAGCCTGTGTTGGCACAGTAGTGAGGGCGATGAGAAGGAAGAAGAGTCCGTGGTAGAGTCTGTGAGGACAGGAGAATTGCCAGAAAGGAACGAAGGGCCTGTGCGCCCGGCCCCCCATCAGCATCTACCTTCACCACATTTAGCTTCGCGAGCAGTAGCGTGGCAATCAGGAAGAGTTTTGGGTGGGAGAAGTACAGAAGGAGCCATTCTTGGTTAAGCCACGTGTCTTCTTGGGAAGTTCCATTCCCACAAACCAACTGATCTGTGGAGTGCTGGACTTGGTTCAGGAAACTTGGACCTCTGACCCTCCCAGCCCTGCCATCCAATCTCAGCATGGCCATGGCACATCCCTTAACCTCTCTGGGCCTCGTGTCACTCATTGTAAAGTGTAGGGATTGGACAGAGGTTGCAACTGGTGTCTGACAGATGTGTTTGGTTTGGCTCACAAAGTATTTTAAACACATTCAAGTTCATTGCCAGTATTTAAAAATTGAGCAGTTTCACTCAAAAATCTAGATTTCCAGCTCCTCTGGAGAACTCAGAAGATCTGACGTCTCTGGCACACATGGTTGTATGAAAAGACTATGAGGGAATTACCCTGGATCCTTGTTAGAAGGATCAGCCAACCTTCCACACCAAGCAGACATTTCCGTGTGTGACCCCTATCCTCCCCAAAGCTCCTTCCCTCTTGTAGTTCTTTAATTCCAAATCTAATTTGCTTCACTGGATGAAATATACTGAATCCCAGTGGTTTTGACATACATTGCAGAATGCTAAAATATCTGTCTATACAATAAGCATCACCTAAAGGTGGGAAATATTTCACAACAGGTCAAATAAATCAGCCCAATTTGGAACACTTACCTTGAAATCTGATGGCGAGAGGCAGGTGTAGCTCAGAAGAAGATAACCTTTAAGGTACGCACAGGAAAAGTCTGGCCTCTGACTACTATCTACCCAACAAACTCTATAAGTACTTTATAAATTATCCCCAAATTAATTATTTAAAACCCAAAGCAAATAATATAGGCCCCTTCAGTTAACATATAATTTTTTCACCTCTCCCACTGAACTAACATCTCCAGTCTTCTATTTGAATAATGGGCTCGTAAATTTTTTGCGATCATGTAATTGCTAGTGAATTATGTTGGCCTAGGAACTATTTGCTGTTCTTCAAAATTGAAGGAATCACATTGATTTAGAAAGTCATGCTTTTATAAGCCCCTTTTCCATATATGTTCAGTTTGAATACAAAGGGTAATATTTATAACTAATGTGTATAGAATATTTAATATTGTACCAAGTGCCTTCACAGAGATATCTTATTTGATCTTCACAGTTCCAGGAGGTAGACAGAGACAATATTAAGCAAGGAGCCTGAGATTCAGAAAAAATGGATAACTGTTAGAAAACTGGCCTACTTATTTAATATGTGAAAGATGCAGGATTCAAACCTACAGCTATTTCCATAATTATGTCAGTGCCTTCCATAGATATGTTTCCAGGATTATAGGTGATAGACAAGTAAGTAGGCAGACAGATAGGCAGGCAGACAGACAGATAGACCTAAACAATGACTTTTTTCTCATGAATGAGCAGAATTGTCTTAGTGTCTTCCAAGTTGAATGAAGAATCTTTTTGGTCACTGTTCTTAAATGAATGCTGGATTTTTATTAAGGGAAGCTAATGCATGTATAAAAATAATTCATGGATAGTGTATACAATAATTCAAGATTAAAGTTTTACAATGAAATTACAATATAGGTGGGGAAAAGCAAAAATTATAAATTAGGCAGGCAGACGTTTATAGAAAAATAAGATTGGGGAGAATTTAATTGTAAAGTAACAAAGTGAAAGGACTATTGAAAAGAAGATTATAGAGAGATGAGAAGAAATGTAAAAAGAAATAAAAGATAAGACTACTGCATAATAATTTAAGAAGTGAAACCCTTTAGGACAGAGGTGGGGGAGAAGTGGGAGATACTAGAGAGGAAGCAACAATTAGGAAATGTGGAAGAAAAACTTCTAGGCCAGAAATCTGAACAGACTTGAAGAGAGGGGGAAGATGGTAAATATGGAAACATAGAAAGAAATACCTTCAGGAATTCAGAGGTGGAAATGAAAATAAATTTTAATCAGAAAACTCTGTGAAGACAGGATCAACAACTTTGGATTATAAGCAAGGAAGTTAACATGGTTAGAAGAAAAGAATAGAAATTAGTAAGAGCTGGAAATAACCTAAATGCTCACTGATGGGTGAATGGATAAAGAAGGGGTGTGTGTGTGTACTTTTAGGGTGTTTCCATCTCTTACTAATATGTATACACACACACACACACATATTGGAATATTACCTAGCCATAAAAAAGAAGGAAACCTTGCCATTTTGGACACCATGAATGAAGCTACTGAGTATTATGCTGAGTGAAATAAGTCAGGCAGAGAAAGACAGACACCATATGATTTTACTTACATGTGGAATCTAAAAAAACAAAACAAATAAACAAAACAAAACAACGCATAGACACTGAGAACAGATTGTTGGTTGTCAGAGGGGAAAAGGCTTGGGGGTTGGGCAAAATAGGTGAAGGGGTCAATTGTATGGTGACAAGTGGTAAGTAGATTTATTGTGGTGATCGATTTGTAGTGTGTACAAAGATCGAGTTATTAGGTTGGACACCTGAACTCATAATATTATATATTAATTTTACCTAAAAAAAGAAATTAGCAAAAGAAATCTTTGGATTTTAAGAGGTAGGAAGAGAAATGACATTAAGGGGGAAAAGAAGTCATATGTGGAAAGTAGAATGAGGTGAGAGCCCGTGGTGGGTGGTGGAGGTAGAAAAGGAAATGAGTCAGGAAAGACATGACTTGGACCACCGCAAACTGCAGTGATGTAGAAGAGGAAACCATTCATAAAGGAACCAAAGAAAGAAAGGGGGGAAGGATGAAGAGAGGGAGGTAGGGAGGGAGGGAGGAAGAAAGGAAAGGAAAAGGAAGAAAGAAAAGGAACTGCAAGTTGTGTCAGGCAAAGATTGAGCCCCAAGCTGACAGAGGAAGAGGCTAAGCTCTGCAAAACAAAACAACAACAACAAAAAACAAAACAAAGCAATAAACAAGGAGAAGATGGGAAATGGGAAGAAGAGAAAACAGTGAATCAAAGTTATGGAGCTAAAAAGCACTGAAAGTAAAAATGAGGCATACAAGAATGAGCAACTTTTTACCTTTTTCAAGTTTCCCAAACGGTGAGGTGACCCCAGTGGTTCTCTATCTGAAGGGCCCAACAAGCACTGCAGGGGAGGATGAGAATGGGGCTGAGGTCATAATCATTTTTTAAAACTGTTCTTCCAATAAATTCATAATTCATTATTGTGAGAATTATGTCCTAACACTTATGGCAAAACATAATTCTAAACAATAATGTACACTGTTTATGTGAAAGATCTTCAGTTTTTAGTTTGATTTACACTTTTTTCATATCAAAAAATTTTTGTAGATAGTATTGTAGAATCAAATGATTTGGATTCCTTCACAGTTCTTTTTTTAAACATTTTCTGTGTTTTTAAAAAATTTTTTTAAGATTTTATTTATTTTTAGACAGAGGGGAAGGGAGAGAGAAAGAGAGAGAGAAAAACATCAATGTGTGGTTGCCTATGGTGTGCCCCCTACTAGGGACCTGGCCCACAACCCAGGCATGTGCCCTGACTGGGAATTGAACCAGCGACCCTTCTGGTTTGCAGGTTGGCACTCAATCCACTGAGCCACACCAGCCAGGGTTCTTCCACAGTTCTTTACCTGGATACTATATATTTATTTATCTGGATTTAAATACCTTCTTGTTCTGAATGGTCTAAACATGTACTCCATGGGGCTCTAGAATTAAGAAGCTTCCTCTCCCCACAACTATTTGTAGTCTACCTCCTTAACTGAATTAATGTAAGGCCTTTGGCAATGCGGTCTCTATGTCACTGTAAAAATAGTGTTAAAAATCATAACAGGCATAAGAAAAAGAAGGAAATTAGTATTGTGTCCTTCTTATCACACCCTGGACCACGAGTAGACTGTGTCACTAAGGACAGCGGAGGTGTGGGCCCTCGAGAGGATCAGCTTATCTGAAGGTGGGAAGACAGTCCTTCTGCCGTAAATGCAAAAATCGTTTCATAAGAACCTAAAGCAATTCCCTTCAATACTGAATTGGATCTAATCTCTTTTCCTACTTCCTGTCCTTGTTGCCTCTTCCTTCTCTTCTTTCCTCTATTTCCCTCCATAATCCCTCACCCCCTGCCAAGATCTTCACTTCAAAGATGTAAGTGCCTGAAAAGAAAAACGAAAGCAATGTGTTGCCATACAAACAAGTAATCCTATATTTGTTAGAAACCAGATTGAAATAAGATAAAAAAAATTTCAAAAGTAGCTGTGTGTCTGAAAAATTTTTTTAGTTCTAGACAAGATATGAATGTATTTTTCATATCATGAAAACAAATGTTTATCTACAACCCCCTGAAGAGAAGAAAAGTAATGCAGTAAGAATGACAATACCTATTGTACAAGGAGTAGGAAAAATAACCAAATGGCTTTGGGTGCATTTACTGGACCTGTTCTTTTATATTTTTTAAACTTTAGCGTAGAGAGAAAATGGAGATGACAGATAGGTAGCTAAGTAAGAGCACAGGATGGCAGAATTCCTATCAGGGAAGAAAGAATTTGCAAGACAAATAGCATAATACAGCTAAGTTCAGAATTGTGGAGCAGGAGGGATGCAATATTTCAAAACAATAATTGTTCTTAAACATTCTCTTAACCCTAAGTCACTCATCTTTTATCCTTTCTTGCTTCCTAGAATTAAGAGAAGTTCTTCCTTAACTTAGGTTGGTATGCAGAAATGTGAAATTTCATTGGCCCTGAATGCTTTCCTGTCTAGTAGGGACTACTGGGAACTCTGCTAATGTGCATATTGATGTACCCTGTAGCTTCAGAGATGATGAAAGAGCATATTACTAATTTCCACAACAACAAAGCTAAGAGACATTTGAAAGCAGCCAGTTATTTTACCTGGGGACTTTCTCCCAGGTGACAGGGCTATAGAGCCATGGAATTTAGATGAGGGGGCAGTCCCATTTTCTAAAAAGTTTCTGCAGGGAGCCACAATACCATTCCTGACAGCAACAAAAATTTAAAGACGTTATTATTTGCTTTCATGTGGTCAAACGTGCCTAAAATATGGAAAAGACATTATTACATTCATTCAGAGTGTATTTTATTCGTTGTTTACTAGGCTGGGCTGACATGATATGATTTGTGCTTTGCGGGGTCACAACAAGCTACTAGGAGGACAATTTGCTGAATCAAGAGGATGATTGTGTCTGGTGCCAGTCAGTCGCAATTAGGACCAGGATCAGGGAGGCCCAGGGCTTGTACATCGTCTTGGGCTAGCTGCATAGAAATCAGCTCACCTGAAACTAATTGTCACAACAGAGACCTTATGCAAATGAGCCCTGGGGTTAGCGTGGGAAAAGAAAAACTGTCGCAAAGATAGGTGACCTGCTGAGCAGGGGGTCTGTTGCTGGGGAAATCTTTGTTCAATGAGTTTAAAAATGTTTTCATTGTTCAAAAAAAAAAATAACCACTCACCGAGAGTGTGGCAAACACACTCATCTAAAATTCCAATAAAGCCGAAGCCTGCTTTGGAGCATGCAATAAATTGGGAGTCTTCATACTTTATAAGATCTATAGCAGGAAAATAATTTCCCTTTGCAAGGGCCTTTAAAGTTTAGGTGCTGCGGATTGCAGAGTGGCCTACCTTGAAAATTCACTTGGAAGGGCAGGTCTACTGATAGCCAAGCAGGACTTCCACTGTTTTTGCTACCTGCATTTCAACTGTCTAAATCCACATAGCCATGAAGGATGCCTGTGAACTAGACAAGAAAGGTCTATTTTCTAATTAAACTTTCCTTTTATCTCAGGTAGGAAAGAAGGGCCAGGAGAGTTGCCTACCCATGGCAAAAGAACCCAAGGAACAATGGAAGTTCCCTGAATTGTGATTTCTCAGATGTTCACAAAATTAGATCAAATGCAAACATTGTGACATTCCAGGCCAGGTTATGCAGCCCAAGTGACAACTGATTGTAGAAATTAACAAAATAAAAGTAAGAGTTATTTTTCAATTATTATTTACTTCCCTTTCTTAAACCTCAGACAAAAATATGTGTGAATTGAAAAGGTCATGTTTCAGTCTTTCTATAGCACTCCTTTGAAATTATCTTCAAAATATTCAACTTTAGAAAGCTAGATTTTAAAAGCTATATTAGGTAATAATAAACATTTTGATATGCTATTATAACTAAATTGCCTTTGGGTGCTTATTTGATTTTCAGTTTTTCAGTCTTGTTTCCCTGAAAAAAATATAGGTTAACATATTATTGACACTACTTAGCTTTCCACTGAACATTCGCCAGTGACATACTAAATAATGTATATTTACCCAACGGTATAAATTTAATAACCAGAAAATGAAATGGATGGTCTAAGTTTTTGTGAGAACAGAGATATTTTGTGTCTATTGATTCCAAAAGAAGAATAATTTGAATAAAAAATTTCAGGTGAGAGAAAAAGAAAGTTGCATTGCATTAGCTTTAAATGCAGATATCATTTCATTTGGCAAATTACTTGGTCTAAGAAAGTGTTTTCATTTTATTTCCTAAGGGCTGGGTTGAAATTTAAACTTGTATCTGATAAATAAGCAAACTTGGGAAATACCTTGGTAGCCATCAGAAAACCTAAAGAAAGTTAGGCTTAAAAAAAGAGTGACTTAATCACAACTTTAAATTTAAAAAAAAGAAAGAAAAAGAAAAACCTCTTTTGCCCCTTCACCACTGTCGGAGATAATTTCCACGTATAGGAGACATTGCACAGTGGGTACGAAGTGCTCAGCTTTCACTCATCAAACTTTAATCGGAACTGCATTTTAGTTTTTGAATAAAGAACACTTAAAAAATTTAGATGCAAATTATTTTGCATTATTCATGATCTAAGTGTCCTTGTAGATTCAAACACTTCTGAGGCCACCTTGATTCAAGTAATTACCTAGGCCCTCACTGCTCCGTCATGAATAAGGTATTTTGTACAAGTAAAGTATGCACCCGACGAGCCTTTAAAGTGGCTTTACACCGAACTTGTGTATTGCTTCTTGTGCATGAGTGAGCCGAACATGCATTGCAATCTGTCTCAGGTGGGAAACCCTGGCTGGGCATCCATGGGTGACAGGATGAAACCCGAGCGTCTCCCCCTACACACATGCTCTTCCTTTGTCTCTTCTTAAGAATCTCTGAGTGATTCTCTTGCCTGATTAGCAGGAGCTGTTTTAGAATCTCAGAGAACAGTAGATGCTAGGAAAAGAATGGAGGGGGAAAGAAGTAGTGATTCTGCTTAACTGTTCCACAGCCAGAGTTCATTTCAGTGTCCACACTTCAGGCCACCTCATCCCCATCAGCAAAGGCTTTTGCATGAGGTAAGAAGTCTCTGTGATTTTACGTGACTCTGTACATCTGTCTCCCCATCTGTCAGCTAGACGCCTCAGCTCGCAGAGCGAGGGTGCACCCCCACCACAGTGTTCTTCACAGAATGGAATTGGCTTCAAACTCAAAAAGCAACTGAAGAATGGAAATGAAAGTGATCACACAGCCTAAATCTATAAGTTTATCCACACGCACAAAAAAGAAGGTTTGTAAGAGTTAAACGTAATTGGATGAAGCTTGTAGCTGGCGTTTGTTTCAAAATGCCCAAGCCTTTCCTTTCCAACTCCGTGGCTTTGAAGAATTATAGGAATTTTATGATGTGCTATTGGAGTTATACTGGCAGAGATTACAGAAAAGGGGTTAAAGTTGGTTTATGGTAGAAAAAAATTATGCAGAAACCAATAAAAATAAACACACTCAAGTAGACTAAACTTGCTGGGCTTTTAGTTTTAGTTTAACAAAGGAAGTTTAGATGAAAGTAAATGTTGCAGCTTTTAGAAAATTAGTTGACACTCATACTTGATCATCTTTACTACACAGTGGTATAATTAATATTTAAACATTCTAATAATGCAGCTTGCTTTGCATGCACTTTTCAGCCTCACAACAGTATATTTTATCTGGAATTGTGCTAGCATTTTCTTGGGTGCTGCCCATTTTCATAGAGTTCAATTTAAAATAGAGTAGAGCCTTTGCTCTTAGGGCCAGTAAAACATCAATTGGAGGGTGAACAAGTTTCATACATCTACCAGACAGTTTATTATTAAGACCAATATTTATTCAAGATAGTACATAATATATAAATTTTGTTGCATTGCCCCTGTGAACGATTTTAGATGACTACAATAGATAAAGCTTGTAAGTTGCACTTGGTTATTGTCCACTCACTTCTAACTGTCCAAAACAGGAGAATTTCGATTATGGAAAGGCAGTGTAAAATGATGAACTACTGAACCCACCAATGTCTGCCCGTTCACTAAGACATATGATGAACATCATGAACAATTTTTGTTTTCGATATATGAAATCATTTTGGGAGCATCGTCTAAGTTGTGACAGCTGACTACCCAGGAACATAGTAAAACAATAAAACTAGTAAAGCACAGAGAAGTAAGCTAATTGAGAGGAGACTGAGCTAGTTTATTTTCATATGAGAACTTTCTTCCTGTTCCAGTCTCAGGGCTGTAGGTGGTGGGGAAAAGTTGTTTCAGGTGCTACCCTCAGCTCGGAGCCTTTGAAGAGGGCAAGGTGCCCGGTGTTCTTGATCTTCTTCTAGTGTGAGTGCTGAGAAAGAGCATTCTACCTTTCCACCATAACTTAAGTGGCCTTTCATAGAAATAGAACTTGCATCCACCTATTTGCTACTCATTCTTTATAAGTGACTAGGTGTGCTGAGCTGCAAGTCTGTTTTGAGAGTCAGCCCATGTTAACCCCTTGAGTACCACTTCAGGATAGGTACTGCCCTGTGGGAATCCTGTCATTTAGTGCAGCATGAACCCATAATAAATCCACAGCCACATCAACATTAGAACATCTCATTTCACTTACTTCTGTGAAGCCTTTGGAGCTGTGGTTTGTACAAATCAAATGGCGTAGATGAGAACTGCAAAATTGGGCAAGTTTGCATTTGAGAGAAAAAAGATGAACAATGTAAAAATAGTCAATATGCAATATCACTACAGAGAGGCAATACGTAAACTAAGTTCCCCATTGAAAGAACCACAGGGATCTCATGAAGTACCAGATAAGGGACGGTTTGCACTGACTGTTTTATTTCCTTATGTCAGAAGAAAGTCGTTTTCACAGATTCGTGGACATGATCATTTTTATTTCTGATACTCAGAAACTGAAGCAACAGTTTGGTGTCTTTGAATTTTATCTGGTTTGTTTTGAGAAAGGGAGTTAAATGAACTCGGCTTAGAATTAACTTACAACACGTGGACTATTTAAAACCTGTAACTGAGGTGGTAAAGTAGATAAGTTGAACCCAACTGCAGTCACATGCATGGATTTGACAGATAGGTAAGTCCAAGAGTGGACAAAATTAAAAACATTTTTCATATGCTAATCTCCACCTGCACAGGCATTTTTTTTGCAGGAGGCCGCCTACGTGCAGAGTAAATTCAAGGGCTGTCTGTCACCAGTACATTACTTCTAGGAATTGTTATGACATACACAAAAAATGAATAAATACTTTTATGAGAAAAGTCATCCACAGAATCTTAATTCCATAGGGTGTCATGGCAGCAATGGACTAGTCATTTGTGGACAGAAAAAATGACCCAATATGTGTAGCTTTTAAACTAAAATAATAATTCTCTTCTGATGTAATTGGCTCAAAACTATATCTGAGGAATTACAGTTTTAGTTGCAAATTGTGATCAAAGTGAAAACAACATGCGCCTTGCTTCTCAGGTGGTGTGAACTCCTCAGTGAGCATGAGGGACAGCCAGAGGTGTCGGTCAGAACCTAAAGATTAACCCACAGCAGCGAAATCTGAGAAGGCTTATAACAAGTGGGCAATAGTTTCAGGCCTGTGTGAGAGCATGTAAACTCGAACTTCATGCTGGGACAAAACCGGGCAGGACATTTGAGGTAGAAGGTGAGAAAAACCTTTCTTGTTATGACAAAGCCTCTCCCATACTTGTTTCAATGCCACTGGGCTGTTATTGAACGCTCGCCATTTCTCTAGGTTTTATATTATTGTACAAGAAGCTTTGGGAGTTTCCTTTAATTTTGATAAATATTCAAATTTGTGCATAATTTCTACACTTCAGTTTTGAATGATAGAAAATTTCCCATGCTCGTTGAGTTTCCTTTCAAGTAAGAAAGTAATTCTCGCAATAAATAAGAATGTTACATTTCTTTTTTCCCCAATATTGTCAAGATAATAACCCCCCACCTCAGTTTATAAATTAAAAATTCACTAATTTATTAAAATGAGAACCAAAGTAGTCCAAGAGAAATCTTGAACATCAAATGGTGACTCAAAAGAAATGGATAGTTATGGCTATTGAATGTAAGTCTCATCTTTTTCTAATCGAGTCCTTGGGCACAGGAAGCTCACGGTCAAAGTGTCTACAAGTGGGTGAGAATCCTTAGTTATTATAGGGTACTCTTTTAGGCCTCATGAATTAAATTCTAATCAATGATTACAACACCAGTGTCATTTATAAACATACTCTTTTTTTCCTGGGAGGTAACAGTCAGAGAAAGTTTCTGGCACGCTGATTTTCCCGTGGAAGAGGAAATTCAAATAGCATACTCCAGCAATAGATGAAATGCTTTGTTTTGGCTTTATTTATAGGGAAACCTGGACAATAGTCATGCTATTTTTTAAATGGAATGGCAGGTCTGGCGCCATGTGACCAGGCTGCTAACGCGAAGGAGAAGAGTTTGTGTCATTAACATTCTTTGATTGGGGAGCACATTAGGAGGTAGATAAGGGAGCAGCACAGGCAACCCACCTCCTGGCCATGGCAGGACAGTGCCTGGAATGTCTGCAATGTGTTTCTATTTTTGTCACACCTATGTGTGGTCACCCATCTGGTCTGAATCAATCAGTCTCATCCCAGGGCTCTGCTTCTGTCCCAGCTGAAATAATACCCTCCTTTCCCAGTGCTCTGCACCACGGAGGGTCACCATTCACAACTGCCCAGGCACGGCTTTTCTATTCACAAACCGAATGTTTGTAAATAGCGGTGAAGTTAGGAGGAGGCATTGAAACAAATTTTTTAACATAGATATCTTATGGATAAACTCTGCTCTCCCCAAAACAGTACTTGGGAAAACTGGATGAGTCCAGAGAAAAATATTTGACCCCAGAAAGTAAAAGAATGATGCTACACCACTTTGTATACATACATCCTGATTTTTCAATGTTGCAACCTTCTTTGCCAGAGTTTAAATCATGAATTTTTGTGCTGTTATTCCTAGAACAGATACGAGGAGCCAGGGTACGAGGTGCTGGCCATGACTTAACCTGAAGGATGTAATCGGGAGGTTTCACTCTACTCCACACCAGAAGAAATAACATTCACTTCCACTCCACCTTTGTAACAATCCTTCTCCTCTGCTTCTGGAAAGATCATTTTCCTGGCATTCCTCATGTGCACATTCTGTTCTCTAGCAATCCAACATCCATGCCTCCCCCGTCAGCTTCCTACACACCTGACAGCCTCTTGATATTGCAGCTACTAGACCACTGACCTCTATTAAAAGGGTCAAGGTATTCACCAGTGAAACCAGCCACTCTTCCCACAAGAGACCTCAAAACTTCCTGACATTAGCCTTGGCAAATTAAACAGCATGGCAAAAGCTACTCATCTTCCCTATCTGCCCAGTTTTCTGTTGCAGTAGGAAACGCCACCCTATCATGGACTTCCCAACCGGGAACCCCAGAGTTATTTTTGCCTCCCCACTGTCTTTCTCACTCCCCACATCCAGTCTGTTACCAAAACCGTTGCCACTTTTTTTTTTGGCCAACATTTCCTGAATTCACCCTCTTCCTTTTCATTCTCATAGTTGTGGTCTTAGTTCAGGCTTCAGCCTTGGCCCACTGGGAATTTGCAGCCTTCTTGCCTCTCTCCCTCTACAGGAGTGTATCAGCCCCAGCTGAATTTAACACCACTGGAGAACTTTCTTTTTGCCATCGTTAACCAGTCCTTTGTTTTCTTTGGGCTCCCCTGAGACTGCTGACTGCTCCCTGGACTGTGTTCGAATGCTCACCCCTTCACCCAGCTACCACCTCCTTATTATTCCAATAGTTTTTTTTCCTTCCTTTTCCAAGGTAAGCCCATCCATTTGTTACCCTGTCATTCTCCCAGTGCTGCTCCCAGGAAGTCTTCTATGCTCTACAGATTCCAAGTATGCACCCTTACCTGGCAGGCCCTGACACTTTGTATCCTTCATTGGCCCTCCTGTCCCTTCCCTTCACTCTGATACAGCATGGTGTTGAGAGCATGCCCAGGTTCAAACCTTCTAGCTCTACCACCTACTACCTATGACATTGCACAATATCCTTGAGCCTCATTTTCTTCATCTGTAAAATGAATTATTATGACAAAAAAGAGAGAATTTATGTAAAATGCTACTGGCACACACTAAGCACCATTTAAATGGTGGAGGCTGTGATTATCATATCTCAAAGGACAACTACCCTGTCGCACTCCTCTCAGTTGCCCCAACACTGTGCTCTTTCATCTGTGTGTGTAAATTTTTTTTAATCCTCATCTGAGGTTATGTTTATAGGTTTTTCAGAGAGAGAGGGGAAAGGAAGAGACAGAGAGAGAGAGAAACATTGATTTGTTGACTCCCATACATTCCCCAGCCAGGGACTGAACCTGAAACCTAGGTGTGTGCCCTGAGTGGGTATGGAGCCTCCAACGTTTTGGTGTGGGGGATGACGCTCAAGCCAAATGAGCCACCCAGCCAGGGCTGTGCGTGTAAATTTTGATGATAGCACAGCTGAGTTTCTTTAATCTCATTCCAAGAGTAGTTTATGTCTTAGAAATCAAGGACATGGCTGGTATCAAAGCAGGTAATGATGAAAACTTAAATGATGCTTTTTGAGGAGGAGGAGGAGGAGGAAAATATGACCAGATTCTCCTTTGGGTTGATACTCTTTGCTTATACAACTAAGTCTCCAGTAAACATAGTATCACCCTCCCCAAATTAGTTTATTTTCCATTACATGGAAGCATGCTATGCATAAGAAAATATATTGTGCAGTGTGCATGAGATTTATTTCTCAGAAAGCAAGGAAATGGTAAGAATTTTAAGTGTTCTACATACTTATTTAGATCTCACATCAGGAGATAAAACAAATGAAAACTCTGACTTGTTAATAATTTACATTTTAGTGGAAAATTTGTACATGCTGTTAAGATACCTCTAAGACCCAACACAGAAAATGCAAATAACTCACATCCACTGTGCACTGAAGACAGAATTTGTCTGAGGGAAAAAAAACACCACCAATTAAAAAGTGTTTTCAAGGGAATATTGACAATATTTACAGGGCTATAATTTTATTTTCAGATAACTCTTTTGAAATATTCACATAGATGATCTCTCCATTCATCAGGTGTTTCTTACAGAAAATCTATGAGGTCCACCTCACCACCTAGGAGGGAGCTTACAAATAGGGGATTTCTTTTGAGCAAGCCACACCATCACTTTTCTCTCACAGCTTATGTGAAAGTTTCATGGGGGAGGGAAAAGCCCAAACCGAAAAAGAGAGACAGAGACAGAGAGAGAGAGAGAGAGAGAGAAGAGAGAGGGTGAGGAGTAAGGAGTGTGCATAACAATAACTACCTCTGTCCCTTTGGTTTTTGTTCTTTTCATGTCATGGAACTTTTTAGCTGCGCTGCCTGGGTAACTGCTCTGGAAGGTTGGGATATCTGTTGTTGAAGGAGGTTTGTGATTGAGGGCCTTCTGACACAACCTTTTGTTGCATTGAGGTGTTTGATCCTCTTTCCCTTTCTTCTAAAACCAATCCCATCCTTTTAAAAAATGGATAACCAGCACTTCTTTTACTTATTGTCAGCTTTTGGAAAGTTACTGTGGGGGTTTGTAGAAGTTTAACTAGTTAACTCTTTGCATGCTGGTGTGCAGTTGCTAAATACTCTTCTTTCTAAACATGAAGGATGTTGACTGCTTTTATCAGGTATGTACTGTTTTTACTCACGCATAGCAAGTGAGATACAGTCAGGTCCAGAAATAGTGTTTGCATTCAAGATCTCGAAATGCGAGAGTAATTCGGTCTTTGAAATGGGACACATTGTATGTTCTTTTTGTCCTGGGAGTGAAACATGTGACAGGTATGACCCTGCCACTGGAAAAACCTGACAAGATATACTAATTTTTAATTCACACAGGATTGGCTTTGATAAAAAGTAAATGCAAAGGGTTACTTCAAAACTGGGTGGTGTGGCATGGTAGCAACAAAGAAAGAGAGCCTGAGACTAGGATTGTAGGAGTCTTGTTTCATCCTGCTGACTAATAAATGCTGGGATATTTTTTTCCCCCAAAGGAAGGGACACAACCCAGGCAACAGGAGAGAAAAGAAGCTTAAATGGATTATTTAACAAAAAAGCAACTTATGGCTTCTAGGTAGTGACCTACATTCTGCACACAATGATGATATTTTTACGGTGGTGATAGGGTTAATAACCTAACATCGTTCATGTAGTGTTTTTTGAAAATTGAATTTTACTGCTACAAAGTAAATGTAACAGCCCTCTGGAGACAATATTACAGGCACTTTATTGTTTGCTAAGCTGATGTCATCTTTCTACAGACTGACTTTAAAACAAAGGCAGAACATTTATTACAAATACCACTGTGTGAAAGGAAATCTACTGAAATATTGTTTAGAAGGTGAACTGATAAAAAGTATTAATACTTGGCTTTGATCATCTTACACTATAAAGTTATGACTTCAGAATGCTTCTCATGTGATCTCTGTTCAAGGCAAAACTTCATCCTGGAAATTCCTACCCATGTCTCTAACATTATTTGCCCTCAAGTTGGAATATTTGTTAAAGTTTCATGCATGTGTTAGATACATTTTACTCCATAAGGCAGTTGCTTAATGAAGTTGATGAGCTTTTGAGAGAGAGACTAAATAGCACCTTTCAAAGATGATGTATGTATGATTGAAGAAACTAAGTATAAGATTAAGCTCTTTAGTTTATATATTGAACTTTCAAAATCACCTGCAAGTGGTGGCTGGAAAGTTTGCAAAGTAAATAAGCTGTTTAAGGCATTGCCAAGCAAGCGTTCTGCACGGCAGGTTGCTTGCGACTCACAGCATTTGGACTCTGTATCTGATGCACGTGTAATATAGCGTGAAGTTGTTTGTGGATCACACAGGAGCTTCTTAGAGCTTCATTGCCATACTGTAGCCCTTGAAAATGTATCAGATGAGCAGAGTGTTTGGTTCTTCCTTACAAGGCACAAGGAATTTGTTTGTAAATCAGTTAGTTACCTTTCAGGAAAAGTTAAATTAGGAGGAACTTTCGTTTCTTTGATGTTTTCCCACTCAGAAAGCCAAAGAGCAAATTAATGATCATTTTGAAGTAATCATGATAATGAGGAAAATATAATTTAGTGAGCTACACTATCCTAAAATAACTTTTCAGGTAGGGCATATAAATAACAGCCCAAATGACTGAAATAGCCTGATGGTGTTTTTCCAAGAAAATGATTTACTGTTCTGCTTTTTGTCTCTGAAGTCTAGTTAGAAGGAAAACACCGGTCAAGGAAATTGGGTTAGGAAAAAAAAGGCTGTTACGGGGTAGATGTAGAATTGTATGAACAATGTCTAACAGGGAGTCTGTAAACACTCAGGAGATCAGCAGACCAGACTCTCAGCAGTGTCTGTGAAATGCTCAGTACTGACTGATGGCATTTATAGCAATCAAAAATGAATCCACAGACTCTACCTAGCATGCTCTGTGAAAGGCTGTGTGTTAGGTGGTGTATGGGCCATGCCCAGGAAAAAGCTACCTGTGCTGTGATTGTGATCAAACCAGGAACTGATCTGCAACATTGTGAAAAGCTGTTTTGCTAATAAGTATGCTTCTACGAGAGAAAGCGTTTTGTAAAAGCTTACACCTATTGGAAGCATTTTACTACAAACCTGCCAACAGGGAAGTTATTTTATAATCAGTCAACTCATTATGGAATTTGACAAATACTAGCTACTTACCAGGTGCCCCAGGTACTGCTTTAGCACCAATAATCCGAAAGTGGATGTTCACAGCGCCACTGTGAGGAATGATGACTTAGCAGGGTCAGAGCCTGAAACATTGTCAATTTTCAAAAATTTAATATTCAGTGAATACTCAGTATTCAGTAAACATTCAAGAAAGTCATAAATATTTGTTGAGTGACTGATGGAATAAATCAAGTAATGATCCAGGTAAGTCCTTGATTCTATTCATGTACAAGGAGGGACTATTTTCTCTTCTTATACAGGTCAGCACAGCTGTAAGAAAGGACAGACTTGAGCTGGCCTTTAAAAAGATGAGTGGCATTCCCCCTGTAAGAGCAGGAATTGGCCACTGTGGTGGAAACAGCTCCCCAGAATGCAGTGCAACTTTCAGTGGCACAGCCCAGTTCTGGATGCTGCACTCCTCTCCATGCTGCCCTGAGGACTGGTGCTTGCCCTCTCTCTCCACTCTCTGTTGTGCTGTCAGCATCTCTCTCTCTCCCCCACCCACAGTGGGATTCAAGTGTTGCCTCCTTGACCGAGAACCAGCATATCTAACTTGTCTCATGAAAGGAGGGGAACTGTACACCTGTTCTCACTTTTATCTATACAATTCAAATTTTAGT
Source organism: Trachops cirrhosus (assembly GCA_028533065.1). NCBI lineage: Eukaryota > Metazoa > Chordata > Mammalia > Chiroptera > Phyllostomidae > Trachops > Trachops cirrhosus. The sequence continues at coordinate 69,134,017 of CM052541.1, forward strand.
TGTTCACCAAGCATATTTTTGACCAAACAGTGTTTTTAAACATCCAACACACAGGGAAGAAAGCGGGGGGAGTGGTTAATATTTAAACCACACACCAGTGTTGTGATGAAAAGAGTTTTCAAACATCAAGATTGCTTTGTTTTATTTTCAAACATCAAGATTAAATGATTACAGTTACTTTTTGTCTCAAACTTAACACGATGTCTCGTGGACTAGACACTCAAAGCAGGACAGTTTGGGACAGTTCCAACTGTATGAAGCCTTGTATCATTACCTCCATAAATAGAATCAAGCTTCCTTTCTTCTGCAGCGCTACATTTCCTTGCCTTTGATTCTCCTCTTCTGCTTTCTCTCCTGGCAGGCCTTTCCTCTCTCCTGTATCAGCCACCCCATACATAGGCAGATGTGCCTCTTTTTCCCTTTGCCAGATCTCCCCCACCCCCACCCCAGTCTTCCAAACTACCCCTCTTTGAAGTCTCTATTACCAATACAATCACTTTTGTTTCCCTTCCATCCCCTCCCTCTCCACTCGAGCTTCTTCTCTCCCTAACCCCATTAGTTACATCTGCTGCCCCTACCATTCAGCCTGTGTTAAATCGTAATGTGCTTGACATAACTTCAGTTTGTGTGCTAAGTACTCAATCAGCACACATGGCTATCTTCTGATTTGTAGGAAAAGGGGCAAGAGTAAGGAAGCTAGCTCAAAATTCTCTAAGTGATTCGGGTCTGCCCAGTTAGCCCAGCAAAAATGGGAAATTGACAATGAATGATAATGAAATAAATGGGTTTTAGTTAGGAATATCAATCCCACAAACTTGGTCCCTGATGCCGATGGTAGATACTGTATTCTTCATGTGGTGGTCAGATGTCTCAGAGGATGCAAAGACGGATGAATGAAAGGAGGTGCATAAATAGTTGCAATATTTGTTAGTCGACTGGGGTTCTTTCCCTGCAGTTCATGAATGGATCTTTAAGGGATCTGTGGACCACCAGAAATTGCATGTAACATTTTCTACATTGATGCATTTTCCTGGACAGTGGGTCTGTACATGTAATTAGATCCTTCAGAGGCTCTGTGACCTCCCAGAAGGTTAAGAACTGTCACTAAATAAGTGAAGACACCTATTTTGTCTGGGTTTTCCTGTGGTTTGCTTCCCCAGTCCCCAGCACATTTTAACATCCCACATGATTTGACTAGTTCAGAAAGTAGAAACAAAGGTTTTAAAAGAAAATTTACCTTCTTTAAGAGGAAAAATGTTTAAACCACCTACCAGGTTATACAATTCACTTTTTTTTTTAATTATTTTACTTTGACTACAATTCAAGGACAAGCCCCCCACTTTAACAATGGGTATAATCACACATCTGAACATAAGAATTAGTTTTATGCAGTTCCATAGAAAACCAAAATCTTGAGGAACACTTTCAAAATAACCAGAGAAAAATAAACCATTCCTTATGTCAGTCTTGTTAGAGAGGGATTAAGAAACTGGCAATTATTTTGGCGACCTTAATTGTTGCGCGGCAGGAAAATATGTAATTAGAGCACGTTCCCAGGCCTGCACACCTGCAGCACATCCTACAGTATAATGTCAGCTTTCAGTGCCCGTCGGTGCCAGGTTCTAGCACAACCAGTCACAGTGACGCTCTGAGAACATTTCGGACTCATGTAATGTGGCTTCTGTGTATGAAAGAAGCAGGCATTTACCCTACCACACAATGGAGTGCATTGCTGCAACACTGCTTTCATTATTTTCTGACGCCTACCTTCAGCACTGCCCTGGTTTACTCCGTTTGAGGTTTTATTGTTACGGTATAATAGTCCTGTACATTTTTGAAATTCCCTTATTATTCAGCTTATTAATACAGTACTGACTTGATTATCAGGCAGCAGTTGCACAGCGGAAGAGTCAGTGCATTAGCTAAGTCAGAAGCTGTGTAAATTCTTGGTATAATGAGAACAATTGTTTGACATTTTTTTAATACAGAAAGATGGGCTATGGTAGTTCTCTATTTAGTTGTATTTTGGAATTTACTATATATTCTCTATATGTTGTTGACTATTCATTTTTTTCACACGGAAAAAGCTTAAAATGTATTCTCACTAATCTAAAAGTGTTTCACGGTATGGGAAGACTCCATCATGATTTTCATTAGCTTTCTTCTTCTTTTTTTTCTTTTATTGGCTCTTTGCAACACAAAGAAAGAAACTCAGATGTTAGAAAAGGGAGTTAAATTGAAGAAACTGTACACAGGGTGCCTGTTTTTCCAACAATTCCACAATCCGGCATGCTGATAGTTAACAGACTTCTCCCCCTAAGGGAGATGCACTGTATTTTGCTATCTGACATGTTGTCATATATAAAGAAATCAATTGGTAATTAAATGATGCACCTTGTGAAGATGACAAAAGGCATTTGGTTGCGAAAAGAGAACTGGGTTTTGAGGGGTTTGTAATGAAGGCCTAATGACTATTCATAAGAGATTTTCAGTCCGTTGATCCACTTGACTGGAAAGTTCTGCCCTGGAGAGTTAGTGCTGTCAGTTTCTCTCACCTCAGAAAGCCGCCGCAGTCGACGGTGTAGAGGATGAGGGAGAAATTATCTAGTTGTTGCTCTAGGCCTGTCTTAGGTCACATGCAGAAGGCACATCTGGCTTCCTGTAGGTGCAACCTCAGGACATAAACTTTGACTAATTTTTAAACTATAAATATGTACGAGTGACACTGAATAAGTTACCTTGTATTCATATTTATTTTAGAATGCATGCAAGTTGTGTGGTGAGGCTGCCATTTTGGCCTTATTTTTCTTACGATTTTACCAGTTACGTTTGCTTCTTCAGCTAAGAGAAGCTGTTTTTGGAAGTTGTCAATGACGTAACGATGACAGCTTCTCATGTGAAATTAAACCACCGTACCTTGGTGGTCCATCTGCCAAAGTCGCCCTGCAGAAGGGGCAAGTGAAACAAGTAGAGAGCATATTACTAGACAGTGCTCTTGATGAGACTTTACTGTGCCATTTGGCAAAAGGCAGCATGATATCAAAATTTATATGCATCAGTCTATGTGGCTTCTACCACATAAAGAGGAGCTCCAGAATTACAAAACACTGCTCCAGTGTCTCTATATAACAACAAAAACAATAAAATCCATACATTTAAAAGATACCAGTTACTAGTAACCAAGGGCCAGGCACAATACTAGCCTCCAAGGACACAAAGAGGAGCAAAATAAAATCTCAGGTCTCGCAGCTTATTGGCAAACAAACAAGAAAACAGTTGTAATGTATATACACGGGAAGTACTGCGGTCAAGTTGGATAATAACGGAGTGTTAGAATCCAAGAATGAATTTTCTAAGACTTGTTGGATTCCACAGGTGTTACAAAAATCTCCTACACATGCTACCCTTTCCATTGGCAAAGCCAAATTAGCCAGTGGACAGGTGTGTTGGGGAAGCGAGGTGTTTCCATTGCAGAGGTGCTTCTGGAATCCCAACAGAATGGAAGTGACCACAATTTCTGTACATATTTACTCTTTGAAAGTGGCCTCCCTGTTATCTTATCGGGCAGCTCACCTAATCAAAAGTAAACACATTTATCACCTCATTAAGGCTGGTTTTATGGCCACTCCACAGTGGCATCTGAGGTGAAAATATCTATCAAACTCCTTGTTTGGAACATCTGTAAGGGGAACATTAGGGCAAGCTACGGAGGTTTTAATCTCTCAATATCAGAATAATTTAACACATAATACGTGTTTGAGAGGATGTCACTGATGATTCCTTCTTGTGTATTGTGGTTACTGAGTTTTGCTGATGTGTTTGCTGGAGCTGTCAAGGTGGACCAACAAATGGACAGATGCCAAAAAAACAATTATGCTTATTAATGTACATTGATTACTTGTTTAGGTTATAAAGCAAATTAAAAAATATATTAGTATTTAAACCTTTTTATAGCTGAGCTAATGATTTCTTGTACTATAGTGTCTAGTAAAGAATATTCTATAATACCTGTAAAGCCCAGCTATGTTATCTAATTAGTAGACTTTGATTTAAGTGGCTATAACTATGGAAGTGAATGGCTGTTGCCCCTCTAAATAGCAAAATGGTAGATTTAAACATATAGAGATGTTGACTTGATTATTTAATATTTGTAGCAAAGACAAACCACCTTAATAGAGAGATTAATTCCACATCAGTGAAACATTAAAAGGGAAAGAGGATGCCAAGAATCCCATTAATTTGGGATATGAGTGCCTGAAATTTCCTCAAAACATTTACATCAAAGAATACCAACAAGACAATATCAAGCAGTTCTTCCTAAAGCTAGAGAAATAAGGCAAACATGATTTAAGCTGCACAACATCACACAGAAAAATTAAGTATGGTGCCTTTCACCAGATGCTAAATGCAGGCACCCCTGAGGGTGCACCACGGCACCAGGCTGACTATTTCGTATATCCATCAGCTCTATGACTCCTTTCTCCATGAGGTCTTTCCTGAGTATGCACTCTTGCCTTTACTCTGCCACGCATCCATGCCACTTGCATGTCATTGTCTTTCTGCCATGTGTTTCAGTTAGGTGACTTTGTGCCAAGGAAGCTTTCGTACATACTTGCTTCGTCGAATGGCCAATGTGGAGGGGAAGAGGTGACCTCTTTTTTTCCTCTATGATTTGTTTTGGCTATCACTTTTGAAATATATATGCCATATTCCCCAATAAGATGGTGTCACCTCCTTCACACCCTGTGTGGGCATTCCCACACTTCCTAACAAGAATTTTGCTTGAATTCCTATATGTAGTTCTTCTGCTCCTCACCCTTTTTCCGTCAAGGCCTTTGAGTCATAAGCATCCAGTACAACAGCGAATACTCAGTCCAATAGCCGCCACTTGGTTTTCCCTTCTAACTTTGGGGGTTACTTCTGAACCTAGCACAGCTGCTTAAAAGGGTTTTTCACAAACAGTTTGCCGCAGCAGTTGCTACCCTATTGGGCTTTTCATTCTGAACATGCAGGCGGAGAGCATTGATGTCAGTACAACAAATAACGTGTACAATTTCAAAAAACACTAAACTTACTGAATCCCCATATTATGTTTTCATGCTGCTCTTTCAGAAACTATTCTAATACAATGCTCCTATAAACCGATCTTGGTCCTGGCAGGCCCTATTGGAACTAATGGGGCCTGACAGTTCTTCAGTTAAAAATTATACATGAGGGTCACTTTCCCTTAAATTATCTATTGTATGCCAGCTGTTCACAACTGCAGCGCTTCACTTTCTTTGCATTGCTAGGAACATCTAATTTTCTCATAATATCCATAGCAACTATGCTTGTGGATGGCATTAGAGTTAGTAAGAGTTAAGCGCACCTTCATGGAAATCACATGAGTTGCTTTTTCCATTTCCTTTATTTTTATTTTATTTTTTTTGTTCTGGAAAGTGTTTAGATGGCTCATTTTGCCTTTTCATGCCACAGCACTTGAGTTATATCATAATTTCTCATTTGCTGCACAACTTTATTCTATTTTTATGCTCCTAAATGACACAGCTTTAAGTACCAGTGAGTGGCACTTCCGTGCTCTGAGCACTATCAAAGGCAACCTTAGACAGATAAAACTCCTGTTTTTTTGTTTGTTTGTTTGTTTGTTTTGTTTTGTTGCTGGAGAAAGGAGAAGGGGAGTCATCCCCTGGGCTGTCTTTTGTTTTTCAGGCCTATTAAAACTGTGGCCAAAAAAACCATTTACAAGAAAGAAAAAAATTCACCCAGGTCTTGTATCTGAATGAAGGCTCTCAAATGTTCCTCATTACTTCAGAGCAGTTATCTTTGGATTATAATTAAAACGAGGCTTTTTTTTCTTTTCTTTTCTTTTTCAGAATGCCCCAAGTGAAGTATTTTCCCCAAAGTTATTGGACTTCTTACCAACAAGTGGCTGGGATTTTGATAAGCCCCCCTCCCCCACCCAACCCCTTACTGAGTAGTGAGTGGATGGTGAAGAGTGGATGTGGTACAAAGGTTACACATTCAGTGATATTTTCTGCCTTATTGGTAAAAATGGGGAGGTGGGGTGGGAGGATTTCCTTTAATTATGAAATAAGTGTGATGTTAGTGGTTATTTCTGTAACCTGGTGAAAATGCTGCATATTTAAAGCCTAATTTTTAGCATATGTTACCATGCATGTAATAAAACGGTGACCTGTGCTTTCTGAATATTTTGGCTATTAAGGGACATGCAGATTATAACTAGTTGCTGTAGAAACCTGGTCATTTGGAGGCTTGTTGGGAAGGCCTGATTATTTTTTAAACTGGTGGATGAGACAGAGACGGCAGCAATTGGACAAGGTCACATATCGGTGGCAGGGATGTGTCTCTCCCCTTCCTATTGTGTGAACTTTCAGGGTCTGGGGCATTAATATGCAGCGGTTCTGTTTTTCTTTCAGGAGGACTTGTAAACTCTTTAAACAGAGGCACACAGTTTGCAATTGTTGTGGTACTGAGTGGGTGCATAGAAGCTAGGGTTGCAGCCTTGTCCAGTGGCAGTGATGCAATGGGCCTGGCATGTGGACAACTCCGTGGGACGGATGAATGGTACGGCTCTTGCCGTCCCTCCGGTGGTGGTAGGCCCTGTAATAGCTGGCGTAGGAAGGGTGGTGAAAATTGATATGCACTATTACTACATGTATAAAACTTAACACTGGGGCCATTGCACAGGTGGGGGGTTCCTGTTTATTGATTTTTATGACTTTGTTAGAACATACGCTTAATGCTTTTATACTCCAGGAACTCTGGGAGGGCTCACCTCAGGTAATAAACCTTTCTGTGCTCTGCAATCGCTCACAATTTACATGGGGACTCACATTATCCAGTACAAAGCTCAGCATCCCCTCCCTTTACTTGGTTTTAGGAGTGCTATAAAAAAAAAGCAAAGAAAATAACTGTAGCACTTTTGAAAAGTTTAAAAACCTGTCCACTCCTGCTATGAAAATGGCCCCTAATTCTAATTACTCATATTTCCAAGAAAAATTAGTCACACAAACTTATGTTATGCATTGTCTCAGAGGTGGAAAGCAAATTAGGTTTCCAATAAGACAGTACATCAAACAAAGTAGCATGTTCTTGATGCCGATGACTTTTTTTTAGAATTATGGTTGGACATTTTTGGCAGACAGATTGTCTTTTGCTCTATCAAAATGACAGTTTCTTTTGTAACTGCAACATTCATAATTAGAAGGAGAGAAGCAATCTGCCCAATTTAATATACTAAAAGAAGTTTAGAGTCTCTGCTAGTAATTTCATTATTTTAAAATTTGAATTAATTGACTTAAAATAATGCAGTTAAGAAGTATAACTAGCAGGATTATAGAGAAAGGTTTCTTTTTCCTTAAAAAAAAAAACAGTGCTCTTAGTATTATACTTCAGATGAGATTGAAATTTTCTGTTTATGCCAGGTACCCTGTTCTAAGATTCAGAGCAGGAATGTGAATATTCATCCTTGCAAAAGAGCTGAGAAAAGTTGTAGGGAAAGCCCTGGGAACAAGGTCACTTTAAACAAAAAAGTTCTCCAAGTTTCCCATGCTTAAGAGGCTGGCTGGGCTTAATTAAAGTCAATGGATGACCAGAAAAAAAGGGGGGGAAGGAAAAGAAAAAAAGGGAGAAAAGAAAATGATTCAAAAAAATCCACCCCTCTTCAAACTCTGGGCCACCATTCACATTCCATAACTTAGCTGTTGATGTTCCAGTTCTTTAAATATATTGAGGATAATATGTCTGAAATCCCTTAACAGCACATGGTTTAATATCACTCTTCCCTATTCCATATCTCTAACCTACGTCACTTAGGTGGCCCTCACCAGCACCACCACAACAAAAACAAATCCAGCTTTGCATACAGAATGAAATCAGCATAACATAGCGACCTTGTTCTGGACCTGATGTTTGGTTTCGGCAACCCTCTCTTTTGCAGCTTTGGCCAAGTTTAACATTTCCTGTTGGCTCAGAGTGTAACCTTTCTTCTTGTTTTCTTCAGCATCTCTCTTTAGGGAACCCAGTGTGTTACATGCCCATCATGCACAGGCCAAAAGTTTGGGAGAATTAAGATTCATGAATATTGAAGACCTCTTTTCCTTTAGGAAGGAATGAAGCCTCTGCTCATTTTAAGGAATACATACAGAGCAAGATGTCATCTTACCCTTCCTTTTTGTAACACCCAACTCTAAAGGAAACCAACTCTTCAGCTCTGTTAACTTAATTTGTACCTTAGCTGACTTTCGTCTTTATATGAGCCACCAAATCTGGATGTGACAAAGATTTTAAAACAAAAACAGAAACCCAAAAACAAAACAGTGCTTTATGTATGAGTTCTTAGGTGTTTTTTTTTTTTCCTACAAGAAATCACAAAACTAAATGCCGTACACATTTTTTGGTATAAGACAGCAGGAAATTTTTTAGCCCTCAACTTTCTGACTATGAACTGTGCTCTAAACCTACAGGGGCTGTGTCCCAAGCCCCACGCTCTTTTACAAGTAAGTCATTTACGGACCTGAAAGTGGGAAGGCAAACTTCCCCATGGAAGTTCTGAAATCTGATGTAAAACTGAGAGGCCAGGACATCAGAACGCCAATGATACCAGACACATCTTTCAAGAGCTCCTCTAGTATTTTAGTAGTTCCAGGTATCCTTTCTCTGCAGTTCTATGTCCTAGAGAAGCAACATTTTGTTCTGTTCCCCTTTATCCCAGTCTACTTAGTTATATATCAAAAGATACACATTTCTACAAACCAGGAAGCCAGGAATTAAAGCACAATATATGTTAACAAGGCTCTTTCTAAGACCCTTGTAGTTACCTAATGCTTAAGGCTTGGGCTCACGTGGGTTATCGGATTCTATTAGATTTTATAGATAGTTCTAAATGTGTATGTGTATATACGTATATGTGTGGTGCATATTATTTTCTGTGTGTTCATTTACTATAAACAGCAGGCAAGCAGGCATTTCACCCCATCCCTCACTCTGGTTCACATACTCAAAAACTATGGCAGAATCTCTACTCCAAATTAAATATATCCGAGGTTATGTCTTTTATCAATTCTTTATTCTTGGTATCTCAAAATTCTGAAATCTTCTCCCTTTGTCTCAAAAAGGGAAACTGCTGAAAGCATTTCCACCTGGATGTTTAAATTATTTAAGTTGCAGGAACCAGACCTTTTCCCTCCTGAGTAGTTGTGGGTTTTAAAGGCTAAAATTGCTTCATCATGCCAAAGTGAAAGTATGCATAAATTATTTAGTTAAACCTGAGAAAATACAGACCTTTCCCAGTGATCTTTCAAGGGCTGCCTACTTAAATTTCAGAAGAATGGGCAGGATTTTTCTCTTTCTCTTAGAAAAATGTAAGTATTTGCTCTGTCTTCTATTAGTTGAAATGTGAACAAAATTACAAAATGATGATTTTTTTACAAGTCTCAGTCTCATAATATCCAGTATATCTATTTCATGGCCAAGGTGAATAGTGTGATATGAATCAATACCACTAATCCCCATGCAGCTGGCAAGAACTGGATGTATTTTTACTAAAGTCAGGTAGCTTGCTTGCTACAAGTCTTGCCTTGATGATAACAAATGTTAGTGAGCATTTTCAATTCAGTGTTTATCTATTCATATTTTCTGTTTCAATTATGAAAATGCATAGTAAGGTAATTCTTAAATGTTGTAAAAACTCGTTTGAAATCCTCAATTTGATTTTTGCCTTTTACTTTAATTCTAGTAAATAAAAATGCATGAAAAGTATAAAGTAGTGGGGTGGAGGTGGTGGTGGCGGCAGTGTGTGTAACGTAGATAACATTAAAGAAGCAATGAAAATAGCCCACAAATATTGGCAGTTGGGGGCCAATTTCAAGTTCCTATAGAGTAAGGGTCTCAGTTTCCCATGGATATTATAGAATCTGTGACATTACATCTCAGCTCTCTAAATTAGTCCTAGCATGAACGACATCCTCATGACCGAGGGAAGAATAGTACTTTTAATTGAATACCCAGCTTCAAATCCTTAAAGAAGCATTAATTGGGACAGAAAACATGTCAACCAAAAAAGTACTTATATGAGTTCTTAGTACACAGCTGTCTGTTCATTTGTAGAATCCATTTGAATTTTATGTTCAAATAAATTGGGAGGTGAGAGTGAATATGGTAGGAGATCGGCATATAACTTTGATGAGTTATTAAAAAATCAGAAACCCTCCAAACAAAATAAAAAACCTATTCCATCCCATACTGATGGATGGAACTTATCCCATTAACATGTTTAACAGATTCAGACAGGGCGCTCTTCCTCAGACCTAACTTGCTTTTCCTACAACTTTTTATTTAGTTCAGTTGCTCTTGACCTTGCCTCAGTTCTCCCCTCCTCTTCTTTTCCCTCTCCTTCCCAGGCACTGTTGTATCCACCAAATCAGATGAACAAGGATATTCTGCTTAACACTACCATACTCTGCTAAATAGCTGGAAATCCTATTCTGGCGTTTGTGTGCTGACTTAGATTTGTACCTCAGAGGTGGTGAAAAGAGCACAGACAGAATCTGGAGTGAGGTAGGATCTGGATGCTGGAATCAGATCCGGATTCTGACATCAGGTGATTTGGGGGACAGTCAGTTAAAAGTTCTGAGTTTGTTTATTCCTCTATACAATCATCATCATCATAATTGCTCCTTCTTCCTTCAAAAGATTGTTATGAGGAAAATGTCTGTGTATGGGTTCTGTATCAATTATTGCTTAATCTAATAGTCAAATTTGTGCATACATGCCAGGTATTATTACATATTACATTATTACAACCTGTCCTCCTAAACTTAGGAGAAGAAAAGAGTTTTTAAGACACACAAGAGACTCTGGAAATAGATATGTCATATAAAGTCTACAGAGACTGATAGTGCATTTCTTTCCACGTGCAATTCTCCTGGGAGAGGTAAATGTGACCCTTTGGGTAAACCTCTCCAGCCAGGACAATGGTAGGAAACCCGGGCTGATGGTGACTGAGAGCTTGGATAATTGAGAATAAACAGGAGGGACATGTAGCAGTCGGGTGACTTCTTTCTAACTGCAGCAGGTTCTCAGATCCTTAGGCTGGCCCACGATGAGAGAACAATCAGTAAAGAGAGTCTGGCATAGTAAGCATAAGTCTCAGTGCCATCTGATTATGAAATTGGCTTGTTTGCATTCTCATACAGTACTGGAGCTATAGCCCTGACCATGGTACGTGACTGTACAAGACCAGGACTTAAGACCAAGGGGGTGTTTGTGATCAAGGAGGAGGATTTATCAGTTATTTCAAAGAAAGCTATTGTAGAATCCCACCAAACATATTAATGACATCAATTATTGTATTTTGTGTAGTGATTTTTTACACCAAACGAACAATATATTGAAGAATTCACAGAAGTTCTCCCGTTTGAGTCAGCATTAACCATGACAGAAGTAATCAGAACTGGCCCAAGAAAAAAATAAGAACTTTCGAACTTGTCTAATTCCCACTGCAGTTGCTAGAGGAAAATTGAAATGAAAGATGCCAAAAAGAGATGAATACTTCTTAAAAGCTTTTTAAAATCCCACAAACTTATCATTGAACCGTCTGCTTATGCTAGGAGCTAGAAGAGCCACTCAGATTCACTCAACTGTGCTTTGATTTTAAATTGTTGTTTCCCTTGCTCTTACACTACTACAAGAGAAAGGAAATGCCTAGGCAAATAAACTCTGTCAAAATAACTTTACAGTTGTGACACAATTTGACAAAAGCAAAGGAAACTCAGAGTCACTACTCACACTCTATCCTCAGCTGATTCCACAGTGGAAAATAAAATGCTTAAGAAAAAACACACGAACACCATGGAACAACAGACTTGGGATAAACTCAGTCTTAAGAAACAGGCTTCTTAAACACCGACTCTCTGACTTCTCCATCTTTGAGTTATTATTAAAGAGTTGCAATATATTCATTCATCATAAATCTGATCACAGTTAAAGAAAAGTGTTTGGCTGAGTACTGTTTGCAAAATATGCCATCTGTCTTTTTTGTTTTTTGTTTTGTTTTGTTTTGGAAGATCCTGTGGTTCTAACTCAAAGCAGTAACTTCTTGGGGGTCACTAAGCTACCCTGAAAAATATTTCAATCATAGCTACTTCCTAAGGTTTAGTTAAGATACTAAACTTACCTATTTCCAAGGATCCTGTAAACGCTATTGCACAGAGAAACATTTTGACCAAATTCTCATTTTCGCTACAGCTATGCAAATTATAAATCTACCAGAGAGGTGATATATCATTTTTTATTAAACTTATAATATGCAGCACAAATAGTGTTTACATAGAAGAGTATAAAGTTAATTCCCTCCCGGGAAGCATTTCTAAAAAATATAAATTGTGTTTTGAGAGTTAATCAATTTGCTTTTTCTCTTTTGGCATTTTAATTGAAGGCTCCAAACGGTATACTTCCTCAAAGTATCAGAAAGCAAATATCAGTTGTGCGGTTGTAAAATCAACTCTTAATTTTCTTTCAGTGAAGTAGCAGATAGTCGGCCTGTAAATTTTACCTATATTACTATGGAGCTGCGGTGCTATAAATTCAAAACAGTGTGCAGGTTGGTGGAAATTGGGTCCAGGCAGCAAGGCATGTCCATAAACTTTTCTCAGGTTATTGGAACAGAACAAATCAAAGGCCGTTCCTGGTTGTATGATATTCTCTTTTGATAGAGCAGACTTCTTGTTGTTAGCAATCCAAGTGCAGAGGTTAGTCAGAGCAGAATGTAATTTCTAGCAATCTGACAGACCTGCGGATTGAAACGGCAGGTTTTCCCTTCCGATTTCAGGGAATTGCTTCTTACTGTGACAAATGATTAGCTGTTATCTCTGACTGAATTTGATTTCTACAAGCAGCTGAGTCAGGTAACTTTGCAGTGTTTGAGGGGGTTTTTACAGGAAATGAAATCGGCTTCCTAGTCATATGTGGACCAAATGAATCTTCCCTGTCAGGGCAAAATTGTACTTTTGGTTAATTGGAGGCAGATTTAGCATACATAGAAGGTGTGTGTAGTGATGGGTGTGGTGTGTATGAAGGGTGTTTGTGTGTGTGTATATGTGTGTGTGCAGGCACACCCGTGTGAGTGAAGTCACATACATGAGGAGTAATTTCCTGGTGCCCTCCTAACTTTCAAAAGCCTGTATTCAAACAAAACCCCTACATTCTGCATGGGGTTGATGCTTTTAGTAGAAACTACAAGTGAGGACAGTCATATGGGTATCAGAATGATGAAGCTCTCAAAT
>CM052541.1:69152320-69154820 GCA_028533065.1 Trachops cirrhosus
CGTGCCCAGGCAGGATAATTAGGATTGATGTGCTCTTTTAGGGGCACCAAATCCTCATCCTCCCCTTTCTAGTCGCATTTCTCACCTGCTCATGTGGAGCCCACCTGTGGCTTGCTGGCATTGTCTCTGCCTGCAAATGGGGAGATTTCCAAGTTCAAAATGAAGGCTTGATCATCTTAGGTGGTGAAACTCTACCAGGACTGCAGGGAGTTCCGTGAAGGAATTAAGGACAGTATGTTGTCCTAGTTTGTGTCACCGCTTTCTTGTTTATGTTCTTTCCCCGACTATTCCCACACCCCCTCTCCAGATTTTTGCTTGGCTTTTATAGCCTCTAGTAATTATATCAGCAGCATGGAGTCTATTTTTATCTCTTTTGAATGTGTGCAGCATAAATGTCAAAAACCATAAAAATCTCTTTTTAGCACATACCTTGCATGCAAAGGTTTCAAAAAGTGTGATGCAGCATTCAGAGGTACGTTGCGTGTTGAGTTCAGGCAGATGAAACATGGAAAACTCAATGTCACCACTTAGCTGCATGAACTTTCAATAAGAAGACTCTAACAATCTGGAACTTTTAGCTGCTGCATCTGCAAAAGGCAACTGTGCTGCCTACCTCATAGGGTGGCAGCACTGCACCTAGTTTAGTGTCTGGGATGGCCCTTTCTACGGCAGGGATCTCCATACTTCTAAATTTTACGTTTCGTGCTTCAGTGTTATGACTTTTCAGTGCCCCCCATTTTCCTTTGCCAAGCTTAAATAAAGAGTAAACTCTTACAGCTCAGTGTGACCATTGTAAGTTATAGAATCCACTCACAACATTATAATATGAGAAAAGCATGCAGAACCTACTCTTATACACTTAAAACTGCCCCTGGACTGAGCAAATAATAACAGTAATAAAACCTAGCATCTACTAAGCACTTACTGCATGCCAAGCTCCAGGTGCTTTACCTGATTGGACTGATCTAAATCTTCACAATAGATACTGTCATCAACCCCATTTGAGAGAGGAGGACACTGAGGCAGGTTAAATATCTTGTAAAAACGACCAGGGAGTAAGTGAAGGAACTAGAATTCAAATTTAAGCAGCCTGACTCCAGAACCTACAGAAAAATAAAATGCATAAGAGATAGGAGTGTTCAAATTGCTGAGCTTTCCTGGCTCTTAGAACAAGTTGTTTCTTCTCTTTTCACTTCCTTTTTAGAATTGGCCCATTAGGGAGGCCAAATGGGCCTGTCAGAAGGGCACGTAAACCTGGAATCCCTTACTCAGCTACTAGTTAAAGGTCACCGTGCTTCAAGGGATAAAATGGCCTTAGCATGTCCATGTGTTCTGCTGCACTTTTATGGCTCGTTAGTTTATCGTTGCTTTAACATTGATGGGGAGAAGAATCTAGAGAGTTGTGAGAAAATGTGTTCTTTTCTAGTCAAAACTATACTGCTATCATGAACAATAAACAAGATGGGTGTGACTTGGAGGCATAGAAGGAATAAAAAATGGGGGGCATATTTGATGGCCATAAACAAAATCCAGTGATCAAAGAAATAATATGGGTATGTTAGATATAAGAAATATCATAACATATTTTGTGTGCTAACAGAAAAGATCCACTTAGGTAAATTTTCTCCACTTTTTCATAAGCTGCTTAATGAACCCCATCACAATGCCTCTGTTACCAGTGTGCAGATCAGGGGAAGCCGACACTGTCAGAACCCACTTATCTGTAAGGTTAAGGCCATTACTTACCAGATGTTTAGCAGCCAGAGAAATACTTGTGTGTAAAACAAAACAGGGACCTGAAGAACTTAGGATGTGACATTTAGAGCAGTAGGATAACTTGTAAACACCAAAATATTCAACTTTTATCAAACTTCGAAATCAATTTTCTGAAATTTACAATTATTAAATTTAATCTTTCATACGATGCCCTTATGAGTTCTCAGACAAACTCATATGAAGAAGTATTTGAGAGAAGACAAAAATGAGAGAACTTTGATTAGTGATCATTAAAATTCCCTGGGGTCTAGGACAACCCATAGTAAAAAACACTGAGCACCAGATTCATACTGATCTGAAGAGCCAGAGCCTCCCTGAAGATAAGATATCGTGGAACATGATCTGTGAAAACAAGAGTCCTGAAAACAAAATATGTATCTTTGCCATGTCGACTAAGCTGCTAAATGTTTACTTACTAGGTCAGGAAAAGGGAGAAGAGGAGCTAAGGAAAGGAAAGAAGGACAACTCAGTATTTCTTAGCTCCTGGCATACTGTCTGTCTGGGACAATGAAAGGAGTAGGTGCATGAAGTCTTCTGAGCGCATCATGTGAACATTCGACATTTCGTTGTCCACCCAGTGCAAGCATGTTCAGGTGTGCTCTGAGACAGGCGGGCCGGCCCCCAACTAGGGACTCCCAAGCTCATCGGCCTATATAAAAGTTAGAACTTTTCTTGAGCACTTAATTTCAAAAAAGGAAGGAAGGGGAGGAGAGAGGGAAATGGT
>CM052541.1:69164820-69167320 GCA_028533065.1 Trachops cirrhosus
GTAATCTTCATCCATCCGAGTGCAGAGGTAACAAGTTGACTATGATGTAGAACGGGTGTCAGTGGTAAATCTTCCCTGGAAAAACAAGTCACTGGATAAAAATTCTCAAAAAAGAGCTGCTTTCTGTCCGTAGTACCACAGTACATGAACGTTCAACCTTGGGGGGAAGGAGGAGCAAGAAAGGCTGACAGTTCAGGTGGAAGAGTCTTAGAATATTTCCTCAACAGTTTCCATGCATAAAAAACATCCTAAGAAAGCAAGTAGGCTGTTAATCCATTGGCTCAAATGTAAATTACCTCCAAGCAGGTAAGCATAAAGAGATTTAGGAAACCAAATGACTCAAAATTTCAAAGGACTTCTTTTAAACTTTAAGTCATATTATCAGAAGAGATATTTTAAAAATGTGGTTACATATTTGTATTACATATTAGTTGAAGGAGCAAGCATCCTCTCTCCATCATGGGCCTTCTACTAGAGGACACTTTTGCAAATCAAATTTTTTTTTAAAGATTTTATTTATTTATCTTCAGAGGGGAAGGGAAGGAGAGAGGGAGAGAAATATCAATGTATGGTTGCTTCCTGTGCATTCCCTGCTCGGAACTGGCCTGCAACCCAGGCATGTGCCTTGACTGGGAATCGAACCGTGTTCTCTTGGTTCACAGGCCCGCGCTTAATCCACTAAGCTATACCAGCCAGGGCTCACAAAACAATTTTTAAATGAAGAAACAACACCAAAATTGTGACTTGGCATGCACTCAAATCTTCTCTTTTCAACTGTAGCTCTACCACTTATCACAGCAGCAGACAAAAGAAGATACTGGCATGACAGCCCCATTTTTATTATTATTTCAGTGGTTATCAGGGTTTTATACTTTGCAAAGTGCCATCGCACATACAACTTCTTAGGCTCCTGTGTCAATCTCATAGACACAAAATCCCTTATTATTTATACCCATTTGCATCGAGTTTACTTGAATGGTAAGGCCAAGGCCACACAGCTGGTTATATGTTGGGGCTGGGACAAGAAGACAGGTCTTCAAACTCGTAATTCTGGGAATTGGCTCTTTATTTCTATTGTTTTCAAACTATTGCAGGAAACATGGGTGTATTGTTAGATTCTGGTAATTGATCAAATTGGTAGGCTTCTATAACTCAAATTATGGGTATCTTTGAAAGTAACAATCATCAAAACAATTTAAAATTAAGTGGTAATCTCCATTTTGGGACACGAGAATCCCCCAAAGTCCCGGGGATTTCCATTCCCTTATTTGGCCATTTGGACTTTAAATTTAAATTGCATTCTTCACTGGGGATTTGTATTATTATGTATATTTTTGTGTAGCTGTTGTATGCTGAAAGACATGCCTTCTAGCTCTGGTTTTGTCACCAACTGGCTGCAGGACCCTACACAAGTCACTTGACCTTGTGCCTGTATCACCTCCCTGGTCTCATGTGAAAGGCTGACTACAAGTGCCTTCGAGCGCTACAACTTTATGATTCTGTTTCTCCAAATAGACAGTAAGCTTCCTGAGGTGAGAATAACACAGCTGTGTATCCTCTGGACTTACCACATTGTAGGTAATACTTAATGTTTGAAGATAGTTTTGAGAGGCTTAAGTATTGGCACTCTTAGCTTGAGTGGAGTTATAAGAAATCGTTATTAACTGCTGTTTTAACAATTAACTGTAGCTAATGCACATGTATACTTTTCCTTTACATCAGTAAAACTTCTACTTCTGGTGAAGATGAAGTATCAACCCTTAACATCACTTCTTTTGCATGTTAATACATTAGCAACCGATAACTGTACTGTAACTGACAGAATAATGTAGAGAAAGCATATAAGTATGAAAAGGGGTTAGTTAGGTAACATTGTATAGGGCATCTTCAAAACAACAGTTCTGGTATTTCAAATGTCAAGCTAATTATCAGCAATGTTTAAATGCTATGATAGACCATTTTTGCAAATGCTGAAATTTTCCAGCAGGTATGGACTTTATAAAAATGTCACGTTTGCTGCTATTCTGTTATATGTCACCAGAATACAAAAAATGAAGAAGAAAAAACAGTTATATCAATAGACAATGAAGAGAAACCATTATTTGTTTTGCATATGATTGTAAAATTAATTGGTATAGTGATACAATTTAGAGCATTGTTTACTTAGATGGGAGAATAGAAAGGCTTTAATGTAATGCAATCTGGTGAAGTGAAAATAATGCTTATTATAGATAAACTATGAAACCTTTTAAATATAGGTTTTTAGTAATACATATTCAGACATATCTTTCCAGGCCCATTTGCTATAAAGCAAATTTAAGTATCAGCTTTATACCCTTTGGTAACCCCATATTACACATACAGTTTTAGAGAAAATGAAACTTTAATATGATTCCACATAAAATGGGGAGCCATGCCAATAATTCATATGCACTTCATATGCAAATAGTTTTATCTTATCCATCAATTATCATGTAAACATGTATCACATGGTGAATTT
>CM052541.1:69172320-69204282 GCA_028533065.1 Trachops cirrhosus
CTGACTGCTGCAGAAGTCATTAACAATCTTAAATGAAATTTTTATTTTTATGATAGCCATTTACATGTATAATAAGAGCCAATGATTCTTGGGAGCAGTGTGACAGAAACAGAGTGTGGCGAGAACTCATGTAAGACATACTATTTAAATGAGCTGGTGTTAGCTATTCATATTTGTTAATGAACTAGATATGCAGGGCTATAAGAATGAATGTTCTGATGCTTTAAATTTTAATATCTAGAAATCAAGGGCAAGGACCAATTACTAGAATTTCCACCCTTAAAGGAATAATTAATAACGATATAACAAATGTACGGCTCCAAACTTCTAAAAAAAGTTTAATTTAAAAAAATTAAGATCGATAAGTGAAAAACAGCCAAAACACCAGTGCCAGGCTGTAGTAGTTTGAGATCACAGCAGCGTTTTGTGTTGGTCGTGGATCATAATTCTAAATGTTTTAATGTACAATACTCCACGTGAATGTATCACAGACCCCGTTATCACCTGTAGTTGATGGTTCCTGTGATGCAGACGAACAGGCTGTTCTTTGCTCTTACCTTTATGGTAAATAAACACCCATTCTAGAGTCACAATAATTAAATAAAATGTAAATCCCTAATCGCATTTGGCTCCTTGGACCAAGAAAGTTGCCCGGCTATTACCTGTCTAGTTCTAATTATTAGTGGTGATTTATTGTTCTTTTTTTATTGTTCCAAAAGTGGTGCCTTGATGTCTAATGAAAAGAAATTGGTCTTAAAAAGCTACTCATTGTTTATCTCGAGTCTTAGATAACACATTTTTCTTCTGATAAAATATTTTTCTTATTTATTGTTCAAAACACACAATATAGACAATAATTCTAATTCTGGTGCTGTTTTATTTAGTAGCGTTTTATCCCTGGTGCCTGGCTGTCTACCATCATACCTCAGCACATAGCTTTACTCTGAGATAAGCCCCCTCTGCTTTGCTCTTTCTCCCTTGCTTTCAGTAGTTTGTCTGCAGGATACAGGTTTTGAACTGAAGAGCGCAGTGGAGTTCTTACTGTGCCTTTCCGGTTCCAGCACAATCAAAGTTTTGTGTTTAGAATTGTCCTTGACATTCTTTTGTCCCACAATGGGGTGGACACAGTGTGCTGGAAACCATGACATCATTATCATTGACACAGACTTAAATAAATCACCTGCATCTTGGCCTCTTTCTGCTTATTCAAGGATTCTTCATCTTAAGGAAGAAAGTGCTCTTTATTTTTACAAGCCTTCATCCCAAGGGTGACTGGAAAATGCAAACTTTTACAAGTGTTTTAAAAATAAATATACTATGTGGTTTCAGACACAGTATGCTGAGTCAGAGGTGTCTTGGAAAATGTTTAAGGTTAGGCATGAGGCAGAAAGACAGCGCGTATTGCCATTAATTCAGAGGAGATACTCCTGACCTCTGTATTTATTATGTCCTCTAAATATGGTTCATGTAAAACTTAATTAAATGGGCAGACACATAGTATTTCAAACACATACCTGGAAAGGCTTAGTGTTTCATTTTAATACATTAAGCTTGATATTTTTTAAAAAGTTTGGTGCTCAGCAAATTGAAGTAAAATACATTCTAGGTAAAAGTGAGTCCGTATCAGTTGCACAGTCTTCAGTAAAGAGGGTATAGCTAAGGTTGCTACAGAATGCAGCACCTGAAGTGCCGACCACACAGCCGTGTGCCCAGCCTTTAATAATTTGGGAAGCAACCACCTAGTGTAACTTCTCTTTACTTTTTCATAAGAAAATGACAATGAGGAAGGAAGTACAGCAGAAATCTTGAACATTACCACTATTATGCAAAAAAAAAAAAAAAATACTGTTAACTGTTTTCCCCTCAGTGACTTGATCTCTCAGATGGAAAACTTATGATACTTCTGACTCTTAGCTACCAGAAATCACATGAGATGAACGAGGAAGAAAGACACAAAAGCTATATTTATATCTAGTACTGAACTTCTCAGAAATACCTTAATTTAATTCCTTGCAGAGACTGATAAAAATATCAGATGAGAGAGCCTTTCAACGGATCGATTATTACAATTGACAGTACAATATTGCTATATATTGAACTTCTGAATGTTTTATGCAACATGTCTCTGTGAAAACAGTCCTTAAATAAGAAAGAAATCCAGGGTCAAGAATATATTTGAAGTGGTTGTACAGTTTAAACAAATGCCATTCAAATTTTCTGAATGTTATATGTTCAGTGACATTAAATTAGCATTTATTTATTTTACCTGATGAAGTCCATGATTTTTCAGCTCTGGAACCAGACACAGATAAGCTTTAGGATACTATTTGTAAAGCATGTATTTTAATGTTGTGGTAAAATTTGCTAGAACTTGTTCTTTTATTAAATAATTATGGCTAAAATGTGATGAGCAAAGAGTGATTAGAATAAATTTGGGGATTCAGAGACCCATTTATAAAGTTTCTCTTGTTTTATAAAATGATCATCACAGAGAGATATTTGTACTGGATCGTGTTTGGTTCTCATTACCATTGTTGTCGTAAAAATATGATTTTTAAAAGTTCATGTTTCATTTACGTATGTGAAGGGTTTTGAACTGTCAGTTGTCCTCCACCCTCTTACATGTTCTACAATTTGGTGAGCAGAGAATTCAAGAGTCCTCCTATTTTTCACACTCTTCCTATTTAAAACATGGCAGTTTTAGAAAAGGGCCTTTTATCATTTATGAGTCTTCAACTTTAATGTTACATATTTTCATCTTCATTGGGACATTGAGCTGTTGCTATGTCTGTATGGTTTTCCTCAGAAAATGACTCTGATTGTCTACTGATGCATAAACAGGGAAAGAAGATATCTATGGAGTGGTAAGGAAAGGAATAAGGAAGGCATGTTTTCAAAGCTTATATAAAACAGTGAAACAGGTGTCTTGAGTACCTGTGGGATGCTTGTCTTCTAAACTGGGTCTTTCAAGTTCTGATATGTGGAGCTAGGTTTTTAAAAATATGCTTGCTTAGGTTAGTGCCATCCGAAGGAGGCAAAAGTGTGAAAATAAAATAAGAAATTCTGTCTCGCCACTAATCTTCCAGGGTTACTAGAGGGATAGCAGCTAGCGTGCCTCTTTGTAAGTACAAATACTAGTTGCTTTTGACTCTTATTGAAAAAATAATATCTTTCCCCCTGTTTGTCACTAGAACTGCCACCAGAAGAAAAGCCCTTCATTTGCCCCAAATAAGCACCTCTGTTTTTCACAGCTTGCAGTAATGCTTAAAGTAAATAAGTTCTTGTGCAGCTAGCACTATTGGATTCATTCAATTGCCTGAACAAAGCTATTGTTTAGAGGTTTACAACAAGCCTTTTCTCTGTTTCCTTTCAAAGAATCTTCCTTGTTCCTGTGGTTGGCATCCTTAATAGTAAGCCTTTTTACAATTTTCAAATGCTAAAGATAATTTTCCCCCACAGAAGAAATGAAGGAAGACTATGACACTCTGGGGCCGGAAGCCACGATCCAGACCACAATTAACAATGGTACAGGTAAGTCTTAATTAAGTTGACCACACTAAGATCATATTTGTCCTGTGTCTTGTGAAGTTAGTGAGTATCTCCATGACTTCACAGTTAAGTCAGAGGTTACAAGGCTCTTATTTTGTTTCAAATGAGAACTCTGTATTTTGGTATTTTAGTCAGCAAATAGATCTTAAAGCCCTAATTTGCCTGTGAAAGTTGAGAAAAAATGGAGTGGATGAATGAATCCTTTCCAAGCATGAATTTGGCAAATTTCTGTACGTAATTTTTTTATTTCAAAAGACTGCACAAATAATTTTAATATCAGAATATAATATGCCTCTTCCAGCCACCACTTGATATTTCTCAAAGTTCAATGATATGATCTAATTTCAATTGTAAAATGCTTTTTTTCAGAAAGATAAACTAAATTTCCATGAATATCCCTCATAAAAATTGATCATCTGAGGTCCTTTTTATTCTTCCTTTACTTTTAATACTCAGTACTTTCTTGCTCTTCTACATAATATTTCCTAAACAAAAGTGCTATCAAGAAAAACTGACAATATTACTTCTTTTTAATGAGACTTCAAAAATACAGTAGGAAGGTAGTAAGTGGTGTTTTGTTTTACTCTGCTTCTGCTACAGAATGGTGTTTTGGGACAATTGTGAAAGTCCACGTTCTTTCCCCAAGACAGCATCTTCTCTCACATTCTTACATCACCAGTGCAAATTTACATTGACTTGCGATGTTTATCTCTCTTTTCCCAAGTAAGGCCAATTATTTTTGGTGTTTCAAACAATCCTGCACCCTACCATTACAAATATCAGCAGAGTGCCCAATATAAGGTCATATCCCAAAACAAAACAAGGGAAAAAAGTCACATAACTACTTCCACTCAACTCACCAATCAAAAAAAGTTACAGTTTTGTGAAGTTTTAGAAATACAAGCAATTAAGATGATATTTATGGCTCAGATATGTTGATACACATCATAATAGACTGCTCATGCTCTGCTTCTATTCAGAATGTTCTTATTAATAACTTACAAGGCACTAATTTATTTTTAGTGTAAAGTAAGGGGAATAATGGAAATCTAGGTAAAAAAATAAAATGGCACAATATGGGATTAGGGAAAATGTATAGAATCAGGAATCAACAATCCCAATTTTTAGGTACAGTTCTGGCAATAACTGGATTGTGACCATGGGCAAGTCGGTTACCCTCTTCGGAATTTACTTTCTACACCTGAAAAGTGAATAGATTGCAATAGTTGCTTCTTAAGAATATTTCTAGTTGTAATAGTCTCTGTTGCAGGAGTACCTTCACCATGTAAAATTGAAACATGACAAACTAATTTTACATAAAAACATAATAAATACCACAAAGTAGATACTTTTTACGATGTCCCAACTCATGAGGTCAGAAATGGCTTCATGTTCCTGTTAAAAATAAATATTAAATTACAACTTTGAGCATACATAAATGCTCATTTTATTAACTTTATAGGCATTTAAGGTGTCACAAAAGGAAATTTATCACACAAAGTGACAATTTACTAGCTGTTTTACACACTTAAAGTCTAAAGTGAAGTTAATAAAAATTGTTCCTACGCAGATTTAAAAATCAATTTTGAATGTTCTTTCACCTAGCTTTAAGATCCTTTTTTCTTATATCACTTATTATTCCTTAGAGTTTGTATGTATTCAGTCACTAAATAAATTAGGAACTACTCAATGAGTATCTTCTACACACTCACTCTTTTGTGTTTGTGTGGAGAAGATGGATCAGGCAGTCCAAGACATGCTATTACTTAATTTGGAAGATGAGACTAACACTCAAGAAATAATGGATGATTAGTAAAATATGTGATAGCTATGCAACAAATGATAAGAACCATAATTATTTCAAATTACAGAAGTGGGGACATCCTGTTGTGCTTGTATTTAGAAAAGGTTTCATGATGGAGGTAAAATGAACTAAGTACATTTTCCATAGTCCTAGAGACGTGAGGAAGGGCTTTCTGGCAAAGGGAGAGTATGTTAGCCAATGAAGGAAACTGTGATATTTATTGAAAAGGTAGTAAAAGGATTTGGCTGAATCAGGGTCCTAGAAGGCAATTCAGGGGAAAATGAAGTGGTCATTTAAGTTGAAGCCAGATGAAAAAACAACAAACAAAAGTTTGGGTCATGTTGTACTACCATGATTTCTTTGGAGAAAAAAGTAGACTTTGAGAGACCAACAAGAAGCCACTGTAGTTATTCAGGTGTGAAGTGATAAAAAGCTTGTCCTAGGGTGATGACAATGATGAAATTAGCATCGTGACTTCTCAACAACTAGTTGATTATCTGGGTTTTGGGAATACACATTTTTGTGTTTAGAATATGGCAATACTTGCTATTTCTAGATAGACAAAAGAAAGATCCAATTTGGGGGAGGAGACCTTGAGCTGATCTTTAGACAGTAATATTTTCATATAAAAGTTAGACAAATATATATGAGAACATGAGAATGTCCATTGGAAATGAGGAATTGAAACCCAGGAAGTCAGGGCTCTCTATAGAGATTTGAGTCATGCAAATATATTCAGATAGTATTTAACATCTTGGGACTACGAGACTTACAATTGAGACTGTGTTTGTTGAAACAAGTTGAAAGCTGAGGCCAGGGCCCCTGGTGGGTAGGGAGAAAAGTCAAATTCATTGAAAGAAAAAAGATTGTAAGATAGAAAAAATATTAAACATTCAGAAAGCAAAGAAAGAAAGATTCAAAAAGGAGAGAATGGTCAATTCAATCAAAAGGTTCAAATAGCTACAATTGTGAAAGAATGCTGACCAAATACATTGGACTTGGAAATTAGGAATTTACTACTGATCCTCAGTGTATAACTCAGCCCTGTTATAGGGTAAATCCGTATCTCTTCCCAACCATAAGTTTACTGTTTCTTCACTCTAGCATCTTCTTAGATGCTAAGCACATATGGAATTGAAATAAGATATTATTTATAGGGGAAATTACTTGTAAACTTAAGATATAGGGACCATATCTCTCTCTTCACCCAAGTCCTTCTGATGAAGGACTTCACCCAAGTCCTTCATGACCCAGCTGACCTTCTCTACTCTAACCATCTCAACTAAAATGAAATCTTCTTCCAGTGAACTCTCATAGAACAAATCAGCTAACCTTTCCATAGGTGCTGTAGTGTGTTGTTAATTAGTGTTGTCTAAACCACAAATTCTAGAAGTATGAATTGTGTCTTAGGCTAGCACAGTCTGTAAGTGAGCCTTAAAATTAATAGACTCTCAATAAGTGTTTTTATTAATGAATGAATATGGAGTTGTTTGACATCATATTCCATTTTTCTTTTCTAATTGAAGCCAAACCAAAAGACATCAGAATAGATCAATTTTTTAAAGTTAAACAAATTTTCTGATAATAAAAGTGTTATTAACTGGAATAACTTGTAGAGGGAAGACAAGGAAAATGTCTCTAATATTTTTCTGTGACTACTCAACACACAAATTTCATTCCTAACTAAAACTAAGGAAAAGACCTCTGAAGTTCTTCCTTAGTTTAACAAATCTATTAAATAGTAAAGTTTTACTTGGTATAAATAAAGTAGTCTTTTAGATTCTAAAAGCATATCTCCTTCATAATATATTCTGCTGAGTTTAAATCTGTAAGAAGTAGTAGGAAGGTTTAGTGGAATTGAATCACAGAATTCTAAAATTAAAAGTTACACTATAGAACAATTCCTTAACTATAATTTGATAGTTGAGGAAACTGTATTTAAAAAATGCCACATAGTTAAATGGTGGCAGATTTGGGAATAAAATCGAAATCACATGACATATTCTTTTGCCTAAGAAAGCTTTCCACCACTGTGAGGAGTTGAACCTGGTTGAAAACGTGGTATCATCTTTTGACACTTACATACTTTGTCTAATTAATCATCAAGTGTAATCAATTCTACTGCCACAAATACCATATATCATTTGAGTCATTTTAAATCCTCATCTTTCATTTGAGCTGTTACAATGCGTTGCTAACTGGGTCCCTGCTTTCAATCCCTAATTTCTCTAATACATTCTTCACCCTAACTAAGTTAGTTAGAAGTTATTTTCCTAACACTCAGGGAAGATGGATAATCGTAAGTCATCCCCACTCCATTTCATACTCAGCCTTGTATTGTTCTCCATTGCTTTCAGGTTGCATTGGCTTTTGAGGTGAGTTGGCACCCTCCATGATCTAAATCCATCTTGCCTTCAGTCCCACTTCCCCAGAAGTGCCCCAGCAGAATATGCCCCAGCTCTGGAAGACTGTTTACCACTAATAATCCTTTGCCTTTGTTCATGGTTTTCCTTCAAACTAGGAAGCCACTCATTCTCTTTCAGCCTAAGATCTTTCTCAGCCCAACAGCATCATACACATTCTTACAGGTCATGGCCACCAAGAAGCCATTGTACAGTCTCCAACTCAAGATCAACCATTCATTCCTTTCAGGGCCTTCTTACAGGATTTATTTCATTCTCTTTCATATTATACTGAGTTATCTGTAGGTATATTTCTCCCCACTAAATCGTAAACTTCTTGAAAACAGGAATGTTAATAGGGTTTTGGTCACTTTATTACCATAAATCCTAGAATGGTCTAGGTCAGACAGAGTTTCTGAAGAAGTGAGGGAGAGGATGAAAGACAGACAACACTTGACTTCCCTTTCATCTTTACATATTTTTGACACCTGGCCTGAAATAACTAACTAGACATTTTCATCTCCCATTATTCTGGTCTCCCAAACAAGACAGACTCAGTTACATTTGACTGATCTCTAGCTTTCATGCCCTCCTCTTTTTTGTCAGTTCACATTCCTCCAGTAATTCTTCCCTGATCGCCCAAATTCTGTTCTTAGTATCCTTAATTGCACCTTAGTACCTTTAGGGCAGAATTCACATTGTTCTCTGGTATTAGGTGCCACCATTTCAAACCAACAATGTTCCATTTTTATCAGACCAAATCCTTGGTAATATCAAAAAAGAATCACACTTCTGCCAACCTGAATCTTCGGCCATGCTATTCCTTGAGATACTAATCTCTGTCTCCCTTTCCTCCAGTCATTCAAATTCTCCCCACCCTTTTGTTCTTCAGGGACAGCTCACATCCTATTTCCTCAATGTGGTCATCCTTGAACACCCAAACCACATCGATCTCTTCCTTCTCTGAAATCCCACAGCCCTCAGGTGCACACGGCTAATTTTAGCATGTTGAATTGTTCCTCTTTATATTGTTTACACCTATTTCATCTAGTTAATTTCATGAGGACAATTTCTTCAGCTGTAACAGGGAGGTAGATTATCATGATATCTATCCCATAGGATTGTTGAGGTAATTAAATACATAATGTATACATTGTCCTTAGTAAGTGCCCCCAAAATATTTGCTTTAAGGAAAGGACTTTTCCTTGTTTGCCTCAAAGTGCCCAGTGTAGCAGTAAACACACATGATGCATATTATGGCTGGTAAAATGAATGAACGAACAAAAGAACAAACAGGTAATGGGTGGAGAAGGAATGGACTCTGAGAAGGCAGCCCGAATAAAGGAAAACATTCCCCATGGAGGGAATTAAATCCAGCATCTTCAGAGTTAACTTCCCAAAATCAACTTGTTAAAGGCAAAGAACAACATTCTAGAGTATCACTACTTTTTTACAACAAAGTTAGATTAGCAGCATAGCAAAATTGATCTATAACAACATAGAGCCCTGCAACCTCTGATTTATATTAATAAGTTTCCACATAGCATTTATCGTTTCTACACTAATTTTAACATTTAAAAATGAAAGAAAGTTGTATTTTAACCCATAAGACAAAGAATGCATTTTTACAAAAATCCTTACATCTTCGATATTATAATCACATTCAAATTCAGAATGAGATTATTATGTAGAATTTTTAAGAGTCTGTGAAAAAACTGTTTTCCAAGAAGATTAGAGAAATGGAAAATCTTAGGAGCATTATAAACATGAGTTTGTCTAAGAGCTAGTAGTAACAAGTCTTAGGTGCACGGTGATCATTAGCGTTAATGCGGTTCCACATGCGTATCAAGACCCAAATAGGCCCCTGTCGTTTCCTCTTTGAAAATGTGAAAGTTATATTTACTCAGACAGTCTACTTCTCTAGTTATAAAGGGCTATTAATAACCATCTGCACCTTTGTTTCCTTTGCTGGGGGAAAAAAAGCACCTTGTATCTAGAAACTGACTAAGGCCAATTTAGGTCTTAATTCTTAATCTTACATAAAGCCAGCAAATTATTGTCCAAGGAGTAACTATATACATTGATTCTAACTACAATTATTAACATGCTTTCAAATTTTTAAGAATAATGCATAACTTCTTTTATATATGGAAAGCAAATGCTGTTTGGGGGTGCTCCAAATTCTAGAGTCAGACAAACTACATTTGAGTTTTGTCTCTAACAATTGCTAGTTACATGAACTTTAGTGTACAATAAGCCTTCATTTCTACATCACTAAAGAGGAAATAGTGAATCCCTGTGTACAAATTCTCATTGTAGGGATTAAGTGGTATAGCATTTTTTAAGTACCTAGTACAAAGCCTAACATATACAAGATGCTCACCTTTTAGTTTTGTTTTTGCCAGTTTATTTGCATGTACAAGTAAGCTTTAAACCATTTTTATTCATTAAGAAATAAACACATTCTGAACTGTTTTCACCCTTCACAACAGTTCCTCATTAATTACTTCTCAAGAAAACAAAAATGCAATGTTTCACAAATTGTAACGGAAGGACCAACCAGTCAATTTGAGAGCCTTTGTCAATTAACTTCCTTTGACATCTTGGAAACTGCACAGACAAGTTGTAGGACAAGTTTCTTTTCACTGCTCTTACAATGAACTTGAGGTTAAAATAATGAAGATTAAAAAGGAATAGCTTAGTTTTCTATCTAACTTCTTTCACTAGCACCCCTTGTTAAATGTAGGAGCGGATTCGTAGTCATTTCGATATTTGTGTATAATGATGATGAAAGCTGTCAAAGATTTTTCCTTTACTTGGTCACTGCCTAGCATCAGGAATCATACCTTTTCTCCTTCCTGTTCAGAATCACAATCAAGTAAATAAATAATAAAACATTTGTCACCTGTTGGTAACCACTAAGATACTTTCCTTTTTTTCAGTCAGAATGTTTGTTTTGTGAAGAATGTGAACTGAGACTTGAGAAAGAAACTTTAATGAGATGGAAATCTAATTCTAGTCCTTAAGGAATGAAAAATCTTATGGTGGCAAAAGAAAAAACAAAAATAATAATGACAGGAAGGCAAAATTTACAAATAAATAATTGTAACCTCATTAGCAATTTGGATCAATAGTCACTTAGGGATGCCCGACTAAGTGCAAGGTATTTTGTTAGGCATCATGAAGATACAATGAACAATCACTCTCATTAAGGACTTACATTCAGTTGGGTGAATGAAACAATGGTAGATGAATTAAGAAACGTGTAAAATGTTTAACACAATTTTAGATATAATAAATGTTCAATCATTGCTAGCCATTATTATTAGCAATTATTATAATAATACATGGATTAAGATGTTTTATTTGAAACACAACAAGCTGTGTAGGTTCAAGTGCAAAGTATTACGTGTTGCAGAGGGCTTCTGACAGAGCATAGGATCAGATATTGGAGACATGAAAACAGAAGATAGCAAATTTTAGGGAAGGTTCTCTTCGGGACAAAGGCTCGCTGAACATGCCTCTGTGCAAAAGAGAATAAGAGAAAGGTCGAAAATGTAAAATGGGGTGAAAGATTGAACAGTTTATCAGAAGAGTTGTGAGGAGATAGTTTTACGTGGTAGCCTTGGCTATGGGTAGAGGTACATGTTTTTAGTACTAAGATCAAAAAAAGAAGTGTGAATGATGGTAGATTTTGTTTGAATTTAAGGCAGTTTAGGGGATTCACATTATAGGGATTGCATTCTTTGAAGTAAATAGGAAATCAGCTCATTGGTTGACAGGGAATAAGAGAAGGGTTGGAATCTTGAGGAGTCAAAGTGTAGAGTAGTTGCTGTGGCCAATGTATGGAGATTTAGTTATCTTCATAAAAGAATATCCTGTCTTGATAGCACAAAATGAAATAAGTCAATACAGTTATTAAAGTTTCTTTAGATGTTTTGGATACTCTAGAAGCAGGGAAATTGGACTAGATTTTAATTCAGCAAGGTAAGAATGCAACAAGAATAAAAGACAGGGATGGAAGTGATTTCAGGCTTCAAGGTGACCTGAGTCAAGTATAAAATCAGAATGGGTGAAATGGGCCGGGGTATTTGTCAGGGTCTAATTATCACAATGAAATACCTGTTTCAGGGGAATGAGGAACTCAATGATGGGGAAGAGCAGAAAGCTGAAATCAGAGAATGAAAGTTCCAAGTTCTGGTTCATAGAGATGGAATTGTCCCCGGGTTAGCCCAGCACCAAGGTGTGGCCACCCATGTTGTTGGGGTAAATAAAGTCAAACACTGTGAAGCCAGGATGCCCATGGACTATCTTTTGAGTAATGACATTTTCCAGAACGATAATAATGGCAATCTGGGGTAAATATAATAATAGGAAGTGTGTCATTTTACTTGAGTTATATAGGCAGTGTTATAACACATACTGGAGAAAAGTGAATTACTTAAAGTTCAAAAAATACAATTACAAATTGGAGGCTTTTTGAGGGTAGAGGTTAAGTTCACTCTTCTCCATATTTCCTTTCAGTAGCTGTGATGGTTGATGAACAGTTTTTTTGTTGAATTAATTAATAAAGGAATAACCAAATAGGTGAGGAACAAATTAATAAAATAGGAACACTGGTTGGAAATGTGAACAGTAATGTGAACAAAGGAGTGTGTCAACCCATCCATCCTCTTTGGTCTGTGCATTAAGACGGGTGGAAGCAGGAGCAGCTCTGCTGGAAAGGCTGTGAGGGATGGGAGGTTACCAAGGGACAGGACAGTTCCATTCAATCTGCAGAAGAAGAACCCACAAAGGAGGATGGCATGGAGCGTGTGGGGGAATAAACAAGTAATATATGAAATTGGAAAGCACAATGAACTGCGAATACAGTCTCTATTCCTGAGTTAAACTTGAGATATTTTTTATTTACTATAATCATAATAATTAATAAAGATTCACCTTTGCAAGGTGGTTCATAAAGTTACTCTATATTGAGTGCCTTTAGAAACATGATTAAAAATACATAATATCCAAATTAGGAAAATACAATTCTCAAATATTAAACAGAAATTTTAAATAAACATCTCAAGTGGAGAATTTAGAGAACATTTATGATATTTTTGCTTTGCCACAAAAGACATAGATGTGAATTACCCAGTAAAAAAAATAAGCACGGGATTCAGAAGAGTGGGGACATGAAAAGTGGACAAAAAAATTTAAGTTAATATTTTATTTATTATGAAGTTAGCATTTATGTTGGCTTCCCCCATCCTAATTTCATGGCATTCTATTGTTGTTTAGAACTATTTATAAAGTCATGGTGAACTTTTCAGTATCTACAACCTATTCAGATCATAACCAATCAGTTAGGCATGAGGAAAAAATAAAAAATGGGGTTCTCTCATAATGAGTTATCACCATAGAGTTGAAAAGTAATGGGTTAAGAGCCAGGATACATGCATTCTCCACCCAGCTCTTTCAGAAAGTTTTTGTGTAACTTTGCATAAATCATGAACCTCACTATACCTTAGTTGTATCATCTGTTAAATGAAGAAATTAGACTAGCAATTTTGGACCTCACCCCACCCAACCCTGCCCTGTAGTGCCATTTTACCGGGAAGCATGAACAAAGAAAACGAAAAGCAAGGGCTGCGATAGTTGTCATGGGAGGGGAAGTTGTCGTGGGAGTTCTCAGGGGTCCTGCCTCGTGGTATTATATCCAGGGCCTGCACAGTCACATGGGGCCCTGTGTTTGAAGTCCCCACCCATGGTTTAATACTTTGCTGTTGACATTTTGCACTGGACCCCACAAATCAGGTGGTCAGTCCTGCTTATACCTCGAAAAATGCATTCAGAAAACAGCAGAGTATAAATAACCAGGATGGGAAGGTGTGGGATCAGGGATTTGAGTCCCAAAGTCCCACACAGAAACGCGAATTCTGTCCAGGTTTACAAGCCCTTCCTGGTGTCTTCAGAATTACTGAATCCCAGGTAAACATCTAGAAGACCTAGACTGAAAATCTTGCTTGAACAAGAAACATCATGGAGCAAGGTACAGCTCTCCTAAATTGGTAGTATTCGTGATGAGGTTAGCAGCTAGCAAGCCGTTAAGCCTCCTTAAGCACAAATTCTGTGAGTCATATCATTAACATAGAGAAAGTGGAGAAAAGAGTAAGAAAGTTTCTCTACCTTTATTATCTCCTTGGTAAAACTTCCAATTTCTCTTACTACTTTTACATTAAGATTAGATTAACTCTTTTAAATTAGGTAGCTTTTTTATATAGGTCAAAGAGGACATACAATTTTGATCATGAGGTATTTCTCAGCAAGGGCTGAGTGCATGTATAGTGTTAATCAATTGTGCAAGATCAGTTTATTAGATAATTCAAGTAGTACCTAAATACTTAACAAGGAGCCATATTATTATAAAGCATGCTATTTCCTTCCTTTGTAAAATATCTACCACATTTTTGTATGACAGGTTTACCATCCAGTCAGATATGCCATGCAAATTATCATTTTAATTTTTCAGTTAACTTTATACAATGAATTTTCAAAAATAAAGTAAAGAAAAGATAGGTTCTGAGGAGAGAAAAACAGAAGCAACACTTGGCAGGTTAGACAGGAGGATCATTTTCAAACTATAATCAGTGTCCACCAAGGAGAGCCTGTCACTTCCTGGCTAATGAATGCTGTTGTTTTATTAGCTTTGTTTGCGATTAGGAGCAGCTATCTTCACAGCAAGAGTTCCCACAAGA
Organism: Trachops cirrhosus; assembly: GCA_028533065.1. Lineage (NCBI taxonomy): Eukaryota > Metazoa > Chordata > Mammalia > Chiroptera > Phyllostomidae > Trachops > Trachops cirrhosus. The sequence goes on from CM052541.1 coordinate 69,186,816, forward strand.
AATAACTGATATCCCAACCTTTTTGAGTGTCTCCTTCATTCAATCAACAAATATTTAATAAGCACTGTTTTCCTTGTGACGTTTCTGTAGTTTCCAGGCAGCTCCAAAATATTTTTTCTTTATCTGTGTATGTGGTTCCTCCATCAGAAAGCTGTGTTGATCTGAATTTTTAATTGAAAAGAATATGGTGAATAAAAAAGCACATGGGTTAGAGTGATTAATTAACTGAAATTATGGAATTCTGAAACTTCAAGGATACCCCAGAAATCATATACTGACTCACTTTAAAGATGAGGACACTGAGATTACAAATAGCTGAGCCAGTGTGAGGACCCCAGTGACCCAGGACCTGTTCTAATTATTTAATTATTGTGTGCTGGGCACTGTACAAGGACCTGGTAATGCAAAGCTGAATAAGACAGGATCCATGCCTCTCTATCAGTCACAGACCTGTAAACGACAGATTACTATGTGACATGATAGGCTCAAAAACTGAGGTATGCGGATGATACTCAGTAAATTCAGACTGACGGTATGAACTCAGGTTAAGATAGTCAGGAAGGCCACCTGTCATGGGAGTAATTCTGTGCTGTTTCCCAGAACCATACCGAATGCCTTATTTAGCCAGGTGAGGCAGAAATTGAATTCCTAGAGTAGTGATTCTTAAACTGGGTGAGTGTCAGAATCCCCTGAAGGACTTGTTAAAACACAGATTACTGATTTCATAGGTCTGGGTTGCATCCCAAGAAATCACATTTCAAACAGGTTCCCAGGTAATAAACCCTGATGCTTTGAGCCTGGAGGCCACATTTTAAAAACCACAGCTCTAGAGCATCCTTACATGTTTTGTATATGAAAAACTCACTGAATTGCTGGGCAAAAACACCCTACTTTATAAACCTCTAAAATATAAGGTAGTCTAACAATCTTTTTTGTAATATACTAATTCAGATTTTTAGATTACACCGTAATGTAAAAGATGATACATATTATATAATTTCAGAATTTTTTTAAGGCATGGATTCTGTATGGATACGTAACAATCAAAACCGCCTACTCAAAATCCCCTAATACAAACCTCACTTTAAAATTAGACTCTGTCCCTAACTGCGCCGCTTCCTGCTGTTTTGGGAGAGATTTGACCCTCCAGAGTAGTATAGATTCCCATCTCCCTGTTCCTTCTGCAAGTCTCTCTCCTCAAGCTCTTACACTTGGGGGACTCTCATTGGTATCCGAACATGTGTTCCCCAGAGAAAACCATGTCAGAGCAGGAGTGGAGAGACTAGCTCAGACGCTGTATGAATTCCCAAGAAGAGAAGAAAACTTTGTCGCTCTTGATGAGCCTTCCTGGCTTTACACACACCTCTGTAGCAGTCGGAGGCTCTGGTGGTTTGCCCATAAAGCTGTGTAATGAGAAAACTACCATCCTTTTCCCTCACGGTTGTTTTTTAGATTTCTGGTGCCAATATGTATTTTGGAAGCCTTCTGCAGAAAGGCACACATGCATTTTTAATGAAGAAATGCTTATATTCCATTAATTAGTCAACTTTAAATAAAGTAGCCGTGAGAATTTATGTACCTCAACAAATGCTAAGGATGGACTTCTTTAATCTAAAAAATTCAGTATAGATGACTAAATTAAAAAATAATTCCCTGTTTTTTTATCCTCTGAGGTGCTAATAAAGGGACTATTTTTTCAAAAAGGTGGTGAATCCAGTTACCTAGATTTTTTATTGTTTCTGCTGGTCCCTTTGCCTGAATGTATGAAGTGAGTGAAAGCCAGATTATATGATAAATGCATAATTTCTGTGTTATACTGAAGAAGTACTCACATGTATCTACAAAATGTACATATAATGCCCTGCTACATATTTGTGCATGTATAAATATGCATATTTATACTTGTGTATTTCAGAATCATAAGCATTTCATGTATGTTTCTCTAAATATGAGACTCATAGAATGATGAAAAAATTATTAGTCAACAGGATTGTGTCCTCACCCCCAGCCACACTCTCTGGCACTAGTAGGCACTCAATAAACAGTTATTAAGTGAACGGATGGATGAATGATTCCACTTAGGTTTTTACATACACTTGCTTTAACTCTTCTAGAGCCTCCAAGATATTTTCCTTTCTGAAACAATTATTTATTCATGTGGATGTTTATTAAAATGGTTTAGCATAATATTCAAATATGTTTCTTCATTTTTTAATGAAAGTTAAAAACATGCTGGGTATTAGACAAGTGATAATAGAGTACCTGTCTTCCTACATGAACACATGCTTGCTACAAATAAAGAAAATAAATGATGAGGTGATAAAAGTAAAAAGAGGGAAACAAAAAGAGAAAGATTAAGTGTCAAGGTTTCATTACAATTTAATTACTTGTAAATACTAAATTAAACTCACCTTTAAGAATCTTTGAGAAAGTATCCTAAAACAACTCAATTACGGGAGGTGGTGACAGATTTGAGTACCAATATATCTCTTATATATAAGGTTTTGTTAACATTGCTTGTTTTTTAAGCAATTATTTTTAAAGTCAGTCTGTAGTGATAACTTACCATTATCTATCTAAAATATCAATCTCTATCTAAGCTACACAGAAAGGTATTTATGAAGGTATTAATAAGCAACATTAGTAAGAGTGACTATCATATTTATGAGAAATTTGAGGCCTTTTTAACTTGTAGGGACCTAGAAATTTACCCTAACAATAATAAAATACACGTGACTATGAGGAAACTTGTTTAATTAATGAAATTCTTTTTTTTAGACAGAGAAAAGTTTAGTTGGCCTTAGGGAAGGTTGAGATATTTGCAAGACATCAGGGTAAATTTTAGGACTAAATGCAAAATCTCTGGAGAAGGTATGGGAAGAAATTACTTGAGGTTTCTTGTGAATTTTTATTATGGTTTCATCATAAATACCATGCAAATATCCTTTGTTAGTGTGTTTTGGCAGTTCTTCCTAGGAGACCAAGGAGTGAAGAGGATTACTGAAAAAAAAAAAAAAGTAAAATGAGGTTGATTTTAGACTAGAAAAATGCAGTTGGGAATTCTATAACTTTCTAGCCAATTTTCTACCTCATTCCTGTGTCCACCACACAGTATTATAAAATCCCTGCAAAAAACAAAAATGAAAACTTCCAAATAAAATCAAAACTTCATTTTTCCCAACAACTTTACAAATAACTAAAATTTAATCCCATCATTTGTTCTGCTGTCATAACAATTAGGGTGATTTGGGGTCTAAGAGACTGAAACGCGCACAGCCTAAACTTAGAAAAGGGAATGTTCCAGGTTGCAGAATCTAAGGAGGGTTGACAACAGAGTCCCTGGAAGGACAGAAGTGCAGCTTGGCCTCAGAAGCAAATACAGATAAGAATGTGCTGTCTGGACCTTCTATCGGTCTCTGCTTTTCTCTGTATGTCTGCTTCATTCTCTGTCTTCATAAATCTTACTCTACATGGGCTATATCAACTCCTTTATTCTACATGGTATAGCTGTAGTCACTTCGGAGGAAGACTTCCTTGAAGCTGTCTTCAGAACAAAGTCCTAAAATCATGGGAAAAGGATTTACTGAACTCAGTTGCATTTGTTGACTGCCCCTGGACCAATCAATAGTTTGACCTGGAGAATGGAAGACTTAAGATTGGTTCACTTCCAGTGCAACTTCATTCACTGTGATTAGGGGAGCAGGATCATGCAATGATGTGGCAGCTGCCTGGGGTATCATAATGCTTGGCAATAGGGAAAATGGGGAGCCATTCCTAGGAAAGGGAGAATGTTGTAGTACAGAGTAGGAAAACTGTATGTTACTGGTACCCACAGCAACACCAGGCAAAAACCCACATTATATCCATAATGGTTATACAATACCTAGTAAATGGAAAGCTAGGTTCTAGCTCACTTAAATGACTCTAGATATTAAGATACATAACTAATAGCATATCTGTACCACATGATGAAAAGTCTTGATCGGGCAAATAGATGTAAATGATTGAGCATTACCTTCTTCATGAAATCCTTTTTTGAATATTCACCTGGGCCCTATCAGACTTTTGCAAGGAGGAAGCCTGTCCAGAAAGTATCCAGCCATGTGATATGAAAAATTGAGAGATTTACTGAAAAAGGTACAAGATACAAGAAACATTGTACATGGGACAATGATGCCTCAGTCCGCTTCAAAGTAGGAACCTCAGGACCTCACACAGTTCTTCCCATCGCCATCAGCTGCCCCATCATATTTTCCTGAATCTTATTGATGGTCTGAAATCTCTTTCCTTTCAAAGGTGATTTTAATTTTGGGAAAAGCCAGAATTTTCAGGGCATCACATCTGTGCTATAGAGGGGCTGAGTCACCTGGGTGATTTGATGCTTTGCCAAAAAACTGCACAAGACGTGATGCATGAGTGGGCACATTGTTGTGATGAAGCTGCCAATCAGCAGTTGCCCATAGCTGTGGTCTTCTGAATCATCTGAATAGTTTCCGTGGAAGAGTGTTCAAGCTTAATGCAAACTTTGACGTAGATTCGTCGCTGTACTCACTCTGTCATTTTTAATGTGACAGCCACACAGTACACATGCTCACTCAACAGCATCTACCAACCCCACTGCCTAGTACAATAAAGTCATCATTATTCACACATGTGCATTCCAGTCCACTCTCTTTGGCTGCCAGGTTACGTTCATGTTGTGTAAACCCTTCTCGTTATATGAGCAATGCTGGAATTTTTCCAGACAGACCTCATATTTATGATCCACACTACAGTTTATTGCATAGCTGTTCTACGATTGTTTGAGTAGTAGAACCAAGTTTCTAGCTTGACTGCAGGTATCTTATCTTATGTTTCCTTTTACTGGAAGACTTCTACACCAAGATTACTGTTGGGGAAATAATTTATCCCACATATATTTCATAAATGATTTTTGAGAATCTACTAATCTCTAGGCAACATACTCGATGCTCAGGATACAAAGATAATCAAAGATTATCCTTAAATTTAGAGAGCACATAATTTGATGTCTTCTGTCCCCATCACACTTGACATAGAAGTCTAGCATGTCCAAATTTGATCTAGGACGTAAATTGCCTCTCAAAATACCAATGGTATATCTACATGTAGTTTAGTTTGCCTATCCAGAAGAATCAGAATTCTTTTCCCTTTTAAACCAAAAAGACTATTAATGCAAATTAAATTGAATTTGCATTTGATTACATTTCTGATGGAAACATTCACATGCAAATCAAAATTCATGCAAAGATAGCCAGATAATTCAAATAGTTGCTAAAATATCAAGATAAAATTAGGATGTTAAATGTACATCCATCATGTGTTTACTAGGACTAAGGATCCTCAAGTGGCACAATGGTCTTGAAAAATGTAAATAAATTGTGTCGTGAACATTTGCCATTTGAGTAGGTGTGAGTTCAGAGGGAGATATACATGACTTTCTACTGCCACAGTGCTGAAAAAGCAGTCAGTCATTGGTCCAATCAGGGAAGTTATTCACAAGAGGTTCATCTTGGATCTACCATTTTGTCTCCTCTTTTTCTTGCCCTTAAAAACAAAAGGTGATTTTTGATAAACCTGAAGTTATTTTGATTATCCAAAACAATCTACAAATAGTTTGTGCAAGTAGGCAGTTGCTTCATGCTTTTTAGTGACTTAATGGTACAAGATAAATGGCATCAACAACGATAATCACCCATAAGTGTGGTTTGGAAACCAGCCGTCGCATCATGAACATACCAGTGGGAATGCAACCTGATTTAATCTTCTAAGAAAATATTTAAGATTTAAGATTCTAAGAAAAGACTTAAGCAAAATTTCAATTTATAAAATCTCAACCCATTATTGCACATTTCAAAACCATATTTGAAGGAAATACAGGTCTTAGAATCACACTGCTGCTCTTGTTACAATGAACAGAAGTTGGAGTGGCAAAAGAGAAAGGTTTGAGATCACCATATTCAGGATTTAGCACTTAGTTTCATAGTCTTACAGAATGTAATGCTCCCCATTTCTCTTCCATTTGATCCAATGTATTAGCTTATACATCGCTTCGATACATTATACACTAGCTTATACATTAGCTTCAAGTCTTTTTAGCATTACAGTGGTCCCTGCTCTGGTGAAAGTCACCTACCATATATCAAATTTGAAAAACCTAAACTTAAGGGAGGATCTTAGCCTTCTTATCATCTTTGGCATCCCTAATTCTTCCCCAAGACTAGAGATTTTACTTCTGAAGTATCTCTCAATTCTAGCCACTTCTCTTGTAGTCTCACAAGACTACAGATCACTAATTCCTTAACTTTATCTTTTTTCATGGCCTATGGCAAGAGACTCCTAACTAGTTTCCCCAAATTGACTTTTCTTTTCCTGCAGTCCTTATCACATATAACCACATTTTTCATTTAAAAATGCAGATAATCCATAATTTCATCCAACCATCCTCCTTGCTTAATACCCTTCATCAGCTTCCTGTTCCCTCTTAAAATAAAACCCAAATCCTTAACAGAGCTGTCACATGCTACATGGTGTGGTCCCTGCCTGCCTCCTCACCCTGACATCCCACTGCTCTGCTTTCCCTCTCAGCTTGCCAGCACTGTCCTTTTAGGTCCTGAAGTGCACCATGCTCCTTCCAGGCACCGCTGCTCTTCCCCAGCTTCTGAAGTTCACCTTCAGGCATTTTCAGTGAATGCCTTCCTGATCTTCCAGACTCTACCATGTCCCCAACAGGCCCCCCTTGTACTTCTCTCATACCACCATACAACTTCCTGTCCTCATACTTACTTGGGTTTGTAATGTTATATTCCTCTTTGAGATAATGTCACTTGTATTGCCCACTCTTATGGCTTCCTGAAGGATGAGACCGAGTCTGTTTTTTGCCTATCAAAACAAGACACGATGACTGTCACATACCAGGCATTCAGTAAATACTTGTTGAATTCATGGAAGGTTCCACTTTCTATTCTCATCTGTAATCCACAAGTTCACAATAGTGAAAGCCAAAAATAAAAATAAAATAAAAATTGGCCGATTTGCTTGAAGATCACCCTGCCACAAATTACCAAGGAGAATTAGTATAGCAAATACTATGATTTTCTTATGGCAGAGAAGGTGAGATGAAGAATACAGTGTTATCAAAGTTAATTGCTCCAGAAACTATGAAAGTAGAATTCCACCATTAATTGTACAAAGCATTGTACAATTTTTTTTTACCTATTTAGAGTAGAAAATAATGTAACAGCCACTCTCCCAACTCTGTCTTGTCCATAAAAATTTTTATTTAGCATATTTAAGCCATAGCTTATTTTAGAAACATATCTAGTAGGTTCAAATAAACACAGTCTTGTCACACATTGCTAAAGTTGATTTATAACTATTATTCATTTAATGGGAATAGAGTCATAATTACAAAATTAAAAAATAATACCAGATTCATACAGCTACATAGCCACTTTCTTAACTCACTTTGTAACTTTGTATTTTATTCCTATCAGTAATGGGCTTAATTTTATTATCAACAGTTTTAAAATACCAAACAACATACTGAAATTTTAGGAAAAAATAAACTGCCACATTCCATGATTTTTTAAGAAAGTCACATTATTATCTCTCTAGGAATGTCTGCCTTTTCACATCTGTCTCAGAGTGTGCGGTCCTGGCCCTCTGTGACATTCAAAGTGGACGTTTCAAAGCTTTTGTTTGGCAACAGGATGTATCTGTGGTTAGGGACGTTAAGTTTAGTGGACAAAAAATTTTAAATATACCTTTATTAAAAGACAAGAATGTTTTTATAGACTATTAAAGGAGCTTTGAGCTTAACACTTAGGAATCTTAGAATGTAGTTCTGTTTTTTAAAACAAAATCCCTAAAAATGATTTGTGAGTCATGTGGACTAGTATTCCTGGAAGAAAATAAAATGTGCCTATTTAACTTAAAGCAAAGTCCCCTTTTTTGGATATGTTATAAGAATAAACAATTAACCCATAACCAGTCATCTGCAACATTTCTTACAAATAATCTAGGTATTTGTAGTCTTCTTGTCAACTTTAACATTTCTTAGTAGCAATGATGTAAGCAGACTTGGGTGCCTCAGAAGAAGGTCCTGAAAACACATTTCTTCTCCTTTTATGATTTCAGTTAAGAATGCAAATTGCACATCAGACTTTGAGGAATACTTTGCCAAAAGAAAACTGGAGGAGCGCGACGTCCATGCAGTCAGCATAGAGGAGTACCTTCAGCGCAGTGACACAGCCATTATTTACCCAGAAGCCCCCGAGGAGCTGTCTCGCCTTGGCACGCCAGAGGCCAATGGGCAAGAAGAAAATGGTGAGGCTGTAATTCATTTTTAGCCACTACACTGACCTCTGCAGCTGTTACAATTACAAATGCACTACATGCCTGGGTGTTTACCTTAAAATTTGAAGAACAGCTGCAGAGGCATGGAATTTCATGAGCAAAGATTAGAACTGTAATTTTAGGGTATTGTGAAATTTTTTTTGTCAGCAAATTTGTGTCATTTGTACATCCAATAAAGAACAAGAACAATTAGAGCTTATTTCTATGAGATAAAAATATCTACATTAATTCCTATCTTTCTGAAATATTTCACTTTTGAAAGAAAAAAAAAGTTTAGAGATACTGACCCTAACCTTCTGTTCTTTACGGACACCTGACAAGCTCACAGAAATTCACACTGTGAATTTCTGAGTCATATGTTACTAAAGGCGTACTGCGAACTGTCAGTCACCTAAAAAGAAGTTCCTCATTTATCAGCTGTTTAAATTTCCCCAAAAAAGCTCAAGTAATTAATTAATTTTCTGGCGCAGCGTGAACTGATTCCGACAAGTCTGCCCTGGGTGTGCGAGGGGACTGGTGTGTGCGGAGGCCGAGTGCAATGATGGCACTCTCGTGGAGCAGATTGCAGTGATTCCTGTCATACCATCCCGGGCAGTCAGCCCATTAGCTGCCATTGATTTACTGACCTTTTGGCCTGCTTCTCTCCCTCTCGTCTCTCGGCTACAGACCTGCCACCTGGAACTCCAGATGCTTTTGCCCAACTGCTGACCTGCCCCTACTGCGACCGGGGCTACAAGCGCTTGACATCACTGAAGGAGCACATCAAGTACCGCCACGAGAAGAATGAAGAGAACTTTTCCTGCCCTCTTTGTAGCTACACGTTTGCCTACCGCACCCAGCTCGAGCGGCATATGGTGACGCACAAGCCAGGGACAGATCAGGTGGGGGTTGGTTTTAAGTGATTTCTTTCTATAATAACCCCTTAGAGAAACGATATTGCTTTGATTGGCAATCATTATTAATTTTTCATGGCATTTTGAAGATGCAGATCTTTTAATGGTAATAGCTTTAATTGAGGTCTAAATGATTTTTTGATGGTCTCCTCTAATATGATTTAATAGTCTTATGTTCACGATCGAATGAGTGTGTTAATTTCTAATTTAGAAATTTTATTTGCACTTTAACTTGACTTTAGTTTCATTTTTATGTTCCACAAAAAGTGAATGAAATTGTAGCATTTTAATTATACATTATTAAACATCTCAGCAATTTTAATTCCATTTTTCACCCAGTTTTACTTAGAAATTTTTTTTTCACAGAGGCTCTAAGTCATAGTAAAAGAAATGTGTATTTCTTTCATTTGTCATATAACACCTTCAATCAGAGTATTTTTACAAACTGTTACTAGTTTATGAAATCTAATTAAGTGTTTTAAGGAAAAATTTAAAAGGCATATAATATATGTGTATATATGAAAAGTAAACTGGATTACTATTAAAATGTTGGATGTACATTAAAATGATCCCTTCTTCATACGCATATTTGTTGCTGAATGTTAAAATTAATCTGCCTCCTTTGACTAACTTGTGCTAAAATTAAAAATTCTCTCTTCAACAGGTAAGCACAGCTTCTTAAATCCTTAAAATAATTGAATAGGATTGATTCACAGTATCTCTTAAATGTTTTAGCAAAACTGTTCTTTCTGTCCTCCTGGGAGAACTGACTGCACACTGGCGTTAGGAGGTGTTCGCATGGTGACAGCAATGCTGTGCCCTATGGCCCAACGACTGGCCCCCCAGAGCTAGAATCGCCCTGGATAAGCTTTACCACCATACCTGTTTTAAAAATTATTAAACAGAATATTCTACAAAATTCTTAAGTTTTTTTTCTCATGGGCTTTCTTTTCTTTGACAGAGGAAAAGGAGAATAAGCAAACAATCAGCAATGAGGATGGCACTGTATTATGGAATTTTACTATTTTAAGAGATCAGTCCATGTAAATCATTCCATTTATGTCTAATTGGGCTTGTCACCTGAATGTTTTTGAAAGTTCAGTTATAAAAACGATGCTTGCCTAGTTACACTTATGTAACAGTTTATCTCCCCTTGCTTATATGCACAAGAACTCTAGGAAAAAAAAAGTGCCTAGATATTTATCTAGCCTAACTGCTTTAAATTTCACATGCAGAAGTGTGATTGTGTTGGCGCATTATGAATGGTAGCTTTGGTGTTGAAAAGTCCCCTCATTTGCTCATGGCATTTACAATTAGTAAATTAAAATGATTGTATCATATTAACAGTGGCACAACTAAAGTTTATAGTAGTCCTCTGAGGGCTGTGGGGGGAGACAAAGCAGCTGTTGCTGTTTGTTTATGCAACTCAGCAACATATGAGCGCTGGTCCCTCAATGGCGCTCCGCGGGCTGGGCTCTGCTTGATCTTTGAAGGTTGCTGCTGTTTGAACAAACCTCCCTGTGTCCCATGTAACACCATCTGTCTCACTAGGAATGTGGGAAGATTCAGCACACCCTAGCAGTTGTCATACCGTTTCTGTGCTGTCTTTTTGCAAAAGGCTTTTGTGTCATTGCTGCTTGAAAAAGGCTGACCTCCTACCTTGAGCATCCAGAGTGGATGACTGTATTTCTTTTTCTTCAAAATTCGAAGTCACAGTGCTTTTTTCCCCCTTGTTCAAAAAGGTCAGCTGTGTTTGATTATATCTTCACTGCTTTTAACTTGTCTTTTCAGCAAACTTTTTTTTTCTTTTTTGGTCCCTACTCCCTAGCACACTACTAAAAAGGAAAATGGAAAAGTCGTTGAAGTCTTTCCTACTGGCCTGTGATAAAACTGCTCAAGCAGCTAGAACCCAAGATGTTGTCTCTTGCATTTGATAATAATCACATCTGATATGCAACACCTCAGGAAAAAGAGGGTTTACATTTGCTCCTAGCACAGTGAAGGGGATATTTAAACATGCTTATCGTGTAATGAAATATTTATAGTTTAGGATTTATTTTTGCTTGTGTGAAGTTTTTTCTTCTTCAAATTTGGTATTGCTTCAGTATAAGATACACTTTTACCCTGATATGGAAAATTTGATAAAATTAAGTATTGAAAATTTGATAAAAAATTTAGTGTGAGGAGTTATTAGGGGGACAATTTAGAATTTTCAGGATAATATTTAATATTTTTTTCTTGACAAAATAGTTGCGTTCCAACAGAGAATCTTCAGATTTTACAGTTTTCAGTAAACACAGAGAACCGCAAACATCTTCACAATTATGTTTTCTCATCTCAAAAGGCTCAAAGAAACATTTTGGAAGACACAGTACAGAGATAATTCTGAAGCAAGTGTTGGATGCACATGTGAAAGCGCTTTTTTTTAATTTGTTCCCATTTTATTGCCAACATTATCACTTTTATTGCAACTCTGAAAGACTGGGCAAATAAATAAACATGCACTCAAACCTTTTGGCCTGCCTGAAAAAGAGGTCTTTTAAAAATATTTGTAACAAATTTCCTTTGTTCCTCCTGTGCAAAACTGATGTCAGTCTCTCTCCTTTTCTAGCACCAAATGCTGACCCAAGGTGCAGGTAATCGCAAGTTCAAATGCACAGAGTGCGGAAAGGCCTTCAAATATAAACACCATCTGAAAGAACACCTGCGAATTCACAGTGGTGAGTAGCAGAGGTGCTGGTGTACACATTTGCATTTTGTTTCATTAGGGGAGTTTTAAAAGACTGCTTAAAATTTACACAATCTTGTTTGCAGCTTTTGGAAGTACTCATTTATGTCATAAACTATATGTGTCTGCTTTGTCTTCATGAGACTTACTGTTACTACCAATAGCATGATCTTGTAGTAAGCACGGAGAAGAGTGCTTATAGTTCCCAGAAATTGCAAATGTGTTGATTTATCACAAAGTATAGAAGCTTCTTTTGGTCCTTTTAAAAACCCTTCACCAGACTAAATATTTTTTGACCTGGTCACATTCTGAAGGATATTCACTTTTGATACCTAACCATGAAAGAAAAAAATTGAAAAATTTTAGAAAAGACCTCTTGTATGATACGTAGTCCTTGATTCTTGAGACCTATATATTATTACAGAACAAAACCCTGTGGCCAAGATCTCTCCTTTATAACTATTTTGATAGCTCTGCCAAGTATTTTATTACCAAATTGGATGCTATTCAAAGGACTGGTTGGATTGGTAGAATCAATGGAATCTCCACAGAGTTGATTAAAGCCATGGCTACACTTCCCTTTAAATACTGTGACATCTTTATTGTGCTATTGACCACACATTAATCTGACACTGTGTTTAAATAGGAGGCTGCCGATGGCAAGACAAGATTTGGAATCTTGGCTGAAAAAGCCATAGATAGCCCTCACCTTCCACTGTTAACATCTTGAATTATATCTTCTCAGGGCAGATAAAGCCCAGAAACAGTTATGGCCACATAATTCTAATCTAAGCACCTAGAATGTAGAGAGAGGTACCTCACTGTGTTCCTTTCCTTTAGTTTAACAGATTCTTGTTTTGGTAGACAATTGCAGTCATTAACCAAAGAAATGTAATGTTAATTTTAATTGTCATTCTAGGAGAAAAACCCTACGAGTGCCCAAATTGCAAGAAACGTTTCTCCCATTCTGGTTCCTACAGTTCACACATCAGCAGCAAGAAATGTATTGGTTTAATCTCTGTAAATGGCCGAATGAGAAATAATATCAAGACGGGTTCTTCCCCTAACTCTGTTTCTTCTTCTCCTACTAATTCAGCCATTACCCAATTAAGAAACAAATTGGAGAATGGAAAACCACTCAGTATGTCTGAACAAACAGGCTTACTTAAAATTAAAACAGAACCACTAGACTTCAATGACTATAAAGTCCTTATGGCCACACACGGGTTTAGTGGCACTAGTCCCTTTATGAATGGTGCACTTGGAGCCACCAGCCCTTTAGGAGTTCATCCATCTGCTCAGAGTCCAATGCAGCACTTAGGTGTAGGGATGGATACCCCTTTACTTGGATTTCCCACCATGAATAGTAATTTAAGTGAGGTACAAAAGGTTCTACAGATTGTGGACAATACAGTTTCCAGGCAAAAAATGGACTGCAAGGCCGAAGAAATTTCAAAGTTGAAAGGTTATCACATGAAGGATCCATGTTCTCAACCTGAGGAACAAGGAGTTACCTCTCCTAATATTCCACCCGTAGGTCTTCCAGTAGTAAGTCATAATGGTGCCACTAAAAGTATTATTGACTACACATTAGAAAAAGTCAACGAAGCCAAAGCTTGCCTCCAGAGCTTGACTACTGACTCAAGGAGACAGATCAGTAATATAAAGAAAGAGAAGCTGCGTACTTTAATAGATTTGGTCACCGATGATAAAATGATTGAGAACCACAACATATCCACTCCATTTTCATGCCAGTTCTGTAAAGAAAGTTTTCCTGGCCCCATTCCCTTGCATCAGCATGAACGTTATCTTTGTAAAATGAATGAAGAGATCAAGGCAGTCCTGCAACCTCATGAAAACATAGCCCCCAACAAAGGCGGAGTTTTTGTTGATAATAAAGCCCTCCTCTTGTCATCTGTACTTTCTGAGAAAGGAATGACAAGCCCCATCAACCCATACAAGGACCACATGTCTGTACTTAAAGCATATTATGCTATGAACATGGAGCCCAACTCTGATGAACTGCTGAAAATTTCCATTGCTGTGGGCCTTCCTCAGGAATTTGTGAAGGAATGGTTTGAGCAACGAAAAGTCTACCAGTATTCAAATTCCAGGTCTCCATCACTGGAAAGGAACTCCAAGCCGTTAGCTCCCAGCAGTAACCCTCCCACTAAAGACTCTTTATTACCCAGGTCTCCCGTAAAGCCCATGGACTCCATAACATCACCATCTATAGCAGAACTCCACAACAGTGTTACGAATTGTGATCCTCCTCTCAGGCTAACAAAACCTTCCCATTTTACCAATATTAAACCAGTTGAAAAATTGGACCACTCAAGGAGTAACACTCCTTCTCCCCTAAATCTTTCCTCCACATCTTCTAAAAACTCCCACAGTAGTTCTTACACTCCAAACAGCTTCTCTTCCGAGGAGCTCCAGGCTGAGCCATTGGACTTGTCATTACCAAAACAAATGAAAGAACCCAAAAGTATTATAGCCACAAAGAACAAAACAAAAGCTAGCAGCATAAATTTAGACCACAACAGTATTTCTTCATCATCTGAAAACTCAGATGAGCCTTTAAACTTGACTTTTATCAAGAAGGAGTTTTCAAATTCAAATAATCTGGACAACAAAAGCACTAACACAGTGTTCGGCATGAACCCATTTAGTGCCAAACCTTTATATACAGCTCTTCCGCCACAAAGCGCATTTCCCCCAGCCACTTTCATGCCACCAGTCCAGACCAGTATCCCTGGGCTACGACCATACCCGGGACTGGATCAGATGAGCTTCCTACCGCATATGGCCTATACCTACCCAACTGGAGCAGCTACTTTTGCTGATATGCAGCAAAGGAGAAAGTACCAGCGGAAACAAGGATTTCAGGTAATGAGACATGTTTTTTGCTGTGAAAAGAGGAGACGAAAATACAATAATATTGTTTATGTACATGTAGGAGGAAAATGTCGGTAAAAAAAAATGAGCGCTATGGTTTCAGCAGAAGAGTTTGTTTTAACTTTAACCTAAACTAGAAAATTAAATGGAGAAAGAACAGAACATAAAACTATTCAAGCACATTTGCCTTTGCCTTAAAAAAGATAAAAATACTCAACCTTTATTTTTCAGGTTTGTTTAAAGCTATCCATCTGCTTTTAGAATTATACTTTGATAACAATATTTGCTATAACTTACATAGATACTAAACCCATAGATATACTTTTATAGATGTTCATAATTTGAATGTAAAACTTTGATAAGTACTTGGTTTTATTGAGAATAGTTTATTTTGAAGAGTATTTTAGAAAATATTTTGCACATTCCACATGACTTTTTATGTAATTTTCAAACTAGTGAATAACTTACAGTTTTTCAAATATACAAGCAGGTATGTTTCAGCATCATGGAAAATAATCCCTGCGTGCAAAGTAAGAGCATAAGTAGCAGGGCGCCCCTCTAACGGCTGCCCCACCATTCCAGTTTACAGTGCCTCTGCCCTCTCTGTAAATGTATTTAAGCCTATTTAATCTTCTTTAATATTAATTAACACGGACGTAGTCTAAAAAAACTGAACGGTGGACTAGCAAATGGAAATGTATGTTATCATGCAAGTTTGCACTCCTTTGGATCAAGCAAAATAAATATCAAGAAATTTAATAATTTACTGATCCACATTCATTATTGCTCAATGCTGAAGGCTGTTTTAACATAGATAGAACATTGATAAAAAGTGTTATTAATATTCCCTATTTTAAATTAGAAAATTAAATATAAAAATATAGCTTGAGGCCTTTAGTGGGTAGACATACATTTAAACAGATTGCATAATAATAACATTTTGTACCTAAATATAAAATTCAATTAAAGTGGGGTTCTGCAGCTACAGATCATTTCTAGAATTAAGCACCCTGAAAATACACAAATTCAGATGTTGAATTTTCACTCATGGATATTTCCTGATGTAAAGAAAATTAAGGATTTTTGAAAATTTCATTTTTTCCCACCTTCAAAATTAACCATTTTCTATCCCTGAGAAGCAAAGAGCTCTACCATCTAGGGCAGACAAAGTTTACATTTTTGTTGAAATGTGATACATCATGTATTGTTTATGGAAAGTAAAAAGTTTAATAAAAAAGAACTACATCAATTAATAGCAAGTATTATGATGTTCTCCAAATGTTAGCCTCTGCAAAGTTGTTTGGTATAAATACAAAGAGCAGAGACTGTGTTGAACTATTTGATTATATCACAGGGAGAATTGCTTGATGGAGCACAAGACTACATGTCAGGCCTAGATGACATGACAGACTCCGACTCCTGTCTGTCTCGAAAGAAGATCAAGAAGACAGAGAGTGGCATGTATGCATGTGACTTATGTGACAAGACATTCCAGAAAAGCAGTTCCCTTCTGCGACACAAATACGAACACACAGGTATGAGTGACTTTGACTAGCTAGTTATAGCTTCCTGGCCTGCGGTACATTTCATAATATTTAATGAGTACACTTGTGCAACATAAGATGCAGCATATGCTGATACCTTCAACAAGGAAGAAATAATGCTTTTGCCTAGCTCAGTGAGACTTTTCTGTTGCCTGTTTATTGGATCACTTATGTGTTCGTGAGTGTGCTTATCTTTCTGTCTTCTGAGTTAATCTGTATGCCAAATTCACAAATCATGTCAAAGGTATATTTAAATGGCCAGGGCAATGAAATGGCATGATCCAAGCCAGGTATTTAAAATATCTTCTAATGAGTGAACCTATATATGAAAAAATTTAATGCCAAAAAGTTTAGTCAATGCTGTATTAATTTCATCATACAAAAATTAAGTAAGCCTTGAATTGGGGGTGATTCTGTTTAGGATGTATAAATTACCCATATTTTGAATAAAATAAAAGTGCTAGTTCTATGAAAGAAAAGGTGTAAGTAATGTAATTGGTCAAATGAGCTACTGAAATAACTTATATTTAGAAGACTAAAATAAAACTTTCTAAATTTCATTAGTTTATTTCTAACACAGAAAAATTTTAGAGTTGAAGAGATGGCAACGTAATTCTTCCCTTTGAGTAGAGAGTAGAGAGAAAGTGGGTTCATTTTTAAGAAGAAAGGTGAAATACCATAATGTGAAGCAAAATTAGCTGCCACAATCCAAGATCTGATCTACAACTCTGTGTTGGAGCAAGGCTGTGTTCCCTCTCTCCTCCTTGTCCCTCCACCCTTCACAGCAGAGGAAGTGGGCCTCATCCCTGTCCTTAACCTGTCTCCAACTTTCTCCACTAGAAATTTGGCATGTCTCACTGATCCTAGATGGGGAAAGAAAGAGTGTAGGATTTCAATCAAAATATTGGCAGGGGAAAATTATAGAAAAACTCTCATTTTAAAACAGGAAGTCTAATGTCAAACATTTTAATATAGAGGGAGAAATTAACCTAGCATTAGTGCTTTGGGGGCAAAAAGTGATGAAGAGA
>CM052541.1:69204382-69209382 GCA_028533065.1 Trachops cirrhosus
CGCCCGGGCCAGGGATGTTGCGTGAGTTCTACAACAGGAAATGTTGAGGGTAATGTGAAGAAAACAAGGTTGATAAATAACAGTGCTCTTACTCCAATCCAGTTTTCTTTTCCTTCAACTGTCTGATATTAATTGCTATTATTTTAGTAGTTCGACCTAAGATACTTTAATGACAACCTAATTTGAATAGCAGATCCCAATAGTTTTTATGCTTGTGTGATATAATTCGGTTTGGTATGTCAAAATTTTCCTACATTTGTCTTTTTTAATAGATATCATAGATATTTTTTCTAGTACCAAGTCCTATTTAAGTATTTTTAAAGATATTTTCATACTTAAATTTACTTTAATATTTTAATCAACCTCAAATATATTTTTATTTCATTATTCAGCTACAATAGGCACATCACTGAAGGCATCTTTCCCTCTCTGATTGGTTTTATTATATGACCATATGCAAACTCTATCATTTACTACATGGTGAGTGTGAAACTTTTATTTTAGTGAGGGCTATCGTACATATTGACATCCAGTCAATATCTTTTTTTTATAAATTACATAGTCCATAAATTTCATAGGCATACAGATAGTTGAGAGACCCAAAAGTTGACGAACACAAATATGCATAATCAATTCGAAAAATAAACTGTATTTTTAAAACTAAAAATATTCTGGTCCTTTAAGATGTCGGAAGATGTGCTGCCTAGAAACAATGCCTAGCAACAAGATGCTAACCATCCAATGGTTTCTCTAGCAGTGTGATTAATTATCCTCTTGTTGGCTTCCCAGCTTGTCAGTTTCCAGTGTGTTAACTTTTTGGTCTCTTGACCAAACATCTCTTGTCGTTACTACTGTCAGTGTATTAGCTTTCATCAAAGTGAAGTTCTTCATAAATTTTTCTATCTTCATGATATGTGTGGAAATGTCGTCCATTTTCCTTCCCTAATTGGGCCCTACAAGCCTTTTATTTCTTTGCATTAACCACTAGTAATACTTTGAGAGTGTAATACTAAGAAAATTATAAGTGAAAACAGTATTTGGTTGATTGCTTCTAAGGTTGGGAAATGAAATTGAGTCATCATTTGATAATATGTTGATTATGAATGTATCATTGACAAAGTGTTTATTACATGTCCACAATTTAACATACAGAAGAGTTTGATTTAAGAAGGAATTTATGAGCTACCTATTTTTTTATCTTGTACCCTTGTCCTTGACCTGTTTAATTTATTCTTAGGCAGACATGATAAATTTTCCTTACCAAAGATATATTGCTTGCTTGCTTTTCCTGGGACCTGGGTTTGGGGCAGAAGCAAAAAAAAAAAAAAAAAGAACTACATAAATGTTGACTTTGATAGGATGAATTGTCACAAACAAGTACTGAGAAATAAAAAGACTGAAACCTTTATTAGACACCATTAAGAACTCATTTGTATTCCACTAAAGTTTAAATTTGACATTTATTGAGTACTTTCTCCATTGAGATATTGAGGTAGGTGCTTTTAAACCCTCCTTATTTAGAAAAGTAATAAAAATGTTTCTGCTTTTAAACAGATAAAGTGGAAGTTTTAAATAAATTACTAGTCAATTTTATTCTCAGTTATATGATAGTGTTTTTCATACCACAGAGCTTCCATTTATAACTTCAGTTACCATTTTAGCTGCCAGGGGAATCATGAACCTCAACATTAGAAAAAAGTTTACCCCCCGAAAGTTTTGATCATTCAGTGTCAGTTTGGATGTTTTTTCTGAATTTTATTCATGTGGAAATTTAATTCCAGGATGTCTTGATTTGAATAGGGCAAACCAATCAAACAAGTGAAGAAGAGGTGAATGTCCAAGCTGGTTCCTGTTTAAATTGAATTTACTAAATGCTTAGCAGTGAAACTTCAGGAGATTTAGTGCAAGGTATAGGTCAAAATTCCCCACCCTTCACACCCAGATTCTGTTTTTTGCATAGTATAATAGCTGAACGATTGTTTTATTCTTTCAGGTTGTCAGTTAATAATGCAGAATTAATATACAGGGTCCAGCAAAAGTAGGGCCTTACTTGAATGTGGTTGGTAGGGTAGTAATATAGGTGTAATAATTTATAGTTTTAATTTGAACATTTCACCTAAAATGCCATGTGGTGTGCTTGAGTGTGATATTGTTATGTTACAGAGTTACATGCTTATGAGTTTGGAATAAAAAGGGGGCATTATTTGTGCCGGACCCTGTATTTTGATTGTAAGCATATTGTTTATTATCAAATCAACTCCCTGAAAATTGGCTGCCCGTAACTATAGAATATCTATGTAGTACACTGCAGTTTAGTGGGTATCCCCCAAGCATTTCTAACAGGCCTTGAAACTTGTCCTAGACAGTGCTCATTCTCGCTAAGGACACTGCTTTGTGTTTTGTTCCTTTGGAAAAGAGAGAGCAGTATCAACTGTGATGTTCATTCAAAATTATTCACACAGCCAATCCTGAAATGACCTCTCTAGTTGACCTTTTTGTGCTCCTGACCTGATGAGACGTTAGTATCTAAAGGAGGTTGTAGGACAGTTCTACCAATATGCACTGTAGCAACTAAAGCACCAAGAAATTTTTCATCTGCAATTTCTCTTCTCTCCATTCAGATTTCTTTCTTCCATTTACTCTGCTCCTGATATGTGGATCTTGCTTACGACTTGGAAAATTATTGAAAATGTATTCATGAATGCAAATAAAAGGATCTAACATTAAATAGGTGCTTACAATGTACTACCCTTATACAAAACACTCTACTTACCTATGCTGTCTCATTTATCCAGAAGTTAGGTTCCCAAATGATTTTCCTCTTACCAACAAGGTCCTTGGTCCTTAGAGAGGTTAACATACCTAAGAACGCACAGATGGTCATAAAAGGTAGATTTAAATTCAAGCAATAAGACTCCAGAACCCATGTCCCCTATTTGACACTGCACTGCTCTGTCCCTGTGAATAAAATTGCCACTGCCAGAAATGTCTTATCCTTGCTTCTGATAGCATCCTTTTCTTTAAGACCCTGCACCATCCAAGAGAGACCAAATTTGTATACAGCAACTTCAAGTTTTCTGGAAGGCCAAAACCTCTGTCTTTTTCCCAAATACACTTCTGCTTCCTGTTAAATGACCTTCCCGCCATGGTCATCTTGTCAAACGGAAAAGCATACTGTCTTTCCAGACTCTTGGCATTCCATCAGAATTCTCTTTTCTGTTATCCAGTTTTCCGCATTCAAAACATCTGTCCAAAAGTTAAGGACTGGTTCTTGTGTGGTTTGAATTACACCTTTTTTTTTGGACTGTTAGCTATAGATGAGAAGTAGATTATAAGAATCTTACTTTCAATACAAGGAGTAGTCACCAACAATTATATTTCTAATTTCATCTCTTCAAGAAAATAACTTCTTCTTATTCTAATGATTTGCCTTAACCACATCTATCATCACTATATTTATATTGTGTATTCTTGTAGGATAAAGACCGTTAATGAAATAACATAGAGCAACCTACAAAATTTTCTAAATAGTAACATGCCCTGGAGTCATTCAATAACATTATTAAAGGTATCTGATTACTAATTGATATTCTGTTTCACCATATAACTGAACACCTGAAGTATGTAGAATGGGTTTCTAATCTCATAAAATGACACTTAGCAAATGAAAAGGGTTGAATTTACTAATGCTGATTTTCAGTTTAATTTGCTGAAATGCAAGTTTGCATTAGGAAATATATGTGCACAGCTTCATGTATGTTATGATGATACAGAGTGCTCCCTACATGACACGTATCTGACTTTAAATCCAGAGCATCAGTCTGATACATTTTTTTGTCAGCTCTATTTTGGAAATAAACTTTTAAGTATGGCAGCTATGGAAGGTGTTGAAGACATTCCAGTGCTATTTGTGGCCTGGAATCAACCAGATGTGTTTAGGCTTGGCACTAGTTTCAAGTTCCAAACACTGGTTAGAAACTGCCTAGAATGCCAAAGGAAATACAGCATTCTCTAGCTGAAGAGTATTTTAACACTCAACAAGTGGCTGACATCCCATGGAAAACTTTAGAGGGAAAACACTATTTGGGATTACTTCAGCCTCCATAACATCCATCTTTCTACTTTGTATTTTAAAATGATTTATTCTCTAATTTTTATTCTAAGAATCACATGACTGAT
Organism: Trachops cirrhosus; assembly: GCA_028533065.1. Classification (NCBI taxonomy): domain Eukaryota; kingdom Metazoa; phylum Chordata; class Mammalia; order Chiroptera; family Phyllostomidae; genus Trachops; species Trachops cirrhosus. The sequence goes on from CM052541.1 coordinate 69,208,562, forward strand.
AAGACATCCTTAACATCATCTGCCCTCTGTTTCTGTTCCAGCCTAACTTGGCAATTTGCTCCTGTTTGGGACATAAAGCCCATTTTCAAAGCAACCATATAGGACTTAACAGGCACAGTGTATAAATGACCATGGCAGTGACTATGCCATCTTTATCAGTTTCCTACAAATTCTCGTTTTAAAATGGTAAGGAAGAGAATTACCTGATAAAATATGTGCAAAAGCACTCGAAATTTCTTGCTCAATAGGACATTTTTCAAAGTTTTTAATTAGCAATTAGCAATTAGAAGCTTCCTTTCTGAGACTTTTCCCTTTAGTAGTTTTTTAGTTTCTTGTTTATTAATTGTATTGTATTAGCATCAGAGCGCCAAATTATGAGATGAAAAAGCATCTTCCTAACTCTCCTTGATCAGATTGAAGTGTGTTGCTCTTTCAGCCATAAGCAGCCACCTTCATGTCTCAGTCTGGACATTTGCAGAATTCTTGGAAAGTGACTTCCTGCAAAGACACTAATCACCCTGTAATCTTATTCTTTTTCCCAGGAAAAAGACCACATCAGTGTCAGATCTGTAAGAAAGCGTTCAAACACAAGCACCACCTTATAGAGCACTCGAGGCTTCACTCAGGCGAGAAGCCATATCAGTGTGATAAATGTGGCAAGCGCTTCTCACACTCAGGTTCCTACTCGCAGCACATGAATCACAGGTATTCCTACTGCAAGCGGGAGGCGGAGGAGCGGGAAGCTGCGGAGCGCGAGGCGCGCGAGAAAGGGCACTTGGAACCCACCGAGCTGCTGATGAACCGGGCTTACTTGCAGAGCA
>CM052541.1:69214382-69257346 GCA_028533065.1 Trachops cirrhosus
GGCTGTTTAAATCTTTGTTATCTTCGCTGTGAATTGAAATTGTACATATTTAGTAAATCATGCAGACAAAACAAACTTTTTAGACAATATTTTTATTGGAGAGTTTTCTTTTCCTGTATCCATGTTAAAAAAAAAAAGACCTCCTTTCCCAAAATAAAAATGTCAATACTAAATTTAAAGAAGTATAAAGGAATGATTGCTTCCTTTAGAGCTAAATATTTAAATAAACATGGAGATAATTGGCAACATGTTCTTTTGGGCTAATAGGCCGTGTCCAATTTTTTGGGTCTGATGTTTCAGAGGGCCTCTGTTTCAGGTTTGAAGGTGACATATTAATCTCTGAATTAAACAAATGCTATTAAATGACAGAAATAAATCCCCCGTCTTCATTTGTATATGAAACATGGAATTAGTCTAAGAAATGACACTGAGATAATATGATGCTGCATGTGCCACAATCCAAAACTCTTCTCTGTTAAAACAATTGTCCACCACCTACAATCTGGTATGATGTGTTACGATGCTCCGATATAGTGAAAATATAAAATGAACACTACTGCTCCCATTTGGCCTTGAGATGAATATGACAAAGATTCTAATAATTTCAGTCAAAGAAAATGATGAGTAAAAAATAGATGAAGATTAAAGTGATGACAAATGATCTTTTAAGTATTCTAATTGGTCTATCTCATTCAAATCGTTTAGTCTGCAGAAATTGCAAATCCTGATGATTCTGATTGGTAAGTGCACCCAGTCAGCTTTCTTTCACTCCACCAAACGTGCCTGTTAGATTTGGAATGAAGACTAAGCCCCCAAAATGTTAAAAATAGACTACTGCCCTGGCAGGAAATTTAGCATTGGCAAGCACAGAACTCAGAAGGAACTGATCTAACATAAGGAAACATTCAGAGAAAGATTATGATCCTGTTCTGACCATTTTCAGAGCAAAGAGGCCAGAGAGAGAGGTGGGGGGAGGCACTATACACAGGTTTGCTAATGTGTGTGTAAACTTGAACAGCCAGTGTTGAAAAACAACAATACCCAAGAGCCTGAATGGAGTGCTTTTGAAATATTTTGTATTTGTTATATTTCCAGATAGAAAATACTTAAAATGTTGATACTAGAAAAATAAAAGGTTCTGAAGATGGCACCACAAGAAATTGTATATAACTTATAAGATATGCCAATAATATAACAGGTAAAATAATAATTTTTCTGTACCCTTTTTATAGGAGATTTAAATTTTAGTTTATGAACTTTCCTTAAAAGCTATTCTCTTTTATCTACTCCTAAAAGAGCCTTATTATAAAGCAAAGAATTACAGTTACACTCCATTCTAGTTTGGGTTAAGAAAAGAGGAATATAGTCTACAAATTACTTGAGAAGTAAAGATGAGTAAAAGTTTATAAATTTAGAAAGGAAACTCAAGAACATCCCTACACACAGAAAACATTCTGGTGTATTTAGTGACCACAAACAACCTAGCCCTTGGTTTTTACATCTCTGCTGAAAGATACCACTTCCAACACAAACAATATTTCCCAACCTAGCAGTGCAGCCTGAGATTGGTGCTGCAGACATAAAGGGAGTATACCAACTATTGAATAACTCTCAACCACTTCCTGTAGTCCTGAAACATTCAGTGGAGGTCTACCACTTCATTATTGAACATGCTTAGAAAGAGTAAGCTCATAGGTTTCCGGCTGAAGATACATCTAAACAAGAGGGGAAAAGAGAAGTACAAACCACCCTGCCCAACTTGATTTAACTCTTCAATGACTTTCCTGGGGAGAGTGGACTTGAGACTAATCAGCCTGACATCTAAGTAGACACTTTTTTTCTGCAATGTAAAGTGCTTTTATATTATCAACGAGAAGTCTGTGAAAAGGAACAGTTCTCTCACTTTAAAATAAATGGTGATGGAACATTTTAAAAATCTTATTAGAACAAAAAGAGTTTTAACACAATAGCTACTTAATGTGTACTACCATGACTCTTAAAATGAAAATTAGAATAATGATTTGTACAAGTACTTTTCCAGAATTATCATGATCCTTTGAGTCAAATGTCTTTGCCTACAAATCAGCCTATAGCTATGTTACATACTCCTTTATGACCTGACCAAATTATAACCTATGTTATGTCTACATTAAAATTGTCAAAAACTCTGTTCTTATTCTTCAACAGAGTTCTCCTGTGAATTGGGTAGGAAGGAAATCTTAATGTTTGCAACAGGTAGAAAAATAAAAGCAGTTGATCTATCACTTGCATCTGAATAAAAGAGAAAACTGAAGTCTACATGTCCTTGAGACCACACCAGTTGTTTGCTTTTACCCCACAATGATCTAGAAAGCAGTTAAGTGTAGACTGTCAGAACGCCAGGCTCCTGACAGTGTTCCCTTCCACATATCACTGTGAAATGGAAACATCAAAAGGAATGAGTTAGTTTCCCTTCTTCCTGTAAGAATTTTGTTCTGGTCCACAAAAGTTCTTTCATGCAAGAGTGCAATGAAATAATCTGCTTTGGAAACCCCATATTACTCTAAGATGCCACATCATCATCTGAGGGCTGTTAACCATTTCTGGGCCAGAGTCTACTTTAATTGAGAGCCAAAGACATTGTAAAAATGACAAAAGCTCTTTAAAAATTATTAACTGGCACTCTGGCTGGGTGGCTCAGTTGATTGGAGTATCATCCTGTACACCAAAAGGTTGGAGGTTCCATCCCCTGTTGGGGCACATAAGAGAGGCAATCGATCAATGTTTCTCACATCTCTCCTCCTCCTCCTCCTCCTCCTCCTTCTCCTTCTCCTCCTCCTCCTCTTTTTCTAAAATTATATATCCTCAAGTGAGGATTAAAAATACTTACTAACTTGTCCCTTGGCCAGGTAGCTCATTTGGTTAGAGCATCATCCCAGTATGCCAAGATTGGATGTGGGTTTGGTCCCTGGTCAAGCCCATACAAGAATTAATGAATGCATAAATAAGTGGGACAACAAATACCCCCACTCTCTCTCCATCTCCTTCCCTCCCTCTAAAATCAATAAATAACAATTTAAGAAAATTACTAGATGTTATCCATACATTTTACCCGCTAGTCTTATCCAAGACTTTTAATGCTGCTTATGTCCATTGAGGAATGTGGCTCCATTGAGCCTCTCCATCCAGTTGTCAGCCTGATCCCACTTTGTGAGTCCCCATGCCATTCTTTCTCCAGCCGAAGCTTTTCTGAGTCCCATGTATGCTGAAGACCGGAGATGGTCAGAGGGAGAAACAAGGCAGCAGAGTGGCAGGAGCACTAGGAGAATCCTAGTACTAGGAGAATCCTAGCACTAGGAGAATCTACAAGGGGGAAATTGGAATAGACTGAAAGAGATGAAAGAAAGAGCATGGAGGAATGTTAGATATATTTTCATCTAAAGCCTTGGCTTTCAAAATCCTGGGGCTCAGAGAGAATGAAAGCTCACATTATCTCTCAGTTACTGGCAGAGCTGATCCCAGAAGCCAGGTCTCCAGTTATAGCATAGGTGCTTTCATTGCTTCTATCAGTGTGTCTATCACTTCTGTGATGCTTCTGTTCTATTACAGTGGTTCTAAAAATAACACTAATAAATAACAACAGTTATGATATTGATCGTGGTTCAGTTTACCGAGTTCCCATCATTGGTAAGGTATAATACTATAGGATGTACAGAGATAAACAAGATAGAACTACTGACCTCAGCTTTCTTATAATCTGTCAGGGTAGACGTTCACAGATTTCCGGTGCCGTGGGGAATGTACCAATATGAAAGTCCCAAGCAAGCTCTGTTCTGTACCGTAGTTGTTTCCTCTATTCAAACAGAAAAGAACTCCATTCCCTCAACAACACATATACTGTTGAGTGATGCTATGGATGAGGCACTGCTCTAGGTCCTTGCAATACAGTAGTGGACAAACAGACCATATCCCAGCCTGAAAGGACCTGCATTCCTATGTTGAAAATAGAAAACAAAACAATTACAAAGATCATTTCACATAATGTGAAGTGTTTTGTTCAAAATAAAAGAAGGTGATGTAACAATGAATGAGATGAAATTGGGGAACAGGCAACCTCAGCCGGAGGACAGGGAGGAATGTGTGAGAAATACTATCTCTGAGGCACTCCTGTTTGAGTTGAGCCTGAAGGATGAGAAGTGAGCCATGGGAAGAGCTGTAGTGAGACTGTTCCAGAAAGAAGGACCTGAGGTAGGAATGAATTTGACTTTTTGAGAATAAAAAGGCCAGTCTAGGAAAGCACAGTAGAGAAGAGAGAAGGGTGGAAGATAAAGTCAGACAGGTAAGAAAACATTTTCCATGTCATGTAAATGACTTACAGTGTGATCTCCTGTTAATAAGCACTCAAGAACAACTTTACAGATAAAATTCAGAGAATTTTAAGAAGTGAGACCTCTTAGGTCCTGTGGTTCAATGTCATGCTTTCATAGGTGAGAAAACTCAGTTTATTAATCTGTGCAGTTTACCCTGAGAGTCAGAAGAAACACAGTTTATTATTCCCAGTGAATAGAAATGCACTTAGCAACTGTCCATGGTCCATTTGTAATTTCCTCCCCCTCTGACTTTAGAATGAGAGAAATCTCATTTCTCATATTCTCACAAGACCACCTGCCTTGTGTCTGGTCACAAGCAAATCTGTCAGCCTGGAAAACAGAAATCGTTTGGGCCAAAGAAAGTTTGCATTTTGGAAACTAGAGCACTAGATTGAGCAAACAGGCCACTACAGTGGCAAGTTACCCTGGAAGCACCTTCCCAGTCGGCATGTCCCAGCACAGTGCCCACACTTGCCAGCTCGCTGTGTAGAATTAGGTATGAGCAAGGGCCCCAGCCATCTCCCCTTCCCCTGAACTTCTAAAAACCACAAAAACTCACAGAGCTGAGAGAGAAGCCAATAAGAAGTAAGGAACATGCAGCAGGTGGTACCATCTGTGCCCAGCAAATTCCAGCCAAAACAATCTGCTCCCTCGAGTTCCCAGTTGTGGAGAAGAGAAGAAGAGAATCTGAGAATGGCAGAGCCGGGGAGGGGGTGCAGGAGGGCAAGCACCGAGGCTATTATTCAAACATTTGGCTGGTTGGGGAAGTAGATTATTGATGCCAGTGAACTATTATCTCTCTCCTTTTCTCTTTACAACCACTGCGAGAGAATCCTCAGAAGTCGCGCTAAGCTGGCAAGTATCAGATCCCACACCTGTGAGACAGACACGTAGGCATCACTGGGAGTCTGTCACCACTGAGATGGGAGGGACAAACATTCCACAGCAAGAATAGGAAACACAGCCCACCCCATGATGGAAAAACAGGGGACAGGGAGCCTATGTTTATTTTATTCTATTTTCCTAGCAACCAAATTCTCTCCCTCTCTCTGGTTCATTCTTCAAAAATTATCCACAGTTTTGAATGGGTTTTTATGTTCCTCATGCTTGATCCTCAGGTTGGCACTTTTAAAATAAAATTCTCTCACTCAATGGATTTCCTTGTGAGTAACAAATCTTCTCTTCTAGCACACTTACAATCATGGGATGAATAAATGTGCACAAGTCAAAGATAGATCAAATTGTCTGTGGTAATAATTTTCCCTTAAGAGAGTAACAGATAGACAGAGCCCATTCTTTTCGCAGACGGAGGAGACAGCGATGATTTGAGGGTCATGGAAAGGCCTGTCTACTAAAAAAGAAAATCTCACCCACCGCAAAATTTCCACCAGCACGTTCAGGTTAAGGAACTACCTTCAGAAATGCATCTGTAAAAGGCAAATACCCAATAGGGATGATACCTGCCTTATACCTTCCCTCAGGTTAATTTATCAGTTTATAGCTGAGAGTTGAGCCCTAACTGGGAGAAGGGAAGTGAAAGTCTGAATTTCAGGTGCTGACCCAGAAAACCAGGACCTCATGGGCTCCTGAAGAAGGGGGAATGGCTCCTGATCCTAACTCCTTGTTTGGGCTGAATTGTGCCCCCCAAAAGTTACACTGAAGTCTTACCACCGAAAACTATGAATGTGACCTTATTTGGAAATAGGGTATTTGAAGATATGATGAGGTCATTACAGTGGGTCTTAATCCAATATGGAAGATGTCCTTTTAAGAAGAGGGAAATATGGACACAGAAACACACAGGGAGAAGGCCATGTAAAGACAAAGAGAAAGGTTGAAGTGATGGAGTTACAACCCAAAGAATGTCAAGGATGCTGGCCATCACCAAAAGGTAAGAGCGAGAAATGGAACAGATGCCTCAGAAAGAAGCAAGCATGCCACACCTTGATTTTGGACTGCTGGCCTCCAGACCTGTGTGACAATAAATTTCTGTTGTTCTATGACACAGACTACGTGGTCTTTTGCGTCACCCTTCAAAGTAAGCACTCCCCAAACAAACCACAGTCGGAGGCACTTCAGTATTCAGTCTTTGGGTTGGCCTGAAAATCAAGACTAATTTTTGATTTAACTGTCTTCCTGGGGCCTGGGCTTTAACAGATAAAAACAAATATCAGCAGGAATATCCCTTTTGGTTTTGAGATGCATTTCTTCAGAAAAAAAAAAACAAACTGTCTACTCTTTGTCCCAAATGTCTCCTATAAGGTAATCTTTTTAATTAGGATAATTAAATTCTTGTTTCAAAGGGCACCAAAGTGCAAGCATTATCATCTGATTTCCTGTAAAGAGTCTTTTCCTGCCTTCTGTTCCACGTGGTGTCCATTAACAGGAGAAGTACCCAATGAGTCAGACGTTACGGTTACAGGTTTGTGGCTCTGTCAGTGCTGAGAGGGGGAAATGAGAAAGGAAAACACGAACTGGGAAACCTTGTCCAAGGGCAGGCCACGGTAATGGGAGGACCAGAGAGCAGAGGAAAGGGTATTGTGTGGGAACCAAAACCTGGCTTCAGGTAGGAAATATCAGAGTAAAATACAGTAATATTTTTGAATTAAGGAGGATAGGGGGCACAAATCCAAGAGCTCTTTACTGGTTTTTTGCAGCCTGAGTTCAGTAATAGGAATTAGTGAGATGCACCCTCTCCCCTGATTCATTGCTGCTCTGGGGATTCATTACTGCTCTGGGATCTTAACCTTTTCCAGCTCCAAGTCTCTTGCAAAATCACCTAATAATTCCTGCAATGTACTTACGTCCCTGAGATCTGAGAAGGATATTGGGAGTTCTTTGGGGAACACAACATAAAAACCCAGGGCAGGAATGAGTCAACTGGTGTGTTTTGATATATTGATATATTGCTCTGTTAGCCAGTGGCCTAAAACTGGGAATCAGTGAGACCAAGTTCTGGGATGAGTTCTCAGATGTGCGCATGAGCTCTGTTCTGCCCCATTACTCCTTGCCTACTACTGCCTGCTCACCCATGAGTGGGCCTCGGGTAAGACTCACAAAAGACTCAGGTAAGAAAGTCAGAGAAGAGTTCACTGAAAATATCTCATCTCTTTACTAAGAAAAACAAATCAACTTTACTAAGAAAAACAAATCCAACCCCGTGTCTTCTTTACAACAGAACAGCATGTTTTCCTTTACGTTTTACTTTTAGAAGATGGTATATAATCTTAAAAGCCTGGTTTAGTTTGCTTTTCTCTAAGCTTTGCGGTACTTTTTATGTGCTGTCAGTATTGCATGTTACTAGCAATAAGTCCCACCTAATGTATTTAATTTGTTTTGAAAATCATAGCACATCTTTACACACAGAAGAGGCAGCTTTTAACTCTACTGATGACTTCCTCTTTAAAATTCCTGCTTTAAATCCCTAACCACATTCTTCTTGGTTTACTTCCTATCCACTAACCAAGATCTGCTTTCCGCAGTCTATACTTAGACAGTAGCATTTCCCAGGGCCCCCTGGGTCTCTCTACTCTCTTCATTCTAATCGCTGTACTTTGGTGACTTTTTCAACACCCACAACTTCAGTTCCTAGCTACATACCAAAGACTCAAAAGTGCTTCTTACCCATAAGACTTCACTCCTGTGCATTAGATCTGCACATCCAGATGAATCCTGGATATTGCCACCTGATGGTCTCAAAGGCAGCTCAAATTCAACAGGTCCCAAATGGACATGGCCATATCTCCCTCCTTCTCTCCCCACTACCTCCAAAACCTGATGATCGTCACTTCCTAGGTCACTCAGGTGGAAATCTTGAGAGTCATCTGTTATATCTCTAAATGAGTTATCAGGTCTTATGAGTCATACTCTTCATTATCTCTTTTGCCTGTTCCTCTTCCTTAAGTAATCACCATCACTCCATTATTTCAGGCATATGTCAAATCCCAAGAATTGCCCTAATAGTCTCTTAACTGGTCATGCTTGTCCCAGTCCCACATAAGATGCTGCCCTATTATAACACAGTAGGGGATAGAGCGTGCAGAAAGAAGGATGTCACCTTTTATGTTCTTTAAAGGTATTTATTGATATTCTTCATATGCACCTTATTTAAACATTATTTTATCACAGTCTTAACAACTATTAGGTTGATATATTTCTTTAAACACAATTAAAAAGAATGTGTTCAAGGGAAACAACTAGTCCCTTCCTTTCCACATCACACCCATAACTTCATTTGTGGTCTTACCACCTCCTGACTTATTCCACATTCCTATATTGGACAAAGTGCTTTTATGGTACTTTTTCATTTTCATGTCTATCTTCCCCTATTGAAACATGTAAGCTTCTTAAGCATAGGGATCATGTTAACTTTCCAGTTCCACTTCTCAATGAGTTACTGTCACCCAGTAGACATTCAGCAAATATTCACTGATTTAATTCACTTATGCAAATCTGATAATGCCAAAGTCCTACTCAAAAGTCCTTCAGTGGTTTCCCAAAGCATCCAAAGTACAGTTCATATTTCTTAGCTTGGTTCACAGAGCTTTCATGAGCTGGCTTCTCCTTCCCTCCCTTTCCATCTTTTCTCATAATCCCTCCAGCTGTGTCTGTGGGGACACCCTTTCCTCCATTTTCTTCTTGTCTTTCAGGACATGTCTCGAGGGTTACCTTATTAGGACAATCTTTCCTGAAGCCCAAATCTTACACATGCCTCTCCCCCAGGATTCTATAGGCATCCTGTCTATGCTTCATTAATGCACTAGCAAAAGGTTAGGTTACCAAAGGCAATGTATTTCCAGAAGAGCAACATTGTGAGCATTCTGACTGCAGCACCTGGTACAGAGCCCAAAACTCAGTCAGAACTAAGAAAAGGTGTGAGTCCTCTGGAAAGAGGCTGTCTGGCTACATCTAGACCTATTGGCCCTGTCGTCAACCCCTGATCCCAATTCAGTGACAAAACAACAAAAAAAATAATAGAAAGTAAGTGATGTAAAAATAAGAAACTGTGGAAGGGCCACAATGCAAACCAGAAATTTGTGATTTAATATACTTGAAGATTTTTTAAAAAGATTTCATTTATCTATTTTCAGAGAGAGGGTAAGGGAGGGAGAAGGAGGGAGAGAAACATCTATGCAAGAGAGAAACATCAGTTGGCTGCCTCTTGCACACCCCCAACCAGGGACCTGGCCCACAACCCAGGCATGTGCTCTGACTGGGACTCAAACCAGTGACCTTTCTGTTCACAGGCTGGTGCTCAATCCACTGAACCACACCAGCCAGGGCACACCTGAAGATTTTTGAAAACCATTCCCAAGATTACTTAAGGGAACAAATTTTACCACGTGGATTACCAACTTCATTTCTCAAATTACTACTAATTACAATACATATAGCAGCATCCACCTCCACCACCAACAGCCAGATATTGATATAATTATAAAATTAGTGAGGCAAAACTCATTAAAGGGAAACATGAATAAGCCTTCTTCCTAACATTGAATATGAGCATACCCTTTAAACTATTTTAGCAATGACTCAGATGAGAAACATGAATTACATAAAAGAGGAAGAAGCCTGAAGTAATCTGGGATGCATTTTCTTTACCTTCTCTGGAATTTTCAGTTACCTCGGTTTCCTGACAAAGCTTTGTTGATGTCAGTAACTTACAGCATCAATCAGCAAGATAACAGAAGGTTTGTGTGGGCCAGAGGTAAATTGGGTGTGAGGTGAGTAATATATCCCACAGTTAAAGGGCAGTGGGAGGCATAAGAAAAGGTACAATTTCTATTAGCAATTTTTAAATAAAATAAAGGCCATATGCATATATCACAGAGCAGGCAAAATTGCTTTCCTCACTGTCCTTTCCCATGAAATGTAACTACTTCATTCTCAAATCCCAAGTGGCTTCTTATAAGGACTCCACTGTAGATGCTACATAAATTCAATGTAGAAAATAAACTAGAAAATTGTCTGCATTTGTATCTTAAAATTTTGTATACCAGAAACCACTGTGAGTACAACCTGTGTTTAGAGAATTGTGAGAAATTACAAAAGACGTGGCAGATGCTATTCTTCTTATCTAATATTTATTTAAATGAAAACAAACAAATTGAAGGCCATAGATAGAACAAAATAAGCTTTGGCCAGTAAGAATCTTCTGTAAACTAATAGACACAAGTAAACTGAATTTATTAAGTCAGAGAGACAATTATAAAACTTTTTGTTTCCAGCCATTGTGACAATGCCCGGCAAACTTTATCAGCCACCTTTGTCCCAGAGTGCGAAGCTCACAGATCACAAAGGCATTTATCTGAGTTGGCAGAGAATATTGCAGTTCCTTTGGATCAGCATTGAAAGCACCATGTCTCCTTGTACCGACCGAATGTGCCCTGACCACAGGCTTTCCCTGAAAGTTGCTTTTCTTGTTTTCTAAAGAAATTGCTGATATGAATTGGCTATCTCATAATTTTGTTTTTTTCCTCCTAAAGCTAAGTACAGGGAAACCAGAACATTTAAACTCAGGATTCTGATGCCATTTTCTCGTCAATAAAATGAGGGGTTATAAAGGATTCTTAGGCTCCTTCCTAAAAAGGGTGTGATAAGGGGGTGTTTCTGATTAAACGGGCCTTCTCTGCTTAATGCAAGAAGCCTTGTGGTAGTGAGGTGTGAGTCTATACTTTGTCATGAAAACACCTGGATTCCAGCCCCTTCGTCACTATGTGACCCTGACCAAGTTACACCACTAAACCTCAGTTTACTTGCCTATAAAACAGGAATGATATCGATATCAATTTCACAGGATAGTAGTGAGAATCAAATGAGACAAAAGATGTGCAGTTTGCAGATGGTCAATACGGCAGGCACTGGTGGAGGGGCAAAAGTATACAGAGTTTATGCATTTCATCGACTCTCCTTTTTACTTTCTTTCACAGTTGTCCTTTCTTCCCTCTTGGGTTTGACAAAAGCTTTGTTCTGATAACCTATTCCTATAGCTAGGTCCACTGAGAGTTCTCTAAAGGGAACACAATAATTTCAGTACTTAGAAATTTTCCAGCATGTAATTTTTAGGGGGCCAAGATGGTCTCATATTCATCCTCAAAGACACCTTTTGTTTCCTGGTGGGTGTTAGCCTTGGACTGCAGTAAAAAGAAGGAATGCTTGACAATTATCAGTCCAAAGAGAGGCCTCAGAGCCTGAGAAACGAGGAGGCTGTTCTGCATTGATTCTAGATATGTGATGCCCCCGCTGCTCTAAATAGATAATCCAGGGTGATAGTGAAGTAGTCATAAGGGTGAACCTTTGTAACAAGGCAACCAAGGCCCTGCGCACAATTTGAACCTTCCTGTTAGCCTTTTTTGCATATTTGTAAAACAGACTTTTAAATCATGAGATAGTCTTGCCTGTCAGATTAGTCGGTCCATACTGGGAACCTCTTTTGTAACTTGAGGGAGACTCAGGAGGGGAAGCTGCTGCAGATGAAAGCCGGTGATCCAAAGAGCAGGAAGAGAGTTTTAATTTAGGATTATTCTTTTCCTTCAGCTAATTTTAATTCTGATGAATACTAAGTTTTCTTTGGTACATTTTGTTCCTCAAGTCTTTTTTTTCCCCAGTTATATTGTTCAGCCAAGTATTTCTTAAGCCTCTATAAAAACAAAACTACGTATTTCTTAAGCCCATGTAAACAACCATTTCCATGAAGATTGGCTTGAAAACATATGTAGATGGCAACCTACAAGGACATTCCTGTAGTAAAAGTGAAAAAATGTAATGGATCAGTTAACTGATAGGTAGATGGATAACATTCTAAGACTTAATATTAGTTAAAATGGATCAGCATTATGTTAATGCATCTTGTTCAGTGACTTTCTGTTTCTCTAGTAATCTAAATAGGTGGAATGCCTCAATATATTCTGAGTTTTGGATGGCAGAATACATCTTCAATTAACCCATTTTAAAACAGGCTATTTATAATAAATATTTATTGGTTGCCAATAAACACCAGCGATTGTGCTGGACAAGAGGAGCAGATGTGGAATAATATACGGAAGCTGATGTGCAAACATGTTGTCCCAGGGGCAATAGAGGGGACGAATTCTGTCATCTTGTAAGACCTCTGCCCAGAGGAGCTAGGGAAGCTTTCAGAGGAGAGGGGCTATTTGAGTTTGATGTTGAAGAACCAACAGCAGTTTTTCAGTTGAAAAGAGAGGGTAATGTTCAAAGGCATGGAAGCCTGAGGTTTGTGGCATGGCAACAAAAATAATGAGTCGGGATCTTCCTCTATCTTTCATTCAATGGGAACAAAGTGGACTTCATATTTGTATCAAAAGTTTTAAAAAATTATATTATAATAGATTAAATTACATCTATCTTCCTTAGTATTAATTACCTATTTCTCACAATTGCTAATGAAGAACTAAATGAAATAGCAAAATTTGGGCACAAAGTATGTTGCTGATGAAAAACCTCCTTGCATTTTAGGGGCAAGAGGATAGAAAGCCACTTCAAGTCTTCCCCTGCCCAATATACAGATAAATATGGCTGGAATGTAACCGTAGAAATAAACAAGTGCCTGATTGATAGGTCTTTTCCACTTCGATTTTCACCTTTCACCTAAAAAACACCTTCTAGCGACTTCCAGATATGGATGCTTGACCATTAGTAACTAGTCAAGATTAAAACCTTATTTTCCTTAAGCTTTGAATAAATGGATAACTTATAAGAACATCATCTCATTGTTATAAGCAACAAGAGAAAAATTTGAAGAAATAATTTTAGCATTTTAATGATGTTCTTGTTCTATCTCTCTTTCTTGAAAACAGTATTTCAAAGTTAGACTTTCTAACAGGAAATAGAATAGCTTGACAAAAGGAACCACAAGTGTATATCTAAACTGGCAGCATATTTGTATGGTATGGAGTGATACATATGCTTACCGCCCTTTACTGGTTAAACTGTATTTCATTATCTTCTCCTTATTTCCGCTTCTAATTCTAGCAGAACTATTTCCTATAAACAGGTCAGCTCTCTAGCAGTTTGAGCATGAGAATTCTTTTTAAACACCTGATCTCAACTTTATTAAGCAGTGTTTTTCCTCATTCTTAATTGTAAACCCTCAGGCACCCACTTAACAGACCTATTGCCATAAATGGGGAGAAAAATTAATTTACCACCAAATCCAACTGTATCATATATATATATGCCATCTGTGGTTTTAAAAATTGCTGCTTGGATTAGGAATATCTATTTTACATTATTATAGTATAATGAACCTATAGAGTTGATTATTTTAATACTGTAACATGTAATGCTACAGAATGCAAGAATCCTCCCAAATCAACATTAAGTTAACTTTTAAATCTAATTTATTCTATTTAAAAATTGCTGTACTTTGTTTAATTTAAAAAGCAGATAATTTCCATATTTTGGATTTTGGGGTATTGCTTTTGTTTTTCATATCATTTTGGCTTAACCTTTAGGAGAGTGAAACATTCTCTGTTGCTGGTTCAGACCCACTGAGTCTCTGTAGGCGTGGTAATTTTCCAGAGTGCTGAATCATAGGATGTGGATACTGAATAATTTTAGATAATAACCACCAGTGAAAATGGCATTAATCAGGAAACCATATCCAGATGCCTCACACAATGTCCAAAGTCAAAGATAAAGCATCACATTTCATTGCCTTCTTTTTCTTCTCCTAGTCTTCTCTGTCAGGGTATTATTCGCTTGCATCTGAAAACTTCAGCCAGAAAAAAATATAATTAGGATTCCTTTACATGGTAAGGAAGTCTCCAGAAAGTAAGCTTTCAAGAAAACCAGACTTCATATGCTTTGTGTATGAGAAAACAATAGCCTCATAGGACATTATGAGTAAGGTCTGCCACCAAACTAAAAGCTTCGTGTTCTCATATTTAAGAATGAATCCGATATAGAATATTCTGGGTGGTTAAGAATCTATACTCTAAAGAATTCTCTTACCTTCTAAGACTAGATTAACTAGTAGCATCCAAGTTACCTCTTTTTCTTTTGTATAAAACACTGAAATCTTTATTTTTAAAATACTTACCATTTTCTGTTCTGTTTCCTAACAAAGTATAAATATTATATCAGATTTTCTTTTTAGACAGATTTTGAGTTAATAAATACAGACTAATGTTACAAGTTTTAGTGTATCAATGTTTTGAGGAGTGAGTCTAAGGCTTAGGGTCTTTTCAGACTCCTCTTAGATCCAGACATTTAGACCAAAGTCTGAAGTTGAAAGAGAGAGAGATACTGATATTGAGAACTGGGCAGACAGAGAACAGTGGACCGGAGGGTACAGTAGCAGTTGCAGGTGATCTACGTACTCTTCCACCAGGGTGCCAGGGTTCCCAGGGTGCCCCAGTGGAGAACTTCAGCAAGTGAAGAACCCAGCTAGTGAATAGGTCAGAGGTCTGGAATCAGTGGTCTAAACTGGAGTTTTCAGATGCAAAAGAAGCCTTAGCCTCTTCTATTATGTTAAAATTTGAATAAAATATGCCAAAACATTGTTTCTGCAAGTTTTAATATTTTAAGATTATTTACATTTAATAAATTAATGGTTTTAATACTCATACTTAAATATGACTGCATTATAATCTCATTTGCTTGAACTTTGTCTATGGTATAAATAAAAGCAAAAGAATAAGATGCCTTAATTGGTTTTGGCCAATCATAAATCACCTCCTGGATTCAAAGTGGATTTTGTGTCATTTAAACCATGGGCTGAGAATAGCAGTGGAATATTTTCCAATGGAAACTTGGGCTACTGTGAGGAGAAGAAGGACTCAATACTGGAGAGGCAATAACAGATTTATTTTGTATTTAATGCAGAGCCATTTCTCAGATTAACTCATTCCAAGAAAAAAGTACTAAAAGGTGTAATATTCTAGCCTCCAGAAATGGCAGCTGAAATCTGAAAAAGGGCTCTTTACAAAGGTATGATGCCATGAATACATTTAGGGCCCCAAATGGTTCTTAATATTTTCCCGTCAGGATACCCAGGTTGCATAGGGCTCCTCTGTAGGAAGCACTACCCTGGGCACACTCTGATAAGTTAGGATGCAGGTTATATAAAATTTCTGGCATGCTAGTTGGATATCCACTCACATCTTTCTCACCTAAGGCTTTGCTTTATATTAAAACACAAGTGAGTGAAAGTGAGGATTTGTTCCTCTAATTTATTAATAAAAATGCATTGTCAGAGTTCATTAACTCTTACAGATAACAAATACCTTATATAATGGTTCATAATTTATTGAAACCCATCAAGATGCCTAGCTATAGTGGTTAAGAACTGCTGCTCTGGAGTCAAAACTCTTTGGGTCTGTGCAGAATGTGGTATTCTAGGATGTTGGTGCTACTGATAGCTTATGAGGTGTATTCTCTTTCCATCCCTCAACTAAGATTTGAAAAGCCTTTTAATCAAGCTTTCTTCATGCCTGACTCAGGCTGAGATATTTTCTTTCATAAGTGTCAGAACTTCAAGACCTGGTTAGGACTTCCCTTAAGACTAAAAATGTCCCAAATTGAAGAGAGATTCTCACCATGTATTAGTTAGGGTTCTCCAGAGGAATAGAACTCATAGGATGTGTGTGTGTGTGTGTGTGTGTGTGTGTGTGTGTGTGTATACACACACACATATATACTAACATTTACCTATATTTATATTCCATATATATATGTGTGTGTGTGTGTAGTTTATTATAAGAAATTGGTTCATGCAATTTATGGAGAACAATAAGTCACAAGATCTACAGAGTAATCCAGAAACCTGGGGCTCAGGAGAGCCAATGGTATAGTTCCACTCTGAAGACTGGCAGGCTCAGAACCCAGGAATAGTCAATGATTCAGTTCCAGTTCAAAGGCAGGGAAACAAATCTTTTAATTTGAAGGCTGATAGACATAAGGAATTCTCTCTTACTCAAGGGAGTGTCAGCCTTATTGTTTAATTTAGGCCTTCAACTGAACACGTGAGGGCCACCTACATTATGGAGGGCAACACGCTTTACTCAGTCTGCCAATTTAGGTCTTAATCTCATCTAAAAACACTCTGACAGAAACACCCAAAATGATGTTTGACTAAATATCTGGGCAACCCATAGTACAGTCAGGTAGGCACTTAAATAAACCATCATACCATAAAACACAGAGAAAAGTGCATGGATTTTAGAGTGAGACGTATACAGCATTGAATCTTAAAGTGGTCTCTATCTTATGTCCAAATATGAGCAAGTTTTTAACCTTCTTGAGCCTCAGTAGCCTTGTTTGTACATGGATTACTATACCCACCTCCTATATTGATGTGTGAGGATTATGTTAAATAACATATATGTTATATGTTAATAACATATTGTGTATAATAGATGCACAATAAAGAAAACTGAGGCCTCTGCCCCTGTTTTGAAGTCTATGTATTACACAAATCAGTTCATATCTCTGGCAGAAACTTCTCGTGACAAATTATTTCATACAGGAGGTAATTGATACTGCTGTTTTCCTTGCCAATACCTATTCCTCATTTCTCCCTTCTATCTTGAATACTGTTGTTATTCAAGTAGGAGATAGCAGGCATCCAATTTAGAGATACCCTAGAAAAAGTGCAACCCTCCCCAATTCCAAGTGGATGAACCATAACTACTCTAATCCAATCATTATGAATGGTAATTCTGTTCACTAAATGCCAGTGGCCTAGGGGTGAGCATGTGACCCTTGCTAACCAATGAGAGGAAAGGGAAAGTATATTGAAGGACCTCTTGAAAATAACATTCCTGCTGATAAAATGAGTTAAATGTGTGAAGAAACCTTCCTCTGTCTCTTCTTTCTGACCTTTGAAATAAGTTCTGACAAGACAAGATGTTTAGATATGAAGTATCCATCTGGTGACCATGAGACACTCAGGAGGCAAAAGCAAAAGATGCAAAAGCCTGGGCCCTCGATGATATTGTTTGTGTACCACACGTCCCTCCAGACCTATTGTCATATCATCTCATCTAATGTTAGCCTTTAAACCACTTTTGGTTGGTTACTCAGTTACTTGCAGCCAAAAGCATCCTAAATGACACAGAGGCCTTTACCAATTTTGAACAAAAGAATTTAAACCCATTTAGACTGCAACAAAATTTTTAAATCATTGAGATGGGCTACATTTTTTAGCATTGGACAAAAATAGAATTCTATGCTTCTATCATCTACATTTATTCATGCATATATTTCAACAAACATTGGTTGAAGGCCTCTAATGTGCAAGACACTGGGATAAGCCATGTGGGAGGAGAGAGAGGAGACTGCAAAGATGAATAAGACCTGGATCCTGTCCTAAAGGAAACTTAACAGCCCAGTTGGATAGATAAGAAACAGTAAAGCAAAAACAAAATCCATAGTTCTGGCCTTAAAAGAAAACTGGAATTTAACTCTGTAAATCACTAAAGCATGCACCTTTCACATTTTACATTTTATTTTTATATGCCTAGAAGCTTCAGCTAAAAGTGGAACAAAAAGAAAAATAAAGAATAAGTAGTAAAATAAAACAGAACACTTTAAACAATAGGGGCTGAGTCACACTCACACTCTGCTACTCAAATTGGAATATAGGGGCTAATGTGATTGATGCCTTAGCTTGGGGCTTCTGGAAAAAAGACAATGAGAAAGGCAGCTTACTCTACCTGGCTCCTTTTCAGCTCAGGAGTTGGAAAGCCAATACCAAACTGGATTTCTAGGTTTTCTGGCTTTAGTACAATATAATAAATAAGAATTTGGCAATCCGTGTTAGATTCTTGTACTGGGTCAGCACTTACTATGTGTGTGAGTGCTTCAAAATGACAATCCTCTATACTACACTCCAAATGGCTTTTCATATGTAAAAATATGATGTACTTTGTTCCTTGGTGTTTAAAGCTTAACTAGATAGAAATGACTCTTCATCATCCACAAAATAGCTACAGTAAGCCCAAGACAACTCCCCAGACAGGGATAAAATTCAGCATCAAAAGGCAGCACATTATAGTGGATAAAGATTACAGGCTTGGGAGCCTAGCAGATTTGATTGCAAACCCTGATTTTATTGTTTTGTTCGTGTGACCTTGGGCAAGTTACTTTACCACTCTGAGCTTCAGTTTCTTCCTTTGGAAAATGATTATAATGACTTATTCTTTATAGAGTTACCACAAAGATAAATGAAGTTATATGTGCAGACGGCAGCTGGACCTAGCACGTTTACTCAATAAATGTTATTCTTCTTCCCTTTATCTTAATTTTGATCTTGAATATATTTTAGATTCTTATTAGTACAGTCAACTCATAACTAGACAGTAGCAGTAATATAAATAATATAAAGTGGCAGATCATCACAGACTTACTTATTTTTCAATTTTTAAGTGCTTATCTATAATTACATTTGATTAGGAATAATTTTTTAAGAGAATTCACAAGACTTCAAAAAATTTACATAACACCAGTTTGAGATTAGCTGGGAAACTCATTCATTTTTTTTGTTGCAGAATGATATTCAACAATCATGAAGTGGGTACCTACTATGTGTCTGATGTTTTATAGGGAAAAGAGAATTAGAGATGGGGATTCTTTATAAACAGAAAAGGACATCTTCACTCTCCTGAAAGAGCCAATGAAACTTGAACTCTCTCCCATCTTTCTTCTTGCAGCTTATGATTCATGTTCCTCCACAGAGCAAGGAGAAGTTAGGGTGGCTGAATCTGGAGAGGAACATGGTTATTTTCACCCCTCAGATTCCTGTGGCATTGTACTCTATGGATGAGTCATCAGGTCAGCCAGTTGGATGTAAGGAGTGGGAAGGTTATTCAGCAGAATTTCAGTGGGAGTGAGGGATGTAAATTCCCACAGGGAAAAGTCAGAGCGAGGACCAGATATCTCTTTCCAGGAGTCAGGCAGGACAGGCCTGCTTAGGGAGTGTGATACATGAGGTTGCAGTGTGGAAGAGGGTAAAACTTAGCCAGTAAAATAGCAAGCAACTACAGTGAAGGAAGGGGACACAGTTAGCAAGGAAATTTGGGGGAGAAGGAGAGCGCCTAATGATGTTTCAGAAATTTTCTGTGTGATACATGATGTGAAACCCCTGTTTCACCTTTTTCCTTGTAGTAAATATGTTCATTACTCTTCTGGATCCCATAGTCAGACTGGAATTTCCCTGGCTACAACACTACACAGCATCCAGACTGGGGGAGGAGGGGTTACACATCACCAAGGTAGTTAAATAAATAGAAAAAATATATAAGGAAAGATAATATTAGTAGACAAGGCCCAATCTCCAACAACATCACCTCTGGCCTGCTCCCTGTTTGAACTCTCACTGTTGCTTCCAAGAGTGTTATTGTGAAAAAAAATAGAGAGCTTGTAGTGAAACACAGGGTTCAAAAGTAGAGAAAAGAAGAAATTTTGAAAAGTAAAGTAAAAGCAAATAAAATCAAGCAAAAATTATCAGAAGGAATATCACTGGTACCTAACAGTGACAAAGCCCTGGTATACCATTTGGTGTTCCTTATCCTAAAAATTTCAAGAGAGAAAGAGAGAGAGAGGAAATGAGGGGAGGGAGAGGAGAGGAGAGGAGAGGAGAGGAGAGGAGAGGAGAGGAGAGGAGAGGAGAGGAGAGGAGAGGAGAGGAGAAGAGAGGAGAAATGAAGAAAAAATAAAGGGTCTATGATTACTTCACTTGTATACATGTGAATTGGTTGAATCACATGTCCATCTGCTGCCCATGACCAGATAACATTCTCTGACAATGGGGTGTGGGGTGATTAAAAGAAACTAGGAGCTGTTTTGTTGGAGCATGGGCCAAATGGGTAGAAGTGGATAAAGAGCTTAAGGCAAAGAAGGCACTAGGCACTGGGAAGAGAGGTAGAAGACCAGGGAAATCACCCTGACTGGTGTGGCTCAATGGATTGAGCACTAGCTTGGAAACCAAAAGGTTGCAGGGTTTGCTTCCAAGTCAAGGCACATGACTGGGTTATGGGCCATGAAAGAGGCAAACAATCAGTGTTTCTCTCCCTCTCTTTCCTCCTCCTTTCCCATCTCTCTAAAATTAAATCAATTAATTAAAAAAGAAGAGAAGGGAAATCATGAAATGACTAGTTACAGCCTCCTTACTTCCATATCAGAGACCAGGCCTTTGGTTTCTATATGCTCATTTAATAGCTGTGGTTCTGAAGTGTTAGAGTGCATTAAAAATACATGCAAAACATACTAGAAGCATATCTTTCTGGGCATGACACCCCAAATTTTCATTTAGTAGGACCAAGGTGAAACCCAGGGATGTGCACTTTCCATGGATTCCAGGTGATTGTGATACCAGTGTTTCTTGATAGACTTTGAAAAACAGCAGAGCACATGGCCTAGATGCAGCTGATTCATGAGTCTTGGTAATATAAATGTGCCATAGGAGGTAGTACAGGGTTTGTTAGGCCTTTAGGGCCAAATGTGAATAAGTCCTCTTCAGGTATCATTCTATAAAGTTCTACTTATCTTGGTCTACATACTTTGGACATGACCCTGACTTAAAATGTTGGTTCGGGTTCAAGTCTAGGTAGCTCACCATTTGAAAGGACTGACAAGGTACTAAATACAGTTGCATACAGTGCATTGCATACATATACAGCAATTACTAATAAACCTCAGAGTTTCAGAATTAGTTCTCAACAAGCATATTACGGCATCCTTTGATAGTTTACTACCAAATTTAGATCAGTGGGTAATTTTTGTTTTTTCTACAACAGATAATGTTGATTTTATCATACTTTTCAGAAGCAATGTTGAGCTGAGTTGGTTATATATTTCACTGCAGAGTTCTGAGTAAGCAATAGAGTTAAAAAGTGTAGTATGAGAGCAGCCTAGACTCTGTGAAAACTGCATGCTGTCTGGAACATACAAAAACCTTGCCTTGGAAATATTTAAGAGTCCTGAAAAGGCAAATAACATGAGGGTCATAACTATGGCAAAGAAATTATGGCAAAGAAACTTGTCTGAGTGAGCTAACAAGTATTTTAGAATCCAAATGTGTCTGCAAACACAAAAACTCTCAGAACCACTGTACTATAGTGGGATTTGTTGTTAAGGAACACTTGTGTTTCACTAGAGTATTAAATACAACCTGCATGGACTCAATCTAGGCAGCAAAATCTAGGGAGTGGGCTAGGAGGAAAGGGAAAAAAGGAGAGAAAGAACAGAG
This sequence comes from Trachops cirrhosus, assembly GCA_028533065.1. Classification (NCBI taxonomy): domain Eukaryota; kingdom Metazoa; phylum Chordata; class Mammalia; order Chiroptera; family Phyllostomidae; genus Trachops; species Trachops cirrhosus. The sequence goes on from CM052541.1 coordinate 69,235,944, forward strand.
CCAAGGCCAAGAGGACTAGGTTTCTGGAATGAAGAGCTGACTCCACAGATTCCCTATCAACCAAGAATAACTTTGATGCTTAGGATTCTGGTGGGTGAGGCAGAACATTAAAATCTCCAAGAAGTGATGATATTCGCAATTAAGCAATCATTGCTAGCTTAAATAAGATTCCCTGGAAATAGACTCTGAGTTGGAGAGTGCCATGCAGAAGGGCCACTGGAAAGTGATCTCAGGAGAAATGCCTGTTTGGAAATGAGGAAGGCACGATTAGGCAGAGGGAGGATTTGGCCTACAAATTGGTTGCAATTAAACCTTTGGCTGATCCTACAGGGGGAGGTGGGATGGCAGTTCAGAGTTGTCCCAAAATAAGTGAAAGGAGTTGAATTTTTGTAGCTCCCAATCAGCCATTCTGGTCTTGGCTTCTGGCTTGGAATGGGTTATGACCTTGAGCAAGGCACTGCTCAGTGAGGAACACAGCTGTGAACCTCAGCAGCTGATTTTCTCAGAAGCTGAAGATAGATACTGTATTAGTCAGTTCTGGCTTCCATAACAAAATACCATAGATTGGGTGGCTGAAACAACAGGAATTTATTTCTCACAGTTCTGGAAGCTGGAAAGTTCAAGCTTAAGGTGCTGGCCAATTCCATTCTTGGGTGAGGACCCACTTCCTGGCTTGCACACAGCCTCCTTCTCTCTGTGTCCTTTATGGTAAAGAGAGAGAGCAAGCTTTTTGTTGTCTCTTCTTCTTATAAGAACACTAATTCCATCATGGTGTCCCACCCTCATGACTTCATCCAAACCTAATTACCTCCCAAAGGCCGCACTTCCAAATACTATCATATTGGGGGTAAGAGCTTCAACATATTAATTTGGGGGACACAGTTCAGTGTCAATTTAGCAGGAATATCAATCCAAAGAGGGGGTCTGGGCAGAGCCGAACCGTAACCACTACAATAATATAATTTGAGAAATCATTGAGCAGGGGCTTTGTGGCAAGACTAATGAGAAGTGGTAAACAAAGACATGTCTTGGCAAAGACAATAAATGGTTGGCAGAGGCTAAACAAGTTGCCATTGCCCTAGGAAAACAGGCTGGATTTGGATGGGCTTCCATTCCCAACAGGAAACTGGAGACTGTCTCAGGAATTGAGATAAAGCCTCTTCCTAAAAAAATAGGAAATATCATTGATGTAATCATCAATGGGAAAAGGCAGTAGTTCAATATCTTTCTGCATAAGCATGCACAAAGGGAAAGATCCCACGTTATCCAAATACAAGGCATAGAGTATAATGCAAGTAATTCTAGATTATGGAGGGTCTGGGTCTTGACTCATTGGGTTATTTGTAGCCACAAACCTGAAACTGGACTGTTATGTTAACTGCAGAATTCGCATTCAATGTCTATATAGTGGCTGAAAGTTCAAACTTCTTCAATGGTCTTTTACTGATATGATCTGCAATTTGTCTATGACAATGGATACTTACATGCCATGCTCCAAAGGTGAAGATGTGAAGTATGACATCAGTGATGTCTACAAAATGGTGTTTTGTAGTACAGAAGGAAGGTTTTACAGACTTTATTTTAAGGCAGAGTATAAACTCTAAGGCTGAGAGACACCACCAACCTCCCTTTCATGGATCAGAATATTTGCCCACCTCCTGGCTCATTTTTCTAGATTCTGAGGTTTCATAGTTTTATATGTCACCTTTTCTTTCCCAATGAGTCCACATCCACCTCCCATTTAGGTTTATTCAGAAACTTTCAGTGAATTTAGTAACATTTGAATTTTGTAGTCAGAGCACAGGGGTATATATCTTGGATATACAATTCATTCTTATAGTCCTTGCCTGTCTGTCTTGAAAAAGTCATGCTCATCAATGCCAGTCCTGAGTTATCACACCAAGAATTTGTAATACCAATTAACTCAAAATTTCCATCATGTATAAAGATTTATGATTACTACAGTGATGTCGTGACTTACTAAAAAGCAAGCCCTGAGATTGCTAACACAAGGTGTGTCTTCAAGGATGAAAGAGTAACTTTAGGAAAATGACATTAGCTCATCCTTTCCTGTGCTGATTATTTGAAAAACAAAATACTCTTTTTAAATAGAATTTAATTCATGCATTCATTTTCCCTTATGGCATTGATATGATACATCTCATACTCTTATTTTTATGATAATTATAAACAAATACTTGAAGTAATTCTGATGTATGTGGGAAATGCTATTTTTATGTCAGCATTTCTGTTGGCCAGAAAAAAATTGCATTGCTTAAGTTGTAATAACAGTATCTTTTACAATGCAAAAAATTAAGCCTGTTGTATATAATATATAACTAGAGCAATAATAACATGTATGGAAAAATCACCTTAACATTATTTAAATTATGTAATTTATAAATTGCTAGACTGTTGAATGACACATGTGACTCCAATTTTATTTTATGATCAGACATTTCATGTGAAAAATGAGTCCAATAGTCTAATTCAGAAGAATGTTTTGAGTTATGTTTACCTTGAACAAATTCTCCAAACAATTAGGCATTTGTGTAAGGGAATGAATAATTACCAAAAAATTCATTTGTATCTCCCTGGCTAAACTGCAGAATTCAGTGAAGAAAAATGATAGTTCACCCAAGGAAAAGATTGTGTGATGATTAGATTTGTTTTTCCCCACGAATTTCCTCCATTTTGCTCTTTTTTAAAAACAAATAATAATTCCTAGATTTGGCAATGTTTCCTACCTTATTCTCATCGAGGCCAAAATTCAAGTCCTAGTGTGGAGGGAGGGAACTAATAATGATGTCTCAGGCTGAACTTTGCAGGTAATCTCACTGCTACTTTACCTGTAGAAAAGTACTATTTATTGAGCATACATTTATTGAACTAGGCTTGTACTTGATAAAGCTTCAATAGGTCATTTATTCATTCATTCATTTAGTAAACACTTATTAAATGTTTACTCTTTGCCAAGCACTGGGAATACCAAAAAGAATATTGCCAAGTCTGTAAAGAATATGGCAGATTCAAGAGATGTAGTCTGGTTCTCTAATCCAGATCATTTAATTTCATAAAAACTGAAAGAGAAAAGTATTTTTATTCACTTTTATTTTGAAGATAAGAAAACTGAGACATAGGTTCAATGACTTGCCCAAGTCCAGAGGCAGTGTTTATGCTCAAGTCCATCAGACTCCAAAATGCATTCTTGCTCCATTGTGTCTTCCTTTTTGCTGAATAAAATATCTGTATGCCCTGTTTGAGGTGTGATGGTGGGAAATGAAATGTCAGGAAAGTACTCAATGTCAAAATGCCATGATATATATTCTGAAAGCTTTTCTTTTCCTTTTCACTTTCTGTGTATCTATTGCTTACATAAAGGGTGCCTAGAGATGGTTCTTTGCCTTTCCCATAAATTAGGAAAAGAGACAAAACTGTATTATATGATCGGTAATCTAGGGGTCATTTGTTGGTGCTGGTTTTCACAGGAGCTAAACCTGAGCAAGCTATTACATTCAGACTCAAATTCAGTCAGAGCTGATAATCTTCAACAGTATGTTCGTTAAGGTTTATGATTGTGTCTCAAGCTCACTCTTTCATAGTTTGTTTCTCCCTCCTGAGGATTGTCAGTACTAACTCTTATTTTCTATGCATAAATGCTGGTGCTAAACCAAGGCAAGGTTTTAGTTATACTGTGGGGTGTACTTTGAATGATTGACCTGGCCAATGGCCAAGCCCATTGGAAACTCCCCTCTAAGTTGTGCATTTTTAGGCTGTGGTCATCTTTGGGATTTCCCCCCCAAAACTTCTCTGTCATGGTAGAAATTTAACAGCCCCTTTTCAGAATAGTATACAAAGCTGTGATGTTAAAGTTAGCATGAAATAATTTGTTTTACATCTTGATTTGTTTATTTCTTAAGTTCTCCCTTGTTATTAAATCTTTTCTAGTTGCATATTCTTAAATCTTTCTCTATTTGCATATTGAAGTCTTCTTGTAAAAGTCTCTGCTTTCCCCCCAAAATGGTGCATTCAACATTTCCTGACAGCCTGTGTCCCATAGAATTCTAGGTACTTTTGGTTTATTATAACCAAGGCTAAAGAGAAAGTTTCTAAATAGCATTTGACAGGCTTCCAAAGTAATAAGAGTTAAAAACTAAATGTTTTGTCAAATACAATGATACAATTCATATTTCTAGCAAGCTATTTCTTGGCACACACACACATAAAAGACATTCAGAAACAACAGATCGTGAATATTTAAGTTGTTGGTAAAAGCACTCAATCACTGGATTTTATTTGTCGTTCAGCATAATAAAATATTTGGCCTTGAAAAGTGTTCCTATAATGGCAGACTGTTATGAAAAAGAAAAAGATCATCCTTGCTAGAAAGGTATCAAACTACCTAAATTATTCAAATTGTTTTATTTTCCAAATAGGCCCATTACCTCTACACGTACTAGAAAACTAAAAAGATATTCAGAAATTACTGGTCAAAAACTATCTGTGACCCAGATACTGTTTGGATTTGCATGAGATGTTTCCAAAGCAGTCCGGGAAAGCCCACAAATTCAAAGCAGCTCTTTATCCTCACCCCATTTCTGCTGAGTCCAGGAACCTTATTTCATTTCCTGCATGGTAGGCATTTTTTAGGGACTAGGTAAGCCATGACATCTGCACAGCTTTCTGAGTCATTGTCATGAAATGATACATGCCTGGGTGTAGTACAGCTTCTTGGTTCCCAGAGAAAACAAACAAACAGAAATCAGCAAGGAACTTCAGTTCTGCTAAAAAACAAAGACAACACACAATTCAATTTTTAAAATTTATTTTTAAAATACAAAGCCTTCAGCTTTTAAGTTACCAAATAATATTTTCTAAACCTGAAAAAAATATTTTAAATGAGAGCTTTTGCTCTGTATGCCTCATTTCAGGAATTTGTCCTCTACCAAGAGTTCTGTCTCTGGAAGATTGGGACAGAAAGCTCCTATTTTGATAGACTGGTGGGGCACATATTTATAGAAAAACCCCCTATATTCACACAGCCTTAAAAGTAGTTTCATCATTTTTATTCACATAAAAGGCAAGTACTTTTTGATTCTGTTAACTGTCATACACAACAATGTCCTAGGTTCTGGGCAGCTCTAGAGTCATATAGATCTTATTCTCACAGAATTTAGAGTATAGGATATGGGAATGAGGATGAGGCATGCATACAAAGGCCCCTAACTTTAGTAGGTTATGAAATTATAAATAAAGCATAGAGGACTTCAGAGGTGGAGAAGAAAAATAACATAAGTTAAATCTCCTACTAGCCAGACTATATTTAAGAGAATACTCACATTTCTTAAACCTTTGAAATAAGAAATAGAAGCTAGAAGTGTTACCACAAAATTCTTAGAACTACAACAAAAACAAAAAATTAAGCAAATGATTAATCTTATCTTCCTTTCCAGTGAGGAATAAAGTTGGGTACAAAACTGTTATCAAGTGCCTATTTAATGCTACACATGGTTGAGATATTAAATTTTCTAATCAAAATAATATCTTAGTATCATTCACTTCATTTTTTAGGATTAACTGAGGAGAGTAGACGTCAAGTAACTTGTCCAAGGTCTGACAGATTAAAAATGATAAAGTCAGGATTAAAGGCAAAGTCCAGCCTGCTTCAACTAAGTGGCCTTGAATAAGCAAAGGCTGAGCAGGAGAGGAAACACAGGCTTGTGAAGCAATTTAAGGATTTTACCAGCAGTTTAAGGCTAGCAAGCTTAGGCTAGGTTGTGCTGTGGTAATAATACCCATCTCTTGGTGGCTTATAGCAACAAAGTCTATTCCTTGCTCACATTATAGGCCAGCTGCAGGTCTGCTGGGACTCTGCTGTGAGTACTCTTCACTCTGGGGTGCAGGCTGAAGGAACTACCAGTATTTTGAACAGTACAAATCTCATCTACAGGTCTCAGGGCAGGAGGAAAAGCCCCTTAAAGCTTTGCTCAGAAGTGGCACATACCACTTTTGCCCTCATTTTTTTGACCAAAGTAAGTCACACGGGGAAGCCGGATGTCAATGGGGCAGGAATGTGTAGTTCCCCTTAGGGGGGAGCAACAAATACTGTAAAGAAGAATACTATCTATCATCATCTGCCCTCTTTTTCTCATAAAACCATTTCCTCCTTTCTGGACCATATATTTACCCTCTCCTCAAAAGAGATAATACAAAATTCATGTTTACTCATGGAATCCTGTGATACTGACTATATTAGGTCTGAATTATATTCATTTTTATCCAGAGGCCTATAAATTAAGTAACAAGTTATTTGCCCTTACTTACTTAGTATATAATGTGATGGAACAAGAGCAGGACATGGAAGAAGAGGAAACACACAGCAATCTCTGGGTCACTGAAATTTTAAGATTCCACTGGGCAGCCACAGTGAGGGGCTCGGACCTGGGGGTGGGCCTCCCAGTTCAGGTCAATATAGACCTGGGGCAAGATTGTTCTGTGGGATAGAGTGACATGTTTTGAAATGGAAAGAAAAGTAAAGGTTTGATTTTTTTTTCCCCTTTAACCTGGACTGGATTGTTAAATAACTGAAAGCAAGTCTTATTCTGGCCTACAGAAAGAAACTAAAACCTCTGTGATGGGCTGAAGATGTTTTAGGGACAGAGAAGGAAAACAAAGCAGAACATTGTTGAAAACAGTGACTAGAGGAACTGCAAAATCATTGCTAGTTCCTACCTCACTGACTTCAGACTTCCTATGAAATCAGAATTGGCAGACAGAATCCGGGGGGGGGATGACTCCAAGATGACTACATTTTCTATCTTAGATGACTGGGAAAATGATGATTCTGTACATAGACATTGGGAAATATAGAAAACAGATTTCAGAAAGGAGACGCTGGTTTTAACTTTAAGTATTTTAGATTTGCTAAGTGCTCAACATTGAGCTAAATATTATGATCAGGAGAAAATGAAAAAGTAGAACTATAAGAAGCGTGTTCAGACTCAGGAGGATCACAGTGTATTGGTTTAGGTAAGTCTAACCACAAGAAACAAAGGTGAAAATACCATGTTTGGATTTGGTTGTTGAGCTGCTCCTAATTAAAGTGGAGGTTTAGGAAGTTAATTCCCTGTCCTCCTCCTGCATGTTGCAGAGGCTGTGCCCTATCTGTCTCCATGCTACATTTATCACTCCTAAAAATGTCTGTCTGACATCTGACTAGAAAGCCCAAACGTCAGAGTTTCCAAGCACTCCTCTCCCATTGCACAACATACAACCTTCATCGCTGAGGAACATCCTTGGACAGGCCATTCTCAAGGACAAAGCCAAAAAGGGCAGAGCAAGATTGGGAGAAAACTGATGATCTTAAAACCTAAGCTACAAAAAAGTCTGGATGGATATAGGTCTGACCAAATCACATGTCGTGATAAGCATCCTTAGACCACTACTGTAAGACTCTATTCATCCTCATTGGAATAGGTTACGTTTTTAAATTTCTCCTCCAAAGGTAGGCCAAAACTCAATGATATTATCTATTTTATACCACAACCATAATTATTTTCCAAAAATATGTTATTTATGTTAATATGTAATTGGTTTATTCTTGTTTAATAAAAGTATTTAAATATTTTATTAATATATCAATTTATATAATATTAATATCTACATAATATTATTTTAGAATATAATGAGTACTTTATATGTCTCTGCTTTGATTTCTAAAACAGTTAACAATAGCCATAGTACATATTTTATTTCACTTTATTTTTTTCAGTTTCACTGAGGTGTAATTGATAAAATTATAAGATATTTAAAGTGTGCATCATGATGATTTGATATACATACATATTGTGAAAGGATTACATCCATCTAGGTAATTAACACATCCATCACTTCACATACATTTCTCTCTATCTCTCTTTTTTTTGGTGAAAACATTCAAGTTCTACCTTCTCAGTGTATTTCAACTATAGTGCTACCCACTGTAGTCACCCTGCTATACATTACATCTTCAGACATTACCCACCTTACGGCTGGAAGTTTGCTCCCTTTTACCAATCTCTCTCTGTTTCCTCTGCCCTTTAGCCCCTGAACACCTCATTTCTGCATTCTGTTTCTACATGGAATGTGACTTTTTAGTTAGATTCTAAATATAACTTATTTTATGCAGTATTTATCTTTCTCTGTCTGACTTAAGAGTATTTCACTTAGCATAATATCCTCAAGGTCCATCCTTGTTTCAAATAGCGGGATGTCCTTCTTTCTCATGGTTGATAATATTGTCATATATGTGTGTGTATATCATATGTATTCATATATATCACAAATTCTTTATCCATTCATTCATTAATGGACACAGGTAGTTCCATGTCTTGCCTATCATGAGTAAGGATGCAGCCAGAGTGTGATAGCTCTTCAATATCCTGTATTTGTTTCTTTTTGATTTATACCCAGAAGTGGGACTGCTGGATATTATGGTAGTTCTATTTTTTATTTTTATTTTTTGAAGAAACACCATACTGTTTTCCATAGTGGTTACACCAATTTATATTCCCACCAGCAGTGCACATTCCCCTTTTCTCCACATCCTTGCCAGCTCTTGTTATTTCTTATCTTTTTGATGACAGCCATTCCAACAGGCATGACATGATGTTGAACACCTTTTTTATTCCTGTTGGCCATCTGTATGTCTTCTCTGGAAAAATGCCTATTCAGCTCCTCTGTACATTTTAATTCAGATTGTTTGGGGTTTTTTGCTATTAAGTTATATGAGTTCTCTATAGATTTTGGATATTAACCCTTATCAGATATGTGATTTGCAAATATTTTCTCCTATTCCACAGGTTTTTGTTGTAGTTGTTATTGTTGTCCTTTACTGTGCAGAAGCTTTCTATTTTGATATAGTCCCACTTCTTTACTTTGGCTTCTGTTATCTTTTCTTTTAGTGTCAAATTAAAAACTCATTGCCAATACACAGGACAGAGTCTACCTCCTATGTGTTCTTCTAGGAGTTTTACAATTTCAGATTTTAAAGTTAAACCTTTAATCCATTTTGAGTTGATTTTTGTGTATGACATAAGATAAGAGCCCAGTTCCATTCTTTTACATGTGACTGCCAGTTTTCCCAAGTATAACCCATATCTTTAAATCTTGCTAGGATCCTCAATAATTTTCAGAATATAAATGAATCCTGAAACCAAAAAGCTGGAGAACATATGAGTTATATCATTCATTCCACCTATACAACATACAAATCAAGTACTGCAGCCACTGCCTATACTTTATCCCACAACTACAATGATTATCATTAATTTCGTCTCAGCCAGGAGCTATTGCTTGTGTTTGAGAATGACAGGAGAGCCCACTGGAATCAAAGCATCCTGAGTGCAGGAACTGTCATTTTCATCCCTGTAGCTCTGGTACCTATCTTGGAGCCTTGAACATGGAAGTTGCTTAATTTAAAAATAGTATACAAATCTACATATTCGACAGCTTGATTTGTTGACATAAAATGGATTTCTTGGTTTGCTTGATGTTCAAAGAAGAAATTTGAAATGATATTAAGGGCGCTAAAATGATAAAGTGCTGAAGTGACCTGAACAGACACCAAATAACATTATATTTTAAAATATAACAACCATAAAACAGTAGCAGCTAGCCTTATTACTATGTTTCATGTATCAAACACTGAGCTAAGCACTTTGCATTCATTATGTCATTGATTCTTGAATTCAGGAATTACATGTTATTAGTCTAATTTAACAGTCAAAGATACTGATAGTGCAGAGGGTTAACCACACAGCTTGCCTAAAGTCACACAGTAGTGAAGGACAAAGCTTGGTTTCTTTCTCCACCAAAATATACTCTAGTCCTGGCTGGTGTGGCTTAATGGATTGAGTTCTGGCCTGCAAACTAAAAGGTTTGCTGGTTTGATTCCCTGTCAGGACACATGCCTGAGTCGCAAGCCTGCTCCCCAGTTCAGGATGTACAAGAGGCAACAGATCCATGTTTCTCTTCCACATCACTAATGTTTTTTTTTCTCTCTCTCTTTCTCCCTCTCTTCTTCTCTCTCTAAAAATAAATAAATAAAATCTTAAAAAAATACTCACCCTCCCACCACCCAAAAAATAATAAGAATTGTTTAAAACCTTTATGTTCATTAGGTAATTAACAGCAAGAAGAGAGTCTTAGGTAATATCCCTATTTAGAAACATGGAAACTGAGGTACAGGAGAGTCCTGAAAATTACTTCAGGACTCTCACATCTCAGAATTCCCACATTAAGTGCGGAGGCATCTCCTGCTCGGACATGAAGCCATTGTTCCCCAGGAAATTTGTAAATTCAACAGGCATTTCAATTGAACCAATACTTATGAAGTGTGTGTTTCAGTGGCAGCCCCACTGTCTGAGATGGGGATAGACTGTCCTTCAAGGACTGAAATCTTCTCAGTACAATTAATAGATATTTTGAGTACCACTTGTTGATGAATGGGCTATACATATTAGATAAAGAGAAAAGCTAGTTGTGTATAGGATAGGAAGTGAACAAGAAGTGATTTATGGTAGAGAAAGGGGAGAAATGTGAGAAATAGAAGCAACAAAGACTGACTGCTTCTGTAAATGATTCCTGTCTATAGGGATTCCCTGAGGTATGAAGCAAAGCAAACAAAAGATCAAGACGTTGGTTTTGTGTTTTAGGTTTTTGACTTATTTTACCTGTGTGGCCTAGGGTAAGCCACAGTATTCCTGAATCTGTCTTCTATCAATAAAATGAGGAAATTGGGCTAGATTGATAATTTCTCATTTTCTCCCCATATCACTCCCGGTCTCACTACCAAGAAGTAAAATTCTCAATACATCCTCCTTCCAGAAATAACATGTAATGTATATATAAGCTATACACTTAATAGATATTGAAGATCTTTCTCTAACAATACATGGAGATTTATTTTTCCTTTAAAAATAGCTAGTTAGTATTCCATTATATGAAGGAAATATAATTTATTTAGACAGACCCTTATTGAAAGACATTTAGGTTGTTTCTAACTTTTTGTTATTACAAACATTGTCATGGTTAACTTCCTATAGCTATTTAAATCTTCAGTGTTTGGCGGAGAATACATCATTCTCTCTGGAACTCCAGAAGCATGTTCCTGAAGCCCCAGTGTTCCAGGAAGCACTGTTTGAAAACCACCAAATAAGATCATCTTAAATTTCCTTTTCTCTCTATTAAATGAAACTCTTTTAACCTTTAGTGTTTGTTTCTCTCACTCATTATTCTGCAATACCACCTAATAGCTTCTAGTGAATCGATGAGACTTGTCTCTCAAACCAGAATATAATCAGTTTGAGGCTACTGACTGTTCAGCATTCATTTGCAGTCCTCAACAGCCCAGTGTAATGCTGAGTGAGCATAAGAAGTGCTCAACAAATGTATAGGTTGAGTGGTATTAGAAGAGAATTGAGTTGGTAAAAAATACTTAGCCCAGTTGATTGTAGTTGTTTAAATAAAGTGTGAGTACATAATAGTTAGCTCTGATTTTAGTACAGATTGCTTCAGTGGGTTAGATACAGTTTAACTGTCACTCAGACCAGGGTGTATAGGTGCAATGGATAATCCTTCCATTCACGCTTTGCATTTTTAGGATCGCCACCCATGCTCAACTCTGGAGGAACCTTTCATGTTGCATTCTATGCAAATGGAGTCTCCTAGAGCTGTGCTCCAGTTAGCTAAATTCACATAGAATACAACCTGACTTGTGCCCCCTACAGTTGAACAGGGCATTGGTGAAATACATATGTATTACCATCACCTCTATTCTTGGGAACTTTGTTTCATCCCTTATTGTGTTACCTAAATCTATAGTCATTCCCATTCTACTTACACTTTCCATACAAGCACACTGTCTATTTTATCATCATAAGAGAACTCCTATCTCTTTCATAGGTGAAGCTTTTCGAAAGAATAGTCTACATTCCTATACTTAACTTTGCAACCAATCCACTTGGTGATTTTCAGTCATTATCTTTACTCTCTGTGGCAGAGCCACTATTCACTATGTCACCCTTTAAAAAACTCTCTCCTTCTTTCCTTTTTGTGATGGAATCTTTCTCTGTTTGTTCCCCCCACTTCCAGCTATCAGTTTATCTCTTAGGCTTCTTCAGGAGCTCTTCTCTCTCTACTCAGCCCTTATGTCTTCTCTCCTAAGACTCTGTCATCTGGCTCTGTTATTCTTAGTCTAGTCTCTTTCTGATCCATTGGCCTTGACTTTCCATTCTTTCTCACCCATAACATTCAGTCCAAGTCATCCTTGACTTTCCATTCTTCCTCATCCATAACATTCCATCAGTCACCAAGCTTAGTCAGTTCTTACATGTATTCAAATCTGTTTATGTCTTCTTATCCCCACAGTCACCTCTAGGCAAACCACCACCTTCCTAAATTATTGCACCAGTCTCCTAAGTGGACTCCTTGACTCTGGTTTAGTCCTTTATAATGCACTGTGCTTTTGGTCAACTTTCTAAAACATATACCTGCTCAGATAATTAGATGTCTAACATTTTCAATAGTCTCCTATACCATTCAGGATCAAGCCCAAGTACCTTTTCTTAGCACTGTTGAAAAACAAAATTCAACTGAGTAAATCTGAAGATCTAATTGGCTTTATTTAAGTGATTCATGAATCAGGTAGCATCCCATCTAGCAACTAGAAGGGCACTCCAGGGACTGTCCAAAATAAAAGTTTTTTTATAGGAAAAAGGGTGGGGCTAGTGAACTTAACAAAAGAAAAGAGAGGATTATTTTAAGAACAAGATATCTTCTTCTGAGGGAGAGGACAAGGTATTTTTTTTATTTTTATTGAATTCATTGGAGTGACATTGGTTAATAAAATTATATAGGTTTCAGGTGTACAATTCTATATGATACATCATGTATATATTGTATTGTGTGATTTCCACCAAAATATCCTAGAAGACAATATAGGCAGTAAAATCTGGAACATTTTTCATATATATATTCATGCAGCTTACCTCTTCTTTCTATGGAGGCAGTAGAAATGGAGGGATCATGTGAGAGATTACCTCCTGATGCTTGACCAGAAAATTCAGGACTAATTGATTGAGATTACATTTCTAAGAAAGGTTGGAAAAGCAATTAGGTCAGGTATTAAATCTAGGTTTGGTATTATGGGCATTAGCACAAGTTATGCCACTTTGGGTCTGTGGTTTTCTCATTAACAGTACAATAGCCTTTCTTAATGTTGTCCTGTTTATCTCCCAGCTTTATCTTCCAGCATTCTTCCATTTCATCCTCCCTATGTTTACACAGTCAATTCCTTCTTTGAATACCTGTTCTCATCTTCTACTTTTACCTATCTTTACTTCCTTTTTTGTAACACCAACTTTCATCATTCTTATATTTCTACCTCAAGCATCATCTCCTCCAGGAAGGCATTCAAAGCATCAATTCTTATTTGACCTTCTCCCTCAGTTTGTGCTCAAACAGTTCTTGAATATAACTTTCTCTTCACATTGCCAAAAGGTGGTGCAATCATTGACTGATCTCTGTCCTCACACTGAATGGTAAACTTCTTAATGGCTTTTTCTACTGTATATTTCCAATACTTACAACAAAGAACACATATTATTAGATGAATGATAAATAAACTGTACTTGATAGGGTTATTTTGAAGAAGAGTGACTATTTTCATTAAATTTGAAACATTTTCATTAAATGTTTCCAAATTTTGAAAATTTAATACATAAACTGTAATACTTTTTCGTACTTATAGAACAACAATGTTAGAGAGTATGCAAAGAAAAGGGAGCCCTGACACCCTGTTGGTGGGAATGTAAATTAATATAGCTACTATGGAAAACAATGTAGTGATTCCTCAAAAAATTAAGAGTAGAACTACCATATAATCCAGCTATTCTACTTCTGTATCTTTATTTGAAGAATACAAAAACACTAATTTGAAAATACATATGGACACCTATATTCATTGGAGCATTATAACAGCCAAGATATGGAAACAATCTAAATGTCCATCAATGGATGAATAAGAGAAGATGTGAAAATATATACAGTGGAATACTATTAAGCCATATAAAGGTAATATACTGCCATTTGTAATAGCAGGGATGGACCTGAAAGGTATTATGTGAAGTGAAATAAGTCAGGCTGGAAAAGACAAATACCATATGATTTCACTCTGTGGAATATAAAAAAAAAAACAAATGAATAAACATAAACAAAAACCAACTCATAGAGGCAGACAACAGATTAGTGGTTACCAGAGGGAAGGTAATACATGTAGGGAAGGCAAATGGGTAAAGGGGATCAATTGTATGATGATGGATGGAAACTAGGCTTGGTGGTAAGCACTACATAGTGTACACAGATGATGAATTACGATGTTGCACACCTAAAATTATATAATGCTATAAACCAATATTATCTCAATATTTTTTAAAACTGGGTAGTTATAATTAATTAAAATATTAGTACTTTAATGCAAGTGAAAATTAATTGTTAATGCATCTTTCCTTTAGTTAACCTATCTCCATCACATTATTAGAACATGGTCAATAAACTATTTTACTCTATAAAAAAATGAAGGTGATGTCTATATTTGTTGATACTCTGTAACATTGCTAAATAAAAGTCAATAAAAAGTGATTAAGAGAAACTTAGGGGCAAAATATATAACACCTTATTCTTTTTTTATTTTTCACAATTAAGATTTTTTATTTGCCACCATTTAATGTCTGTATTTTAAACAGATTCTTGGACTGGGTCTCATATCCATCAGCTCATTCAACTTTAGCACCTGTCTCATCCTCAGTAGCTTTCCCAAAACCTCTACCTTCACCAGGAAGATCCATGAGTTTCCCCAATTCATACCTAGGTTTCTTCAGCAGTTTGACTTTTCTAGGAAAGGCATCATGGAACAGATAAATGGATCAGCAAGTCTTTTCTATGTCTTTTCCAATGTTATCTGGAATCAATTTATTGACCTTCTTTCAAGTCATTTGTCTGCACCTCTCAGGTCATGATTTCCATCATCTTCTTCCGAATTTGATGGACCTGTTGATGCTGAGCATGAGAGGTTCTACAAATCTGACTGTTGCATTTTTTTTAGTAAAACCAACACAATACAAAAAGTAAATAACCATTGGTAGTCTTCACATTAACATGAGTTTCAATCTTGTCTGTCATTTTTGACCACCAAGCACATTTTGTCATGGGTAAGGTCCATGCCATGGAAATTAGTCAGGCAGTTTTTGCTCTGAATATCCCTAGTAATTAACTTGAATTTTCTAAATGCCACTTCATCATTCTGCAGATCGGCTAGGCTCACTTCAAAAACACAACCCTTGAGACCATCATATACAATTTTGGTTCCTTGGGTTCTGGTGACTAGTGTTTTCCATTATGTCTATTATTGAATATAACTGGTCCTTTTACATCATACCAGTCTTCTTAGAAAATGGATCAACCACTGTCTCCTTGGCTGCCCTTTTGACACCTTTTGTAAGTTACTTGTTCTTGCCCACATCCATGGTGCTGCTCAGAGAGCCAAACAAAGGGCAGAAGAGCAACTCATGCAACAATTCAGGTGTCTATAACAACTTATTCTAAAATAAAATGAGACCATTTTCTTTCTTAGCATTTATTCTGGTCACCATATAGATCTTTTCATTCTTGTTCTTCTGTTTTCATTTTTCTCCCTTGAACTCCTCATCTCTATCATCTTCTCATGAATGCTCTTATTTTATCTCCCACACCACCATTTTCCTCTAGATTTTCTAAGTCTAACTCCTCCCCCAGCCAGGTTTCCCAGGCTTTACATGGCCCCCTTGACCCCTCCTTCCTCTCCCAGGACTGTATTTCCCCTGCCTCTCATTTGCCTCCCAGCAACCTAAGCAGAACAATACTGGAAGTGGAATTGGCACTCCGACAAGGGAGAGAGCCGTTGGAAAGAAAACTTTACTCATCAAGAAGGAGGCAAGTATCTTAAAAATATCTGTGGGAAGGTGTTTGCTAAATCATCTGCTTCTTCAGATGTGGAACTTTCAACAATAATGGTTTCCACTTTGGTGAAGGTGGGCAAGAAGAGCATTCTTGGGCTGGATGAATGAGCAGATATGAAGAATTATAGACCTCAATAACTTAGCCTTGAATAAAATTCAAGATTTCCCCCCTTTATTCATGTTCTTTCTTTCCTTCTGAAAGCCCTGTTGCAGGAATTCAAAGGGCTGAGTTCTGCCATCAGCTGTGAGTCATGACTCCCACTGAAGCCAAGGAGCTCATATGTATGTATTCAGAGGAAGTATTGGGCCTTGGGGACTCAGATTAAATAACAACAGCCCAGTCGTTTGTTTGTATATTTGCTTAAACCTTTATAAAAGAAGCAAGAGGCCTGCTGTACCTGAATGTCTTTTTATAATCATTTTAAAAATACACAGTAGAATTTAAATTCCCACAGTAGATCTCTTGCATTATGGCACAAATAATAACATTCTATCTTACCCCATGCCCCAGGTCCAGGAGGGAGTCAGAGGAAAAGAGGCAGGAATGAATTTCTAACGTGCCAGCCTTTCACTGAGAAAGTTCTGTTTGTATCCCCAGGGAACTCAGCGCCAGGGACTGAAATCAGTGTTCCCTGTAAACGGCATGAAATACCTAAACAGCTTTTATTTTTCAGAGCTAGATGGTTGAAGGTAACAAGGGCCACTCCACTGTCTTTGGGAAAAACAAAAGTATACAAGTTAGAATTCCACCCCTGAACTTCCCTCTCGTAGCCTCCCCTCCTAGTTCATAAACCCCTTTCTCCTCCTCTCATGGGTTCTCCTCCCACAAACAAATCAAAAACATATCCAGTATAAGTTCTCTTTGCCATCCCTCTCTCAGAGGGTTTTTTTTCTAAGTACAGACACAGTGTACTTTATTTAGTCAAGACAACAACTATATCACATATTTTTTTAAAAAACAGGATTTTCTAACTTCTAAAATGTTAAAAACTTTATACTCTGACATTCCTGTTATAATGCATTTTTTTACATTTTAAAAAGCCTTTCACTTACATTTTTTTGGTTTAAAGATGTTATACACCAACCATTATAAAACAGTAAAAAACAGAGATAAATAAATAAAGCAAAAAGTGAAAGATTGTCCAGTTAAAATTTCCAGAGGCAACCACTGTTAACAGTTCCCATCAAATTTATATTTAAATTCTTAAATGCAAAATGGAATACTGAGGGAACTGGCCAGATAGTATATACTGTTGTCTCTCTTCCAGACCTTTCTGAGTTCCCCATTCCCCAGAGAGGTTTCTAGGGGCAGACGGGAGTGTCTAGACACCTCTGGCTTTTTCTAATTTCAGCCCTGGAATGTGGCACCTTCTCTGCCCAAGTACAGACCTACCTGCTGGCAAATTCCTTCCCTGCAGCTTGTCCTTGTCCTTCATTTTACTGCCTGAACATAAGTGAAACTATCTTCCCATGCTTCTAAACTATTGTAAACTAAGGTCAACTCCAACTATTCCAAGATGCCCAAATGCCAGGATTCAGAGTTTATTCTCACTGCACCCACCATCTAGCCTTTTTTTTTATTGGCCTGAAACTTGAGCCTTGGGCTCATATGGCAAAATTAGGCCTGTTTGTTTTTGTGTATAAACAAGATTAAACTAAACTGATACTAAACAAACAAACAAATAAATAAAACTTTGTAACATGGACATTGCTAGATGACTAAGGAAAAAACAAAACTTACTAGGATTATGTAATAGTACTATTAATGATATCATCTATGGGAAATAGTTATTTTTTATATCTAAATCCTAAGGTATACAATACTGATTAATTGTATCATTCAATGTTTTATCATTCATTCACCTAACAAGGAAGTAATAAACACATGTTTATTGCCCTAATGAATTTTAATTTTGTGCTAAATATTATGTTATTACACACATATTAGATATTGTTTTATGTTAACACCCCCCTTCTAAAACTTCATCTCTATTCTTTAGAATGATTACTGCTTCAAACTTTCCAACCTAAGGGCCAGCATGAACCGCCATATTTAATGTGACCCCACACACTTGACTGTTATTGGTGGGTCCAGTAATTAGCACTAGACCCCATCTAAGCCAGAAAGATTCCATTGGTAGGAATCTTTGAATGAGAACTGACAGCCAGTCTATTGTTGTCCTGAAAAGGAAGCTGTGGGAATGGGATCTGAAACCCAGGAGCTACTGGCTACCTTGTTTCCCATACATGGAACTAAAGTTCTCAACTCTGGCTGCACAGTAGGATCCCCTCTGGAATCTAAGAAAAATGCTTTGGTCCCAATCCCCAGAAACTTTAATTGACTTGGCCAGGGCTGGGACCCAGGTGTCAATATCTCTTTAAAACTCCCCTGGGGTGGGGGTTAGAATGTGCAGCTAGTGATAAGAACCACTGAACTGGAAAAAAGTTTACAGTGAGGAGGAACAGAGTCATGAGCAGCAGTGGTGGCCAGAAGAAACACACAGACACACACTGGCGGCAAGCAAACCCCTGTTTGGGGTGTTCCACAGACTGAATCGCTTCCTAGATTTTCTTTCTCATTATTCTGTTGACAAATTCTTTTTTCAATTACCTGAGATATTCCAGCGTCTTTCCAATAAATCCTCCTTTTATCCTAAGCTACTTTAAGTTGCATCTGTGTGATTTACAAACAAGGAAGTCCAAACTAGATTTCTGTTTTTGTGCTCTAGCTTAATAGATTTTTACACTTGTATAATAGTTTCTCTCCATTCTGTTCTTGTTCACTAATATACTACGCAGTAATGCCCACAATATTCCAGGTTCTGTGCTACTTACCAGGAATACTAAAACGAAGAGACTATAGAGTCCCTTTATTAGAGCAGCTTCCACTCCATTGAGATAAATGGCATGGAGAAAGAGCAATAAATGTTATAAAGAAGTATTGACTAGTTACCTTGAGAGCACTGAGGAAAACTCTAGTGTGGTGAAATTGTGGAAGCCTTCACAGAGCAGGTGGCCCTGGTGTTGCCTCTGGAGGTGTGTACTAGTGTCACTTGGTAGACAATTAAGTGTCGACATGAGGAATTCCATAGCCAAAGGCTCAGAGTTATAAGAGACTAAGGCATATTGGGGGTATTAAAGTATTTTTGTTATGGCTGGGGCTGAAAGTTCATGCTGGGGATTGGAGGAGGCCAGGGAAGGGGATAGAGCATGGACAAAATAGCACTGCATTTTGTCCTGTGGCTACTGCAGAAACTTTGAAATGGTTTAGAGAGGGCAGTGCTATAAACAGATTTGCTTCAAAAAAAGATCTCTCTGGGTAAGTGATTGTGCAGAGACCAGATTAACAGGAAGGAATCAAGTGAGGAGGACATTGCAACTGTCCAGGAGAGAAATGACGAGATCCTGACCTAAGATGTTGATAATGGGAACCTAGAGAAAAAAATTTTAGAAGGTAGATTTCCCTGGCTAGGAAACCAGTTGAGATCTATTAAAGACAGTGTATATATGTGGGCGGTAATGAGAAAGAAAGATGAGTTTAGTCTTAATGAGAAGTAAGCCTAAATGAGGCTTACATATAAGGAACATGGGGGTATATAGGTAGAAGAAAAACTGCTTGCAAAGGGAAAGGAGAATAAGGTACACAGCTAGAAAAGCATGGTGTTATGGAAATTAATGATGTCTCTAATGACTTCTGTACTGGGTTTAAACAGAATGTAATTATCCACCAACTAAGGTTTCTTTTTTTCCCCCTAAGATCTATCTTGTTTTCACTCTGAGGCTAATCAGGGGTCTGATTATAGCACCAAAAGCCACTGTCTTTCTCTGAGTCTCCTCCCATATCCCAGCCCGGAGAAGACCAGCTTTATCCCCAGTCTGGTAGTCTGGCAGACCAGGAAATTGGAGCTAGATGGAGAGTGGGCAAAGTAAGCAACTAGATGCCTGGTGTTAACCGGCTTAGCTCTGATGACAGTGGGACAAAATCCAGGCCAGCTCTGGCCTTGTTGGCAGGTAAACCGGAAGTAAGGCTTCTCTAAGAAGGTCTGAGGGACTCTGATAGGGAACAATTGAAGGGAGTGAAGGTAACTGTAGTTGAAACTTTTTTTTATGCAATTACAATGTGGGAACTTTATATTCATAAAGTAAGATTTCTTTCTTTATTATTTTCTTTGTTTTCTCTATGCCCTTTACTTTAGCAAAGGGTTCTTATTTAGATTTTAACTCGTAATCAAATCTCCTACTATATAGTCTGCATATATAAAATTTCATATTCATATACATATGATTATGACTATCACGAACCAGAGGTAGGGACACTATAAAGTGTCATAGGTATGGGGGTGACATAGGCAGTAGGATCAGGGGGAGTCTGGTGAGGGAGTTTTTTCTCCTCCAAATAGATTTCTGCCATAGCTCCTTATTATATTCAGTGTAAAATTGAAACCCTTTTACCCAGACCATAAGGCCTACATGCCCTTCCTCCACCTCATATTATACCCTTTCCCTCCCTGACTAGTTTCCAGTTACTCTGACCTTTCTTTCTTTTTTTCCCCACCCCATTGAGCAAACTAAGTGATGGTGTCCAGTATAGACAATTTCAATAATATACATATTTAAAAATTAATGGCATACTGGATTTAAGTCAGGGCTTGAAATATGAGATAAGATAGAAAGTAATTTCTTAAGAATAATGAAGAACAGACTTCCGGCCAAGATGGAGGCATAGGTAGACACACCGTGTCTACAACCAAGATAGGGACAACAATAATATAGAAACAAAATAACAACCAGAACTGACAGAAAATTGAAGTGTATGAAAGTCGGACACCCAAGGAGTTAAAATTAGACAAGTTCATCCAGACTGGTAGGAGGGGCAGAGTCGGACCTGGCGAGGGACGTGGAGCGGAGAGCAGACCAACCCGGGAGGAGCACAGGACTGCAGCAGGCAGACCCTAGGTGCACAAGCGGCGGTGGCTGGCGGGCCCGGCCAGGGGGTTGGTGACCGGCAGACGCAGCGAGGCGGCCATTGTGAAGCAGGGCACTTTGCCCAACACAGGGTCCTAGTGCCGGGAAATAGAGCTTTGGGGCACTGACTGAAAAGGAAGGTCCCGCGGGGTGCACAGGCCAACCCACATGGGAATTGGCACCAGAGGGGCCCAGTTGGCTTGCAGAAAGCAGCGGGCGCGGGAGGGGGGGGTGGTCTGGGTGAGCCGAGCAAGCACCATTATTCCTTCTCAGACCCCACCCCCACATACAGCATCACAACCCTGCAACTGGGGTGCCCCGCCCTGGTGAACTCCTAAGTCCCCACCCCTCACTACAGGTGCTCAACAAGACCAAAAAAAAAAAAACAGCAAAGAGATGGCTCA
>CM052541.1:69257846-69331671 GCA_028533065.1 Trachops cirrhosus
TCCTCCTCCTCCTCCTCCTCCTCCTCCTCTTCTTTTTTAATCAATATCTGACTTTTCTTGAGAAACCATCTCTATCTCATTATGTTTGGTTTTGGTGGGACTACTAGTTTTAAAGGATCCTGACTTCACCAACAAGTAAGCACATGCCATAGGCTAATGTTGTGAGCAGAGTGATATAAAGTTGGAAAATACATAGAGCTGATTCATGTCTGTGCTCTGAAAGTATTACAAGATTCTGCTCCACTGAACTCTCTTCCTCCAGAGTGTCAGATTCCTGTTCTTTTTAAAAATTTTCCTCTAGTTATTTACTTTTTAATTTTTACATATTTGTTTATTTACTTTGTTTGGCCAAAGTTGGTTTTCTGTATTTGCAAACTAAGGATTCCAGGAAAAACATCTTGGACATTACTTATCGATTACTCAACACCATCATAGCTAGATTATAGATTTGTTTTATTTTTTTTAAGTAAACCAGTGTCTTTTTTCACTCTATAAAGCTTTGGAATTTGAGCAATATTTAAATTTAATTTTCATGTACCATGCCAATTGCAGTGCAGAATGAGAAATGGTGCAAGATTCTGAATAATATACCATACCAGAGAAAGGCATAGGCAGGGTCCCAGGGATATGCTAAAAATAATCTAAGTGTAGGATTTCTTTTGATAATTGAGGGGATGCCTATAAAGGAGAAAGGGGTAAAGTAAAGATAACAATCAACCAAGAAAATGATCATTACTAACCCACGATGACTTAAGAGATGTGAGAAGAGATAATTTAAACAAACTTAGGTTTTGTTATTGCATTTTGATTACATAAAATATTCTTTTTGTTTTTTTTCGATGTGTACTATTGTATTTAGGATGAAATAGCATGACATAAGGATTCTCTTTGAAAATGCACCAGCAGGATTTCTGGTCAAGTTGGTGGCATAGGTAAACATGGCTCACCTCCTTACACAGCCTCATCAAAGTTACAAGTAAAATATAGAACAACCATCACTCAGAACCATCAGAAATCAAGTTGAATGGAAGTCTGACAACTACAGAATTAAAGAAACCACACCCATCCAGACTGGTAGGAGAGGCAGAAATGCTGAATGGGCTGGTCCTACATCCACATGTGGTGGAGGTATATCTTGTGAGCGTAGAGTCCCAGCCTCACACAAGGCCCCTCAGCTCAGGATTCTAGAGCCAGGAAGATAAATCCCCATAACTTCTGGCTGCAAAAACCAGTGGGCATTGAGTTAGTGGAAGAAACTTGTGGAGTTCCAAGAAGTTCTCCATAAAGAATCCATAAATAGACTTACTCAGACTCACTCCCTCTGAGCTCCAGCACCAGGGGAGCAGCTTGAAAGGCACCGGTGGCATTACAGGGAGGAACTGAAGCATCTGGCATCAAGGTGGGAGCTGGGGGACAGTTTTCTCTGAGACAGAAAGATGGGAAGAGGCCATTGTTCCTTTGCTGAGCCCTCCCTCCACAGAGCCACAGAGCTGGCAGGTTGGTGCCATATCTGAGACTCCATTAACCTAGCTTATACTGCTTGCACTGCCCTGGAGATCCCCTGAGACTTGTTGTACACAACTAACAGGCCCACCAAAACTGTTAACCCTGACTTTTCCATATGAATGGCTGGTCTTGGCTCATGATGCACAACTTCCTAAATCCTATCAAACAAGCAATGGCATGCTTCAATGAGCCCCCGTACCTCTTGCTAACAGATACAGGCCCAGCACTAGCAGCAGCTAGCTTAGATTCACCATTTGGCTTCGCCTGGGAATCTCCAAGCCTAGCAAAAGAAGCAACCATTTCAGATTGCTTTATAGTTCATGAAGGGTGGCCCCAGGCAGGACACAGGTGGGGGCTGATATTGGCCTACACTACCCAGGAAACCCCAGAGCCTGCGCACCCATTGGACAACTACAGACCATGGTGCAGCACCACCACCCTGCCCCTGCATAGCTGATCAGGCCATGGAAGGCAGAGGTTGGTGGTTAGTGGGTCACCTTGCAGGTGACTGGCTTGTGTAAATTCCTACCATTGACCTGCCAACAGCAATCAAGGCTCAACTACAAGGAGATGGTGTACACACGCCACAAAAGGGAACTCCTCAAGTACCCAGCTTGGGTGATAGGGGAGGCTGTGCCACTGGATACTATAGAACACCTACCACATTAGACCACACTACCAAGACAGGGAGTCACAGCACCTCTACCTAATACATAGAAACAAACAGAGAGAGGCTGCCATAATGAGGAGACAAAGAAACACGGCCCAAATGAAAGAACAGATCAAAACTTCAGAAAAATAACTGAACAAAATGGAGATAAGCAATCTATCAGATGCAGAGTTCAAAACACTGGTTATAAGGATGGAGTGATGACCTCAACAGCATAAAAAAGATCCAGTTAGAAACAAAGGATACACCAATTAAAATACAGAATAATTTACAGGGAAACAACAGTAGAGTTGATGAAGCTGAGATTCAAATCAATGATTTGGAATATAAGGAAGCAAAAACAACTAACCAGAACATAAAAAAAAAAAAAAAGAATCCAACAAAATGAGGATAGGGTGAGCTGTCTCTGGGACAACTTCAAGCACTCCAACAATCACATCATGAGGTGGTAGAAGGAGAAGAGAAAGAGCAAGAAGTTGGAAATCTATTTGAAAATTAATAAAAGAAAACTTCCCTAAGTTAGTGAAGGAAATAGACATTCAAGTCCAGGAAGCACAGAGTCCCAAGCAAGATGGAAGCATAGAGGCCCACCCCAAGAAATATCACAATTAAAATGTTAAAGCTTAAAGGTAAAAAGAGAATCTTAAAAACAGAAAAAGAAAAGAAGCTAGTTACCTACAGCGGAGTTCCTGTAAGGCTGTCAGCTAGTTTCCCAAAAGAAACTTTGCAGGCTAGAAGGGATTGGCAAGAAACATTCAAAGTCATGAAAAGCAGGGACCTACAGCCAAGATCACTCTACCCAGCAAAGATGCATTTAAAATTGAAGGGCAGATAAAGAGCTTCCCAGACAAGAAACAAACTAAAGGAGTTCATCATCTCCAAACCATTATTATATAAAATGTAAAGGGACTTGTTTACGAAAAAGAAGATCAAAATTATGAACAATAAAATGGTAATAAATACATGTCTATCAACAATTGAATGTAAAAAACAAACTAAGCAAACAAGAAGAACAGAGACAGAATCATGGATGTGGAGAGAGTTTGGATGGTTGCCTGAGGGGAAGGGAGTGTGGGAGAATGGGTGAAGAGATGAGGGAATTAAGTACAAATATGTAGTTATAGAATTTCCATGGGATGTAAAGTACAGTATAGAAAATGAAGTAGCAGAAGAACTTACACTCATGACCCCAATGGTGTGGGGATGCCTTGAGGGAGTAGGGGTTGCTGGGTAGAAGGGAGCAGAGGGCGACAAATTGGGACAATTGTAGTAGCATAATCAATAAAATATAATTTAAAAAGATACAACAGCAGACCCTGGCCAGGTAGTACATTTGGTTAGAGGATTGTCCCAACACACCAAGTCTGCAGGTTTGATCTCCTGTCAGGGCACATAAAAGAAGCAACCAATAAATGTACCACTAAGTGGAATAACAAATTAAAGTTTCCCTCTCTTGCTCCCTTTCTCTGTCTAAAAAATTAATAAATAAAATAATAAAAAATACACTAGCAATAAAAATAGCATCAAAGAAATTATGAAATCTAAAACAAGGATAGTAAACATGTTGATGAATTCCTGAGGGCTCCCTTATAATAGTAACATTCTCTCTACTTTTGTGCATGGTTGGGAACATCTAAAATAAAAGAGGGTTACGAATGTTGAGTGAAACACCTTTAAGAAGTTAACTCTTCTGTGTTTGTATATTCTTACACTGACATTTAGATCCTTTCATCATTTTTGAAAGCCCCTTGGAAATTGTGTCTTTTGGTACTGAACTTCATCCCATCATGATTTATAAAAGTTTTGCTTAGAATCTCTGACTTCCGGCCAAGATGGAGGTGTAGGTAGATACACTTCGCCTTCTTGCACAACCAAAAGAAGGACAACAAACTTAAAAAGAGAAAATAACTGCCCTGGCTGCTGTGGCTTAGTGGAATGAGCGCTGGCCTGTAAACTGAAAGGTCATTGGTTTGATTTCCAGTCAGGGCACATGCTGGGGTTTCAGGCCAAGTCCCTGGCTGGGGGCGTGCAAGAGGCAACTGATCCATGTATCTCTTGCACATTGATGTTTCTCTTCCTCTCTTTCTCCCTCCCTTCCCCTCTCTCTGAAAATAAATAAACAAATCTTAAAAAATTAAAACAAAAAGAGAAAATAACCAGAACTACCAGAAAACCAAACTCTATGGAAGTCCGACAATCAAGAAGTTAAAAAAGAAACATTCATCCAGACCAGTAGAAGAGGTGGAGACAGGCAGAAAGGGTGGAGAGGACTTGAGTCAAGGTGGTAGCTGGAGGAATGGTGCAGGCAGGCTGGTGGCTGGTAGACTGGGCAGTCCACATTCGCATGCAGATAAACTGTGAGGAACAAATGAGGAGCAAGGCAGACCGCACAACCCAGGGTTCCAGTGCCGGGAAATAAAGCGTCAAAACCTCTGACTGAAAAAACTTGTGGGGATTGCAGCAAGAGGAGAAACTCCCAGCTTCACAGGAGAGTTTGTTGGAGAGACTCACAGGGTCCTAGAATGTACATAAACCCAGCCACCTGGTAATCAGCACCAGAAGGGCACAATTCGCTTGTGAGTAGCAGAGGAAGTGACTAAAACCTGGCCAAGAGCTGAACAATTGGCACTATTCCTTCTCTGACCCCTCCCACACATAAAACATCACAATACAGTGAGATGGGTTACTCCACCCTGGCGAATACCCAAGGCTCTGCCCCTTACTACATACATAACAGGTGCACCAAGACGCCTTACTACATAACAGGTGCACCAAGATAAAAATATTGACCAAATGAAGGAACAGATTAAAGCTCCAGAACATAATATAACTAAGTGGTGAAGAGATACCCATCCTATAAGATGC
The DNA here is from genome assembly GCA_028533065.1 of Trachops cirrhosus. Lineage (NCBI taxonomy): Eukaryota > Metazoa > Chordata > Mammalia > Chiroptera > Phyllostomidae > Trachops > Trachops cirrhosus. The sequence goes on from CM052541.1 coordinate 69,262,888, forward strand.
AGAGTTCAAAACACTGGTAATCAGGATGCTCACAGAAATGGTTGAGTATAGTCACAAAATAGAAGAAAAAGTGAAGGCTATGAAAAGTGAAATAAAGGAAAATGTACAAGGAACCAACAGTGATGGGAAGGAAACCAGGACTCAAATCAATGGTTTGGAGCAGAAGGAAGAAAGAAACATTGAACCAGAACAGAATGAAGAAACAAGAATTCATAAAAACAAGGAGACGCACAAGGACTTTTGGGACAACTTTAAATATTCTAACATCCAAACATAGGGGTACCAGAAGAAGAGGAAGAGCAAGACATTGAAAACTTATTTGATAACATAATGAAGGAGAACTTCCTTAATCTGGCATAGGAAATAGACTTTCAGGAAGTCCAGGAAGCTCAGAGTTCTAAAGAAGTTGGATCCCAGCAAGCACACACCAAGGCACATTATCATTGCATTACCCAAGATTAAAGAGGAGACAATTTCAAAACAGCAAGAGGAAAGGAGAGAGTTACCTACAAAGGACTTCCCATAAGGCTATCGGCTGATATCTCAAAAGAAACCTTACAGGCAAGAAGGGGCTGGAAAGAAGTATTTGAAGTCATGAAAGGCAAGGACCTTCATCCAAGATTACTCAATTCAGCAAAGCTATTATTTATTTATTTATTTAATATACTTTAGAATTTTATTGTTGTTCCAGTACAGTTTTCTGCCTTTTCCCCTCACCCCCTCCACTACCCCAGCCATCCCCACCTCCCTCCACCGTTTCTACCCCCGCCTTATTTTTGTCCATGTGTCCTTTACAGTTGTTCCTGTAAACCCATCACCCTCCCCCCCTCATTATCCCTCTGGTTACTGTCAGTATGTTCTTAATTTCAGTGTTTTTGGTTCTATTTTGCTTGCTTGTTTGTTTTGTTGATTAGGATCCAGTTAAAGGTGAGATCATATGGTATTTGTCCCTCACCACCTGGCTTATTTCACTGGAGAGCATAATGCTCTCCAGCTCCATCCACGTTGTCCCAAAGGATAGGAGCTCCTTTGTTCTTTCTGCTGTGTAGAATTCCATTGTGTAAATGTGCCATAGTTCTTTGATCCATTCATTTACTGATGGGCACTTAGACTGCTTCCAGCACTTGGCTATTGTAAATTGTGCTGCTATGAACATTGGGGTGCATACGTTCTTTTGCATTGGTGTTTCAGGGTTCTTAGGATATATTCCCAGCAGTGGAATTGCCTGGTCAAAAGGCAGTTCCATTTTTAGTTTTCTGAGGAAATTCCATACTGTTTTCCATATTAGCTGCACCAGTCTGCAATTCCACCAACAGTGTACTAGGGTTCCCTTTTCTCCACAGCCTCGCCAATACTTGTTGCTTGTTGCTTTGTTTATGATGGCCATTCTGACTGGTGTGAAGTGGTATCTCATTGTGGTTTTAATTTGCCTCTCTGATGGCTAGCGATACTGAGAATCTTTTCATATGTCTCTGGGTCCTCTGTACGTCCTCCTTGGAGAAGTGTCTGTTCAAGTCCTTTGCCCATTTTTTAATTGGGTTGTTTGTTTTCCTGGAGTGGAGTGGTGTGAGTTCTTTATGTATTTTGGAGATAAAACCCTTGTCTGAGGTACCATTGGCAAATATGTTTTCCCATATAGCTGGTTCTTTTTTCATTTTAATGGTGTTTTCTTTAGCAATGCAGAAGCTTTTTAATTTGATGAGGTCCCATTTATTTATTATCTCCTTTATTGTCCCTTGCTTTAGGGAGCATATACCAGTGAAGATATTGCTGCATGGAATATCTGAAATTTTCCTGCCGATGTTCTCCTGAAGGACTTTTATGGTGTTGTGACTTACATTTAAGTCTTTTATTCACCTCAAATTTATTTTGTGTATGGTGTAAGTTTGTGATCAAGTTTCATTTTTTTTTTTGCATGTAGCTGTCCAGATCTCCCAACACCATTTGTTGAAGAGGCTATTTTTACTCCATTTTATGCTGCTGCCCCCTTTGCCAAATGTTAATTGACCATAGAGTCTTGGGTTTATTGCTGGGCTCTCTATTCTGTTCCAGTGGTCCATGTATCTGTTCTTATGCCAGTACCATTTTGATTACAGTGTCCTTGTAATACAGTTTGATATCTGGTATTGTGATCCCTCCTACTTTGTTCTTCTTTCTCAAAATTGCTGCGGCTATTTGGCATCGTTCATGGTTCCATATACATTTTCGAAGTGTTTGTTCTTTATCTGTGACGTATGCCATTGGTACTTTAATAGATATTGCATTGAATCTATAAATTGCTTTGGGTAGTATGGCCATTTTGATTATGTTAATTCTTCTAATCCATGAACACAGTATATGCTTCCATTTGTTTGTGTCTTTCCTAATTTCTTTCTTCAGTGTTGTGTAATTTTCTGAGTGTAGGTCTTTTACCTCTCAGCTGTTTTATTTTTCTTGTTGCTATATTAAATGGAATTTGTTTCCTGATTTCTGTTTCTGATATTTCATTGTTGGGATACAAAAATGCCTTTGATTTTTGAATATGGCCTTTGTATCCTGCTTGTTTGCCAATTCCACTTATTAGGTTGAGCAGTTTTTGGTGGAGTCTATCGGGTTTTCTATGTACACTATCACGCCATCTACAATCAATTACAATTTTGTTTCCTCTGTTCTAATTTGGATGCCTTTTATTTCCTTTTCTTGTCTGAATCTGTGGCTAGGAGTTGTGATACTGTGTTGAATAGAAGTGGTGAAAGTGGACAACCTTGTCTTGTTCCTAATCTTAGTGGGAAAGTTTTTAGTTTTTGCCCATTATGATGTTGGCTGTAGGTCTCTCATATATGGCCTTTATTAGGTTGAGGAATGCTCCCTCTATTCCCACGTCAGCAAAGCTATCATTCAGAATGGAAGGGCAGATAAAGTGCTTCCCAGGTAAGCTCAAGTTAAAGGAGTTCATCATCACCAAGCCCTTATTACATGAAATGTTAAAGGGGCTTATCTAAGAAAGAGAAGATCAAAAATAAACTCACAACTATCAACAACTGAACCTAAAAAAAAAAAAGAACCAAAAACAAACTAAGCAAACAACTAGAACAGTAAGAAATTCACAGAAATAGAGATCACATGGAAGGTTATCAGCAGGGAAGGGGAGGGGAGAATAGGGAAAAAGGTTCAGGGAATAAATAGCATAAATGGTAGGTAGAAAATACACAGTGGGAGGTTAAGAATAGTAAGGTAAATGAAGAAACCAAAGAACTTGTATGTATGAACTGTAGACATTAACTAAGGTGGGAGAATGATGGTAGGAGAGGGTGTACAGAGCAGAAAGGAATAAAGGGGAGAAAAAAATGGGACAATTGTAATAATGCTATCAGTAAAATATATTTAAAAAAAGTTTTGCCATTTAGTGGTGAGCTGTTGACAATAAATTATTAAGCTACTTATTTAAAATATATCTGCTCTTTTAACATGCACATCTACCCTGATAGAAAACCAAATGGTAAGAACGCATACATAATGAAGAAGGAAAATCCTATGATTCGTTAACTTGATTTTTGTGCTCCTCCTTTTTAACTGCTAAAATAATATGCCAACAAAAGATATTTTACTACATGTCCTTTAGGAAAAAAATTACTTTCCAAATATTCACACCTACTCTAAAGATGTAAAGTTACCAGATTACTTAACACTAATAGTCTTTGCTTTACCCTTGATGTTCAGGTATTTTTAAAAACCCAAAGTTAGTCTGGTAAAGTCCCATTTTATTTTTATTGCTCTTACTTTTTAATAGCAGCCAATCTTGGAGAACAAAGGTCACATAGAACAAAATGAGTCACTACCCAAACTATGAGAATGCTAGTATGAATAATTATTGTACATAAATTAGACCATACTGTTTCAAATATAGCCCATCCCCTTGATTTCTGCAATGTTTACTACAAAATTGAACAATTTGGTTAATCTGCTTGTAAAAATTGATTTTTTTGTCCTCCAATATTTTGTACTAATAAGAATTTCCCTTTAAAACATAGTTGGTTCTGCCTCATCAACCTCACACTTTCATTTTAGAGTGAATCTTCTAATTATAAACCACCCAGTGACAGTCTGGGCAAAAATGGCATTCTGGCTAATACTGACCACAAAATAATATGGATGCCTGAGTTTATACCAATGTACATCCCTCTCTAAAAAGGGGGGAACATATAGCAGTTAGTTATGGCATCATTGCAGCAGCTAAAACATTTGATACAGTCTTACTATTTCAGTATGCAGAGACAAATATAGGTGCTAACTATTCAGAGAGGAATGTATCATCTGTTAAAGATGGTCAGATAGTTTTATGAGAATTAATTTTCAGATGCAATCAGATGTTGAAAAGTTCTGATGATAGGCGACACCAATTGGCACTTTCTCAAACATTCTGCTAAAAGAAAAGAAGGAAGTTTGATAACATCAAGATCAGCTTCCCTTTTATAAAGATTTCTTAAATCATAACTTCATTTCTATAGGAACAAAAGCAGCATGGCCCCACTTGAGAATGGGACAAATACATACCAATTAGAACCAAAAAGGATTTTGGTTAGTCCATTTCATGAAGTTCTGCTACAGGACTGCAGGGATGTTATGTGGATTTATTCAGGAATTATTGAAAAAGCAACAGGAAAAATAATATAGTACTTTTTTGGTATTTGGTCTGTGAATTAAGGAAAAGGTGATGTGTTAAAATATAAAAAATTGTTATTAACTGTACACTACTCATGGGAGAAGCAATTTTTAGAACAGTAATTTTTTAAGTGGTGCAATAGCAAAAGCTGGCCTTTGGTTGTCGGAAAGAATGCTTCAAGGGTAGATCAGCAAAGAGTATAGATCATGCCTACTACAAACTACATGGCCATTATGAAAGTTCTTCTTCCATCATTCATTCTCTCCATCAGCATGATCTGATTCATCCTTCCTGTGGGTGCTGGACCCAGGTGGGTGAGGACAGCACACAAAGCATAGATAGGACGCAATCTCTGTTTTCAGCATTGCACACATTTGTGCAGAAATGAATTAGAAATATAAGTGACTAATGCCACAGAAATTTCATCAATGCACTTAAGGAGTGAATTTTAAGCAGCAAATACAAGTAAGTAATTAATTCACTTCTGACTGGGAACACCATCCATCTGAGAGACCAGAGGATGGACTGTTAATGATGTGTATAACTAAGATAAAGAAAAGAAGAGGAGCTAGGCATGGCAAAGACAAAGAAATTTTTCTTAGGCATAGAAGGTTACAGATTTCACTGAGTAATGTAAAGGAGGATTCAAAAGCACAGCCAGAACTGAACTACACAAAGAACATTTGTTCCTAACATACAACATACTACTTTTTATTTCTATATGTCCATTTGTAACTAAATAATCTATTTAGTAAATTAGGTACCATTCATTTTATTATTCCTTCACTGCTGTTTTAAGGTCCACAGTTAAAGAACTCTCTCTGCAATTGTGAAAGAGGGATATCTAAATTGGGTAGTATTCTGAAGGATAGGCTACACACCCTAGTGTAGTTAGTTAGCATCACTAGACCACTCAGCCTTTTAACTGTTAAAGGTTTACTTTTAGTTCATAAGAAATCTCTTGAGGGTGTAATTACTCTCCAAATCAGCTCCCGAGGATGTGAGGATGTTTCCTTCTTACTGTTACACCATGTAGAAAATGAGGTTTCCAGGGCTATAGGGGCAGAAAGAAAAAGTGCTCCTAAGAACCTTGACTGGAAGTGATGAACTTCATTTCTTCTCAAACTTACTTGTTAGTACTAGTTACATGGCCCCAACCTAACAATACAAGAAGAAAATGTAAGAGAACCACATAATGTTTAATGAACACCATTGATCCTGCCACATCTGGTTATTAAAAGTAAGATCTGCGCTAAGAATGGGCTAGACAAGTTAAGTACTATTTCTTCTAGAAGTCTTTCTCAAACATTAGTGATTATAAAACCATGGGGGAGCTTGTTGAAAGGACAGATTCCCAGGCCCATGTGTCAAGTTCAGTTTAGCAGGGTTGAGGTAGAAGTAGTGCCCTAACCAGGCTTATTGTACTACAGTATTGATATGTGTATTACATGGGGAACATGGGAAGAAGATTTTACACTTAATGTAAAAGTTGTCTTTAGGGGATTGGAATGTAAATGAAATGAAATGAGTAAGTGAAAATTCAAGAACAAATCATATGAAAAAGTTAGTGTCTTTTCAAGTTACTGCTTCTCATCCACAAGGGAGTTCATTCTGTCCTATAGTCCTGGGAAGTTGGACAAACATTCCAACAGCCCTTGGTATGTTGGGACACTGTAGGTTGGGAATGCAGTACTGCTGAAACATCTCTACAGAGAATCATGTTAAATCAGTGCTTTTGTCCAGACTACTTACTTTCTCCTCAAGTTTCTTCCTTTGCCTATTGCTCTTGCAATTGACTTGGAGCAATACAGGAAAACATCATGTTTGCTTCTCCTTTGAGCTCTAAAATAGTGTCTTTCTATTATTTCTCTTCTTCTCAGATTGTTACCGAGTCTTCATGTTTATCAGTTATTATTCTCTTCGGAGAGAAAATTAGAAGGAAAAAAACAGATGATAACATGGCTAATTTTAAGTGTAGGCATGCACAAAAACTTCTTAAAAATCATGTTGTGGTATGCATTCTTATTTTATATTTGTCCCTGTTAACATCTCAATAAACAGGTACCTATGCTTTGCCAGGCTGTCACTGTTGTTTATTCAGCCTATGCACTTCAAAATCTACTGATGGATGATACTCAAGCAGCTTGATGCTTTACTTTCTGAAATCAGAGCCTTGAAGTTTTAATGAGACTTCCTTAAAGTACAGTACAATTGGTTTGTTAGAATAGGGGCATATCTCTCAAAGATACCATAAAAGTGTCACATTTGTACGTTAATTGTAGTTCAACAAAAAGGAAAAATGATTATGAGTAATAGCTCTCAGCTTTCGGATAGTTCTTCTTTCCATGTTCAAAGTGCTTGACAAACATTAATTAAATCACTGGCGGTCAAATTAGATAAATACGTTCTCTGTATGTGCATAGCTATACCTTCCATGCACACAGCCTTCTAAATCATATCATTGCAGATCAAATATTTTTTTGCCATCTGAACTTGGTAGGCTGACACTGATTGCAAGCAACAGATAATTACTGGAAGGGCTAATCACGAGGAGAGATTATATAAGCTTTCTTTGTTTTTAAACAAAAACACAAATTTATCCTTGATACAAGCTACAAGATGAACCACAGTATAAAATGTTTCTGTCTCTAAGTCAGAAGGTAACAATGATAAAGCAATTTCTGTCATATTACAGGGTTGGAATAGCTAAACCCTAATTTAAAGAGATCATTTTATCAACAGAGAGTACGTTTTATGCTTCCTGGCCTACTGATGTTTTTGGCCTCTTTAGCACCCAAAACAAGAAGGCTGGCTCTTCAGGCTAAATACGGTATTGATTTCAGCAATATGGTAGTTGTTCATTAATGTTAGGAATTCTTGGTCACTACTCACTTGAGAAGCATTTGGGCCAGCAAATTAAACATAATAAATTTCATGATTATTTTTAGAATAATTTACACTTCTTTTTCCTACACTGAATTTAATGAAGCCTTCCAAACTATCCCAAGAGATTAACTTCTCCCAATGGTCCCCAAATGAAGTAAATTTCAAATAAAAAAAGAGTGCTAATAGCATTCCAGTTTTCAATAACACCTAACAAATTAACACACTTTACCCACCTACATCAGATGATTGGGAGAAGACATGCACATGCATGCGTGGACACAACCTAGCCAGAGTTAGGCTTGATTTCTTTGAGCTGTGCAAGCTGCACAGTTACAAATGGGGAGGGGGAGAGGGATTCGAGTTTCTCCTTCCATTCTCACTGCCAAACTAGTCTAGTCTGTTTCCAAGTAAAGAAAAGTACTTGTTAATTGTCTTGCAACCTGTTGAACAAAAGAACATCTAGTTCAACCAAGTTGTCTTTTTGGAAAGACTTTGCAAAAGTACCATTCAGAGTCATAGTTCTTCACATGGATCTCTGAGACATACTTGTTTCCCTTTTATAGAAATGCTAATCTGTATGCCTGTAAATCTAAAATTTGAGAGGTTCCTCTTCCTTACTAATGCTAGAATTTAGTAAGATTGTATGATATGCTCAGGGCAATACACACAGATCACATGGCTTAGCCCTTACAGGAGGCAGTAATAGAACGAGAACTAATGTAGTACTACCTTAGCATTTCTACTGTTAGACTCTTCTCATATCCCAGGAGTGGAATGAACTTTCTCTGATTGCCTTTAGAGCAGGGAGTCATTGATATGACTGATTTTTGGCCCAGAACAACATATATGTCTTTATGGTATAAGTTTGTTTTCCCTTCCGTATGAAGACACACATTTAGACCTGGCTGGGAACGTTTAAAAGGGCTTTAAAAATTTAATAGTACCCCAAATATAAATGGCCTTCAAAGGTAAATGAAATGTACATATGCTTTGTCCATTTTTAGTTGTAGTGATACAAAGTTCACTGCCTCCATTTCCACCCTACCTTATGGAAATTCTTCTCTGGGAAGACACACATGACATTTTCTTATGAACTATACTAGCTTTTACTTACTGCTTATTCTACTTGACCTTTTTGCTACATTTGATACTGTGGACTCTCCCCAACCAATACCGCCTACCACCCCTCATAAATACCCAATACTTGATCTCCTTGACATTTTTGTCTTCCTTGCTAGCCTTTCCGCTAACCTTGTCTAGCTCACATCATCTCCTGCCCAGATGATCACACAGGCCCAGATCCTAATCTCTCCCTCCTCTAATCTAGAATGTTGGAGACTAATCTTCCAGATATCCATACTTTTAACCTGACCTTAAACTCCCTTCTTATCTACAAGGACTTACCTCTCCTGTTTCATATCCTTTGCTCTCCTCCTTGCTCTTTACACTCCAGGAGGACTTGTCTTTTTCAGTCTCTGACACACTAAGTTTGACCTCTCCTTAGGGTTCTGTACTAGTTTACTCTCTGCCTGAACCCCTCTTCTCCAGATCATCTCATGAGTGGGTGTTTCTTTCATTCAACTCATTGTTTAAATGTTCCTCAGAAAGGTATAACTTACTTACCAGATAATCATTTTGAAACCCTCACATTTTATTTTCTTCAGAGCAATTATTACTACTTGACAGTTGTATATTTATTTGTTCCTGTCTCTCCCAAATGGAACGTATGCACTGTGAAGAGCAGGAGCTTCTTATTTTACTGCTTCACCCCCAGAACCTAGAACAGTGATTAAAGATGAATGAAAAACACTATAGATTATATTATTTCCATTCCATTCAACCCTATTCCTCATTAAATCTGTATAATCACACTTTACAGGTTGTTCTGCCTATGGAATTTATTCTCTCTGGTGTCAGGGACATTGACCATTTTTCTCCAACTTGATTGTAAACTTCTGGAAGGCAGAGGCCCTTTTCACACTTTTCCAGCCTTTCAGGCCTAGCAGAGTGCTGAAGAGCATTTGGTATTATTTAACAAACACTTACTGGTTTATTGCCAACTGTAACATTATATACTGCACACAGAACACTTTTATATCAGTAGGGCTGTAAAGGAAATAAAAATAGGTCGACCATGAAACATCAGCACGAAGGCCCATGACAGAGTGAGGGCTTTCTTTCTTACCTTCTAATTCAATTTGAGTAGCAAACTAAAGTTTTCTGGAATGAGGATGTGAGGAATAGGAGGGTATAGCTTGGGAAACTTTCTTGCTTCCTTCTCTAGCAATTGATAGGCTGTACATTTTGAGTGCTGATCATTTTCCAAGGCTAAGGTATTCAGGTCAATGGATACTTTTACTGAATTTTGCTACAATCCTAAAGTCATCTTGGACTTCTTACTCTTCTTCAATCCCTATATATACTCACTGAAGTCATCTTTTTTCTTAGTGGCATTTATATCTAACATTTCTTTTAAATTCTGACTTACTACTTCAGAACTGAACGTTATGCTCTCCTGTCTTGTCTTCATCCTCCTTCACCTGCCAAATGCAACTGGAATGATCTCCTGTTAAGTTCAAATGTCTCAGGCTAAAATTCAAGTCCTGTGTCAATGGTTATACCTTTTCGATTTAAGCTTACTTTGCTATTGTTTCTAAAATAAACGTTGTTTTGCCCTGGCCTGGTGGCTCAGTTGGTTGGAGCATCGTCCCATATACCAAATGATTGCAAGTTTGATTTACAGTCAGGGCACATACCTAGGTTGTGGGTTCGATCTTTAGTCAGGGTGTGTACAGGAGGCAACCAATTGATGTTTCTCTCTCTCCCCCTTCTTCTCTCTCTAAACTCATTAAAAACATATCCTTGGGTGAGAACTAAAAAAAAAATAAATAAAATAAACCTCATTTTAATTCATATACTCTCTTTCCCATTCTTAGCTTACTCATATTCTTCTGAGTGCCTTTGTTCAAGCAATTTCCTATACCTTTTTCATACCAACTAATCCAAATTCAACACTTTTTTTTTTTGGTCCACTTAAGAAGTCTTCCCTTAATTTACATGGATAATTTCCAGCTTAAGATTTGGATTTTAGCATTGATTTCTTGGTTATTAATGGTGAATTATTTATCATTTTGTTACATATTTTCCTCCCCAGTAAGATTCCTGGCAATAGGGACTTGGTAATTCCCAAAATCATGCACAGTTCTTGGCACCTTCTAGGATAAAGGTGTTGGGTTGGGATGTGGCTCCAGAGGCCTGGCCAAAATTGCCTGGATTACGAAGATGAACCCTGACCAGGTTAGATGGAGCTTGTGCAACATGAATCCTTGAAACCAGTGGGACAAAATGGCCTCTGACAGTGAAACCTTCCTAGTTAATGCCAAGTTCAATTTCATAGTCACTCAGTCCACGTAGGCAAAACTGCAAAGTCAAAGACCTCTGATGTTGAATATCTGTATGTAACTGGTAAGTATAGCCAGATATTGGCAGGTATGTGAGATGAGATCTGAGCTTCAATCCTGGCTCTGTTTCCAATTAGTATGGGTAATATTGAGCAAGCAATTTACCCTCTCTGGTGTTAGTTCTTCATCTGTAAAATGAAAAGATTAGACTCCAGTTGATATTAAGGACTAGATAATTCAATCATAAAATTACATGATTCTGATTCCGTATCAGTGAAATGGGTGCCATAGCCTTGGAGTTTTTCATATACTCTTTCTGTGGGATAAGATTCACTAGTTTTGTGGGTAATTAGAAACCCTTGCTTTCAGCTTTTGGTATTTACACTTTTCTTTTTCCCAACTTGTGTTAAAGCGATGGACAGATGGTTTATTAGGTTCTCAAATGCTTGTAATGCTGTTGTTCAATTTACAATGGTTTTAAACCTTGAAGGTCCACACAGAGCCTGGATTTTGTTTAGAGTGGAATGGAAGATAGTTTTAACTCTTCAATTTAAGGATAATAATGTCTACTCACATAATTTAAAGCAACTTGTGAATGTAACTCCAAAGGCCTAACCATGAGTATATTAACTCATGTCCACACCTCCATACCACAGCCTAACTCTTCCAAGTTGCAGTTTTAAAAATTAAGTTACCAGACTTCCAGTTACAACACATTTGCATGTTTGCCTTCTTCAGACTCATCAATCCACAACCTCGTTCCAAATACAAACTCCTCTAATACAGAACCACAGAAGAGACAAATTCCTCACTTTGTATGTAAGAAAACAAGAGACCTAAAAGGTCCTGGTGCTCCTTCCACTGACTGAACTTTTTACATAAAAGAGCTAAAGTGAGATTACGTTGCAGGGGAAAAACATCCAAAATTTATGAAATCTAAGCTCCGATAGAAACATTCATTCCTTAAAATTTAAGTGTCAATTAAGAGAAAGCAATATGGAACTATGTAAGTCAAAGATGGTCACCACTTGCTATGGCTTTGCTTTATCATTTTTAATTACTTAGTCTGACTCCTCATCTACATGGGACCGCGAACATGCAATTCTCAAACATCCGAACTGGATCTTAAATGTGTGGTTGTAGTCAGAACGAAAAGGACACGCAAACTGTAGGTAAAGGAAGAAATGAGCCTGTTAAGGGGATTCCAAGAGGGGGCCAAAGGGAGGCAAATTAGGATGCGTTGGCGAAGCAGGCGCAGAGAAGGTGCGAGCTCCACAGCAGGTATACGTTGGGGGTAAGGAGCCGGGGACTTGAGGGCACCCTGAGGCTCCAGCAGGCCAGGGAGAGGACCCGGGATGCGGAGAGAAGGAACCGACAGGAAAACTGCAAGAGGAAGCCGAGGCTGACCTAGTGTGCCGCGAACTTCCAAAAGGAAAGAGAAGGCGCCAATATCAGTTTACAACAAGCCTAGGGGGTTGAGGAATGTACGAGAGCTGAACGAGCAGATGGGGGTGGGGTGCTGACGAGAGAAGGGAAAAGGCGTGCGGGGAGGGGGAGGCGAAGCTGGGCCTTCATAGTGGGCAGGTGAGGAGTGGAGCACTGGCCTTGAACCAAAAAGATGCACCTCGCACAGGCGAGATCGAAGGCTGAGTCTGGGACACAGCTCCCGCGGCGTTAGGCCAAACGGGGGGCGGTGCTTGGGTACGTGGGCGGATCTAGGGGCGGGGCCTGCGCCTGACGTGCTCCAAGGCCTCTGAGGCCGTGGGCCGGGAGGGGCGACGGCAGCGGCCGCGGGGGAGGGGCACGGCGTCAGTGCGTCGCCGGCTAGGCTGCACCGGTGGCCAGCAGGGTGAGTCGAAGAGGAGGAGGAGGAGGAGGAGGAGGTGGAAGAGGAGGAGGAGGAGGAGGTGGTGGTGAGTGGGCTCCGGGCTGGGGAGCCGCGCGGGCCGGCTGGGGAGGCGGGGAGTGCGGCCCCTCCCCTCTCCGGCGCCCGCCTCGCGGGGCCGCGCGGCGCGGTGTTCCCAGAGGGACTGAGGCCTTGGCAGCAGCTCGGGGAGCCCCGGGGTAGGGGGGGCGGAGCTGAGGGCCGCGCGGGCGGCGCGCTTCCCGGGCGCACGCGTTCCGCCCTCGGAGCGCTGCACACTTTGCAGACGTGCTGCACGCTGGCCTTTTTCTGATTTCGTTTTTTGGGTTCTGCGTGGCGTCCCGAGGTCCCGCGCACCCTCGGTCTTGCGCCAACGGCAGGGGCGGGTGGGGCGCGTCACCTTAGCAAGGGGAGAAGGGAAGCCGGTTCCGGGGTTTGCCTAAGTAGGCGAAGGGGCCTTCTTGCTGAACAGGACCCTGCCGGGGCCAAAGGTCCTTTGCGACGCGATCCCTCAGGTCTTCTTGAAGGGGCCTTTCTCCTGGCCCCATTATCGCCCTTCCTTTTCTCACCTCACCAGCTCCTTCCTCCCCCTTGTCGGCAGAGACTGAAGACCTCGCTCTGCCCTCCCAGAACCCCAACTTTGAGGAACCAGCGTGTACTTACTTTGATCAGAATGCAGTCTGTTCGGCTGGGAAGGCTCTCTAAATTTGTCATGGAAATCCAGTCATGAACCCAAAACGTATCTTCGTTTAACTTTTAGTCCAGAGGGCTTTTTTTTTAATCGACAAAATACAACTTTTAGAGGCTTCTGAGAACTGCACTTCATTAGATTACCTTTGAGATAAGTCTTAAATTAGTGCCTTGAGGAGGTTCAAAGAGGAGGCTTGACACTTTTTCCTCCACCTGTATCACAGTTTGAAATGGAAAACATGAGTTGGTGATTTTCCACACGAGGTGGGTTTCAGAATGCAGCCTCCGTGTGCCCTCGCCTGTCTTGGTTATTTGGTGTTACTTAAGTGGATTTTAAAGCTCAACATAGTGGGCAGGTAAAGGAGCTGGTGAAAAGAAGTCCAGTATAATTCAATAGAGTCATTTTATTGGATTCCATTAACCTGTTTAACCTTAAGCTAAAGCCTGGCAGGAGTTTCTTGTAGGAACCCACATACCAAGTGCAGTATTGAATTTTAATGAGTGCCTTCCAGGTCTGAAGTAGAATACATTTTCCTCAGCTCCCTCTCCCTGTTGTTTCATATTTGCCTTCGAGTTTCATATTTAAGGAAGCAGTTTTAGAATTGAATGTTGGAAGAGTACCTTTTGATTCATGAAACTTATTTGCCAAACTTGGAAACTGAATTGGTAAAATCTGAACCATTATACAGAAATAAGGTAGGAAACTGAATTGTATTACCTTACCAATTTGAGAAGATGGCTTCTTTACTCCTGTTTTGACGTTTTAATCTCATGGACCACAGAATAACAAAATATTCTATTTGTAAGGAACTTTGGCAGGTTAATCCAACGCCATTATTTTACAGAGAGAATTAATCAGAGAAAGTTTTGTGAAGAGATTTAACAGGAGCTGAATAGAACTAGTAGACTTAATTAACTAGATACTTAAGTAGATAATTCACACTTCCCCAATGGATATTCTTGTACAAAAATTTGTTTTGATTGTGGTATCTTATAAAAAGCCAAGTAATTACTAAATTTTCATTTTTTCACATTTTGAGTAATTGCTTTAATTTGTAATTTGGACCCATTAGAAGCAAATGATACAAATTAATTATAGTTAAATGTTTACATTCTATCAATTTAAACAGTACTTTCCAGTTAGCTTGAATTTGGTAATTATTTTTATTTCAAGAATGTTTACTCATATTCTTGATTCTGATAGTCTGTGCCAATCCTAGGAGATTGGCATTTCAAGAGTGTTGTGGTATCCATACCCTTGACATTAATTAGGAATAAAGGTTCTGTACACAATGTGGTAATCAAATTCCAGCAGCCCCAGCATCATCACTTAGTAGTCCTCAAATGCAGAAGCCCTGATGCCCTTGCTGGGGTGAGGTGAATTCTTTGTCTCTGCTATACCACAGTGTTTAGTGTAGGCATTTAGTAAATACTTGTTGGCTTGTGTGCACTTCCCCTGGTGGTGGCTTCATGAAAGATGGACCTTGTCTTAACTGTGTGTATTCCTAGTGTCAAGTGTAGTGGGTATTCTGTAAATGCTTGTGGTCTTGAGTTTAATCAAGCTTAAGACTGTAGTAGAGTGGCCTGGAAGTTGTGGATCATTATATTGTAAACCTGAAATATTTCATTTCTGTTTTTGTGTTGAATTGGATACTCTGTTAGGCTAAATTCTAGTACTGAAAGATAGCAAGTATCAAATATATTAGAAAAAATGGGGGGGGTTTACCATTGAGAATTTTGTTTTTTTAACATATATTATGCACTATGAAATTCAGAAAGGACACAATTACTTAAATCTTTTGTTAGAACACCTGAGTCAAGCTAAAATACTATTTTCCACTGGAAGCAAGGTTTGACACCATGAATCGAATGACCCTAATTGTTATTATAGGGCCATTTCAATTAAAGCCTTGGTTTCACTTTAAGGGGACATATTTTTCAGCATATAGACCTTTGTAATAAACATGACTTTGGGAGTTCAGGCTACCTTGGTCAGCTGTCCTGAAATGATACTTGACAGTTTTAGGCTGTGTTCAGTGGTGTGCTTCATGTTGCTGATACTCTTTAAAAACAAAACAAAACACAGTGAACCCTCTGTATTTTCTTTTTCTTTAAGCCTTATCTTTTCCCTCTATAATAGAACAGAATAGCATGTTTTGTTTATTTTTAAAAATTAAGGAGAATTGTCTAGTATTTGTTTTGGAAAGTAGCACCACTCCACCCTTTGAATAGCCTTGGCAGATAATGTTTGGGTACATGCAGGGCCTATTCCATAGAGTAATTCCTATTTGAATATATAGTCATACAAGTAATATCCTTCACAGGAACATCATCTTTGGACTACATGCATTT
Source organism: Trachops cirrhosus (assembly GCA_028533065.1). Taxonomy (NCBI): domain Eukaryota; kingdom Metazoa; phylum Chordata; class Mammalia; order Chiroptera; family Phyllostomidae; genus Trachops; species Trachops cirrhosus. The sequence goes on from CM052541.1 coordinate 69,278,723, forward strand.
TCCTTTCTACTGACACTATTGAAAACAATTGTACAGTAGAGTAGGATGGTGTTTATAGGGAGCAAATAATTATACATCTGTCAATGCTGGTTCATATATCAGTCCTAGTCTACATGGCCTACCCACTCTCAGTGTTGTCCCTTCCACCCAGTTCTTAAATTAATGTTTAAGACTGAACATTTACTAAGACTCCCATCCTCTTCAGAAGGTGGAATCTGGAATTATTCTGGTGCCCTGAACATTTATTGCTCACAGAGAGGTATGGTGTCTCACTGTATCCTTGGCATGTACTCTGACTATAAGATTCTCATTTTTAAAAGCACTGTATTCATTAGGAGTCTTGAACTATAAGTAATAAATATCTTAGTGAAGTGTGTGTAAAGCATCTAGAATATATCAACATAGGTTTAAATGGAATTTGGATATGGAATCAATTAGTAAGAAATAGTAAGAATATTTAGTCCTTTAGTCCCACACGTGAAGGTCACACTTATGACAGCTTTTTTTTTAATACTTATTTTTAAAAGTAATCAGAGAAGCAATTCCACAGCCTTTCTTTAGTAAGTGTTAAATAGTTCATAGAGTTAATGTTTCTTGTGTGGTTACTTTTTGTATTCCACATCCCTTTTGGACCTGGAACTTTGTTGGAAGCCTAATAAAGAACTGTAACAGGTTGGCTAACTTCCTCTGCTTGCCATCCCTTCTCTCCTCAGGGAGCAGGGGCCAGTTCTTGTCCAGACTGGACAAGTAATACAGTTCTTGTATTACTTCAATTAGGGCAAAACTTGTAGAGCCATGATACAGCAACACTGCCTCCTGGACTCACACTCACTTGGATTGATTCCTTTGATACTGAGGATAGGCCAGCTGAGTGAGAGCTGGGTTCTTGGCCCGTTATCATTTGAGTCCTTTTAAAAGGTCAGTTTTTCATTTGCATCAGGCACTCTAGAATACTCTGGGTTTATCCAGTCATTCCTTTGACCCATTTCCTGACTACCTTGCTGTTGGGTTCTCTGTCTTAGCTGAGTCACTTAATGGGTGATTTTCATCCATTTTCAGTGGCAACTAATTATTTCCAAGTGTTCGTTTTTCTACCCATGTCTTCTCTTAGTTTTAAACTTTCATTTGACGAAATACCTGTTATATTCTCCCATAACACATTATCTGTGTTTTCATCTAGACTGTGTGTACCCTGACTGTTGGGACCAAATCTGTGCTGTTTGTGGCAGTGTCCTTAGTACTCAGCACATAGCAGGTGATAAATAAATATTGATTTGATATAAATTAATCCTAACAGTAAATCTGTTATCAGTATATGGGAAACCAACTTCATATGGAAATTTAGAATTCATACAGGAAGTTTAGACATTTTATCATTAGTACTAGAGAGAGTCTTTGTATTTTAAATTATAAGCATATCCTTATAAAATAGCTTCATTGGTGATGGCAGGGAATTTATTTTAAGAAGAAAAGTTATATAATTTTTACCATGTATTATTAGGGGTTCCACATGTCAGTTTTCTTGGTTTGATTGATATGTATAAATTATTTTATATTTCTTACACATAGAAGTTTTATGGCACTATAAAGAAGTGAGTTTAATGGCTCTATTTTTGTTCATTAGTAATTATATACTAAAGAGTAAATTCTCATTAAAGGCCTGTAAATGCCTGCTCATAAAGAGGAGAGACCTCTTTGATTTTGTTCTCCATACAATCGCAATTATTGTATTTAGGCAAGTCATCAAACTCTTTTAGTAGTCTGAATCTTTAATTTGGTTTCAGAACAGTAGTTATGTATTAAATACCCAAATTACCATGTCTTTAACAAGTAATGCTAACACTCTGTATTAAAAAAGTAATGACCATAACTTTTCTTACAGAATTTCTTGAGCTAATTTTTTAAAGAGGACTTTTGAATTAAATTTCCCATGAAGGCCAGAAATCTCATACTTTTAATGATAGTGCAGCATGTGTGTATGTGTAGAGGAGGGGGTGGTAATTTTTGTAGTGGTATTTTTAAGTGGACAGTTTACTAATTATGTTGAGGTAAACACTTTACAACTCTAAAAGGAAAACTTCAATTATCTGAATGAAATGAGGTACATGAAATTAATTCAGATAAGTGGAATCCTTAGTGTAAATGATGCATGTCAAGGGACATGACCTCAATCATGATTTTTTTTCTATATATTTGTCAACTGTTTTTACATTACAAGATTGTGATTTTTTTATTTTTTTTTGGTCATGCTAGGAATCATTGATAGAAGGAAGTAAAGTTTGCTCAATAGTTTTTTTTTTTCCTTCGCCACAGAGGGAATCCAGAATGTTGTATTCTATGACAAGTGTAATTGCTCATTTCTTGCTTGTTCTGCCTACCCTTTTAGGTGGTATACCACAGCCTTCCATTTTGTCACCTTCCTGTCAAATGTCAAATGTGTGGGGAACTCCTTGAGAATACTTTTTTTTTTTGAAATGAAAGCCATACTCCTTTGTCCAATCTCAAGATGTTTGTACTTCCAAAAAGTTGACTTACAACAAATTACAAGGGTGAATTGAGCTGTATAAATTTTGATTCTTTCCTTGACTCACTTAGGGTTTAGTATTAGGCAGTGTCTTGCATTGTCGGCCCTTAAAATAGAAACAAATATTGGGAAAGAACCCCTGACCTTTACAGATCTTAACTTGAAATGAAAATTTTTTGATTGAATAGAGTTTAGGAAAGTTTCAGGAAAGTGATTTCTGCTGCCATTTACTAAGATTTGCAGCATTCTAGGGCTCCTGGCATCTGAAGGCTATTGTTTAATTTGCAGATGGCCCTGTAGCTGTGATGACAAATTCCTTAACTTTTCTTGTTTTGTTTTTAAAGGGATGAAAGCTTATCTCAGCCCCAGATATGTATGCTAACACCTCTTAGAGCGAATTTTACTTTTTTCAGCATTACCTATAGATGCTTTTCACAAAGCACCTGAGAACATGGCTCCTTATTTGCAGCATGCACCAGCTTTCTTTTAACCTTTTGGTCTTTGAGATAAAAGATGATTCATATCTTGATTGCCTTAGGTGGAGTGGATATGTTATCAGCAAGCTCTGTATCTAGACCTCCTGAGCAATTTCTAGGTCATTGCCTCCAACCCTCTTAAATATATGCAGGCTGTGTGATTGAAGACCCTCTTAAATATATGCAGGCTTTAGAGTCAGTCCAAACTGATTTTGACTCTGTGCTATTTATGAATGGCTTATATTTGGGAAAGGTTAGTTAATCCTCTGGATTTCAGTTTTCTCATCTGTAATTGGGATAATATTACTGAGTATTGAATGTTTTTAAAAGATTAATTAATCTTAGCTGCATTGATTTGTTGTCATATACAGATAAGTGTTTAATAATGTGAATGAAGGAGCTGTTTACCTAGATTGAATTTTATAAGGAAGTTGGCTTTCCATTTGATGACAGAGATAGTCAAATGAGTAAAAAATCTTTCCAAATAGGGATATTGCTGAATTGATTTTAAAACTATGTAAGACTCTTGCAACTGTCAGTATATTTATATGCACAGGATATTCTTACTGATGGTGTGGTGTAGAGAGACAGAATATGTAGTGTTCTTGTTGGAGACGTAGTGCTCTTGTTAGTTTTGTGTGTAGATGATCCAACACTTGGGTGACATTGTGCAGGTTACCTTTTAGGTTCAAATTTTCATCTGTTAAATGGGTAGTAAAACTACTGTATAAGGAATAATAAAGGGTAAAAAAGGATAATGAGAAAGGATTATTGTAAAGACTTGAAGAGTTGAGTAATGCAAAATACTTAATCAGTGAGTCCATAAATACTGATAGTTGTTATTGTAACTTCAGACATGTGTCTTCTCTTTTCCTCATCTGTAGCATAAATATATCAGAGAACTAATAGAGTTATTATGTAAGCACTCATTAAATGTTAATTTTTATTGTTGTTTGTATTATTAATTCAGTTCAGAATAAATTGGACCAATTTTGGGTTAAAACGAAAGAATTTGTACAGCATTTTACATGTATTTCTTATTATGGAGAATATTTATTTTAGTATGGATTTGGGGATGACAACTTCATAGCTTTCATTGTTTTTCTTAGGACAGTAGTTCTCAAATTGTGAACAGACCTGTGAAGGTCCCTGAGACTCTTTCAGGGGATTCATAACATTAAAACTACTTTCATAGTGATATTTGCTTTTTGCTTTTTTCACTGTTTTGACATTGGTCCTGATAATAGTATATATAGCAATTGTGGGTAAACTTGTGGGCATTTTAGTAGAATTAAATGGCAGTGTCTCTAAGGTATTATTAATTGTATTCTTCAATACCACGCATTCATAGTTTTTAAAAAAGTTAGTTTTACTTAAGAGTATCCTCAATGAAGCAGTAGAAGTTACTTTTATTAAATCTTGATCCTTGAGTACACTTTGTTTTAATATTCCACATGATGAGGTAAGAAATATGGAAGAAGCACTTATGCTGCATATCCATATTGGTTTTCTCAAGGAAAACTCTTAGATGATTTTTTGAGTTGCTAGCTGAACTAGCCATATTTTGAATGAAACATCATTTTTACTTGAAAGAATGACTACCAGACAAACTGATTATTTAGACTTAGATATTTGGCAGTCATTTTCTTGAAAGTGAACAAAGTGAGCCTGTCACTTCAGGAAAAACAATTGACAATATTTGTTGCCAATGATGAAATTTGAGCTTTCAAGTAAAAATTAAAATTTTGGTTAACTTATATCTCCTGCTGTGTTCTTGTCAGCTTTCCAATGCTTAAAGATTTTTCTGATGGGATAGAAATATTAGTGAATTGAGTTTTTGCTCTAATATTAGTTAATAAATTAATTATATCAAGATTTAGAATATCTTTATAACTCAGTGAACCAATACTTTCAAAGTGATCAGTGTTACAAAATTATAGGTAGAAGATCCTTATAAAAAGCAAGTAATGATACAAAATGTTCATGTCATATTAGATTCCATATTATAGCTGTTTACTCCTACTTGTCAAGTTTTGGTGTAGTATCAAAGAACATCCACAGTTATCTTTAAAGGCTATTAATAATAACATGTATTTCCTTTTTTCCTACTACATATTTGTGTGGGACTCCTTTTTTCACATAGTTCAATCAAAACAGCATTACAACAGAGTGAATGTGGAAGAAGATATGAAAATCTGGGTATCTTCTATTATGCTTGACATGAAAGAAATCTGCAAAAATTGTGAAACAGTATTATTTTTGTCACTATGTTTTTTGTTTTTTTAGGAAAATTTTCTTAAAATGTTATTATGTTAAATGTTATTAAAATTTTAAAATGAATAAGTAAAATTTTCTCATTTAACTATTAATATGGTAAATATTGAAAATTACAACTCACATTAGCAAAAGCTCTTGGGAGTTCTCAATGTTTTTAAAAAGATTTTATTTATTAATTTTTAGAGAGAGAGGAAAGGAGGAAGAAAGAGAGGAAGAGAAACATCAGTTGCCTCTTGAATGCCCCCTAACCAGGAACCGGGCTGCAACCCCAGCATGTGCGCTGACTGGGCATTGAACTGGCTGCCTGAGCCACACCAGTCAGGGTGCGAGTGCTCAATTTTTGAGAACACAAAGGAGTCCTGATACTTAGGAGTTTGAGAACTGTTTTTTTAAGGGAAAAGACTAGATTCATCAAATGGGTGAAGTTTAAAGTTTTAATCTCTTGAGTATTTCTTTGGAATATGAAGTTGATGGCTGTAGTTTTCTTTTCCTGGTTGTAAGGACATGTCACTGGACTTCCATGTCATTACCTAACGAGGCAGAGGTTTCCCGTATTTGGTTTAAAGATTTTTGTTTTTACTTAAGATTGATGTTACCTATATGGTTGCTCTCCACAACTAAGATACTAAGTTAATGGTCATTCCAGTCAGCATCTTCATTCTTGATACCATTCTTTGGTTGTGAGCTATTCATGCAATTTTCCAAGCTGTTCAGCATGGCAAGCTACTTCAGGGTTGTAGATAAATTTGCTTTGCTGAAAATAAACTGCCATTCTCTGAAGTCTTTTCACTGGGCTTAATCTGTCTACTGTAAAGTCTGCCTAATATTTCATAGCTATTTTCTAGTCAGTTTACAGTTTATGGATGCTTTTGAGAATTAGTTATTTGCAATAATATAATATGAATTATGATGGGTTCTATAGTGCCATTAATAGTATGGGCATAGTTCATTGGGGACTGTTAACATCTTCCTGTGGGGAATTACATTTTGACTCCTAGAAACCTGGTCAGATCCATTTCTCCATTGCAGTCCAGTGGTGGCAAGAAACCCCCCTTTTCCCCTTATGATAGAAACAGGAGTATTAAAGCTTTAATAGAAGCAAGAGGATACCTCATTCTGAAATTATGCTCAAAAGACACAGGTATCTTAGGCACCCCAAGTGTATAGAGGGTGGTGGGAAACACTCAGATGAAACAGGTATAGAAACTTTGGGATGGTTGAAGGGAAAAGGAGAAGGTATTCTGCTTGGAGACGATGTATTCCCTTTTGGGGCAGTTGTTAAATTGTAAGAGATTATCTTAAAGTGGATATTTCTAGGTTGAGAAATCCATCTATATAGGATTTTGTTGTGTTCTTATGCTTGGGTATTATATGAACTGAGCTCAAGAAACAGAATGATAGGCCAGTTGGGAAGGTTGACCTTACTGATTTACAGGTTAGAAGTTTGAACATAAAAGGAAATTGAACAACTCCTGGGGCAGTCATGATCAGGAAGATAGTGGAAGCTTGGAGGATGTTGAAATATGTAAGCTCCTTACAGGGATCCCAAACAAATTATATCACAGGGTGGCTGTTAGAGGAGGTGGTTAGTTGGCACAGATCAGTTCAAGAATGCTATGATTCAGCCTACTGTCTTAGGGTCTCTAGCAGGAAATAGAGACTTTTAAGACTGGTATCCAGTACAGGAAGCCTGTTATGGGAAAAGGGTTGCCGTGAAGCAGAAATCCAGTACCCAGGGAACTAGGGGACACAGAAGAGGCTGATGTTGACCAGAAGCTGAGCTTTTAGTCTTCTTTCTGCCCAAGGGTAATATTGACCCTTTGGATTGAGGCAAGGCTGAGCCAAAATAGAAAGTAAAGTGACTGTAGCTGTCTGCAATGGAGTGACAGGTTTACCCAAGAAATATAGTCATGTGTATCTTACATTCTGAGAAATGAGTTGGAATATATTCTGAGAAATGAGTTGTTAGGCAATTTTGTTGTTGTGTGGATATCATAGAGTGCACTTGTACAAGCCCAGATGGTACAGCCTATTACACACCTAGGCTATATGGCATAGTCTCTTGATCCTAGGCTACAAGCCTACACGTCATGTTACTATAGTGAATACTGTATGCAGTTGTAACATTGTGGTAAGTATTGTGTATAAACATATCTAAACATAGAAGAGATACAGCAAAAATATCATGTAAAAGATAAAAAATGGTATGCCTGTATAGGGCACTTCCTATGAATGGAGGTTGCAAGACTGGAAGTTACTCCTCGTGAGTCAGTGAGTGAGTGGTGGGTGAATGTGAAGGCCTTCACCTAGGACATCACTGTATGCTACTGTAGACTCTATAAACACTGCACCCTAAATTTATTAAAAAATATGTTTCTTCAGTAATAAATTAACTTTAGCTTACTGTAACTTTTTAACTTATAAACTTTTAAATTTTAACTTTTGTATTGTAATAACAGCTTAAAACATTTTAACGTGCAAAAATATTTTCTTAATATCCTTATTCTGTGAGCTTTATTTTTAACATTTTTTTATCTTTATTTTTACTTCTTAAACTTTTTTTTATTAAGAACTAACATATACATTAGCTTAGGACTACACAGGGTCAGATCATAAATATCAGTCTTACAGCTCCACATCTTGTCCCACTGAAAGGCCTTTAGGGGCAAAAACATGCATAGAGCTGTCATTTCCTTTGATAACAGTGCCTTCTAGAACGTGTCCTGAAGGACCTGCCTGAGGCTCTTCTTGTGATATCCCTCTGTTCAGAATTATGTCCTTATTGTTTTACTTGGTTTGTTTCTTTTTTTTAAATCATACATTTGCTTATAAGTGAATAATGCACCATGAACATTTCTATTAGTCAAAATCATTCATGGTTGGAGTCCATGTTTTCAGACTTTTGAGGAGCTTGTTGGTCTGCAAGAGTTTCTGCTAAACCCTTCACTATGAATTTTCTTGGGGTTTCTACTTACTGGGACCAGTGTTGTAGTATGCAGTTTGTCGTTGGCCAAAACATCATTATGTGGCACAAGACTGTGTGTTAAACAAATGGAGGGAAGTAAATGGGAACAACTGGGTTATTATATTATACTTAGGTTCTTCATGCAAGAGACACTAGGTATCACCTTACCTACCCACTAAATATCCTGTAGGCCAGGGTTCAGCAAACTTCTTTAAAGCACCTGATAGTAAATATTTTGGCATTTATGGGTCATATATGAATGTTGCGTCTATTTAAGTTTGCCATCGTAGCATGAAAGGAGCCATAGAAAAATATATAAATGAACGAATAGCTATGTTCCACTAAAGCCTTATTTATGGAGACTGAAATTTGAAGTTCTTACAATTTTACAGGTCACAAAATATTAGTGTTTTTAAAAAATCAAAAGTTTTAAACTTTTTTTTAAATAGAAAATTTATTCTTAGATCATGGCTGTACAACTACTGGTAGTGGGCTGCATTCTGGCCCACTGAATCTAGTTTGCTGACCACTGTTTAGACAAATAAGTGACTGTCAGTTATGATGCAGAAAGCTTAGCATTGAAATAGGTGTTCTCCAGGACAGTACTGTTGGTGACATTGTCTTGTTTTATAGGTGACACAGATGATAAAAATCCATTCAAGAATTTGTATGTGACATCTGCAGCAGGTTCAAAACTCTCAGCTATAAGACAAACTGGATACTTCGTAAAGATTTTCGTCTGTAATGCACAGAGAGCCAAAATCCATTACTGAAACTGTCTGGGTGAGCTGCCTGCTGGGTCCAGTGATGCACTAGTAGACAAAGAAGTTGAAAAAGAAGGCTCACTTATTCTCTGGATAACTGGCAGAATGTGACACCAATATGGTATCATGCCCTACTATGATTCAAAGGACTTGATGACTCTGATTAAATAAAAATGACTTTTTTTTGGTGGGGGTGTTTGAAGCAAATTTGACTTTTAGTTGGGGAATGTGTAATGTATTACTCCATAATAATATATGGTAATTGCTATGGTAATCGGTCATTAAAGTTCCTGAATATTTGTGGAACTTACATAGTTACACTTTTTATTATTGGGTTCTCTTACTGTAAGGCAAGTACTATAAAGAAAAACATCTGTTTAACCTAAAAAAAGTTAACCTAAAAAGATTAATTTAAGGAGTATAATTTTCACATAGAAATTTTTCCTTTAGAGCATTCTTAAAAAATACTCATCCCTAGAGTATTAAAATAATGTTTCTAGTTTCAAAAAGTTACTGTACCCAGAAATTTCTAGGAAAATACTGTTTTGTGTAGGGTCTTGAATTCAGTAGTAAGTAGAAAAATCATACTGTATAGTATTACTCTACATAGCGTGATTAATAAATTAATAATAACTACTAAAATACTAATTAATAACTTAAGATCTATTAACTAAATTTACTTAAAGTGATTTAGTGAGCAGGTGTGAACTGGAAATAAACCTATGTATTTACTAAACTTATTGAATCACAAGAAAACTGGAACATCAAAGTATTCTATAAACCAAATCAATATTTTATTTGGTTAGAGTCCCTGCTTTTGACATACATCTATCTATATCAGTTATAGAGTACTTGAAAGCAGTTCTGGGAAATTCTCTGAAAGAGGTGGGTAGATTCTCTCAAAAGTTGAATCCCATTTCTTTTCTTAGTGAATCTTTAACATTTTTTTTTCCTCTTAGTGTTCAACAAAAACTCTGGTAGTCCAGGATATAAAACATAATAGTTCATATAGATCATTTACAAACAGAAAAAGATTCCCTCATGACTTACCTTGAAATCTTTATTCAAGGTCTGTACCATTCAATTTGTCAGTGTGCCACTTGCCACTACAGCACGTTTTTGGTCAGAATGCAGTGTAACTAACATAATCATTCTGCCAGGAAAAGGATATGCAGGTTGCTGAAGAGTGGAAGTTAAACACATCTAATTTACAAGTCAGATTAGAGATGAGAATAATACAATAGCTTTATGTGGAATTGATTTCACTTCATGGTTTTTACAATATTTTTTCATTGAAGTAATGCCTATAACTGAAAGACAGGTGTGTTGTAGCATTTCAATGCCATAAATGCTTTTGAATCTGGAATGAAAGGAGATACTCTTAGATGTTTCGATTCTAAAACTCAGGGATTTTGAAATGAAATGTTTTGTCATTCATTTATTGTGCCATAATTGAACTGCCTTGTGGATTTTGTTTGAGATTATTCTGATTAATATTTGGGAAACCTGACAATTTCAAATATAAGATGCTTTTGGAACGACTATGATTTTGTGTCAGTGTGTGTTTAAATAAAGCAGCAAACACCTTTTTAACTTATGAATAGGCTGTATTTAATAAGAAATCATGTAGATTTAACATTGATAGACATTTAAATCAGGAATTCCATGTGGTCTTCTAAGGAAAGAACATTAAACAGAGCACTTTATAGATTGCCATTATTATTTTTTCCCTAAAGTAAACCTTTAAAAATATATAACGTGTAGAATAATGCATAAATAAAGCTTGACAGGTTGCAGTTATTCTTATTTTACCTGTTCTTACTGAAATTGAGAATTCCATAAAGTGAGTCTGAAAAACTAGTTCGTTGCAGAAAGGAAGTGCTATTTATTGGAATTTGAGAACATAGTTGCAGAAAATATGTGTTAATCTTTTAGATGGTTCTTGAGGCAATAATTGATGTGAGTATAACCAGGAGAAGAATATCCAGGTGTTTCAAACTAGTTTTGTATCAGTAATCAAAAGATTCAGTTTCATCCTTTCCCATCCCTGCTACTCATGGTAAGTTCTCATGAATTGATTTCTGAGATGACAAAATATTGGGATTTAGAGTGTCTTGAGAATTCATTAATTGCATCTTTTTTGTCCACTCCTTTACATAGGACTTACTTAGTCATTTTGTTTATAGGACATGAGAAAGATACTGAATCCTAACTTTTATGGACCTCAAAAAAGACTTGAATAAAGATTAATGTAAGGTAAGGATATAGTAGGTATACATTACTGTGCTTATTTTAGAAGAGTGACAGGTTAGGTCGTTCCCTCACTATCTTTTCCCTTAACTTCATAACTGCTGGTTAAAGCTGCTTTTCCTTAAGATGAGTGGAAATAATTTTGTGAGTGGAGAAAGCGAGGCTATTGTAGACATTGGGAAATGAGTGGAATGTAAAAGGGAGAAGAGACAGTAAATGTGATGGGTAATAACGATAATAGATGAGCGTTCATTTTTTGGATTGATAAGGGTGCTAACTAGAGTAAACATCAGTGGAATAAAGTGGTTTATTATTATTACCATGTACTGTTTATTGAAAGTTTCCTGTATACTAGACATTGAGTAAAACACTTTGCATAAGCTATTTCCAATTCTTTCCATACATTGAAAAAGCAGGTGCAATCATCTCAATTTCCTGATGAGGAAACTAGAAGCTTTGTGGTATACCCATGGTCTTAGAGTAAGAAGTAAAGATAGAGACCTACAGCTTGTGGCTTATTTTTTACAGAGACCTATACTCTCCAGTGATTGATAAATGAGTAAATGACAACAATGATAATAATATTAGTAATAATAAAATTTGAAAGTCCAAGTTTATAGAAGGATGTTGGGGCCTATTGATATATTCACAAATATTGTATTTGAACTTCAGAATTTTTCTACTTTTTTTATGTTACCTTTGATATTAGTTAGTATAGTAATATTGCATAGCTGTATTTTTAGATATAAGTGATGCCACCATACAAAATTCATATATGAAGGGTCTGTGATAATGAGCTACGACAACAACTTCTGTGTACAGTATTTCATAAGCTGAATTGGATTCAACTTCAAATAGCATGTGTAGAAAAATTCTGGAAAGCAGTCTGACACAGTCCCAGGTGACTGCCAAACAGTTTGAAGTATAGGAGTGATAACAGTGGAAAACTGTCATGAAGCCCATTAACATGAGAACTAAATGTTTATAGGCTTTTACAGGCAGTCATATATAGTCCTGAACAAAACATCATCACCTTAGTATACATTGTCATTTGGTTGGGAACAGTGCTTTAGCAGCAGCATTTTTAAATGTAAAAGATAATTACGCAGTAGGGATTTGGAGTCAAATGCTTCAATTATGTCTTTTAAGGTATAGAGTAAAATGATAAGGGATATTTGGTTTTGTTATTCACTGGTCCCTTGGAGGAGTCAAGTAAAAAAAAAGAGCAGCCAAAGTGGCTGCATGGTAAAGTAGCCTCAATGTCAATACATGGGCAACTCAGTGAGGAATGCTATTACAAAGACAGGGAAACAATTACTGGAGTTATTCAACTCAAAATGTTAGAAAATTGTTTTTAATTGCTTGAAAATATAGGAAAAATATTAGCAAACCAGTTACAGGCAAACAAGGCAGTTGGACAAAGGGTAAAAAGTAAGGAGGGTTATTCAAGAATGAAGTAGTTAAAAAGAAGGAAACTTAGGAAGAAAGATCAGGAAAAGTGATTTAGGAATAGATGTTAATGAAATAGGGTAGTACACTTCTTAAAGATTCCTAGTAGGCAGAGAAAATATTGTTTAGGTGGGGGAAAATTTATCTTTAACATGAAGTTGTATTTATATATTATGGTAGTCAAAAGTGACCACCTGTTTTAGAAAAGACATGCAAATTCTCATTCATTCTGTGAACCCTCACAAATTTTACTATAGGCTAAAATTATCCTTGTATCCTTGTGATAGTGGGTAAACTTAGATTTGTGTTGGATTTGTGTTTTAGAATTTGATTTAGTTTATTGTAAGTTTATTATGATTAATACCAGTATATATTCAGCTTTTGGCCAGAGATTATACTTCATATTAGCTGGGTATCCTTGATATCCAGAAATAAGATACCAGATTAGATTTAAATTAGTTTTGTTGGTTGTAATTCATATATTAAAAATCCTGTTAGTTATGACAAGTGTGTAGATCCATGTAACTATCTACATTTAAGAAATAGAGTATTTTAACACCCTGGAAAGTTCCCTGTGCCTCTTTTCAATCATTTTTTTCCCTTTCCTCCCCACAATCACTGTTCTGATTTGTTTCTGTTAGTGGGGAAACGGCACTAGAATGTTACTGGTGATTGGACCTCTCGGTTCAGCAACCTCAGTACTTGAGTTCTGGCTAAGAAAGAATTCAGAACCAAGACTCAAAATGTAAGAGAAAGTTTATTTAGAAAGGCACAGATACCAAAAAAGTGAGATGTAAAAGAAATCAATCGGGTCAGGAAACAAGTTACAGAGGCAATAGAAGGTCCTTCAGAGTTGAAGGAGGTGGAGAAAGGTGGGGGACAGAGCCACACTGGGTCTCCCTTTGAGTGTTTGTATCTGGAGGTCTGAGGGGAGGATCACAATAGAATATTCATTAGCACATTTTTCAGGGTTGTGGTCTCTACTGATTGGTTGGTGCCAGGGCAGGGGGTTATTAGTCAGTGCAGCAGGTCCTGATGTTAGCCACAGCCTCACTTGTCTGATTTTGCTGCTTTTCTGGGCATGGAGCTGAAACACAAATAAGACCTTGATGTATTTGATGAGGGCCAGAACCTCATTGTCCTGGGGACTTAATGCTTCAGGGCTGTTCTCTGGCTCCCTTGTTTATTCCCTCTCTAAGGGGATCCAACCCGTGTGACTAGCAACTTGCTAGGTGAAGAAAGGTTACCCTGAGATCAAGGTCCTTGTTTTCCCAGTTTTTCCCATTGCTGAGCACCTGGGGCTTTCTGTCTTGGTTACCACCTGTGTCTGGCCCATTGTTGCTCTTCTCATGTCTGTCTAACTGCCTGTCATATTTCCATAAATTAAGCTTGTTCTTGAGTTTTATATACATGAAATCATAGATATGTCCTGTTTTGTACCTGGCTTTTCCTCAGTATAATGGTTTTGACATTTGTCTTTGTTATTGTGTGTATTAGTGGTTCATTCTGTTTTGCTGCTGAATCGTGTTCTGTTTTACCACAATTTGTTTATCCATATTCTGTTAATGGACATTTTATTTATTTATTTTTTGCATGTGAATAAAGGTGCTATAAACAGAATTATTGTTATAAGTCTGTTTTTGCACTTAAATTTTAATTACTCTGGGTTGAATACCTAGGAATGGAATTGTTCTGTCATAGGATTGGTATATGTTTAAATGTTATAAGTTTATGCATAACTTTTCTAAAGTGGTTACATCATTCCCATTGTGCATTTTGAATTTGTAAATCTGTAGTTTGAACTGGATCTAGATATTGGTGCATATTGTGTGATTTTCGTACAGCCAGAGTGTTTTATGAGTATTCTTCATGTAATAAGTGAAATCTAGTAGTTTTATGATATATCTATTTTTTTAAAAATTGTAATTTATAATGTACAACTTGACTTAAATATATACAGGATTCCCCCTCTCCCGGCTATCTGAAAGTAGAGAGTTCCTGTGAAACATTTTGTAAGTGATAATGAAGTGGAGCAATTACCATTCATGTAAAGGCAAAAATCCTCTTTGGATTTCTTTTGGTTAGTGAAAACAGGTACTAATGGAGGAATTTTGTAAAGCAAAATGGTGTAGGCCAACTTTCAAAAAGCTGGAATACTTGTGTGCAGTTATTGACTTGGTTTGTTTTACAGAATTCTAAATTTTCATTTTATTTTTTAGATATCATATGTTGGAATCTGATTTTTAAAGTGGGCATTCTTCATTTTATGCAGTGGCTCTTCATTAAGTATATATATAATTAAGTGAAATGTTTGAATATGAATAATACACTAATCTACTAAGGTAAAATTTGTTTGACCAAATGAGGAATCTCCTTTTTTCCTTTCCTTTGATCTGTTTATTCATTAGTACCCCATTCCTTTTTTTGTAAATCTTTTCCAAATAAAGATTTAAATACTTGAATTAAATCTTAAAGATTTAAATAAGACACTCTTGAAATGAAGAGTCCCTTATAAGCAGTAGATGTAATGTAGGGGAATTGCCCGTAAGGTAATAGGATGACAAGTAGGACTTGTTTGTTTCAGGCTTTCAGCTCAAGTCCAGAAGCTGAAAATAAAGGTTAATAAGTATCCTTGCATTCTAAAAAGGGCCTGGAGCTTAGTAAAAGAATAGAATTGCAGCACCCACTTCCCATATGTAAGAGAGATTAGGAAAGGGGTAAGCAATTATCATTCAGGTGAAGAACTGTTAATCCAGTGGGAGTTCTGTGACATTTCTGTGCCTAGGGTTTTGGTTTGTCTTCCAGAAATATAGATTGGTATTTAATTTCTTGCCTGGATATTTAATGAACTATCTGATCTTGTTTCTTGATTTTGCTATGGCATCTTTCAGAGAGTTCTTGAAAAAGTGTGGTATATGTTTCCTGGAGTTTGGGGAATGGAGTTCCTGAACATAAACTTGTTTCTGGAGGGGAGAAGAGTGAGTGGAGCCAGTGAGGTGGTGTCTTGAGTGACAGGGCAGTAGTGGAAAGAGTTGGTATTTGCCTGTCTGGTATGGTAAGATACGAATTTTGTTTTGTGGATCAAGTAGACCCCATGGGAAGTGACTAGGCTTGAGTTACCTTGATGGATCCTGCCAAGGAGGGCTGCTTGCCATATGAGGAGACTGTGGGTGGTATAGTAAGAGAGGTCAGTTTGAGCATGCATCTTCAATACCAGGGAACTATGCAGGTTGGAGGGGCCAGCCTCTGCTTGCTTGATTTAGGGCTACCCTGCTGTGAAGACCTGAAATGTACTGTACAAACTGGGCTCCTCGGAGAATGAGAGAGGGTACTATCGATAATTATATAAGGATAACAACAGATCATTCTACTTCCTGGCCATTTAGTAAAACTCAACTACATACACGGGACATTTGTCCCTTTTCCTCATCTGATTTGGAGGAACCAGAACTTGAGGAAGGAAGTGGGGAAAGGTGAAAGAGCCAAGAAGAATGTTGGAGGGAAAAACAGATTTCATATATTCTCTTGGCTAGCCTATATTGAAACGAGGGTGCATGATAGTCTTTGAATAAGATGTGAAATTGAAGTCTGGTCTATGGACTAGACTAATTTAACAATACTTGAAACTAACTGAGAAGTAATAGGATTTATCTGGGATATTATGGAGAGATGAGGAAGTGAGATTTGAAAGAATATGCTTGAAGTGATAAAAGGAAGTTAAGGCATGTGTCCCACTGGGTTCAGTCCTTTGGACCATTTTCTTAGTTTAATAGGATTTAGTTGAATGGACCTTTAATGAGTACCTACAACCTGATATATAAGGTACTAGGTTAAGCATTTTAGGGAAGGCAAAGATGACTAAGATTTTCTGTCCTCAGGGAGCTGCTTTTGTAGTGTAAATAGCTAACCTTGATCCCTGACAGAATGATATAGGTACTCTAGACTTGTAAGTGGCAATGCTCGTGTGGAAAAGAACTGAATACCACATGGTTCAGGGCAGGTTTTGGGGAAGAGGCTGAGTTTGAGCTGAGTCTTGAAGGAAGAGAGAATATTAGCTGGAATGAAAGTGAAAGGCATTCTAGCATGAGGGAATGATCAAAGGCATGGCATTGGGAATGAGTAGGCACCTGGGGAGAAATAATGCTGATCCACACTGCAAACTTTTTAAAAAGTGGGTTCAACCACCATTTAATCTTGCCCATGTTACGATTTTGGTTGTAGTTTGATAGTTTCACATGCCATTTTTGCATTTGTTTAGTACTGCACAGTGTCTTCCTTCATGAGATACAGTGTGGAAATGTTACTCACTTTAGAACCTATATGGTTATAAGCATCAAAACAAAACTTCCAAGTCTAATCCCAAAGTCCATTATTTTCCTTGATTCTCAGACAGTAAAATGTAGAGAACATGATAATTTTTACTTACAATCCTAAGAAGTGTTTGGAAGTACAATTAGTTTCATAACAAGTGTTTGTTTTTTAAAACCTTCCCAGAATAAGAATAAGTATCTTGATGCTAATGCCACTTTTAAATAGCTGTAGCTCCAGGAATGTGTCTGTTCACGTTGTTATCTTAAATATACACCTTATCTATCCATATTGCTGTACTTAAGATGTGAAAGTAAAAATAAAGGTGTGAAGTGCCTAGCAGACTTGTATGGATTTATATAAAATAGAAAACACAAACAATCCATTAGTGCTGAGGCCCTAATACATTAAAATCAAGCAAGGATTATTTCCTAAAAGTTTTATTTATACACACACATATCATTATATCTAGTGATTTACTTTGCAAAAAAAAATCCTTAATTTGTAAGAGGTACTTTTTCTCTGAACTCCAGACACATACCCAATCATCCTATGATACCTATGTATGGATATTTAAAGGTATTTAAATATAACATGCTCAAAACTCGGTGGATCTTTCTACCCAAACTTTTTGCATCTGTAGTCTTTTCCATCTAAGTTAATGACAAATTCATCCATGTTACTCATTCCAAAACCCTTGGAGTCATCCCTTACTCATCTCTCTCACATCCATACCTTGTATCAGTAGTTCATGTTGGCTGTATCATAAAAGTACATCTAGAATCTGGATATGACCACCTCTCAGCACCTCCACTACTACCTGATCCAACCTATTATCATGCCTTACTTAGATTATTTTAATAGTCCCTTGACTGGTCTCCCTGCTTCCTCTTGCAGTTCTCAACTCCTAACCCAGCAGTTTAGTCTAATCTCAGTGCAGTAGCCAAGATAATCAGTGAAAACACCTTAAATTCTGTCATTCTTCAGTTTAAAACTTAAGTTGTTTCCTTTCTCACATTAAAAGCTAATATATTTGTAGCAGTCTGTAATGTTCATGATACTGTCCCATCTGTAGCTTCATCTTTTTTTTTTTTAATTGATTCCAGAGAGAGAGAAGGAGAGAGAGGCACAGACAGGCAGACAGACATCGATGTGAGGAAAACATCAATCAGTTGCCTGTCACATGTGCCCCAGCTAGGGACTGAACCTACAACCTAAGTATGTGCTCTGACTGGGGATCGAACCCATGACCTTTTGGTGCACGGGACAACACTCCAACCAACTGAGCCACACCTGCCAGCCCTGCACCTTAATTTTTGGCTATCTGTTTACTATACTTTATTCACACTTGACACCATATGTGCCTAGAATAGCTGGCCTTGGGGCCTTTGCACTTGTTCCCTCTGCCTGGAATGCTCTTTCCCTAGACAACTACTTAGTTTATTCCCTAACCTTTTTTGAATCTTGATTGAAATGTTGCATTCCTAGTGAGACCTTCCTTGATCATCTTATTCAGAACTTCCTCCTTCTCCTCCCCAATTGCTTAATTTTTCTGGTTAACACTTTCCCAAAGTAACAGCATGTTTTACTTTTTTATAGTCAGTCTTTTCTTGTTAGAATAAAAGCTCGATGAAGGCAGGGGATTTTGTTTTGTTTACTACTTTACCACCACACTTAGAATAATGAATTTCTGGCTCATAGGTGGTACTTAGTACATAATTGATTTAATAAATAAAAGACAACAAAAGACTTACTGTATAGGTCTTAAACTTGTAGTAAAGCTTGATGTGCCCTTAATTGGCATCTTTAGACAATTGCTATTTCCAAATGGCTGAATATTTCTTCTCCTTTTTAATTTTGACATAAAATATATTGGGGTGTAATTTACACGTAGTAAAATGCACCTTTTTTAAATGTCCAGTTCAATGAGTTTTGAGAAATATACACATGTATGTAACTACTACTACAATCAAGGTATAGAACAGTTTATCACCTCAAAAAGTTCCCTCGTGTCCCTTTTCAAGTCATTTCTCTCACCTGCTTCATCCTTACTTCCACACAACTATTCACCTGGTTTTTGTCACTGTGAATGTCTTACCTGTTCCAGAGTTTCATATAAAGAGAATAATACATTATGCACTCTTTTTAGCATGATGTCTTTGAAACGCACTGTGTCTTAGTAGTTCTTTTTCTCTGCAGACTAGTGTTCATTGTATAAATGTGCCACACTTTGCTTATCCATTTACCTGTTCATGGCCATTTGAGGGGGTTCTAGTTTTTTGCCTAGAATAGTTTTTTTTTTTTTTGTAAGGAATAATGTTACCATGAATGTTAATGTACAAGTCTTTCTGTACATATGCTTTAATTCTTCTGGGTTAGATGTCAGGAGTAGAATTGGTAAGTATATATTTAACTTTGTAAGAAACTGTCAAATTTTTTGAAGTGCTTGGTATCACATTCTGGCCGGCACTTGATGTTACCATTCTTTAAAATTCAGACATGCTCAGACTCATAGATAGAGAGCAGGCTGACAGCTCTGGGACGGGAAGACAGTTGGCGGAGTGGGGCTGCAGGGTGGAGGATTTGAGCAAAAAAGAGAAAAAGAAGGAACTCACGGACACAGACAAAAGTATGGTGATTGTGGGAGTGTGGAGGGTGGATGGAAGTGAAAGAGTATAGGAGGGATAAATGGTGATAGAAAAAAATAAATTAAAAAATTAAGACATGCCTAGTAGGGTGTGTGTAGTTGCATCTCATCGTGGTTTTTATTTGCATTTTCCTGATTACTAGTGACCTCGATCTTTTTATTTACTTGTATCTGTTTATATCTTTTGCTCATTATAAAGAAATGGATTGCATGTTTTCTTGTTATTCCATTACAAGAGTTCTTTATATATATGGACACAAATTCTTTGTCAGACATATTTTCTTCAGGTCTGTAGATTGCCCTTTTTTTTTCATTAATGTGTCTTTCAAAGAACAGATTTTTAAATTTTCAATAAATACAGTTTATCACTGTTTTCTTTTTCTTGTCTGTGATTTATTTTGGGGGGTGTTTCTAAGAAATCTTTGATTAACTTTAGGTTGTGAAGATTTTTTTCCCTGTGTTTTCTTCTAAATTTTTATAGTTTGAGCTTTTATATTAGGTCTCTTCCATTTTGAGTTAGTTTTCTTTTCTTAAAGATTGTGTTTGTTTATTTTTAGAGAGAGAGGAAGGGAGGGAGAAAGAGAGAAACATTGATTGGCTGCCTCTCACACACCCCCAACCAGGAACCTGGCCAGCAACCCAAGCATGAACCCTGACGGGATCAAACCAGCAACCTTTAGGTTCACAGGCTGGCACTCAGTCCACTGAGCCACACCAGCCAGGGCTCATTTTGAGTTAGTTTTTATGTAGAGTGTGAGGTAATGATCAAGGTTCATGCTTTACCATATCTAGTTCAAGGACCATTTGTTTAAAAATCAATCATTTCTCCTTTAAGTTATCTTGCCACTTTTGTTAAAAAGTGGAAAGATCATATGTGTATAGATCTAATCATATATGTATAGATATAATATATACAACTGATTATGTATGTATAGATCTTTTCCTAGACTACTATTATGATCTATATGTCTGTCATGCTAATAGTCTTTCTCTTTCCTACTAAGTCTTAAAATCAATGGTGTAAGTTCTCTTGTTCTTTTTTAAAATTGTTTAGGCCCTCTCAGTCCTCTCTCTTTTCATATCAATTATAGAATTAGATGGACATTTATATAAAATGCTTGTGGGAATTTGGATTGGCATTGAATAAAATTTGTAGATAAATTTGGGGGAGATTAATTTCTAAACAATTCTGAGTTATTCCAATCCACAGACATGGTATATCTTTATTTATTATTTTAAAAAATAAATTTGACAGTTGGTAATTGTTAGTGTAGAGAAATACAATTGACTTTCATATATTTAACATGTATTCTGCTACCTTGTTAATCAGTAATTCTCTTGGCTTTTTTTGTGTGAATTCCTCAGGATACTCCATGTCAATGAGTATGTTAATTATAAGGAAAAAGAGTTTCCCAACCCCTTCTTAACTTCCTTCCTTCCTTCCTTCTTTCCTTCAAGTAGGACTTCTAGTACAATGTTAAATAGAAGTGAGAGTGAACATCCTTGCTTTGGTCTAAAGAGAAAGTATTCAGACTTCTGTTATGTATGATGTTAGCTGTACATTTCTAATTGATGCCCTATATCAGATCAAGTTCCCTTTTATTTTTATTTTATTTTTTTAAAATATTTGTTTTATTTTTTTAAATTTATTTTTAGAGAAAGGGGAAGGGAGGAAGAAAGAGAGGAAGAGAAACATCATGTGTGGTTGCCTCTCACATGGCCCCCATGAGGGACCTGGCCTGCAACCCAGGCATGTGCCCTGACTGGGAATTGAACCAGTGACCCTTTGGTTTGCAGCCTGCGCTCAATCCTCTGAGCTACAGCAGCCAGGGCAAGTTCCCTTTTATTTTTAGTATGCTGAGAGCCTTTGTTATAAATGATGGTAAGTTTTGTCATACGTCTTTTCTGTATCTATAAAAAGAATCATTTGGTTTTTCTTATACAATTTGTATTAATATCATGAATTGTATTTATTAGATTTTTAGTTATTAAACCACCCTTTGTATTTTTGTGATAATCCCCTTTTGGTTTTGATATATTATTATCCTTTAATATTATGCTGAATTTGATTTGTGATATTTTGTTAATGATTTGTAAATACATGTTTCTGAGGGATACCTTCCCTCCGCCCTTCCCGGGAAGTGTCATGGACTGAATGCTTGTGTCCTCCCCAAATTCTTATGTTGAAGCTCTGGGAGGCAATTAGGTTCAGATGAGATCATGTGGGTGAGGCCTCCATAATGGTATTAGTGTCCTTAAAAGAAGAGGAAGAGACCAGGGCTTACTTGTTCCCTCTCTTCCCCCATGTGATGACACAATGAGAAGGTACTGACGTCAGGAAGAGGGCCCTCACTAGGGAATCAAACTGATGAGCACCTTGATCTTGGACTTCCCAGCCTGCGGAACTCTTGAGAAATAAATTCCCGTGGTTGAGCCACCCAGCCTATGGTGTTTGGTATGGCAGTTTGAGCTGACTAACACAGGGTGATGTGATGTCTTTGTCAGATCTGGTATCAAGTTAATGATCTCATTAGACAAAAAGAATTAAAAAAATCCAACTCCCTTTATAATTAAAACACTTAAACTAGAAGTAAGAGGAAATGTCCTCAACATGGTAAGAGACATCAGGTTTTAAAACACACACAACACCTTAAGGTGAAAAAGTGAATACAGTTCCCCCAAATCATGAACAAAAATGTTGCTGTTACCAATTCTATTTAATGTGTACTAGAGGTTTTAGTTAAGACAATTAGGTAAGAACAGAAATAAAAGCATCTATATTGGAAAGAAACAGCAAAATTATCACTATTTGTAGATGGCAGGTTATTCTTTATAGAAAATCCTTAGGAATCCATTAAAATCTGTTACAACTAATGAATTAGCAAATTGCAAGGTACAAGAGCAATGTACAGAAATCAGTTAGTTGTATTTCTATACACTAGCAATGAGCAATATAAAAGTGAAATTAAGAAAATTTTATTAGTTGCAAACAATAGCAACAGAAAATCAAATAGAACAGATTTAACAAAAGCAGTAGAAAAATTGTATTCCAAAACCAAGAAAAGTTGTTGGAAGAAATTAAAGAAATAAATAGGAACACATTGCATTTCTGCATATCAGAGGAGTTAATAGTATTAAGATGGCAGTACTCTTCCAAATGAAATACAGATTCAAGGCAGTCTCTATCAAAATCCAAGCTACCTTTTTTTCTTTCAGAAAATGATAAACTGATATAAAATTTGTATGTAAATTAAAGTTACCCAGAATCCTCAAAACAATCTTGAAGAAGAAGGAAAGTGAAGGACTCATTCTGATTTAATACTTACTCCAAAGCTACAGTAATGTAATCAAGGGCGTTTGATGCTGGTAGAATGATAGACTTACAGATCAGTGGAATAGGATTGAGAATAAACCTTTACATTTTTGTGTAATTGGTTTTTAAAAAGCATGCCAAGGTAATTCAGTAGAGAAAGAATAATTTTTTAAACAAATGGTGCTGGGACAACTATGTATCCATTAGCAAAATAATAAAGTTGGTTCCTTTTCTTATGCCATCTATTAAAATTAATGCTAAATGGATTGTAGACCTAAATGCAAGAACTAAAACTATAAAACTCAAAGAAGAAAACATGAGTGTAAATCTTAATATTCTGGGGTTAAGCAAAGCCTTCTTAGAAGACAACAAAAGCACAAGTGACAAAAGATGAAATAGATAAATTGGTCTTCAAAATTTAAAACTTTGACACTTCAAAAGGCACCATTAAGAAAGTGAAAAAGCAACCCACTGAATAGGAGATATATTTGCAAATTATTCCTCTGGTAAGGGACTTGTGTCTATAATAAGCAACTCAATGCAATAATCAAAATAAAAATAACAAATATGTGCAAAGTGTCTATGAAATGTGTTTGTATGTCCCATGTGGTTTTTATTTTTTATCTTTAGGATTAGTGTTTATTTTTAACCTCATCTTTGGATTATTAGGTATATATTTGTATATTTTTACTTTTAAATTTAGTGGTTTCTATAGAATTTATAATACCATTTTAACTCACAACAATCTGTATTCCAATAATATTATACCACTTTGTATAATTGAAAAGCTTTAGATGTGGCATTTCTTTCCTTCTGTTCTACAATTTAGTTATTTTACTTCTGTATGTTATGTAAAACATCACAGTGTTTTATATTAATTTTTTCTCTAAACAGTCAAATTTTTTTTTAAAGATTTTATTTATTTATCTTTAGAGGGGAAGGGAAGGAGAGAGGGAGAGAAATATCAATGTATGGTTGCTTCCTGTGCATTCCCTGCTGGTAACTGGCCTGCAACCCAGGCATGTGCCCTGACTGGGAATCGAACCGCGATCTCTTGTTTCAGAGGCCCACGCTTAATCCACTAAGCTACGCCAGCCATTTGACTAAACAGTCAAATTTTTTAAGAGGAATTAGGCATGAGAAAAAAGTCTGTTCTATTTACTTGCATATGCATATTCTTGTGGTTCATTCCTTTCAGGGATGTCCAACCTTTTGGTGTCTCTGCATCACTCTGGAAGAAGAACAGGTGTCTTGGGTCTCACATTAAATACACTGTGACACGTCATCACAAAAAAATCTCATAATGTTTAAGTAAATTTATGATTTTGTGTTGGGGCTAATTCTCAGCCATCCTGGGCTGCATGTGTCCCTTGGGTCGCAGGTTGGACACCCCTGCATGTTGATCTGTGCTTCCAAATAGTAAATTTTTTTTTCAGTCTGGTGAATGTTTTTTTCAACATTTCTTATAGCACAGCTTCTTTTTCTTTCCTTTAATGAGAAATCAGGGGGGCTTCTTCCCCCCCCCCCCGTAAATTGAAAATTATAATTTGTTTTTCTTAAACCTTCGTGTTTTTTTACATATTCTGTTTATTACCAGTTTTTAGCTTTTTTTTTAAATGTATATATCGTTGTAGTTTTCTGGTATGCATACTGTTTGAGGTTTATTGAGTTTCTTGGATATGTAGGTTTTATCACTCTTCTCAAATTTGAAAACATTTAGGCTCTTAATCTTTCAAAACTTTTCAGCTTTTCTCTTTTTGGGGTGCCAGTTACATATGTGATCGATGGTGAGGTTACTCCACAGGTCGCTGAGAACCACATCACTCTTTTTTTAGACTCCTCTTTTCTGTGCTTCTCTTTGGGCAGTTTTTATTGTTATGCCTTCATGTTAAATGATCCTGTCTTCTACATCGTCACAGACCATATAGTGCATTTTTTTAAAAAGATATTTTGATTTACTTTCTGGATGTTCTAACACTTTTGAAAGTAGCTTTTATTTTTTTTTCATTTTCATATTATGTTTAAAAATAGATTCTTAAATATAATAAGTATATTAAGTACTGTTTTAATGTACTTGTTTTTTTAAATTATTAGTATGCTAGTTCCATCATTTCTGCCATTTCTGGTTCTGTAATCCATTGTTTTGTCTTGGCTGTGAGTCACTTTTTCATTACGTGTGTGGTAATTTTTGGTTAGCTAGTGGGCATTGTAAATATTATATTACTATGTCCTGGTTTTATAGTCTTTTACATAGAGCATTAGTTTTGGCTGGCAGTTTTAAGTACTTTGTGGATTAGCTTGATGTTCTTCAGGCTGGTTTTTAAACTTTGTTAAGATTATTCTTGATTAGCCTTTAGTGTAGAGCTAATTTCATCTATTACTAAGACGTGTGACCCCTTTTCATGCTCTGTTGGATGTCATGTATAATCAATGAGGTCTCCACTGTTCTGTTCTAATCTTGAACATCTTCTAGGCCTACCTGTTTTTTTGGGATAGGCCTACCCCAAACATACCTGTTTTAGGCTCTTGCTCTCATATTTATTCGTCAGCCAGGGTCATGGATATGGGAAGCTTTTTCTCTGTCTAGCTCCTTTCTCTTATGCACTATATCCACCTTACAAATTCCACCTTTGGGTCCCTAAAACTCTGATTACTTGTTCACTCAATTCATCTAAACCACCATGTATTTTTCATCTTTTTGCACTGTGGTCAGTGGAGTGCCTCCAGGTAGAAAACAGGTAACCACAGGGTTCACCTTATTGTTTTCCCTTCAGGTTTCACAGTTCTGTACTGCCGTATTGTTCAATGTCTGAAAACAGTTTTATATGTTTTGTACAGTTTTCTGGTTGATTACAGTGTGAAGCGGGCAGGTCTGGTACCAGTTACTCCATTATTGCTAGGATTAGAAATCCCCGTAACTCCCTTTTTTAGTGTTGAAATTTAAGAAAAAGAAGTTTTCGTGTACATCTAAGAAAAGATTTTTATTTATATATAGCCTGCTGTTAAAATATAATTGAACACTTTTCAACTCCTTCCTTGATGACTTTTCTTCTTTTAATTGTTATGTAGATATCTTAGCCTTAGACTATTGAAAATGCTCCCCTTCCAGTTTTCATGATTTTTATTTTTCCTCTATTATTTTGTCCATATTGAGACCAGTTTCAGTTTTCAATGATTCTCTTCTTCCTTGGACCTATATTTTCTTGGATTGTTCTTGTTACAAAAGAAAGTTTTAATATTTAACCCTGGCACTTCAGAGACTGTCTATTTATGCTTTCGTCTGTTTCTTTTTTTCCTACCCTTATTTTCCTTATTTTTTTATACCCAACAAAAGTCTCCAGCATCTTGGTCTACATTCCTATGCTCACCTATTTTTCTGTAATACTTTTTCCTTTGCTGAAAGCCCTTCTTCCTGTCAAAATCCTAATCATTTTTTACAGTCTCTCATTTCTTTATAGTGGTGCTTTTCTTAGTAGGATGTTAATAGTTTTTTGAGTATTTGTCAAATCCTCCCTACAAAAATGTGTATTATTAAATGATTTCATCATCTTTGATTCTCACATAGGGCCTGACACATAGTTGATGTTCTGTAAATATTTATTAAATATTTACATAAGTGCTCTTTAAAATAGCCATTCGGGTATCTTGAAGTTGATCTCCAGTGTGGCTTGTTCAGAGAGTAATCATATGTGTAAGAGTGTACTACTAACTCCAGACATCATGCTGCCCTAAAGATAGATCTTTCTGTAGGGCTGTGATTCTAGAGTAGGGAACAGATAAAAATAAAGGCTCCATTCATTAGATATAGGTAGTGTTTACCCAGTAAAAATGGTGGGGAGGTGGTTGTTCTCTGCAGTTGGAAATGATACACTACTTGTTCCCTGATATAATCAATATATCTTTTAAGTTTTATGAGAGCCCTCTAATTTAACTTGTATTGGTCAATTTTTTTTTAATTGAGAGCAAGCACTGTTTATGGTGGCTTGGGTGAACACAAATAAGTAAGCCTTCAGCGACTTTTATACAAATGGGAGAGAGAGATATTTTTTTGTATGCCATGAGTAAGTGTGGAGATAGGTGATATGGTGGAACAGAGGAGAAGCAGGTGGTTGTTCGGTTGCCCTTTTATGTTCTCAAGGTTCTCAGAGGCCTATATCTAGTTGTATAAATTAGGGAGGACCAAATGTGCTTTGCTTAGCACAACTTTCACTGACTGAGCAGACTATTTTCAGATAGTCCTTCAGTCAGTGAAAGTCTTTTGTCATTGCTTAATTTTATACACCCTTCCGTTTATTTATACCCACTGTCATTTGCTGAGGTTATCCCTTCAAAACACATTTTCCTGAGGACGCATTATGTGTTGGGTGCTTGTTCTGGCATTGAAAAGATAAAAGACATGCCTCCTAAAGGAGTAGTAATGGCCTTCAGAAATCTTGATAGTCTGATTTGAGGCCACAATTTAAGGAACCAGGCATATAATATATATTTGCTTCAAAAAATATGGACTAAATGTCAACCTATGGCTTTTGGTGCCCATTCAGTACCAACAGGAATCCTCAGTTTGGGTTGTGGTGAACAAGGAAACTTTATTCTGTGCAAACAGTTCAGTTGTGATATATAGCATGGAAGTGGAACAGAACTGCTATGGAATAGCTCAGTAGTGTTACAGATCAGTTATGGAACCGCACAGCTGTGAGGCTACCTTTGGGCAAGGCAGCCCTGAGGTGAGGCCCTTCCTGGGCTAGACAACTCTGCTTCACTCTGGTCTGCTCCACCTGCTCTGCTCCGCTGTGGTCTAGTTTGCTCTGCCTGCTCTGCTCTAGTCCAGTGAGACATCTTTGGTGTTTCATTTGTGTGTTTTAGTTTTGCATCCCAGAAGTTAGGGATGTCTGAATTTTTATCAAGTCTAATGAGAAGAGTTTCAAACTGTATGATATGGGTTCTGCAGTTGGGGTCATCAGAGACTCATGCCAGGGAAAAAGTTCAAGTGTTCTGTGGCAGTAGGGCAGGGTCTGTGAAGTAATTGCACTCCTGTCTTTCAATAGGTCAAAAGTGTATGTACCCCAGAATATGAATATCAATCTGGTATTATTTGAAAAGGGATCCTGCCCAAGAAAGGTTTTTTTTTTTTGGTCAGGGCAAGAGGGTCCTAGCAGTAAGGACTCGTGGGGTGTAGGGCCAGAGGTCAGAATCTGATGGGGGATGGGTTTGGGGAGGTCCCTTTTAGCTGAGGGAGAGCACTGCCCCTGGCAGGAGTTTTGCAATTGGAGAATTGTACCCTTGGAACAATGCACATAAGCTGCCCAAGAGAGGAAAAATTAGCTTTAAACACCTGCCATAGCCATATAGCCCTAGGCCATTTTGATATAGTATCAATCAAATAAGGACTGTCCCACATGCCTGATCTCTTCTCACCTTCCTGACCTTGACCCTGGTGGGCTTAGAAAACTCAGGAAGATGGCAGAAAAGAAACTTCTTGGTAAGAAGAAAACAATCTTGTTCCCTCCCTCAGTGACAGTAGCCAGCTCTGGGCAGGCCCCTGCTGAATGCAAAACATAAGATTTAATGTTAAAGGTACTTTGGAGTTTTGATTATTATTTGGATCTATTCTTTTAATTTTGAAAAATTTCAAACCTTTTAGACATGTCGAAATACAAATATAACGAACTCCTCATTACCTTTTATCAGTAACATTTGGCTACGTGTACTTATTGTGTGTACGGACCGCTGTTTTGGTCCGTGGAATGGGACTGATCGTTTGAAATAGCACTTTACTCCTAAATACTTCAGCTTGTTTATCTTAAAAATTAAGATATTCTCCTATATAATTACAATATCATTATCACACCCAGGACTTCACCATTAGTAAAATAATGTTAAATAATATATAGCCCATATTAAAATTTCCCTTGTTGTCTATGTGAGATTAGTTATTTAAATGGTTGAATTGAGACTTACCATTTAAAGTGACCATATGATTATCTGTTCCTTATGAGGGACCAGAGAAGTCATGAGGATTACTTGAGTTTTTTCGCAAGGGCAGAGGTTGGTTTACTTATGAACAGATTTAACAGACCACTAAGAGACAAAAATAAAGTTTTTTGCATGACACTCATCATTTCTTCATGGTCAACACATTGGGTACTTCTGCATTGTTCAAAAATAGATTTTTCCATAGATGAAACAAAATTGACAGAGTGACGATAATTGTTGAAGCTAGGTGATATGGTTCATTAAACTATCCTCTCTAGACAGTTGTGTGTATTTGAAAATTTTCATAATAAGGTAAAGGACTTTTAGAGCCTTGCTTATTAGTCTTAATGTCAGGAGAAGTCAATGTATGAAATGAAAGCCAGTAATAATAGTTCGGATTTTTTAGTATTTAGTAAATGTCAGGCATTAGACTAAATCTTTTCCATTTTCAGATCTCTCCAAGGTAAATTTTGTTTATTTCATTAAAAAACAATCATTCTTTGGAATTCATTACTCAGTCTGAAGGCTTATCTTCATCTTTTTCTTATTAGTTATTTGTTTCTGAAGTGAAGAAGGGAATGAGCCTGGGACTGGTGCTGATAATGGAGTGAATAACCTACGTGAAAGTGAAGGTCTGGGTGAAAGTTCATGTTGGGTCCAAAATTACTGCTAAAGGTTATAAGGCACAGGGTGAAGTCTAAGGGATTTCACTGTGGTATAGTGCTGGCTCTAATTCAGATTCATCAGGTAATACAGAGCTCTGAACAAGATGGTAGTGGGTAATTTCACCCAAATGAAAGTGAAAATGAAATATCCTTATACCTAGTGTTTAGCTTTGTTAGAATTTATTTGGAATTTCAAATATTTTATATATTAGCTAGAATGATAAATTAGGTTTGGGTAGAATCTTTTTTTGTACATCTTATATTTAATAGAATTTTTCCCTCATAATCTTGATACTTTTAAAAATTATGTATTTTATTGGTTATGCTATTACAGTTGTCCCATTCCTCTCCTTTATTCCCCTCTGCCCTGCACACCCCCTCCCACCTGCATTCCCCCCTTCAGTTCATGTCCATGGGTCATATATATAAGTTCTTTGGCTTCTACATTTCCTATACTGTTCTTAACCTATTCCTGTCTATTTTCTACCTACCATTTATGCTACTTATTCTCTCTACCTTTTCCCCCTCTCTCCCCATCCCACTCCCCCCAATGATAACCATCTATGTGATCTCCCTTTCTGTGATTCTGTTCCTGTTCTAATTGTTTGCTTAGTTTGTGTGTGTGTGTGTGTGTGTTTTTAGGTTTAGTAGTTGATAGTTGTGAGTTTGTTGTCATTTTAGTGTTCATATTTTTGGTCTTTTTCTTAGATAAGTCCCTTTAACATTTCATATAATAAGGGCTCAGTGATGATGAACCCCTTTACCTTGACCTTATCTGAGAAGCACTTTATCTGCCCTTCCATTCTAAATGAAAGCTTTGCTGGATGGAGTAACCTTGGATGTAGGTCATTGCCTTTCATTACTTTGAATACTTCTTTCCAGCCCCTTCTTGCCTATAAGGTTTCTTTTGAGAAATCATCTGAGAGTCTAATGGGAACTCTTCTGTAGGTAACTCTCTCCTTTTCTCTTGCTGCTTTTAAGATTCTCTCCTTATCTTTAATCTTGGGTAATGTAATTATGATGTGCCTTCGTGTGTTCCTCTTGGTTCCAACTTCTTTGGGACTCTCTGAGCTTCCTGGACTTCCTGAAAGTCTATTTCCTTTGCCAGATTAGGGAAGTTCTCCTTTATTATTTGTTCAAATAACTTTTCCACTTGTTGTTCTTCCTCTTCTCCTTCTGATACCCCTATGATTCGGATGTTGGAATGTTTAAAGATGTCCTGGAGGTTCCTAAGCCTCTTATTTTTTTTTTTTGAATTCTTGTTTCTTCATTCTGTTCTGATTGAATGTTTCTTTCTTCCTTCTGCTCCAAACCATTGATTTGAGTTCAAGTTTCCTTCCCTTCACTGTTGGTTCCCTGGAGATTTTTCTTTGTTGCACATAATGTGACCTTCATTGCTGCCTGGGTTTTTTATACTGTTGAAGTACCCAGTGAGTTCCTGGAGCATCTTGATAACCAGCGTTTTGAATTGTGCATCTGATAGGTTGGCTATGTCTTTGTTGCTTAGTTGTATTTTTTCTGGAGCTTTAAACTGTTCTTTCATTTGGGCGTTTTTTTTTTTTTTGGTCTTGGCTGCCTGTTACGTAGCAAGGGGTGGAACCTTAAGTGTTCACGAGGGCTAGGCAACCCATGTCACTGTGTTGTGATGCTGTATGTGGGGGAGGGGTCCGAGAGGGAACAGTGCCGCTTGCTCTGCTCTCTGCTGGTTTTCAGTCACTTCCCTGCTACCCATAATCAAATTAGGCCCTTCTGGCGCTGATTCTCAGGTGGGTGGGTTTGTGTATGCTTTAGGACCCTGTGGGTCTCTCCAACAAACTCTCCTGTGAGGCTGGGAGTTTCTCTCGCTGCTGCTTCAACCCCCACAGGTGTTTTCAGTCAGAAGTTTGAGACTTCATTTCCCCTGCACTGGAACCCTGGACTTTGAGGTCTGTCTCGATCCGCAGTTGTTTTTCCCGGTTTATCAGCACACGAATGTGGGACTGCCCACTCAGCCAGCTGCCACCTTGCCTACCCCAGTCCTCAGGTGCCGCCTTGCCATGCTTCCTGTGGGCCCCAGCTGCCTGTCTTCACTCCTCCTACCGGTCTGGATGAATGTGTCTTCTTTGGACTTCCATACGGTTTGATTTTCGGTCAGTTCTGGTTGTTTTTTGTTTTTAAATTTGTCATTGTCCTTGTTTTGGTTGTGCGAGGTGGCACTGTGTGTCTACCTTTGCCTCCACCTTGGCCAGAAGTCTGAAAAATACAATCTTATACAAGGTAGGATCTTGTAACTTTGTCCTTAAAAAGGCACTTTTGATGGAAATCAATAAAATACCACTCTAAATGTCCTTGTACACTTTAGATACATTAATTTCTGAGCATTAAAGACAATTTATATCTTCCTTTTTGTTTAGGATATTTTGTAAAGATTTTAAAAATGAATAATTATTAGAAAGAATTACACTGATAAATGAGATGATTGTGGTTGACCTTTCTAAGAGAGACCAATTTACTCATTAATCTTCACTGTTTCTTAGCAACACAAAGTATTCCTATCCTGGGAATTTTCATAGCTTTCTTCAAACACACATTTGGAAATATTTTATATGATTTGATGGTTGTCCATCTGTCCTTAAGTTCTCTCATTGCTTCTTCATTACCTAAATGTCCTCATTAAATTTCACATTTGTACAATATATTCCTTCAGCTTAATAACCCACAGTTTGACTTGAGGATCATTTGGCTTGTCAAAATCTTAAGAGTTTTGGGAAATCAATTTCATTTGTGTATTGTGAAGCTAAAAGTTATTGAAAATGTGTTATATTTTCATAAGAAAAGAAGTATAAAAACATTGCCTTGGGAGCTAGCTAACTATTTTCCTATTGTCCTTAGCCTGTAGGGAGGTAGTTTAATCACTTGTGATAAAGAAATAGCTTGGTTATATTTCATCAGGTTGACTTATATTCATTTAGGTTGTAATTTATGAAAATGCTAGGTTCATAGGGTATGTTGTATTCATTAATCCATTCAACAAATATTTATTGAGTACTCACAGCATGCCAGGCTCTGTGGCAGGCCCTGGGGATACAGTGGTGCAAAACATGGCATCTCTACTCTCCAGAAAAGAATTGTGGTTGTTGGAGAGAACGTAATGAAAAAAACGTGATATGGTCAGGTAGGAAGGGCTTCCCCTGAGGAAGTGTGCCTTAGCTGCTATCTGAAGAACATTCCAGTAGGAGCAGCATGTACAGTGGGGACCCCAAGGACACACTGAGGACCTGTGAGAAGGCAAGAGAAGCTGGGGTGCAGAGTGAATGCCTGTAAGATGAGTCTTGCTTTATAGAGAATATGAAATCAGTAATCACCTTTCCATTGATTTCTGCCTGCCTGTTTTAAGATAATAAGCTCTGCTTTCAGATACACAGATTTGAAGATTCCTTAGTATTCATTTATCCCCTTTAGTGCTTTAATACCCAAAATAGTAAGCCATTCTGATTGGTTGTTTCTTGTTTGACTAATATTTCTAGCCCAGTGGCAGGGTCCTCTCTTTCTTCCTGGGAACCAGCTTCATTTTCAGACACCCTTAATAATTAGAGAGTTCTTTCTTAGGTGAGCCAAAATTTTGGTTTCTGCTTGCTGATCCTAATTCTTTGAGGCAAAATGACCAAATCCAGTTCATTTTTTAGACTCTTCCATATATGTAAAACTTACAGATATATAGCTACAAGTCTTCCTTTTCCAGGCTTTACCCCCACCCCACCAATATTTGAAAATTTTCAAATATATACCAAAGAAAACAGTTTAGTAGAGTGAAACACCCTTTATCTTCTACTCTGAATGTACCCATTGCCCAGCGTTAATAATTATCAACCCATGCTTTTGCTTGATTGATGACTTAATAAATACTTTCTTTATACAAGGTGCTGTACTAGTTGCTGGAGCTATAGAAAAGGACCTGACATAGCTTCTGATCTTAAGGAGCTCACACTCCAGTGGAGAAGAAAATTTCAAAATTAATTAAAATAGTACAGCCTGCTGCAAGAGAATTATGGGGTTATAAAGAAAAGGTACTGGAGCCCTGGCTATTGTAGCTCACTGGATTGAGCACAGGCTGTGAACCAAAGGGTCGCCAATTCAATCTCCAGTCAGGGCACATGCCTGGGTTATAGGCCAGATCCCTAGTGTGGGGCGCATGAGAGGCAACCACACATTGATGTTTCTCTCCCTCTCTTTCTCCTTCCCTTCCCTGTCTGTAAGAATAAATAAATCTTAAAAAAAATGGAAAGGTGCTTTACCCTGATGATAAGTGGTAGCACTGGAGGAAATTAGTATATAAATTCAGGCTCTGGAAACACTTCTGGGGAGGCTTGGAGAAAGGATCAAGGTAAGTCAAAATTCATCACACTTTAGGAAACTCGTCTAAAATATGACCCTCTGCCCATGAGCATGCAGAATCTAACATCTGTGTGTACTAAGGTATTTCTGTGTAAAAGGGTCCTTAGTTTTCATCAGACCCTCAAACAGGTCTATGATTCAAAATAGGGCCGTTGAATAGTCACTTATCAAGGAATTGGATTTTGTAATAGTTAAGTATTTCTTAATAGCTCAGAAACTTAGGAGGTTTTAAAAGTGGAAAGAAAATCAGAGACAGTTCAGTCAAGACAACTGCAGGTCATCTTCATTGTTGCACGTAAGTAGAAAAGTAAATATAGGGTTTACAGTTTGTATGGAAAAGAATCCAATAATTAATAAATAATAATACAAGAATAAACTCTGTTTGCATACTTACAACTGTAAGCCAACTTTTATCCCATCCTGTGTTTCTCCTCTTCTTATAGCTTGGAAATCTAATGTGTGTGTATGCTTTGATTATGTATCTTAAAATGTGAAATACTTGGTTTAATTACTATACCCAGAGATCAGGAGATTTAATACCTGGAGATATCATACCCTAAGTAAAAACGCTACCTCTTTCTTCAGGCTGTATTATGGTTCTCACTTATTTCATTTTGAAAAGCATGCTGTGTGAACACAGGGAAAATGTAAGGGTGTTGAGTTATGTTCAAGTCTGTTCTTACATGTACAACCTTTCCAAGGGTGCAAGGATGCAAGCATTATTTGTGCTCAAATACTCTAATTAACTATTTGGTTTTCATACTTGTCTGGATTTTCCCTGACTGAATTTAGAGGCCCATGGAACATCTTCTAGTACAACTAAATGAGAGCATAAACATGTGCACACATCATAATGCAGTAGTTGAGTTTTCTCTTAGAACTTTTCCAACCAAGGAAGCAGATATTGTTTACAGCATCTGATAAGGTCTGTCCAGAAAAAGTCCAGCCATCATTAATATAATGAGAATGGTTTGTGCAACATTGATGTAACCTGACAGCTAATGAGAGTGGCCTGGAATATGCATGCGTGACCAATGATGATTTCACTGTACTAGTCAGTGGGGGTGGTAAACCCCCTTGAGTGAGCATGTGTACTGTGTGGCCTTCACATTCAAAATGACTACTGAGTGAGTAGAGCAACAAAATCTGCATCAAATATTGTGTTAAGGTTGAACATTCCTCCACAGAAACTATTGGAATGATTTAGAAGGCTGCAGCTATTGGCAAATGGTGATTGGCTGCTTCATCACAACAGCTCATGCATGGTGTCTTGTGCAGAGTTTTTGGCAAAACATCAAATCACTCAGATGACTGAGCCCCCCGACAGCCCAGATTTGGTGCCCTGTGACTTCTGGCTTTTTCCAAAATTAAAAATCACCTTTGAAAGGGAAAAGTTTCAGATAGTCAATGAAATTTAGGAAGATACAACAGGGCAGCTGATGGTGATTTGTAGAACTGTGTGAAGTCCCAAGGTGCCTATTTTAAAAGGGACTTAGGTATTGTTGTCCTATGCACAATGTTGCTTGTTTCTTGAATCTTCTTTAATAAATGTCTCTATTTTCCATATTACATGGCAGGATACTTTCCAGACAGACCTCCTATATTGGTCAAATTGGAAGCAGGTGCTTCCCACTCTCTAACTTTTGCAGCTGTTCTTTCACTTTGTACTTGCTTATATCTATAGACCACATGCCTCTATAGTTTCTGTTTTTTTAAATATTCTAGAATAGGCATATGACAACAATGCTATAATCCATTCTTTTTTATTCATTTAGAATGTCACTTTGTGCTTGAGTACTTTAGTTGACTATTTGATCACTCCTTTTATGTACTATTTGCTTGTTTATTTCTTTATAATTCAAGAATTATATATATTCTGTAGTCTGGCAAAATGATCAACTCTGATGAATTTTTTGTAAAATAACTTGGAAGTTTATTGATGTGTAACTTTGTGACATTTGGATTATGCATATAATCATTTATTATGTTTGATGTTTCTGAAATGGAGTTATTTGATAATTTGTGTGAATTTTCTTTAGAAATGAAATAAAATGACAAGGTTTATCCTTTTGAATTGATAGGATTTAACTGTTAATAAAATCATAATATTTCCCACAAAACTGACTTATAAAAGTATTATTTATTTTTGTGTTTCAATTACATGTTCTATATAAGTCATATCTCTTTTTGGAAATGTCCCAGTTTATTGAGCTTTGTAATTCAATTTCCATAGTGAGCATGTAGATAAGATAGGTGGCTACATACATTACTTAGGATAAATTTTATAAATAGTATTGGAAATCAGTCTCAGAAGTCTAAGTGTCCTGTTATTATTATTGTTTTTAATTCTCTGTTTGTATTACAGGGTGCTGATAAGTGTAGTGGATAAAACATATAGTCCTGGTCCTCAAAGAGTTTACATTCTAATAAAGAAGAAAGGCAGATGCATAAAATTTGAATGGAATAAATAAGAGGCACAAGTAAAACACAGAGGAAAAAATTATTTTATGTTAGGCATTTTTTATATGATAGGATATTAGAGCCAGATGGACCTTCAGTAATTGGTAGAAAATTGGCAGGGGAGATTTGGGAAAAGGACATTTCAGGCTGAGGACATAACACATAAAAGATGGAGTCTTACACAATGTATCATTGAAGAATCTTAAGGGGTCATGCATAAGAGCAGAGGGAGCAGTGGCTATTGGACTAGAAAAATTGGGTTTGACTGTCTTGTAAGACTTTTTAGATCTTACTTATTAGCAGAGTATAACCTTTGAAGGTTGTAGAACATCTTTTATGTGTCAGACTTGAATATAACTTATGATTTATAACAGTTTTTGTTTAGTACATATTGGAACCCTCACTTTTATTTTAATTTTTTTAGGTAATTGTAATGATATTTATTAGAGCATGTCTGCTGAAATTTCATCATCTTTTTTAATTGTAAAAAAATAGCTTTATATTCAATACTTTCATTTAGTCATACACACCTTTTTGCCTTATGAAATTCTATTTATTATTATTGTTTTTGTTTTCCTTTTTTTATTTTTGTTCAAGTACAGTTGTTTCCATTTTCGCCCCACCACTTCCCCCACCCCAATCCTCCCCACCTTTGGCTTTGTTGGAACCCTCATTTTTAAAGTGAGAAGTTCTTATCTAAGGCTCAGAGGAGTTTAGTGACTCACTTGAGGTCTCATGACAAGTAATTGTCAGAGCTAACATTCAAAGCAAATGGTCTTTTGGGACTGCATGCTTCCTCTCAGTTTTAAGCACAAGAATGAGACAGTCAAGCTACACTTCAGGAATGTTATCAAAGCAGTTGGTTTCTTGGATTAGAGGGGCAATTTTCAACCTTTTTCATCTCATGGCATACATAAACTACTAAAATTCTGTGTCACACCAAAAATGTATGTTTTTTGCCGATCTGACAAAAAAATTGTATAATTTTGATTCATTCACACCAGATGGCTGTTGTCATTTTTTTCATTTGACAATCCAGGGGAAAATATGTCAGTGCCCCTGGCTAAATAGTCAGGTATTGCATGTTGTAAAATTCTTGCAGCATATCCATTGTAAATCACTGGATTAGGGAGTAATAGTGCAGAGGTATGGTGACCAAGTTAACTGGGAGGCTATCTTAGTGATTTAGATAAATGGTAGTATGAAACTTGAATTTGGGGTGGTAATAGGATTGAAAAAGAGAGTTTATATGTGAGATTAAAGTGGCAGAAGTGATAAGTCTGGGTAATTAAGAATGCATGCTTTTAGGAGGTACATGGAGGAATGAGTTGCCTGAAAAAAATGAAAAATAAAAGTAGGGAGCCAGAAGAGTGTATTATTTATTACGAAAGTCAAAACAATAAAGTTTCAAAGGTGGGATAATGAACACTATTAAATACTACGTAGAGTTGAAGATATATGAGTATCAAGTAAAGTTCATTTGGTTTTTGGTGACCACTGTAGACTCTCTTGAGGGTGACTTTAGCAGAATGGTATGATTAGAAACCAAATAACAAAGTATTGAAGAGTGGATTTGAAGACAAGGATATGGAGACAGTGATGTAGACTCCTGAAAAGTATTAGCTGAGAAAGTTGAAATGGTAACACAAGGATTAGGGCAAAGAATTTTAATGGTTGAGGCAAATGGAAAAATTCATGAATAGCAACAAAGGCATTGGTGGTAAGAAAGGGGTTGAGGATTTTACAGAGAGAATAATTGGTTGTTTGCAGTCTTAAAGGAGGTGGGAGGGTTTAACATAGGTGTGCATGCTGTACTTTGAGAGAAAAAGGAACCCTTCTTGTGAACTGGGAAGGAAAGAAAATATGTGGGATGAGTATCTACTTATAATTTATAGGAGAACCTTAGTGGTTCATGTTAAATGACCAGGAAAGTTTATTGAAGGAAAAGAGGGGTCATCTGCTAAGAGTTAGTAGGCAGAGGTCATGTTGAGAACTTTCAAAAAGAGGAAAATATTTGGATCAACTGCTGTGGTTAAAGAATAACACAGAGGAAGAATTCCCAGTGCAAGAATTTCTGGCCAAGAATCTAAGCATACATTTTTATTGGCACCAACTCTCATGTGCCTAGTTTCTTCATCATTGTTTCAATAGTCTGGGAGTCAGAAGGAAGATGTTAATGGTGAATTTGCTCAGTATTAGGGATTAGCAATTAGGCCAGGGAAGGTTAAGTGAATGAAAATTTCTTATCAATGAGAACAAATTGACACTTTAAATACTTCTTACCGTGGCATATAAAAACCTTCCACATTTGTGTAGGAGACCGTTCTGCATGGCGTGGGCCCAGCTCCCACTCGGAGATGCACAGGACCCACACCAAGAATAGGTTCTCCTGTGGGGAATCAGGCCTACAATGTGTCTAGGCCGCTTTGAGTCTTGCTCTTGCTAAAAAACTCCCTCACCCTGAATTGAGGACATTTACTGCAAAGTAACTTCCTAAAATCTATGCTAACCCTTCCAAGGATGAGTGTAACCGGTTCAACCACTTCTGCCTTTTCATTTGCAAATCTCTGTCTTCTGTGATGTGATTAGCAGCATTGGCTCCTTTGTTTTCTGTAAAAGGTAACCCCCTAAAGTGAACCTGTGCATAGTAAATGAGGACCATCATGTAATGTGCTGAGAACCCCAATAAAGGCCGGTCACGGCAAGGGCCAAGGCTTTTGCTCCCCTTGAGAGAAAAGCCATACTGTCCCTTTTCCTCCACTGGACTCGGTAGTCCATGTGAATGTCTCATTTCATCCATAATGACGCAGACACTGTGAGCTGGTGTCTGCCTCACATTCGATACTATTGTATATTCTTTATGATGATTGAATATATGAAAGAATATTGCCCCATCCAGCCTTTAAACCTTTCCCCTTTTTACCTTATCTCTTTTACTCGGGTAACAATTAAATTGAAATATGGAGGTGTCTTGGTGTAGTGGAGCTAGTCCTTCATTCAGCAAACACCTACTGGACAGGCATGTTGCCAGAATTAGCCCATCAAAAAACTTGACAGACAACTCATCGAGTGGAAGAAAATATTTGCAAATCATCTATCTGATAAGGGACTTGTATCTATAGTATATTAAAAGCTCAACCATGAAATTACCACCCAATTTTTAAAAAATGGGCAACTTATCTGACTATATTTTTCTGCAGAAATAAACAAATGGTCAATAACATCATGAAAAGATGCTCATTATTAGGGATAACAACATTAAGTCCTCTAGTCTGTGATCATGGGATGCCTTTCCATTTATTTCTTTAATATCTTTCAACAATATTTTGTAGTTTTGAGTGCAAGCTTTATACGATTTTAGTTAAATTCATTCCTAAGTATTTGATTCTTTTTGATGCTATTTTAAATGGAATTGTTTTCTTATTTTTATTTTTGGATTCTTCATCGTTAGTGTATAGAAATACAATTGACTTTTGCATATTGATCTTGCATCTTCCAAGATACAAGAACTCATTTATTAGTTCTGATAGTTTTTAGTTGATTCCTTAGGAATTTTGCTATATAAGATTTTGCTATTTGCAAAGATAAGTAATTTTAATTTTCCCTTTTCATTCTAGATGCCTTTTATATCTCTTTCTTGCCTGTCTTGATTACAGCCTCTAATTCATTATTGAATGAATGTGGTAAGAATGGACATCCTTTTCTTATTCCTGTTATTAGAGGGAATGCTTTTAGTTTTTTACCATGATGTATGTTGCGTAACTGCAATTTTTTTTCTGGATTCTCTATGGGGTTGAGGAAATCCTTTCTATTCTTACTTCCTTGAATGTTTAGTGTTTTGGTCATAAAAGCATGTTGGAATTTGTCACATTCTTTTTGTTTGTTTTGGTCTACTGAGATTATCATGTGTTTTTGTCTTTTATTCTGTTAATATGGTGTATCACATTGATTGAGCCAATAACTGATTTCATTGTTGAACCAACCTTGTATTCTAAGGATAAATCACACTTAGTCTTGTCTCTTTTCATATATTTTTTGACTTGGTTTGCTAGTATTTTGTTGAGATTTTTTATTTTCTACATACTCATATAAGATATTGGCCTATAGATTTCTTGAGATATTTGTTGTCTTTTTGTTGGTATCAGGTAATGTTACTCTCACACAGTGAGTGGGGAAGTTTTTTGTTTTATTTTTTTGTGAAGAGCTTGTGAAGGACTAGCATTAATTCTTTTATTTTTTTTAAAGATTTTATTTCTTATTTTTAGAGAAAGAGAGGGAGAGAAACATCCATGTGTGGTTGCCTCTTGTGTGCCCCCAGTTGGGGACCTGGCCTGCAACCCAGGCATGTGCCCTGACTGGGAATTGAACCGGTGACACTTTGGTTCACAGGCTGGCGCTCAATTCACTGAGCCACACCAGCCATGGCTGGTGTTAATTTTTTAAGTGGTGTAATTCACCTGTGAAGGTGAAACCTGAGCTTTTATTGTTGGGAAGTATTATGATTAATATTTTAATATCTTTACTTATTATAGGTTCATTCAAGTTCTATTTCTTTTTGGGTTTTAGTAATTTGTATCTTTTTTTGATTTGTTCATTTTACCTAGATTTCTAATTTGTTGGCATATATTTGTTCGCAGTATCCTGTTATATTCTCTTTATTTTTATTTTTGTAAGATCAGTAATGATGTCCCCTGCTCTTTCATTTTTTTCTTCACCAATCTAATTAAAGGTTTGTTAATTTCATTGATCTTTTCAATGAACTTTTGGTTTTGTTAATTTCCTCTGTTTTTCAGTTATCTATTTTATTAGTTTCTACTCTATTATTCCCCTTCTTCCACTTGCTTTAGATTTAGTTTGCTCTCATTCCTCTAGTTTATTAAGGTGGAATTTTAGATAATGTGTTTAAGATCTATTTTGTTTCAGGCATTTACAGCTATAAATTTTTCTGTGAGCATTTCCTTAGCTGTATATCGTAAGTTTCTGTGTGTTGTGTTTTCATTTTCACTAGAGGCAAAGTATTTCATAATTTCCCTTTTGTTTTCTTTTTTGACCTCTTAGAAGTGTGTTGTTTAATTTCTACATCTTTGTTAATTTCCCAAATTCCCTTTTGTTGTTAATTTCTAAATTAATTTAATTGTGGTTAGACATATACTCTGCATGGTTTCAGACCTTTTAAATTACTGAGGTTTGTTTTATGTCCCACCATATGGTCTGTCCTGGAGGAAGTTCTGTGTGTACGGTTGAGAAGAACGTCTGTTCTGCTCTTGTTGGGTGTAGTGTTCTGTTAATATTCGTTAGGTTCAGATGGTTTGTAGTACTGTTGCAATCGTTTTTTGTGGATAGACTGATCTTCTTATTCTTATAAAATGTTCTTTGTCTCTGGTTACAGTTTTTCTCTTAATCTCTATTTTGTCTGATATTAGTATACTCAATCTAGATCTCTTGGTTATTTTTTGCAATGGAATGAATATGGCCCCCCTATCATTGTCATTACTTTTTCCATAGGCTATATGGAGAGAAAATTACTGGACTAAAGCATGTGAATATTTTTAAGCTTCTTGATTTATGTGTTAAAATTGCTTTTCAGAAAGTTTTTCCATTTTATGTCCCCACTAAGGTGAGAACAACGCAGATTGTTCATTTTTTATACAAAGTTGGCTAATTTGATAGTTATAAAGTGTCATTTATAAAGCTTTTATTCTATACTTGGTTAAATTGAAGTTTTTTCTAATATTTAGTATTCATTTTTGCCCCTCATTTGATTTGCCTAGGTTTTCTATATGTTAGAGATATAACCTCATATTATTTTCTTCAGGTTTGGAGAAATTTTACCACTTGTTATGTTTATTTTCATTAGTCTAAACAGCTTAAATTTTATTTTTACCCTTTGATTGCAAAAGACATACTAGAGTCAAATTAACAAGGTACAGTTACAATTATTTCCAATGAATGATAGTTCTCATTTCTCATGTTCTTAAATTAAATAGTATCTTAGTTATTTTTAGAGTGTGTTGTTCATTTAAAGTAGATTTATATCCATTTAATCTTTTTAATTATGATTGTCAACTTCAAATAACCCTATATCTTGGTTATTGTGAAAGGATCTTTTAGTAAGTAGAACTCTTCTTTCCACTGACAAATTTCTAATTTTGAATGGAATATTTTACTAGATTATGGGTGATACTGAAGTTATTAACAGCTTTTTTTCCCTTACAATTTTATCAGGTGTTTTAAATTTATAGAAAATTTCAAAAAGTATAGAGAGCAACACTGTGTGAGCCTCTCTGAGCTCTGTCAAATCTGAACTTTTTTGCTATGTTTACTTCAATTTTTAATTTTTTATTTCTTCCCAAAAAATAAAACTTTGTAGACAGAGGTGAGACTCTCTGTGGTGCTGATCTATAATTTCACTCTTCTTTCCCCAGCCTCAGGGGTAGCAAGTATTCTGATTCAGGGGTTTACATTGCCATGTTTGTTTCTATACTTCTATTTAATACATCTGTATTCATAACAGAAACCTTATGTAAATATCAACATCTGTCCTTCTGCATGCTCTTTTTGCCTAATATTATGCTTTTTGAATTATCTAAGTTTATAGATGTTATAGCTCTGATTCTCAGAATGTGACCCTGTCAGCAACTTCAGA
Organism: Trachops cirrhosus; assembly: GCA_028533065.1. Lineage (NCBI taxonomy): Eukaryota > Metazoa > Chordata > Mammalia > Chiroptera > Phyllostomidae > Trachops > Trachops cirrhosus. Next base: position 69,321,814 of record CM052541.1, read on the forward strand.
ATCACTTGGAACCTTGATAGAAATACAGATTCTCAGGCCAGGATCAGATACATTTGTACAGCCCGGTGCAAAATGAAAATACCCAGAACAAAACGAAAATGTTTAGAAACAATTAATAATTTCAGGAAGGCAAGAGTAGAGCATTAAATTGAGAAGGGGCTGGTGTGAGCATGTTCACGTGCCCTGGAAGCTAGATTCCAGACCTAGTGAACAGACACTTTGAGTGTAGGGCTCAGCAATCTGTGTTTAAATTGTGTTCATCTTCTAGATGATTCTTATGAATGTATAAGTTTGAGACCATTTGTATTAATTTTCCAGGGTTGTCATAACAAAATACCACAGATTATATTATTTAATCACATACAGAAACAACAACAGAAATTCATTTTTTTTGCAGTTCTGGAGGCTAGAAATCCAAGATCAAGGTATTGGCAGATTTGTTTTCATCTTTGGTCTCTCTCCTTGGTTTGCAGATGGCCACCTTCTGTCTGGTCACCCTGTTTATATGCGTTGTCCTCATATGGTCTATGGATACATATCTTTGGTGTCTCTCTGTGTGTCCAAATTACCTCTCATAAGGACAGTAGTCATACTAGATTAGAGCCTACCCTAAAGGCCTCATTTAAATTTAATTACCTCTTTAAAGGCCTTATCTCTACATATAGTTACATTCTGAGGTACTGAGAGTTAGGGCTTTAAGATATGAATTTTTGAGGGACACAATTCAGGCTATAATACCACTGCTACAGTTTAGTGATTTTTAGGGCTGTATTATATTCACTTGTATGATTGTGCTCTTATTTATCTTTTGTGCTGTTGATGGACATTTAGAATATTTTTTTTTCCAGTATATCAGTTCCAATCTAATCAGTTTCTTTTCTTTATAGTTGTTTTTTCAGTTTTTATTTACTTTTGATAGGCATTTTGGTAGACTCCAAGTATCCTGATGTCAATTGAATTAAACAAAAACAAAATCATACACTGCCATTTTTTTAATGGAAGGCTTTACTCTATAAGCTAAATTTTGCTAACATGTAATTTTAAATAGTGGTGTTTTTGCATTATGAGACTGGATTTTCTATGTTTCCAGCATGCGTGGTTTTGGACCACGTTTTGAATTAACTACACAAGCTATTATTTCCATATATGGGTGTGTCTGTCATAATGATACTAAATAATGAAGTTTCTTTCTCTGTTTGTAAATAAAAGAGAACAGTGACTCCATCATAGTGTATGCACTGTTTTGGGTTTTCTTGATCTTTTGCAGCTCATTATTATCATTTGGGAATATACTAAATTCTTGTTACTTTTAACTTTTTATGCTGTTAAGAGTAGTAATGTCTATTTAGGACATATTTGTTAATGGTATTTCACTGAAAGTTAGGCCTATTTTTTTATCAAGAAGTAAAGTTTTGTTGCAGCTATGGCAACATTTTTACTTTGTGCTGAGTTTCTGCATATTAGTAACATAATTTATAGTTTTATTCCCTTTATTCAAATTTTATTCTCTTTTCTCTACCCCCAGACCCCACCTCATAACTTCTAACAGATGCATATTACATGTGCCATGAATAATTTCAAAAGTCTACTGTACCCAATGATTATCTGGACATAGACTATGTACTCCTTTCTAGCTTCCACCCTACCAAACCCTTTAAGCCATGCTGTACCAAAGAGAAGATAAACACCATCTTCCTAATTACTTACACTTGGAGGGACAAAAGGAAGTTTTAGGATGATAATAATTGAAACTAGCAGGATTTGCTGGCAGTATCACCTGAGAGTTTGTTAGAGTTGCAAATTCTCAGGCCCTACCTCAGACCTGCTGAACTACTGGTAGATGCTTTGCAGGTGATTTCCTTACTTTCATACAGTTCTCTAAGGACAGGGTAGTGTGTATAATTTCTAACGGTGTGCTAGGGTTGATAGAGCAGGTATGGTACTTGTCTGTAGCTTTTCTTTGTGGTGGGGAGGTGAAATGAGGGGAGGGCTAGGCTGGAAGAGTGCATGGAGAGGGGGCTCTGATCCTTTCGTTTTTACTTGCAAAGGTACATTGATCATGAGGGATGGGCTCTTCATTATCATTTCTTATGTCTTTTCACTACGTGCCAACACTAGACTGTTGAATCTGTGTAACCTTTAGGTGTGCATTTGGTGTCCTTAATTTCAAAGTAAGATCACTTATTTATTGTTTACCTGTATACGGCTTATGTTTGCCTCTTTAGAAGATAAAAGGAAACAGAAGTTGTGGTTCCCACCCACATGCTTTGGCATCATAGAGACTTGGGTTCAAATTCTGACTTTGAACTTGACTTGCAGTGTAATCTCTGACAGAGTTTTTAATCTCTTTGAATCTCATTTTCTTCTGTTGTGAAATAAAGGTAACACCTACTGTGCATTTCTTACTGGGGTGTTCATAGGATTAAATGAAGTAATGTGTATGAAGCACTTCAAACATAATAGGCACTCAGTAAATGGTAGCTGGATGCTGTCATCATCATCATCATCATCATCTAGTTATTTCTGTATTTGAACATCACACTTGACTCTGCAGCGCATAATATATTAATGGTCTAGGTGACATGTTTCAGGAATTGCTTTCCTGGTTCTCCCATGATTCCACCACGGTGGATAATTTAATTAGCCTTTGCCTGCTGAGCACTGTGGCTATGGCAATCAGTAAGAAAAATGTGGTAGAGAAAGAGCCAGGGCTTTGGAGTCAGATCTTGATCTGTCATTACTCCAGAAGTCACTAGCTGTGTACCTTGGGCAAGGTGGTTGGCTTTCTTCCTCTGTTTTCTCATCAGTCAGAAAAGGGTTAAACACCTGCGTTGAGTATTATTGTGAATGGGTTTGGGTGAGTGTTGCTTTTGTGAGCATTAAATGAGGTTATGTGGCAAGCACTCGGTTCACATAATCACATAGTAATTTTTGCCACAAATACTGCCCTGTTGTTTTCTCCCCTCCACTTTGCCCACTACAGAGTTTTAGTGTCTGTGTTATCCCTAATATATATTGAGATTTCTTCCAAGAAGTTAGACCAAGAGGCTAAGTAACCTCCTTGCTTGATATTATTGGAAAAGGAGTAAGTTAACAAAATCAGGTTTACCTAAGAGCTCTTGATACCTAGGCCTAAATATGGGTTTTTTTAGTGTGTTTATGAATTTTTTTTTACTGTGATAAAATACACATAACATAAAATTTATCATTTTAGCCATTTTTAAGTACATGGTGGGGCAAAAGTAGTTTACAGTTATATGAAAATAATCCAGTAATTATTAAATGATAATACAAGATAATAAACTGTTTCATGTGTCACAACTAAACCTACTTTTGCCCCACCCTGTGTATAGTTCAGTGTCATTAAATACATTCATATTGTTATGTAATAATAGGTCTATATTTTAAAGTTCAATTTGGGTATTGTTTATGAAAATTTACTTCATGTGTTCTGTTTGCTTGCCTATATTTTGGAAAGGGCTCTTAGTGGCAGATAACAGAATCATTACAGTTATAGTTTAAGCAGAAGGGGATTTATTAAGTTGTAATATTTTATGGTATCATTGAGGGAGCAGAAGGAAAGACTCCTGGCTGACCTTCTAGCAGTACCTCCTGGAACCACACTTTTCAGCTGGCTTGCTAAGGCAGCCACAGCTCTCTCTGCACAGAACCACACTGCCCAGCCCAAGGATGGAAGCTGCTGAATGAGGAGTCTTGGTTTTTGCTGCTGGTCCCAGAAAAATCATCATCTTGTTTGCCACCACTGCCATATGAGCTGATCTGTCTGTGACTGGTTGTTCTCTCTCCTTGTTTCCTTTCCCCTGGTCTCCTAGGAGTGCTCCTACTTTGTAAACCTAGGGCACACGCAGATCTCAAGTTGTGAGGGAGTCTAGCAAAAATACCCTTTAGCTTTCTAGCCACTCCTATGTTGTTAAGACATATTAGAATGGAGTTGTGTGAGTGTTGAGAATAAACCTGTGATACCTGCCATAGCTCTTTCAAAAACAAAATATTTGTGCTTGAACCAGCAGCTCTACCTCCTTTTTCCTACTTGCTGCCAAAGGCCGTTTAAAGGAGACTAGAATTCTTCATATTCCTTTTGTTCTTGGGCTGACTTATTAAAAGGAGTCTTGTCTCCAGAGGATTTACTAATTGAGGTTATGTTGAAATAACATTTTAGGGAGGGGTCCCCAGGAGAAGTTTCCTTGAAAAAACTGAGATGCATTTGTCTTGATCTAATTGATCCTTTTTCTGTAATAGCAGTGCTTATAGGCTTTTCTTTTTAAACTTTAAAAAAACTTTTGTTAATCATTTAATTTCAGCATTCCTGTTTTACAAGAACACTTTACATGTGATGAATTTACAATAACTATAATTCAATGAAAGTGTTTTAGCTTTCTGAAGTAGAAAGTCAGGCACATGAATACCGGTTTGTCAGTATAGTAGGTTTGTAAAATTTCTAATTGTGATTTCAATTTCCATTGTTTTCCTCTTCTTTTTGTTACCATAATTATTACTAAAACATCTGGCTGCCATTATTTCATACCAGTCAGATATTTGAATAAATCATAATAAAGATATAAAAAGATGATGCTAGGCATATGGTTTCTTGAATGTCATACTATTGTCTGATGTTGGAACCTCCTACATGTCTATATCGATAAGGCATTTAAGAGCTTAAAAATCAAATATTGGAATTGTGGTGTTAGTGTAAGTTTCTGTGCTCCAAAATGTGTATGTATCTATGTACACACACACACACACACACACACACACAGAGGCATACATACATGGAATGTAGATTTCTATTTACCTCAGTCTTAAAATTTGCATTTGTAACAACAGTTCTGGTGCTGCAGTTTACCTTGTGAAGAATCAAGAGGCCTGATACTATGTCAGTAAAACTGTCGCAAAGGTATGATTTAAACAGTTTTATTGGCAACATATGGGACATGAAGAAGCCACAGAGGGGAGTTTGGAGTGTGAGGGTGTTGGTCTGTCTTTTTTGGCATGTAATTATATCAGTCTTCATGCATGGTGTTATTTGTTGCTGCCCAGGGAATATAGAAAAACAACGTCTAATGTGGTGAAACAAAGAAATCAGAATAAATTATAATTGTTGGTTTTGTAGGGAATTATTTGGATAAAACATGTATTTTTCTAACCTAAATTTTGTTTGGTATTTTAAATTTTGTTCAGTCTTTAAGAGCTTAAAAATCTAGTTTTTCAGTAATTTGAATTTTAGGGACAATTTTATGTAATACATGCTTCGCTGAGGTTTATAAATATAGGGGAGACATTTGTTTGGTTTTCCTCATTATAATGTATGGTTCTGTTTAATTAGTTTTACTAAATATTTATTAATTTTCTTTAGGGGTGTTTGTAGCATTTACATGATTACAGTATACCAATTACTTTAGTAGATGCCACACAGGACAATATCAGACACAGCCTGTGGGCTTATGGAGTTTAATTTTACAATAACAATCAATCGCATGGAGGTGATGTTTAAATAGTCATTGATGGGAATGATAGACACGTATGACAGCAAAGTCGTTTTCTTTGAGAAAGAGGAAGGGAAATGGGATCAAGGATGGGTACACGGAAGCTTCAATTTAAAGTTGTTTTTTTTTACTTCCCTTAGCTAAGATTTATTGATTGTCAGAGATTTTTAAACCAGAGATTCAGGTTAAGGCACAAAGTTAGTGAAATAGTTTGTTTCATCTCCTTTCCTCTGATAATTTCATGGCTTGCTTACTACAGTTTCTTGAAGGTAGTGGGGTGAACTGAAAGAGATTGAGGGGAAAGCTTGGAGGGGATGGATTCTGGAAAAGCCCTGCAGAAGGTATTGAAGTGATTTTCAAAGGTCATCCCAGTTCTGCTCACTACTTCCAGCCTCAGGTTAAATGTAAGCAGTTGTATTATTGTCTACTCTGAAATATTTACTTTTTTCTAGGTGATTTCTCAGTCTTGATGTAGGAAAGTTACTGAGACAAAATTTCTTTACTGTAAATTTAGATTTACATTTAGTTTTAAGACTTGTCTCAGTCTTAGAGAGACTCAAGTCTCTGAAATGGATAATTCCTACACTGATTAATTTCAAAATGGCTGGTCTGGTTCCTTCTGTATGTTGGTAAAATACAATTGGAGGCCAAGCTGTTCAATATTTAGATTGAAGTGATTAAGAAAGCAGCATGGATTATGTGTTTATTTCTCGAGTATGAGCAAATAGGGTCATACTTCAAGTGCTTTCCCAGTGCTTGTGACTGCTGTCACGTTTTTTGACATGATGATTTTATCTAACAGCTATTGCTCTGCAGCTACTTTATTTTATTTTTGGAACAGAAGATCAAACTTCTGCTTGAAAATGGAAGGAAAATCTTTACAGTCACTTTCCCTTTGAAAATCAGGTTGAAAGTTTTGAATATCTTATGGAGAAAAAGTACAGTTGAATAGTTTTGTTCTACCTTGAAAACACCATTTAATAAGAGTTAGAGTTGTGTATTTATTTAGTAGGGGTGATTTTAGACATATGAGAAGGTTTTCGTCTTATATGTCTAAAATCACTGCAACCTTCACTAAGAAAAAGTAGATTCTCTGAACTCTGCCAAATGAAATATAAATAGTAATAATCTTAAATCTATTATTTACTTAAGTTTCTCCTTCCTATCACATCTTTAAAAGAGTAGCTAAGAAATATATTTTATTCAGTTTGAATTTAACTTCTATTATTTTTTTCTTGGGTAAACAACCTTCAGTACACTGTAGAAATCTTAACTGATTGAATAATCAAGATTTAACTATATTGTCATTTAAACTAAATATTTTCATTAAAGTTCAGACAATAATTGAAATAATGAAGTGGTATTATGATAATAAAATTTTGTTAAGCATAGAATAGTGTATGGATTAATTAAAGTAATCCATCTGTACTATAAAATAATAATTAATGGGTTATTTCCTTATATTTGTGATGCTCTGTGTGTATATGTGTATAGCTATAATTCTTCACAAATGTAATTACTTATATTACATATGCTGTTTCATTTTATCATCACAACAGTTTTGAAAGTAGGTGGGGTAGGTGAGATTTTTCTTTACTAAATGAGAAAATCTGCGTAGTAATTCAATGATTTTTCATGGGTAGAGCCGCACTAAAACCAGGGCTTTTGACTTCTGCTTTAGTGCTCTTTTTTAGTGGATCTTAGTCAAAATCAGGGAAATTTGGATTTTTCTGGTGTACTGATTTTTTTTTGTTACTTTTGTTTGGTGTGTTTCATTAGAATTCTTCTATTGCTTAGCAACCAAAAAAGAGCCAATCCTATATGGTCAGTGTGTTGTAATTAGTACTTTTGACTGCAGATTTCGGGGTGAGAAGGATAAAACTTGACCCAGATGACATTTTCTATTATATCTGCATTTATTAATTTGGTACTGTATTTTATTATGCAAAAACTTAAGAATTAACTTAATGTCTTCTGCACTTTTGAAGTTAGGGCCAGGTCTTGGTGATTGAGATACAAACAAACCTGTCTCCCTCATTCCTTTCCTTTAAAAATTAAAAAAAAAAGTTTTTATTCACATGTTATTCACATACAACATTATATCACTGTTAGGTATGTCGCATAATGATTTGATATATGTGTATATTGTGAAATGATCACCACGATAAGTTAGTTAACATCATTACCACACATAGTTACAAAAAATAATTTTTGTTGTGATGAGAACTTCGAAGATTTACTCTCAACAACTTTTGATATACAATAAATACAGTATTATTAACTATAATCGCATGCTGTACATTTCATCTTCATGACTTACTTATTTTATAACTGGAAGTTTGTGCCTTTTGATCACCTTCACCTGTTTTGTCCATACTCCATCCCCTAACCTCCTGCCTCTGGTAACCACCAATCTGTTTTCTATACCTATAAGATTTTTGTTTGTTTATTTTCCTTTTTTTCCACATTTTTTTCATTGTTGTACAAGTACACTTGTCTCCATTTTCCCTGCATCACTCCCCCACACCCCAACCATCCTCATTTCCCACCCTTGATCCCACCACCCTTTGGTTTTGTCCATGTGTCCTTTATTCATGTTCCTGACTACCCCTCCTCCTTTGCCCCCATTACCCCTCTCCCCCATCCCCTGTGGTTACTGTCAGTTTGTTCTTCATTTCAATGTCTGTGGTTATATTTTTCTTGCTTGTTTGTTTTGTTGATTAGGTTCCACTTATAGGTTAGATCATATGGTATTTGTCTTTCACCACCTGGCTTATTTCACTTAGCATAAAACTCTCCAGTTCCATCCATGCTGTTGTAAAGGGTAGGAACTCCTCCTTTCTTTCTGCTGCATAGAATTCCATCGTGTAAATGTACCAGGTTTTTTGATTCATTCATTTACCGATGAGCACATAGGTTGCTTCCAGCACTTGGCTATTGTTTGTTTTTAGATTTCATGGATAAGTGAGATCATATGTTATTTGTCTTTGTCTGAGTTATTTCACTTAGCATAATCCCTTCAGGGTTCATTCATGTTGTTGTAAATGGCAGGATTTTCTTCCTTTTTATGGCTGAATTATATTTCATTATCTACATGTACTTTATTGTCTTTATTCTTTCATCTATTGATGGACATTTAGGTTATTTCTATTTCTTGGCTCTTATAAATAATGCTGCTGTGAATAAGGGAGTGCAGATATATTTTTGAGTTAGTGTTTTTGTTTCCTGCAGATAAATACCCAGAAGTGGATATTTTTAATTTTCTGAGGAACTCTCCTACTGGTTTTCATTGTGACTGCATCAGTTTACTTTCTTACCAACAGCACACAGGGGTTCCCTTTTTCTCTGCATCCTTGCCAACACTTGTTATTTCTTATCTTTTTGATGATAGCTTTTTTAACAGGTATGACATGGTATCTCATTGTGGTTTTGATTTATATTTCCCCAGTGATTAGTGATGTTGAGCATCTTCATGCTTTTGACTTTCTCTGTACGTCTTCTTTAGAAAAATGTCTATTCATATCCTCTTCCCATATTTTTTAAATTAGATTTTTTAAAAAATTGCTGTTGAGTTCTGTAAGTTCTTTATGTATTTTGGATATTAGTGCCTTATCAGATATGTGATTTGCAAATCTTTTTTGTAGATTTTCTTTTCATTATGTAGATGGTTTCCTTTGCCCTGCAGAAGCACTTTCTTTACTTTGATGTGGTCCCACTTGTTCATTTTTGCTTTTGTTATCAAATTAAAGAAAATTATCACCAAGACTGATGTCCAGGAGTTTTTTCCTTATGTTTTCTTTTAGGAGTTTTACAGTTTCAGGTCTTATGTTCAAGTCTTTAATCTATTTTGAGTTAATTTTTGTGTATGGTATAAAACAGGGTCCAGTTTCCTTTTTTGGATGTGGCTGTCTAGTTTTCCCAACACCACTTATTGAAGAGACTATCCTTTACCCAATGTATATTCTTGGCTTCTTTGTTCTAAATTAATTGACCATATAGGCATAGGTTTATTTCTGGGCCCTTTATTCTGTTCTGTTGATACACATGTCTCTATTTATGCCAGTAACATGTGTTTTGATTACTCTAGTTTTGCAGTATACAAGGTGGGGCAAAATTAGGTTTATAGGTGTAAATACACAAACAAGAGTTTATTCTCGTGTTATTATTTATTAATTATTATATCATATTCCATATGAACAACTGTAAACCTACTCTTGCCCCTCTTGTAGTTTTTTTCTTTTTTCTTTTAATTATTGTTCAAATACAATTTTCTATCTTTTACTCCCATCCCAGCCCCCCCACCCAGCCCTCCCCACCTCCCTCCCACTTCCACCTGCCCCTAGTTTTTGTCCAT